>BTHU01000018.1:42425032-43025032 GCA_036184795.1 Tokudaia tokunoshimensis
AGAATCCACAACTATATAACACAAAATCAAAAGTGAATGTTCCAAATTAGATACAAAAATCCAAGAAAACAGTAGCAAAGGACAATTAATCCAACTGAAAAGGGTAAAACATCGTAATAGTCACTAACAAAACAAGATAATCAAATGAACAAAAGACATAAGATCTCAACTTCATTAATCAAAAGTATATATAAAAACTGTGATAAAAACAAAACACGAAGTCTGAGAGTATCAGTGTTAGTGTGAATGCAGACTAAATGGAATATCCAAATCCTACTGGCAAGAATACAATCACTTAAGAAAAAAGGTTTTTGTTTCTTGAAGTCATACATGCTTTGACTCACCAACTTTGTAAAATATCAAAACCAAGAGTACATTTAATTAAAATATATTCCTAAAAATGTTTATAGTACACAATTGTTTGATACTAGAATGGATGAACTGGTACAATACAATAAATTAACCATCAGCACTGAAAATTCATAACTGCTGTCATAAGGTGGGTAACTTTCACAGAGCAATGTTGAGGAAAGATGACCCAGAAATTAATTCATGAAGTCAGGGGCATATACACTTATAATACTAGCACTCACAAGTTCTAGCCCAGCTAGGGCTACACAGGGAAACTCTATTTCTAAAAACAGAGCTTGAAATATAGATCACAGTGGTAGACAGCCTGTCTGTCACATCAAGGGATTTGGGTTCAATCCCTAGCATTGGCAAAGTATACATTGGCAAATTTCATTTATATGAAGAAAAACAAGTTGGGCATGGTACTAAACTTTTGTAAATTCAGCCTCTGGGAAACTGACAGGCAGGTAAGGAGGTCAAAGCCCAGCAAGCAAGATCTTATCTCAAAAGGAAAACAACCCCCACAAAAGTCAAACAAATCTATCACGTGAACAGAGCTTACGCCGAGAGGTGGAATGACTGAGAAGCAGAAAAACCAAAATCAAAATTAAAACAAAACAAACCTTCTTTAGTGCAGAAGAATTAAGGCAGAGCAAGGATCCTAACCCACATCCAAATTCAAACCCAGTATTCTTATCTTGGCACCCACCATCTAACCTGACACTACATAATAAACTGACATACAAATACATAATTCATTAACTATTCAATAATTATCAAAAGCCTTTATGCAGAACTTTTAAGTGCTTTGGCCATGTGGGGAACTTAGATTAGAAGCCAGTTGTTTCTCTCCTGGAACTTATATCCTCCAATATATTACAAATGTGTCAGTATTGGCAAACATCATGATCCCTGCCTCTGTCCTAATTACCTAGTTTTCAGGACTCAATCCCCCTTCTCAAAGTCCTTTTGGCCAGTAATGGTAACTGAAATTCTTTAATTTTAACAGTACTTGGTCAATACTTGTCTGATATGCATCACTTTTACCTTATAGACACACGCTAAAAGTTACATTCTTTCAATGGGAGATGCTGGGGTTTTAGCTTGGACTTGTCTCAATATTTAGGAACTGTCTTCCTCTTGAAGTATTAAAGCCACCGTGATAACATCCTCTTAGTTGTTTCCACTGAGTCTCAGTTATAGCCTTTCCTACAAATAAACAATCTCTGTTTGCCTTAAAAACATAAATGCATTTAAAAATATATGAACTTCAGGCAGATTCAAAATATCTCTGCTATTCTAGCAAGGTGAGGGATTTCAATACATATATTTCTCATGTACCTTTGCTAAAGGACCGCGATTTACCAGAAAATGAAACAAAAAGACAGAGCTTTTTATCTCTAGTGTACAGATTACAAAAATATCCATCAGGCTCAAGTCTCACCTGTCAAGACATTCTCCAGCATTTACTGAAAATTAATTTTGCTGTTCCCTAGTTGCTTGTTTAGAAAGCCTCCTATGAATATAAAGACTATACCTGTCATATAAACCATAGTTATCTGGAAGCTTAAATATGTCATCAAAACAGCTTACCAAACTTTTTTAGAAAACTGCCAGTAAACACAAAAATATCTGCCCACTGAATCTACAATTCCCTATTTTATAATCTGTGTCCAGAAAACAGAATTCATTAACTCTTCTAGACAATATTCTAGCCTTACATTTTACTTACTGTAATTAGTAAAATGCATCAAATTCTCCATAAAGCCAATATATAGTTAGACCTAATATCTCTAATCCACTACTTCTTTTCAGTATCCCCAAACAAACTCGTAAACTTAGGAGTGAAACATATTAAGTCCCAAAACTACATGCTTAGTTAGGATATCTCATAGAGCATTAACAACTGAATCATACTACGTTCCTAACACCAACACTAGAAAACAAAGTTTACATTGCTGTTCGTGGATCTGTTGGGTTATTCTTGGTCTTCACCTTCATCTGACAACGTACGCTACATTTCTACGAAATAAATATCTACCAAAGACCAGGAAATTCACAGCAAAGTATCCACAACTTCATGGAAATTAGAGTGCCAGATACTACTTTTTAAATGTAAGAGAATCTTGTCATGGGATTCTGAACACAACCCAAATCCAAGGCCATAGACTCAGTTTCTAAAATGAAAAATGAATCTTCCAACAGCATCCGTGGCGAGCCCAAAGCTCAGCGCTCCTCTCGCACAGCCACCGAAGCAGGTTCAGACGAGTACAGACATGGCCGCCCGCAGGATCCTGCGCCTCAGGCCAGGAAGCAAAGACCTCGGCCTCGCCAGAACCCCGCGCTGTCACCCCAGCCCTCCGGAGGCACAGCCGGGTCCCACCGCCCGGAGCACCCCAACAGCGTTACAGTACGCGGAAAGCCGCCGTCCCAGGGCCCAGCCGGTGTCAGGGCGGCCCAAGCCGGCTTCCGGCTCGCACGTGTGTAGGCCCTGCGGCCGCCTCCCCGCTTCTCCTGGCGCCTCTCTCGTCCCTACGCCATCCTCCTTCTCAAAGCTTCCTCACCTCTTTCACGGAGAGAAACTCAAGGAGCGGAAAGACCAGGTGCCGATCCAGAAAGTGCGCGATGCGCGTAGTCAAGTCGTACTCCGCCATCTTGCCGGGGGAAAGGAGCGCTTGTTCGCTAAAACTTTATTGACAGCGCCGAGAGGCGTACAAGTACCATACTGCGCATGTGCAGTCGTGGTCCCGCCCGAACGGGCTGGTGACAATGGCCGCGGGTGTGTGTTGTGGGCTTTTCGTGCCTCCCCACGCCTTCTGGGTGGGGCTCAAGCTTTGCACGTAATTTATCTTGTTTGCAAGTTCTGTCTCTTCTTGTACCAATAAAAAAAGGGCCGGGTAGTGGTGGCGCATGCTTTTAATCCCAGCACTTTGGAGGCAGAGGCAGGTGGATTTTTGAGTTCGAAGCCAGCCTGGTGTTCAGTCTCAAAAAAAACCAAAAAGACTAGTTTTAGGGAGGAAGGAAACCAAGAGTTTTACACATAAGTATGATGAAGTTTAGCCTGCTTGACTTTCTAAGTGAAAAGAGTGATTAGGCTATGGTACATATTTGAAACTACAACTAGGTCTCAAAGACCAGGACTAGATTTTTACCCTAACTCTAGACACATTAACTCTGGGTAACTTACTAATGGAATTGAAAACCGTGAAACTGCATAAAATTAAGCTGAAAGAGTGTTTGAAAGAGATGAGGGAGGTTAAATCTAAGTACTTCACCTTACACAAATGAGGGCAAGTAAGATCAAGCCTAGAAACTAGAGCACTGAAATATATGTAATGGCTATTTATGGTGGTCAACTTGACTACAGGAACATGGCAGCAAACAGGCAGATGTGGTGCAGGAGGAGCTGAGAGTTCTACAACTTCACTGAAGACTGCTAGCAGAATACTGGCTTCTAGACAGCTAGAATGAGGGTCTGTAGTGGCTATTCCTGGTTGTCAACTTGACTATATCTGGAATCTGGATTCACTACAATCCAGAATTGGAAGGCTCACCTATGATCCTAATATGGAGACTGAGATACAAGTTTCTGACCTGTATCTTGGCATGGAGATCTTGAAGCATAGTGACTATGAATTCCAGAAGATTCAGATAAGGAGATCTCCGAGTTCAAGATCATCTGGGATTAAAGGCTTGGTGGCTCATGCCTTTAATCTGGGCCACACCCTCTTCTGGAGACCTATATAAGGACATTGGAAGAAGGAAGACTTACTCTCACTCTTCCTTGATTGCTTGCCTCTTGGCACTGAGCAACTGCTAGATCCTTGGACTTCCATCCACAGCTGCTGCTGACCATTGTTGGGGAGTTGGACTACAGACTGTAAGTCATCAACAAATTCCCTAACTATATAGAGACTACCCATACGTTCTGTGACTCTAGATAAACCTGACTAATACAGAGTCTTAAATCCCTCACTGACAGTGACACGCCTACTCCAACTCCAACAGGGCCACAGCTTCTACTAGTGCCACTCCCTGGGCTGAGCATATACAAACCATAACACTCATTCCACCAGTCTGTGTCTCTAGAAAAGCCCATAGATGGAGGAGAGAAGAGCCAGAGGATCCAAGAGGCAGTTAATTAAGTGAAATAGCACTGATAGCTCATGGCAATAAATAAAGCCAACATTCACATTTAAATTGTTCACAACAATGTATTTATTTAGATTTATTTAAATTATCCACAACAATTTTCTCCTGTTAATATTTGACCCTGGTCATTTTTTTCCTGACACATTCTATCCTACTTATGACTTTAACATAGACCCTTTCAATCAGTTGTGGATGAAAAATCTACTCATAGTGAACATAAAAGATGAGAGGAAAAAGATTGCAGCAACATATAGAAAGATCTCCTAGTAGATCTTCTAGTAGATATCGGATGCAGGCAGTGTGTAAAGAATGGGGTTTGGTAGTACTAGGTATAATGCTGATCTAAACAACTAATGGAAGAATAGAATATTGGGAGAAGCTGATTGGAATATGAGAAGCACAGAGAGTACCAATCAGTCTCATGCCCAGTAGATTACCAATGGAATACTGCAGATGGAGAATGCTTGGCTGATTGTGTGTGATGAATCTTAAATTAGACAGAGAAGAGAGACTGAAGGTGGTCCAGGAACAACTTGCATACCAGAGAAACTCATAGATAAGAAAATAAATGAGTAACCTGAGGAAATGAACTTGGAAACTTAGCTGAAGACCAGTAACTATGGGAGAGGATGTGGACCCAGGAAAAATAAAAAAAGGACAAGGGACAAAAATAGTGGTGAACAATTAGAAATTTATCTTAACTCCTGAGGAGCCTTAAAGCATTTTTGAGTATATTTCAGGAAAGTTAATTCTGACAGTTGTGTAGCTAGTAGGTTGGATGAGTGATATGTGGAGAGCCAATAAAGGCCTTCAAAGCTGGACTGGGAAACCTTGATTTGACCACATAGGCAATGAGAACCACTTATTAAGTTTTTAAATTGAAAAAGACATGAAAACAGTGATTTTTTTGTCCCTAAAATTAAACTGGATTTGATTTATAAGATTGATTAAAGTTGTGACAGATTGGAAACTCTGTTAATTTGCCTGGCCTTTCCTCTGGAATTTTCCTTGCTAGTTAATCAAATGTCTCTCTCTCTCCATATATATATATATATATATATATATATATATATATATATATATATCCCATATATATTAATATTAATTTCTTAATACTGAAAAACTAATTTTACTAATGTAGTCTTCAGAAAAGGGATATTACAGAGAATGCAGAAGAAGAGCCTCACCTGGCCCACTGTGGTACTGTCAGGTGTAAAGTTTGCTTCTTACAAACTCACCAGATGTTTAATGAATGTTTAATGAATGTTAATGAATCATTGATGACTATTGAATGGTCACCATATTGAGCTCTTGAGGGACAAAGGAAAAAAATTAATTCTAGTCCACAAGCAATAGTTTCAAAGGAGTGGCAATTATGCAAAGCATAAGCCAATCATAACATATGTGAGGATACTCTTACGCACAGTGTTCCAGGTCTCGGCAGAGGGAAATAACTCACTGCTGGAGAAAGTGAGCTTCCTGGGAAAGTTAGCATTTGACTCCCTCTATCTGTACATACAGATGCTCTGAAGGCACCCAGATTTAAGAAGTGTTGTATGAATGGAGACTTTGAGAGATTCTTAATGGCAGGAGAAACATGCATCACGTATCTACTGGTAAGACATGAGTCTCCATCAGGGAATTACGTCCATGCTGTCCTAAGGTCATGAACTATGTTGTTGAATTGAGTTCTACACTGCAGAATAATTAGTCATTTAATGTACTTCTGAGGATGGAACTCAAGGCTAGCACATGGTAGGCATGTCCTTTGTCACTGAACTACATCCCCAAACTGTACATTTTTTGATGAGGGCTTTTCCTATGAAGTGTGGGCTGGACTCCAATTATAGAACATATGTGCTGAGGTGGTAGATGGATTCTATCCTTTGGACTGTACACTTTTAGTATGATGAGTCGCGAGAGTGATTCCTAACATTTGTTTTTCTGTTGATTCTCATGACATCTTTTCTCCCCATATCACCTTTTGTCTCCTGTGAGAGTCTGATCAATTTATATAGACCACTGTAATGTTCATCCAAATGTGCTTCTTACCTGGGCCTATCTACCACAATGTCTGAATGGTTGCCAAATTCATGTTTGGAAACTTGTTCCCTGATATGAATATTTTCAGAGATTGACCCTAATGTGACATTGTTCAAAGATGAGACCTAATGCAATTAATAGACCATAGGGGGTTGTACTGGCTGGTTTTGTGTGTCAACTTGACACAAGCTGGAGTTATCACAGAGAAAGGAGCCTCCCTTAAGGAGGCTCCATGAGATCCAGCTGTAAGGCATTTACTCAATTAGTGATCAAGGAGGGCGAGCCCAGCCTATTGTGGGTTGTACCATCCCTAGGTTAGTAGTCCTGGGTTCTATAAGAAAGCAAGCTGAGCACCCAGGGAAGCAAGCCAGTAAGCAGCATCCCTCCAAGGCCTCTGCATCAGGTCCTGCCTCCAAGTTTCTGCCCTGTGTGAATTCCTATCCGGCCTTCCTTTGGTAATGAACAGCATTGTGGAAGTATAAGCTGAATAAACCTTTCCTCCCCACCTTGCTTCCTAGTCAAGATGTTTTGTGCAGGGACCCTGCACAAAAAACTCTGAGTAAGACAGACTGGTACTGGGAGTGGGGTATTCCTGTGACAGCCTGACCATGTTTTTGTGAGGATTGTGGAAGGACTTTAGAATGCTGGGTTAGAAGAGCCATTGGGTGTTAAGAGCTCTGTGGGATATTCTGTAGGAGATTGGAAGATAATGTTGAGAATAGCACAAACGGTACAGCCTGGCTTGTGAAATTTCAGAGGGAAGATTAAAGACTCTTATCAGGGCTGTTGCTATTTTGAATATGATTTTGGTTAGCTGGGGCTGAAGAATCAGCTGTGATTAACAGGATACCAGAACTACTAAAGCAACAACTTTGCATTACTGGGACGATAGATGCTGACTAGCTGGAGCTAAGAAATTAGCAGTGATTAAGAGACCAGCATCACTAAGGTGAAACCTTCTGTGAAGTGTTTCCTGAGAGCACAGAGAAGCTGTGTTAGAGAGGCAGCCATGGTTGTATCTCATGTTGGCAGCCAGACTTGGTAATGTTTAAGGATCACCCAGGTGGTACTGGTTTTGAACCATGAAGGGGTAGCAGCTGATGCTTGGCACTGTGAAATGCCAGGAGAGGTCATTGGTGAAGGTGCAGCCTCAGTGGCAGTTGAAGGCCCAGGACTGAAGGTGTCAAGCTGAGAAGTTGCCATTTAGCACCATTAAAAGAGCCTACGAGAGGCTATTTGTGCAAGTGTAGTCCAGTTGCAGCAGAAGAGAGCAGTGTTTTGGAGATGCCAGTACCATGAGATGACCACCAAGAACAGCAATATCTGTGGAGTACAGGCAGCTGGAGCCTAGAAGACAAGGTGTGTGCTACAAAGGGCACAGCTGGAGAAGTGACCCAAGCCCGTGGAGTAGCCCAGAAGACTGTGAGTAGATCCCAGACACTGGACAGTTAGAATTTGTTTTTGCTTTTGATTGTGACTGTGACCTGATATTTTTCCCTCTTGAAGTAAGAAAATATTTTAGTGGAGCCTGCAGTTAAGACACTTTGGAATACAATTCACAGATCATATGATACCAAGAAAAAGGAAGATCAAAGTGTTGATGCTTCAGTGCTTCTTAGAAGGGGGAACAAAATACTCACAGGAGAAAATATGGAGACAAAGTGTGGAGCAGAGACTGCAGAAAAGGTCATCTAGAGACTGTCCCACCTGGGGATCCATCCCCATATACAGTGGCCAAACCTGAACTCTGTTGTGGATGCTATTGTGGATGACTGGAAGTGTTTGCTGACAGGAGTCTCATATTAGAGTCTCCTGCGAGACTCTGCCAGAGTCTGACAAATAAAGAGGAGGATGCTAGCAGCCAAGCATTGAACTGAGTGTGGGGTCGCTGACAGAGGAGTTGGAGAAGGGTCTGAAGGAGATGAGGGGGTTTGCAACCCAATGGAGGGAGCAACAGTGTCAACTGGCCAGACCCCCCAGAGCTCCTGGGGACTGGACCACCAACCAAATAATACACATGGAGGGACTCGTGGCACTGGCGGCATATGTGGCAAAGGATGACTTTGTTGGGCATCAGTGTGAGGAGTGGCCTTTGGGCCTGAGGGTGTTCAATGCTCCAATGTAGGGGAATGCCAGGGTGGGAAGGCAGGAGTAAGTGGGTGGGTGGGGGAGCACCCTCATAGAGGCAGGGGGAGGAGTATGGGATAGGGGACTTCTGGAGGGAAGACCTAGAAAGGGGATTACATTTGAAATGTAAATATAGAAAATATTCAATAAAAGAAAGAAAGAAAATAACAATTGAGAAAATGCCTTATAGCTGGATGTCTTGAAGGCATTTCCTCAAGGAAATTTCCTTTCTCTGTGATAACTCTAGCTTGTGTCAAGTCGACACACAAAACCAGCCAAGTACAATTGACCCCTTGTCAACTTGACACACAAACACATCACTATTAAGCCTCAATCCTTACTTTCTTACTCATCCCCAGATGAGAGGATGGAGGTCAACCCTGGGTATTCCCCAACCCTATCACATCAAGTCTCTGCAGGTCTAGATGAATCCTCACTCACTGAGGCCAGACAAGGCATCCAAATTAGGGGAAAAGAATCCCCAGGCAGGCAACAGCTTTAGGGACAGCCCCACTTCAGTTATTGGTGAGCCATATGAAGATCCAGCTGCACATCTGCTACATATGTGCAGGGGTCCTAGGTCTAGCCTGTCTTTGCACTTTGGTTGGTGGTTTAGTCTCTTGAGAACCCTCAAGGGTCCAGGGTAGTTGATTCTGTTGGTCTTTCTCTGGAGCTCCCATCCCTTCTGGGGCACTCAGCCCTCCCACAACTCTTCCATAAGACTCCCTGAGTTCTGTCCAATGTTTGGCTGTGGGTCTCTGCATCTGTTTCAGCCAGCTGCTAGGTGGAGCCTCTCAGAGGATAGTTATGCTAGGCTCCTATATGCAAGCACATCAGAGTATCATTAATAGTGTCAGGGATTGGTACTTGACTATGAGATGGGTCTCAAGTTGTGTCAATTATTGTATAAGCATTCCCTCAGTTTCTGCTCCATACCCTGTTCCCGCATCCTTTGTGAACAGGATAAATTTTGGGTCAAAATTTTGTGATTGGGTTGGTGTCTCTATTGCTCCATTGGGGTTCCTGCCTGGCTACAGGAAGTGGCCTCTTCAGGTTCCAATGTAGTGAGTCACAGCTAAGGTCACACCCATTGATTCCTGGGCACCTTCACCATTCTAGGTCTCTGCCACCTCCTAGAAATGTCCCCATCTCAAATCCTTTATTATCCTCCAATAAAAACATAGTAAACTGTTACCTGTAAAGATAAAATGAGCCTTGTGCTCTTGATATTGCTTTGGTCATGCTGTTCATCACAGCAACAGCAAGCAAACTAGGACAAATACTGATACCAGAGAGTGGGCTATTGCTATGACCTTTTATTGTTTTTTAAAATTATATATTTGCTTTATTTACATTTCAAATGTTATCCCCTTTCCTCATTACCCCTCTGAAAATCCCCATCCCATCCCCTGTCCCTCTGCTTACGAATCCCTCCCCCTACTTTCCTGATCTGGCATTCCCCTACTCTGGGGCATTGAGCCTTCACAGAATCAATGGCCTCTCCTGTCATTGATGTCTGAAAAGGCCATCCTCTGCTACATATGTAGCTGGAGTCATGGGTCCATCCATGTGTACTCTTTGGTTGGTGGCTTAGTCCCTGGGAGCTCTGGGGTTACTGGCTGGTGCATATTATTGTTCCTCCTATGGGGCTGCAAACCTCTTCAGCTTCTTGGGTCCTTTCTCTAGCTGCTCCATTGGGGACCCTCTGTGAGCCATGGGTATTTTGATCCCCCTTCTAAGAAGGATCAAAGTATACACACTTTGGTCTTCCTTCTTCTTGAGTTTCATGTGGTCTACGAATTGTAACTTGGGTACTCCGAGCTTTTGGGCTAATATTCACTTATCAACAAGTGCATACCATGTATGTTTTTTTGTGACTGGGTTACCTCACTCAGCATGCTATTTTCTAGTTCCATCCATTTACCTAAGAATTTCATGAATTCATTGTTTTTGATAGCTGAGTAAATGTACCACATTTTCTGTATCCATTCCTCTGTTGAAGGACATCTGGGTTCTTTCCACCTTCTGGTTATTATAAATTAGGCGGCTATGAAATAGTGGAGCATGTGTCCTTATTACATGTTGGGGCATCTTCTGGGTATATGACCAGGAGTGTTATAGCTGGACAGATAGTACTATGTCCAATTTTCTGAGGAACTGCCAAACTGATTTCCAGAGTGGTTTTACCAGCTTGCAATCCCACCAGCAATGGAGAAGTATTCCTCTTTCTCCACATCCTCTCTAGAATTTGTTGTCCCCTGAGTTTTTGTTCTTAGCTATCCAGACTGGTGTGAGGTGAAATCTCAGGGTTGTTTTGATTTGCATTCCCCTGATGACTAAGAATGTTGAACATTTCTTTGAGTGTTTCTCAGCCATCCAGGACTCCTCAGCTGAGAATTTTTTGTTTAGCTCTGTACTCCATTTTTAATAGGGTTATTTGTTTCTCTAGAGTCTAACTTCTTGAGTTCTTTGTATGTATTGAATATTAGCCTTCTGTTGGATGTAGTATTGGTAAAGATCTTTTCCCAATCTGTTGGTTGCCATTTTGTCCTATTGACAGTATCCTTTGCCTTCAGAAGCTTTGCAATTTTATGAGGACCCATTTGTCAATTCTTAATCTTAGAGCATAATAAGCTATTGGTGTTCTGTTCAAGAAATTTTCCCCTGTGCCCATGTGCCTAACCATGTTGTTATTGGAGGATTTTGGAAACTTGGGATGAAAAAGCCCTGTGTGTCCAGAGCTTATTGAGTTATTGTAGGAACTTGGAAGACAATGTTGAAAGTAATTCAGAATGATGGATGTTTGAGAGTCATTCAAAGACTCCATCAGGGCATTCATATGATTCTTTAAGAATCTGTGATTTCTAGTTATTTGGAGGTGAAGAATCTGCTGCGAATAACAAGTGAACAGAACTGAATTGAAAACTTTATTTTAGTGAGAAAACTGATGGTTAGCTCACTATGAAAAATCAGCTATGATTAAGAGACCAGCTCATTGAGGTTAAATCTTCTGGGAGCATTTCCTCAGTGTTAGAAGAACAAGCTGCATCTTCTGCTGCCAGATGAACATCGTGTAAGAATTGTGCACATGGTTCCAGTGTGGATAACATGAAAGCTTCAGGCTGAAGGGGTTATGGAGCAGTTCAAGCTTGGTACTGTGGGAAGCCAGGAAAGACCATTGGTTGTTTCAGTACATCTGCCTTCTTTGGTTATATTCCTATTTCATTTTGTCAATGCATTCTTCGTTCTTAATCTGTGCCAGACTACTGCATTTATAAGATAGAAGCACAGAAATACGGTTTCTCTGAGAAAGAATTCACAGCAGGGCAGCAGGAAAGAGATATAAAGCAAGAATTACACTGCAATAATATGAGCAATTATGTCTATATAATATAATGGGCATTTCTACACAGTGGTCTAATTAGATTGAAAGCATACACATGGCTAACATGCAAGTTTTATTTGTTTGGTTCTTAAGGCAAAGTAATTTCTTGTTTTATCTTTGGACGATGACTTTTTCTTGACCTCATTCTCTTGCTGTGGAGGGACCTTTCTGGAATTCTTTATGTACTGATTACACCTAATGCCTATGTGAGAATTTCCAGAAGCCTCACTCAGTTCTGTCATCTCCACTAAAGAATCACACAGAGAAGAGGCGCCTTTGGAGGACTTTAACCAGTTCTCTTCACTTATCACCTCATATAAAGCTAAGATTGACAGCTAATTCCCTTCCAGTTCTGTGGCCCTCCATTATAATGCTAGAAGGATGTAAAGAAATGGAAGGAACTGTCACTGTTCTTCCTCATCTGTCCCCAACACTAGACCGTGAATGTAACTACTCCATTATTTGGGAGGAAAGTAGTAAACCACAGTACTTTGGAGTATCTCAGAGGAATCAGAGTTGTGAAGAGTCTATAAGAATTGGTAATCGAAATAAACCTTTAACCAATTTAGAATACCTCTGTGTCTGTTAAGTATTTCTATTCCTCGGTGTCTTTTATAAAATACACTATGTCTGTGTTACCTGTCTCGAAAGCTTCTAATAGCACAAATTAATACTGCCTGCCTGACCACTGTGATAGGTTAACTTATATACAGTCAGAATATGGTGCTACTGAAGTTAGCAGAGTTTTTTTCTACTGGGTCAGGAATGAAATGTATGTTTTCCATCTATATCCCCTGAACATTTAAAACTAGGATAAATTTGTGGAACTAGTCACATATAGTGCCTTCCAGAAAAGTGCATTAAAGAGTCATCCTAAATATTTGTCAAGTGCAAATATTTTTATGTTTGCATCTCTATCACTGCCTTCTGCTTAGTTGCCTGCTTCTTTGCTAACCAGGTCTGCTGTGTTCTCCACCCACCTCACACCTAATATAGGTCATCTAATATACAAACATAATCCCATCACTTGTTAGTCCATGGAACCAACCCTGACCCCATGGCAGAGTCTGGAAGACCCCCTGTGACTATGAACTGTCTCCTTCTGGTCTGACCTCCTTCCTTTTAAGCTTTAAACTCAGTGTATTTATTGTACCAGTGGATGTCATGCAGGTATATATGATGCTTTCAAGCTGTGGTACTTTTTATCTATCTGGAATTCCTTTCTTCTTTTCCTTCCTCTGGCTGACTCTTGAAATTCCCAGAATTAATTACCCATCTCTGAGAATCACATAACAATTTGTACTTAATTTTATTTTGCCATTATTGGTGGAGGTGTGTGTGTGTGTGTGTGTGTGTGTGTGTGTGTGTGTGTGTGTGTGTGTGTTATACATATGTGCACTTGTAAGAACAAATGTAGAGGTCAGAGGTCAGTAGTGAATCACTTCCTCCTCCTCCTCCTTCTCCTCCTCTTCCTCCTCTTCCTTTTTCTCCTCCTCTTTCTCCTCCTCTTCCTTGTCCAATGTCTTCCTTGATTCTTCTTCCACTTATTTGTTTGTCAACACCTCATTTTCTTTTCTTGAAAATAGATTGTTTTCATATATTCCATTTTCTCTTTTGAGGCAGAACCTCGTTAATATGAGGAGCTTGCTGGTTAAGGCATATACTACTTGGTCAGCAAGACCCAGGGTCATCCAGACCCAGCATTTGAATTATAGATGCATGGCACCAGGCCCAACTTTTGTTTTGATTTTTATTTTTTAAGTGTAGGTGCTAGGGATACAAACTTTGGTACTCATGCTTGTATAGAAAACACTTTCCAGACTGAGACACCTCCCCAGCTTACCCACTCTAACTGTAATGTAGAGTGTATTTCTTTTCTTATTTTTATTAATTCTCCTTTTTGCTTTTTCTTTTCTTTTTTAAAAGTATTTTTATTGAAATTTATTTATTTATTCATTTATTTATCTTTTACACTCCATATTTTATTCCCCCCCCCAACCCTCTGTTCCACATCCCATGCATCCTCCCCACTCCTCATGGGTCTCCATGTGGATGTCTTCACTCCCCACCCCAAGTGACCTCTAAAGTCCCTGGGGCCTCCAGTCTCTTGAGGGTTAGGTGCATCATCTCTGAATGTACACAGACCCAGCAGTTCTCTACTTTATGTGAGTTGGGGGCCTCATATCAGCTGGTATATGCTGCCTGTTTGCTAGTTCAGTGTTTGAGAGATCTCCGGGTCCAGATTAATTGAGACTGCTGGTCCTCTTACAGGGTCATCCTTCTCCTCAGCTTCTTTGAGCCTTCCCTAATTCAACAACAGGAGTCAGCTGCTTCTGTCCATTGGTTGGGTGCAAATATCTGCATCTGACTCTTTCAACTGCTTTTTGAGTCTTCCGGAGTGCAGTCATGCTAGGTTCTTTTTTCTGAGTGTTCCATAGCCTCAGTAATAGTGTCAGGCCTTGGGACCTCCCCTTGAGCTGGATCCTACTTTGGTCCTGTTGCTGGACCTTCTTTTCCTCAGGCTCCTCTCTATTTCCATCCCTGTAATTCTTTCAGACAGGAACACTTATGGGTCAGAGTTGTGACTGTGGGATGGCCTCCTTCTCCCTCATTTGATATTCTGTTTTACTGCTGGAAGTAGGATCTATAAGTTCCCTCTCCCTACTATCAGGCATTTCATCTAAGGTCCCCCCCTGCTTTGAGTCCTGAGAGTTACCCACCTCCCATGTCTCTGGTGCATTCTTGGAGGGTCCTCCCAACCTCCTATCTCCCAAGGTTGCCTCTTTCCATTCTTTCTGCTGGCCCCAAGGACTTTGGTCCTTTTCCCTCCCCTAATGTCAGATCAGGTTCCCCTCTCACTCCAACTACCCCACTCCATCCACTTTTCCTCCCAGGTCCCTCCCTCCCCACTTGCGATTGCTTTCTTCTCCCTCCCAAGTGGGATTGAGGAGTCCTCACTTGGGCACTTCAGGTTGTTGACCTTCTTGAGTTCTGTGGACTGTATCTTGTATACTCTGAACTTTTTTGTGGCTAATATCCACTTATTAGTGAGTACATATCATGCATGTCCTTTTGGGTCTGAATTACCTCACTCAGGATGATATTTTCTAGTTCCATCCATTTACCTGCAAAACTCAGAATGTCCTCGTTCTTAATAGTTGAGTAGTATTCCATTGTGTAAATGAACCACATTTTCTGTATCCATTCTTCTGTCCTGGGACATCTAGATTGTTTCCAGCATCTGGTTATCACAAATAAGGTCACTATAAACATAGTAGAACATATGCCCCTGTGGCATGCTGGGGCATCTTTTGGGTATATTCCCAAGAGCAGTAGAACTGGGTCCTCAGGTAGATCTATTTCCAATTTTCTGAAGAACCTCAAGATTGATTTCCAGAGTGGTTGTACCAGTTTGAAGCATTGGAGGAGTATTCCCTCTTTCTCCACATCCTCACCAACATGTGTTGTCAACTGTGGTTTTGATCTTAGCCATTCTGACTGATATAAAGTAGAATCTCAGAGTCATTTTGATTTGCATTTCTCTGATCATTAAAGATTTTGAACATTTCTTTAGGTGCTTCTCAGCCAATTGAGATTTCTCTGCTGTGGATCCTCGGCTTAGTTCTATACCCCATTTTTTGATTGGGTTGTTTGTTCTTTTGGTGATTAGTTTCTTGAGTTCTTTATATATTTTGGATAATAGCCATCTATGGGATGTGGGGTTAGTGAAGATTTTTTTCCCCAATCTGTAGATTACCAATTTGTCTTATTGACTATGTCCTTTGCCTTACAGAAGCTTTCCAGTCTCATGAGGTCCCATTTATCAATTTTTGATCTTAGAGCATGAGCTATTGGAGTTCTGTTTAGAAAACTTTCCCGTGCCAATGAGTCCAAGGCTCGTTCCCACTTTCTCTTCTATTAGACTCAGTGTATCTGGTTTTATGTTGAGGTCCTTGACACACTCAGACTTGAGCTTTGTGCAAGGTGATAAATATGGGTCTATTTTCATTTTTATACATACAGACAGCCAGTTAGACCAGCACCATTTATTGAAGATGCTTTCTTTTTTCCAATGTATATTTTTGGCTTCTTTGTCAAAGATCAAGTGTCCATAAGTGTGTGGTTTTATTTGTGGGTCTTCAATTCTATTCCATTGATCAACGTGTCTATCTCTGTACCAAGACATGCAGTTTTTAATCACTATTGCACTGTAGTAAAGTTTGGGTTCAGGGATGGTGATTTCCCAAGCTGTTTTTTCATTGCTAAGAATTGTTTTAGCTAGTCAGTTTTTTTTTTTTTTTTTTTTTTGCCTTTCCAGAGGAATTTGAGAATTGATCTCTCCATGTCTTTGAAGAACTGTGTTGGGATTTTGATGGGGATTGCATTGAATCTATAGATTGCCTTTTGTAGGATGGCCATTTTTACTATGCTAATTCTGTCAATCCATGAGCATGGGAGATCTCTTCATTTTCTAAGATCTTCGATTTCTTTCTTGAGAGACTTGAAGTTTTTGTCAAACAGGCTTTTCGCTTGTTTGGTTAGATTTACCCCAAGATATTTTATATTATCTTTTATTTATTATTTATTATATTTATATTATATTATTTGTGTCTATTGTGAAAGGAGTTGTTTCCCTAATTTCTTTCTCAACCTGTTTATCATTTATATATAGGAAGGCTACTGATTTATTTGAGTTAATTTTATTTCCCACTACTTTGCTGAAGTTGTTTAATAACTGGAGAAGTTCTCTGGTAGAATTTGGGGTCACTTATGTATATTATTATATCATCTGGAAATAGTGATACCTTTATTTCTTCATTTCCAATTTGTATACCCTTGATCTCTTTTTGTTGTCTTATTGTTCTAGCTAGCACTTTGAGTATTATATTGAATAGATATGTGCAAAGAGGGCATCCTTGTCTTGTCCCTGATTTCAGTGGGATTGCTTCAAGTATGTCTCTGTTTAATTTGATATTGGCTGTTGGTTTGCAGTAAATTACTTTTATTATATTTAGGTATGGGTCTTGAATTCCTGATCTCTCCAATACTTTTAACATGAAGGGGTGTTGTATTTTGTCAAATGCTTTTTCTGCATCTATGGAGATGATCATGTGATTTTTTGAGTTTATTTATATAGTGGATAATGTTAACAGATTTTTGTATATTAAACCAATCTTGCATCCCTGGGATGAAGCCTACTTGATCGTGGTGAATGATGGTTTTGATGTGGTCTTGGATTTGGTTTGAAAGAACTTTATTGAGTATTTTTGCATTAATATTTATAAGTGAGAGTGGTCTGAAGTTCTCTTTTTTTGGCTGGGCTCTTGTAGGTTTAGGTATAATAGTAATTGTGGCTTCATAGAATGAGTTAGGTCGTGTTCCTTCTCTTTCTATTTTATGGAATATTTTGAGAAAAATTGGTATCAGGTCTTCTTTGAAGGTCTGGTTGAATTCTTCACTAAATCCGTCTGACCCTGGGCTTTTTTTTTTTTTTTTGGTTGGGAGGTTTTTAATGACTTCTTCTATTTCCATGTGCAATACGGGCCTGTTTAGATAGTTTACCTACTCTTGAATTAACTTTGAAATGTGGTATCTGTCTAGAAAACCATCCATTTAATCTAGATTGTCTAGTTTGTTGAGTATAGGCCTTTACAGTAGGATCTGATGATTTTTTGAATTTCCTCCTTTTTTGTTGTTATGTCTCCCCTTTCATTTCGGATTTTGTTTATTTGGATACTGCCTCTCCACCCTTTAGTTAGTTTGGCTAGTGGCTTATCTATCTTTTTTTTATTATTTATTTTATTTTTTTTTAATTTACATTCCAAATCATTTCCCCTTTCCCGTTTCCTCCCTCCCCGAAAGTCCCATAAGGCCCCTTCCCTCCCTCTTTTCTCCATTCAACCCCCTCTCGTTTCTCTGTCCTGGCGTTCCCCTACATCCAGTCTTTCCAGGACCAGGGGTCTCTCCTTCCATCTTCTTAGAAATCTATTGATATGCAGATTGTGTCTAGGGTATTCCGAGATTCTGGGTCAATATCCCCTTATCAGTGACTGCATACCATGTGTGTTCTTTTGTGATTGGGTTACCTCACTAAGGATGATATTTTCAAGATCTGACCATTTGCCTAGGAATTTCGTGAATTCATTGTTTTTAATTGCAGAGTAGTATTCCATTGTGTAGATATACCACATCTTCTGAATCCATTCCTCCGTTGAGGGACATCTGGGTTCTTTCCAGCTTCTGGCTATTATAAATAAGGCTGCTATGAACATAGTGGAGCATGTGTCCTTATTGCATGCAGGTAAAGCCTCTGGGTATATGCCCAGGAGTGGTATAGCCGGATCCTCCGGGAGTGTCATGCCCAGTTTTCTGAGGAACCGCCAGACTGCTTTCCTGAGTGGTTGTACCAGCTTGCAATTCCACCAGCAGTGGAGGAGTGTTCCTCTTTCTCCACATCCTCGCCAACAACTGCTGTCTCCTGTGTTTTTGATCTTAGCTATCCTGACTGGTGTGAGATGGAATCTCAGGGTTGTTTTTATTTTTATTTTTTATTTTATTTTATTTTTTTAATTTACATTCCAAATCACTTCCCCTTTCCCGTTTCCTCCCTCCCCAAAAGTCCCATAAGCCCCCTTCCCTCCCTCTTTTCTCCATTCAACCCCCTCTCGTTACTCTGTCCTGGCGTTCCCCTACATCCAGTCTTTCCAGGACCAGGGGTCTCTCCTTCCATCTTCTTAGAAATCTATTGATTTGCGGATTGTGTCTAGGGTATTCCGAGATTCTGGGTCAAAATCCCCTTATCAGTGACTGCATACCATGTGTGTTCTTTTGTGATTGGGTTACCTCACTAAGGATGATATTTTCAAGATCTGACCATTTGCCTAGGAATTTCGTGAATTCATTGTTTTTAATTGCAGAGTAGTATTCCATTGTGTAGATATACCACATCTTCTGAATCCATTCCTCCGTTGAGGGACATCTGGGTTCTTTCCAGCTTCTGGCTATTATAAATAAGGCTGCTATGAACATAGTGGAGCATGTGTCCTTATTGCATGCAGGTAAAGCCTCTGGGTATATGCCCAGGAGTGGTATAGCCGGATCCTCTGGGAGTGTCATGCCCAGTTTTCTGAGGAACCGCCAGACTGCTTTCCAGAGTGGTTGTACCAGCCTGCAATTCCACCAGCAGTGGAGGAGTGTTCCTCTTTCTCCACATCCTCGCCAACAACTGCTGTCTCCTGTGTTTTTGATCTTAACCATCCTGACTGGTGTGAGATGGAATCTCAGGGTTGTTTTGATTTGCATTGCCCTAATGACTAAGGATGATGAACATCTCTTTAGGTGCTTCTCAGCCATTAGATATTCTTCAGGTGAGAACTCTTTGTTTAGCTCTGTACCCCATTTTTTAATAGGGTTACTTGCCTCTCTGGAGTTTAACTTCTTGAGTTCTTTGTATATATTGGATATTAGCCCTCTGTCGGATGTAAGGTTGGTAAAGATCATTTCCCAGTTAGTTGGTTGCCGCTTTGTCTTTTTGACAGTGTCTTTTGCCTTGCAAAAACTTTGTAATTTAATGAGGTCCCATTTGTCTATTCTTGATCTTAGAGCATAAGCTATTGGAGTTCTGTTCAGGAAATTCTCCCCTGTGCCCATATGTTCAAGGTTCTTCCCTAGTTTCCCTTCTATTAGTTTCAGTGTGTCTGGTTTTATGTGGAGATCTTTGATCCACTTAGAATTGAGCTTAGTGCAAGGAGATAAGAATGGGTCAATTTGCATTCTTCTGCATGTTGACCTCCAGCTGAGCCAGCACCATTTGTTGAAAAGGCTATCTTTTTTCCACTGGATGGTTTTAGCTCCTTTGTCAAAGATCAAGTGCCCATAGGAGTGTGGATTCATTTCTGGGTCTTCAATTCTGTTCCATTGATCTACATGTCTGTTACTGTACCAATACCATGCGGTTTTTAACACTATTGCTCTGTAGTACAGCTTGAGGTCCGGGATACTGATTCCTCCAGAGGTTCTTTTACTCTTGAGAATAGTTTTAGCTATTCTGGGTTTTCTGTTATTCCAGATGAATTTTTGAATTGCTCTTTCTAACTCTATGAAGAATTGAGTTGGGATTTTGATGGGGATTGCATTGAATCTGTGTATTACTTTTGGTAAGATGCTCATTTTTACTATATTAATCCTGCCAATCCATGAGCATGGCAGATTTTTCCATCTTCTGAGGTCTTCTTCAATTTCTTTCTTCAGAGACTTGAAGTTCTTGTCATATAGATCTTTTACTTGTTTGGTTAGAGTCAGGCCAAGATACTTCATATGGTTTGTGGCTATTGTGAAGGGTATTATTTCTCTTACTTCTTTCTCAGCCTGCTTATCCTTTGAGTATAGGAAGGCTTCTGACTTGCTTGAGTTGATTTTATATCCGGCCACTTTGCTGAAGTCGTTTATCAGCTGTAGGAGTTCTCTGGTGGAGTTCTTTGGGTCGCTTAAGTATACTATCATATTGTCTGCAAATAGTGATAGTTTGACTTCTTCCTTTCCAATTTGTATCCCTTTGACCTCTTTTTGTTGTCTAATTGCTCTAGCTAGAACTTCAAGTACTATATTGAAAAGATATGGAGAGAGAGGGCAGCCTTGTCTAGTCCCTGATTTTAGTGGGATTGCTTCAAGTTTCTCTCCATTTAGATTGATGCTGGCTACCGGTTTGCTGTAAATTGCTTTTACTATGTTTAGATATGGGCCTTGAATTCCTGATCTTTCCAAGACCTTTAGCATGAAAGGATGCTGAATTTTGTCAAATGCTTTCTCAGCATCTAATGAGATGACCATGTGGTTTTTTTCTTTGAGATTGTTTATGTAGTGGATTACATTGATGGATTTCCTTATATTGAACCATCCCTGCATCCCTGGGATGAAGCCTACTTGATCGTGGTGAATGACCGTTTTGATGTGTTCTTGGATTCGGTTGGCAAGAATTTTATTGAGTATTTTTGCATCGATATTCATAAGAGAGATTGGCCTGAGATTCTCTTTCTTTGTCGGATCTTTGTGTGCTTTTGGTATTAGTGTAATTGTGGCTTCATAGAACGAGTTGGGTAGTGTTCCTTCTGTTTCTATTTTGTGGAACAGTTTGAAGAGTATTGGTGTTAAGTCTTCTTTGAAGATCTGATAGAATTCTGCACTAAAACCATCTGGACCTGTGCTTTTTTTGGTTGGAAGACTTCCAATGACAACTTCTATTTCTTCAGGGCTTATAGGACGGTTTAGATGGTCTATTTGATCCTGATTTAATTTTGGTACTTGGTATCTGTCAAGGAAATTGTCCATTTCCTCAAGATTTTCTAGTTGTGTTGAATACAGGTTTTTGTAGTAGGATCTGCTGATTTTTTGAATTTCCTCAGTTTCTGTTGTTATCTCTCCCTTTTCGTTTCTGATTTTATTAATTTGGATACTATCTCTGTGTTTTCTGGTTAGTCTGGCTAAGGGCTTATCTATCTTGTTGATTTTCTCAAAGAACCAACTCCTCGTTTTGTTGATTCTTTGTATGGTTTTATTTGTTTCTACTTGATTGATTTCAGCCCTGAGTTTGATGATTTCCTGCCTTCTACTCCTTTTTGGTGTATTTGATTCTTTTTGTTCCAGGGCTTTCAGGTGTGCCATTAAGCTGTTAGTGTATGCTGTCTCCCGTTTCTTTTTGGCGGCACTCAGGGCTATGAATTTTCCTCTTAGCACTGCTTTCATTGTGTCCCATAAATTAGGGTATGTTGTGCCTTCATTTTCATTAACTTTCAAAAAGTCTTTGATTTCTTTCTTTATTTCCACCTTGACCAAGTTATCATTGAGTAGAGCATTGTTCAGCCTCCATGTGTACGTGGGTTTTCTTTTGTTTTTGTTGCCATTGAAGACCACCCTTATTCCATAGTGATCTGATAGGAGGCATGGGATTATTTCTATCTTCTTGTATCTGTTGAGGTCTGATTTGTGACCAATTATATGGTCAATTTTGGAGAAGGTACCATGAGGAGCTGAGAAGAAGGTGTATTCTTTAGCTCTAGGATGAAATGTTCTATATATATCAGTTAGTTCCATTTGGTCCAAGGCTTCAATTAGATTCACTGTGTCCCTGTTTAGTTTCTGCTTTCCTGAACGATCCATTTCAGAGAGCGGGGTGTTGAAGTCACCCACTATTATTGTGTGCGGTGCGATGTGTGCTTTGAGTTTTAGTAAAGTTTCTTTTACGAATGAGGGTGCCCTTGCATTTGGAGCATAGATATTCAGAATTGAGAGTTCTTGATGGTGGATTTTTCCCTTGATCAGTATGTAGTGTCCTTCTGTGTCTTTTTTGATGACTTTAGGTTGAAAGTCAATTTTATCTGATATTAGGATGGCTACTGCACCTCGTTTCTTGGGGCCATTTGCTTGTAAAATTGTTTTCCAGCCTTTTACTCTGAGGTAGTGTTTGTCTTTGACACTGAGGTGCGTTTCCTGCATGCAGCAAAATGCTGGGTCCTGTTTACGTATCCAGTCTGCTAGTCTATGTCTTTTAATTGTGGAATTGAGACTATTGATATTAAGAGAGATTAAGGCATAGTGATTATTGCCATCTGCCATTCTTGACACTATCTTTATGTTTGAGTGATTATCTACTTTTGGGTTTGATTCAAGAAGGTTATTATCTCATTTTTTCCTGGGTGTTGTTTCTCTCCCTGTATTGGAGGTTTCCACCTATTATCCGTTGCAGGGCTGGATTTGTGGAAAGATACTGTGAAAATTTGGTTTTATCATGGAATATCTTGGTCTCTCCATCTATGGTGATTGAGAGTTTTGCTGGGTAGAGTAGTGTAGGCTGGCATTTGTGCTGTCTTAGTGTCTGCATGAGATCTGCCCAGGATCTTCTGGCTTTCATAGTCTCTGGTGAGAAGTCTGATGTGATACGGATAGGTCTTCCTTTGTATGTTACTTGGCCCTTTTCTCTTACTGCTTTTAGTATTCTTTCTTTGTTTAGAACATTCGGTGTTTTGATTATAATGTGACGGGAGGTATTTCTGTTCTGGTCCAGTCTGTTTGGAGTTCTGTAGGCTTCTTGTACGTTCATCGGCATCTCTCTCTTTAGGTTAGGGAAGTTTTCCTCCATAATTTTGTTGAAGATGTTTACTGGCCCTTTAAGTTGCAAATCTTCACTCTCATCTATACCTATAATCCTTAGGTTTGGTCTTCTCATTGTGTCCTGGATTTCCTGGATGTTTTGGGTTACACATTTTTTCATTTTGCATTTTCTTTGACTGTTGAGTCGATGCTTTCTATGGAATCTTCAGCACCTGAGATTCTTTCTTCCATCTCTTGTATTCTATTGTTGATGTTTGCATCTATGACTCCTGATTTCTTCCCAAGGTTTTCTATCTCCAAAGTTGTCTCCCTTTGTGATTTCTTAGTTGTTTCTACTTCCTTTTTTAGTTCCTGGATGGATTTGCTGAGATCCTTCACTTGTTTGTTTGTATTTTCCTGTATTTCTTTAAGGTATTTTTGCATTTCCTCTTTCAGGATTTCTTCCTGTTGACCCAAGTTCTCCTGTATTTCTCTGAGCGATTTTTGTGTTTCCTCCTCATGGGAATCCATCTGTTGATCCATTGTCTCCTGCATTTCTTTAAGCAGTTCTCGTGTTTCCTTTGTAAGGGCATCTAACCGTTGATTCATTTCTTTAATCAATTGTTGTGTTGCTTCCTTATGGGCATTCGTCTGTTGACCCATATTCTTCTGCATTTCTTTATGCAATTTTTGTGATTCCTTTGTGAGTGCATCTACCCGTTGATTCATCTCGTTAAGCGATTTTTGTGTTGTCTCCTTGTGCACCTCCATCTTTTGATCCATGTTCTCCCGCATTTCTCTAAGCGATTTTTGTGTTTCCTTTGTAAGGGCTTCTAACCGTTGATTCATGGTCTCCTGTAATTCTTTATGAGATTTATTTGTGTCCTTCTTGTGATCCTCTAATAGCATCATGAGAAGTGATTTTAAATCCAGATCTTGTCTTTCGGGTGTGGTGGGGTATCCAGGACTTGCTGCTGTTGGAGAGTTGGGTTCGGATGGTCCCATATTACTTTGATTTCTGTTAGTAACATTCCTACATTTGCCTTTTTCCATCTGGATACCTCTGATGTTAGTTTGTCATGCTGCCACTGGCTGTTGGTTGGACCTCCTGTGAGCCTGCAAAGCTATTTCTGCCCCCCCCCCCGATTACCAGGATTCCCCTGGCACCGATTTCTGGGGCCTGCCTGCTCCTGAGTGACTTTGGAGCCCTGATGTGCCTTGCCCCAAGTGATCTTATATTGGGGAGTCCTAGCACATCCAAAAGCTCAGCCTAGTGGATTCCTGGAGCAGAGGTCGCCAAAGGGAGGCTAGTAGGCTCCTGCCCTGTGCAGGGGTGTGTGATCTCTCCTGGGGGGGGGAAGGGGCGTCCCTCTGCCAGGCAGAAGTCCCACAGCAGAGCTGGCGAGCTGGTTACTGCAGATCCGCCCAGCTGTTGGGAGCCACGTGCACACAATCCGCCCAAGACCCAAGTGATATTATGCCTGTCTGTCTCAGAACCTGGCTGTCCCAACTTCCCAGCCACTGGAGCAAAGATGGTGGAGTGCACTCTGCACACTCTCCGTGGCGCCGCTCACCCTGCAGACGCGATGGCCTGCAGATCTGGCACCCAGAAGACCACAGCGCTGACCCGTTCTTGGGCGCAGACGGAAGCCCCAACAGGCCGTGTCCCAAGTGATGTTATATTGGGGGGAGAGCCTGGGTACCTGTCTCTTCAGTGCAGTCTGCGGGAACAGAGGTCGCGGAAGGAAAGCTGGTAGGCTCCCGCCCAGTGCGGGGTCCCTCTTCCAGGCAGAAGTCCCACAGCAGAGCTGGCGTGCTGGTTACTGCAGATCAGCCCAGCACTTGGGAGCCCCATACACACAAGCCGCCAGAGACCCAAGCGATATTATGCCTGTCTTGGCTTATCTATCTTGTAGATTCAATGGACCAGCTTTTGGTTTTGTTGATTCTTTGTATTGTTTTCTTTGTTTCTTTGTTTCTATTTGGTTGATTTCGGCCCTGAGTTTGACTATTTCCTCTTGAGTGAGTTGACTTCTTTTTGTTCCAGAGCTCTCAGGTGTGCTGTTAAGTTGTTAGTGTAATATCTCTCCAGTTTCTTTACCAGGGAAGTTAGTGCTATGAACTTTCCTCTTAACACTTCTTTCACTGTGTCCCATAATTTTGGGTATGATCTGTCAACATTTTCATTGAATTCCAGGAACTCTTTAATTCCCTTCTTTATTTCTTCCCTGACCAAGTTATCATTGAGTAAAGAGTTGTTCAGTTTCCATGTGTTTGTGAGCTTTCGGTAGTTTTTGCTGTTATTGAAGATCAGCCTTAGGTCTTAGATCCATGGTGATCTGATAGGATGCATTATTTCAGTCTTCTTGTATAGGTTGAGGGTGTTTTTGTAACCAAATATAGGGTCAGTTTTAGAGAAGGTACAATGAGGTACTGAGAAGAAGGTGTTCTGTAGATATCTGTGAAATCCATTTGGTTCCTAAACCCCCTTAGTTTCACTGCATCTTCGTTTAGTGTCTGTTTCAATGACCTGTCTGTCATTGGTGAGAGTGGGGTTTTGAAGTCTCCCACTATTATTGTGTGGGGTTCAATTTGGGTTTTGAGCTTTAGTAAAGTTTCTTTTATGAATGTGGCTGCTCTTTCATTTGGGACATAGATCTTTAGAATTGAGACTTTCTCTTGGTGGATTTTACCCTTTCTTCTTCATGCTTGATAACTTTTGGTTGAAAGTCTATTTTATTGGATATTAGGATGGAAACTCCTGCTTGTTTCCTGGGACCATTTGCTTGGAAGACCTTTTTCCATCCTTTTACTCTGAGATAGTACCTGTCTTTGTTATTGAGGTGTGTATGTAGCAAAATGCTGAATCTTGTTTGCATATCTAGTCTGTTAGTTTATGTCTTTTTATAGGTGAGTTGAGTCAATTAATAGTGAGATACATTAAAGAGAGATGACTATTGGTTCCTGTTCTATTTGTTTTTGTAGGTGGCTTTATGTGCTTGTGGTTCTCTTCCTTTGGTGGCTTTGTTGTTAGATGCTTAATATATTGTCCTTTCTTTGCTGCAGGTACCTTCCTTGTGTTGGAGTTTTTCTTCTAGGGTCCTCTGTAGAACTGGATTGGTATATACATACTATTTGAGTTTGGTTTTGTTCTGGAATATTTTGGTTTCTCCATCTATGTTGAGAGTTTTTCTGGGTATAGTAGCCTGGGCTGGCATTTGTGTTCTATTAGAGTCTGCATGACCTCTGACCAGGCTTTTCTGGCCTCTCTGTTGAGAAGTCTGGTGTAATTCTGATAGGTCTACTTTTGTATGATACTTGGCCCTTTTCCCTTCCAGCTTTTAATATTCTTTCATTGTTCTGTGCGTTTAGTGTTTTAATTATTATGTGACAAGAGGATTATCTTTTCTGGTCCCATTCATCTGTTGTTCTATATGCTTCTTGTGCCTTTATGGTCATCTCTTTTTTTTAGGTTGGGGAAGTTTTCTTCTATGATTTTGTTGAAGGCATTTTCACATCCCTTGAGCTGGGAATCTTTGTTCTCTTCTATTCTGATTATTCTTAGATTTAGTCTTTTCATCGTGTCCTTAATTTCTTGGATCTATGAAGGTATTTCCAAAAAGCACTAGCATAGAAGCTGAGTGGAAAGACCAACCCTGAATGTGGGCAACACTGTCCATTGAGCTAGGGTTCTGGATGAAAGTGGACATTAAATGAAAGAGAAATCTATGCAACATGGCTTCGAGTAGGTGTACTGATTGCCACCACCACTGCCTGCAGATACCACACAATAGCTTCTTCTCTCTTTCTGTGTAGAATCACACCCTGGACTGTCCAGAGACTTCTACATCTTCACCCTTAGACTGGAGTGTCATCACTGGTCTCACTTATTCTGAGACTTCTAGCTACTTTGCATGGGCATCTCTCAGCTTCTCTGGCTCCAAACCTGAAGATAGCTGTTGTTGGACTTGTCAGTTCCCTACTGTATGAACCAAATTGATAAACCATATCAACCAATTATAAATATCTCTTTTTATACGATTGGTTCTGTTTTTCTAGAGAACCCTGACTAATTAAAAACTAGGCATTCAAAATTATGTTGTATTGGTCAACTTTCTATCACTGTAATAAAATACTTGAAATTAACAACATAAAAGGAGAGAAGACAGCTTTAGTTATGGGATGAGGAGATCATGGTAAATAACACCTGCCAGAATAGATTGGTTTGCATAAAGGCAGACAGGGGCTGGGGCTAGGGAGAAAAACAGAGGGGCACAAAGACAGAGTCAGAGTCAGAGACAGACAGAAACAGAGAAACCGAGAGAGACAGAGAAACAGAAAGAGGTAGAGAAACAGAGAGATAGAGACAGACAAAGACAGCAGAGACAGAGACAGAAAGAGAAACATGGTAGGGTTCAAAATCTCCTTCAAGAACATGCTTAATTTTCTTCACAAGGTCTCACCTCCTTAAGGTATTGCCATCTCTCAATAGTGCTATAGGCTGGTCACTAAACAAACCTTCAGTCTATGGTCATTGAGCAACATTTAAGACCCAAACCATAACCATAACTACTAAGAATGTGTGGCAGTTATTTATTGCTATGACCTGCCACTTTTAATTCATGAAAATATAATCAAAATGTGTTTAATCTACTTTTAAAATAAACTGATGTTTCATAAAATAATAATATAGGACAAAAGATTGTAGGGTTATAAGCTATTTTCAGGGTGCTTACCTGGACTACACAAGACTTTGGGTCTGATTCTAGCCATCCCATCACAAAGCACAATATCACTCTCCATTTGATTCAAAGATGTCCATAATAATCCAAATGTGACTTTGAAAAACTTCCTAATGGATAAAATGGAGACCATTTCTCTCCTTCCTTAATGAGGACTTTCCCAGTATTTGACATTTTAGGTCAAAGTCTTAAAAAAACAACTGTACATTTGGGCTGGTGGTATCCATAACCATATAAGGAGATTCAAGCAGGAGTGTTGAATGAAAAAGGGTATGTAGACATGCAGAGGCTAAGACAGCACCAAGTTATCCCAACTATCTCTGCTTAGGTGTCAGAGAAATGAGTGACCCACTTTACACATTCCAATAGAGATGGCTCTTTCAGTTCAAAGCAATTGTGTATGTGATGCTGGTCATGACTAAGTGGAAAAATTACATTTTTATTTGTTAGCTACAGAAATGTAGAGATTTTATTATGCAGCAATAGAAAATTGGAACACAATTTCTCAAAACCCTAAATGTTTCTTTCTTCCTGTAATTTATTTAAAAGTGAACAAAATTATATGTTGTAGTATTACATGGCTTGCTTGTGAAGTGGCACTATTTTGGATGCCTAGCTGCTAGTTGCGGGCTCCTAGGCACAGGTCTCGCAGGCTAGATTCTACCTTACTTCCAGCCCTACTCTCAGCATCTTTATCTCCCATGACACAATGAGTCTCTGCAACATTGCTCTGACATGAATTCTACCATGACTTCTTCTCAATTATGGACTAGTGTGTGAGCCAAAATAAACTTGTCCTCTCATGAGTTGTTTTTTGTCAACTAGCACAACAGTGTCATTTGCATTTGTAAAGTTGAAATAACCCCTATGTCAGTCTAAATTTACAGTGCGTTATAGTACATTTTAATACATTTATACCATACAAGAAAATCACCTTGAGAAGAAGTTTAGCAACCACAGAGTACTAAAAATGTCATATGGCAATGGTTGCACTGTGTATGTGTATTTCATTTCTCACTCTTAAAACTTATATATAGACAAAGACTTGAAAGAATAGACATTAGAAACAGTTTTGTAGGTTTGAAAGGATATTTTTCTTTCAATTTTTGAAAGCTTTCTGGACAAAAAGTAGAAGGAGAGAAAAGTGGATTATACTCACAATCTGAATCCAAGAACATATAAAAGACATCATCCACCATGATCAAGTAGGCTTCATCCTGGGGATGTGGGGTATTTCAATAAACAAAACTCCATCAATGTAATCCAGCATATAAATTAACTGAAAGAAAAAAATTCACATGATCATCTCATTTGATGCTGAAAAGCCTTTGACAAAATCCAACACACCTTCATGTTAAAAGTCTTAGATCAAGGATAAGGTGCATACCTCAACACAATACAGGCAATATACAGCCACCCAGTAGCTAACATCAAATTAAAAGTAGAGAAACTTAAAAACAATTCCACTAAAATCAGGGAAAAGACAAAGCTGTCCACTCTTTCTGTCTCTTTGTTGTAGTACTTGAAATCCTAGCTAGAGTAATAAGACAACTAAAGGAGATGAAGGAGATAAAAACTGGAAAGGAGGAAATCAAAGTATCGCTATTTGCAGATGATATCATAGCACACATAAATGATCCCAAAAATTCTACCGGAGAACTTCTACAGATGATAAACACCTTTAGCAAAGTGGCTGGATACAAAATTAACTCAATGAAATCAGGAGTCCTCCTTTGTACAAGTGATAAACAGGCGAGAAAGAAGTTAGGGGACAATATCGAATGAAAGATCTGTATAACAAGAAGTTCAAGTCTCTGAAGAAAGAATTTGAAGAAGATATCAGAAGATGGAAAGATCTCCCATGCTCATGGATCAGTAGGATTGACATAGTGAAAATTGTCAGGTTACTAAATGTGATCTACAGATTCAATGCAATTACCATCAAAATTCCAACACAATTCTTTACAGACCTTGAAAGAACAATTCTTAGCTTCATACAGAAAGACAAGACAAAACAAAACAAAAAAATCCCAAGAAAGCTAAAACAATCCTGCCCAATAAAAGAATTTCTGGAGGTACTTCAAGCTGCACTATAAAGCAACAGTAATAAAAACTGAATATTATCCATATAGAAACAGTTTGATCAATGGAATCACTCAAGAAATAAACCCATACTCCTAAGGACACTTGATTTTTGACAAAGGCATCAAAACCATGCAATGGAAAAGGGAAAACATCTTCAACAAATGGTGCTGGTCTAGCTGGATGTCTGCATGTAGAAGAATGCAAATAGATCCATATTTATCACCCTGCACAAAACTCAAGCCCATCAAAGATACCGACATAAAACTGGATATACTAAATCAAATAGAAGAGAAAGAGGGGAGTTGCCTTGAACATATCCCTACAGAGATAACAGAACACCCAGAGCTTAGGCACTAAAATCAACAACTGATAAATGGGACCTCATGAAACTTAAAAGCTTCTCTAAGGCAAAGGACACCATTAATAGAACAAAATGACAGCCTACACATTGGGAAAAGGTCTTTACCCACCCTACATCTGAAAAAGGGCTAATATTTGAATTATATAAAGAATACAATAAATTAGACACCAAAACACAAATAACCCAATTAAAAATGGGGTATGGGGCCCCACAGAGGAATTTCTAAATGACCAAGAAACACTTAAAGAAATGTCCAAAGTCTTTATTCATCAGGGAAATGCAAAAATAATTACGACTTTAAGATTCCACCTTATACCCATCAGAATAGCAAAGATCAAAAACTCACGTGATAGCACATGCTGGTAAGGATGTGGAGAAAGGGGAACACTACTGCTGGTGGGATTGCAAACTTGTACTCTGGAAATCTATCTGGAAGTTTCTCAGAAAATTGGAAATAGTTCTACCTGAAGACCCAGCTATAACACTCCTGGCATATGCCCAAAAGGGTCTCCACCACACCACAAGGACACTTGCTCCACTATGCTCTTGGCAGCTTTATTTATAATAGCCAGAAACTGGAAACAACTCATATGTCTCTCAGCTGAAAGATGGATAAAGAAAATGTGGTTCATTTGCACAGTGGAATACTACCCAGCTATTAAAAACAAAGACAATATGAATGTCAAATGGATGGATTATCCTGAGTGAGTAACCCAGACCCAAAAGGACATGCATGGTATGTATTCACTGATGTTCCCTTTTGGAATAAAAGAGAATGTGAAGTGAAACTTGTTTCACTTTGTCAGAAAACAAAGCAAAACAAAAACAACAAAAAACCAAAAACCATTAGTTTAACTAATGAAGCTGTATCACTATACAGTCTCCATCACTATACAGTCCATCTCTATACAGTCCATCTCTATACAGTCCCCCAGTGGCATCAGTTCAAGTCAGAACCAGACATAAAGGTTTGAACTTTGAAATTTGAATGGCATTAAAATTTTGACTGTTTATAAATTCGAATTAGTTTTTACTGAATGAATTATTTATTCTAGCTAGCCCGTATAAAGGACACAAAAACCTGGTATTTTATTTACAAGCTGTAAGCATAGACTGGGCAGCTTCTATGCTAGTCTTTTGACTGTTTATAAATTCGAATTAGTTTTTACTGAATGAATTATTTATTCTAGCTAGCCCGTATAAAGGACACAAAAACCTGGTATTTTATTTACAAGCTGTAAGCATAGACTGGGCAGCTTCTATGCTAGTCTTACCTATATCCAAATCAGATGCCTCTTGTTACTTGCTGTTTGAATCTTGTCCGAACTGCTTTTGCAGTGTCATGCCCAGTTTTCTGAGGAACTGCCAGTCTGCTTTCCAGAGTGGTTGTACCAGCTTGTAATCCCACCAGCAGTGGAGGAGTGTTCCTCTTTCTCCACATCCTCGCCAACACCTGAGTTTTTTTTTTTTCATTTTATTTTATTTTTTAATTTACATTCCAAATCACTTCCCCTTTCCCGTTTCCTCCCTCCCCGAAAGTCCCATAAGCCCCCTTCCCTCTCTCTTTTCTCCATTCAACCCCCTCTCGTTACTCTGTCCTGGTGTTCCCCTACATCCAGTCTTTCCAGGACCAGGGGTCTCTCCTACCATCTTTTTAGAAATCTATTGATATGCGGATTGTGTCTAGGGTATTCCAAGATTCTGGGTCAATATCCCCTTATCAGTGACTGCATACCATGTGTGTTCTTTTGTGATTGGGTTACCTCACTAAGGATGATATTTTCAAGAACTGACCATTTGCCTAGGAATTTCGTGAATTCATTGTTTTTAATTGCAGAGTAGTATTCCATTGTGTAGATATACCACATCTTCTGAATCCATTTCTCCGTTGAGGGACATCTGGGTTCTTTCCAGCTTCTGGCTATTATAAATAAGACTGCTATGAACATAGTGGAGCATGTGTCCTTATTGCATGCAGGTAAAGTCTCTGGGTATATGCCCAGGAGTGGTATAGCCGGATCCTCCGGGAGTGTCATGCCCAGTTTTCTGAGGAACCGCCAGACTGCTTTCCAAAGTGGTTGTACCAGCTTGCAATTCCACCAGCAGTGGAGGAGTGTTCCTCTTTCTCCACATCCTCGCCAACAACTGCTGTCTCCTGTGTTTTTGATCTTAACCATCCTGACTGGTGTGAGATGGAATCTCAGGGTTGTTTTGATTTGCATTTCCCTAATGACTAAGGATGATGAACATCTCTTTAGGTGCTTCTCAGCCATTAGATATTCTTCAGGTGAGAACTCTTTGTGTAGCTCTGTACCCCATTTTTTAATAGGGTTACTTGCCTCTCTGGAGTTTAACTTCTTGAGTTCTTTGTATATATTGGATATTAGCCCTCTGTCGGATGTAAGGTTGGTAAAGATCATTTCCCAGTTAGTTGGTTGCGGCTTTGTCTTTTTGACAGTGTCTTTTGCCTTGCAAAAACTTTGTAATTTAATGAGGTCCCATTTGTCTATTCTTGATCTTAGAGCATAAGCTATTGGAGTTCTGTTCAGGAAATTCTCCCCTGTGCCCATATGTTCAAGGTTCTTCCCTAGTTTCCCTTCTATTAGTTTCAGTGTGTCTGGTTTTATGTGGAGATCTTTGATCCACTTAGAATTGAGCTTAGTGCAAGGAGATAAGGATGGGTCAATTTGCATTCTTCTGCATGTTGACCTCCAGCTGAGCCAGCACCATTTGTTGAAAAGGCTATCTTTTTTCCACTGGATGGTTTTAGCTCCTTTGTCAAAGATCAAGTGCCCATAGGAGTGTGGATTCATTTCTGGGTCTTCAATTCTGTTCCATTGATCTACATGTCTGTTACTGTACCAATACCATGCAGTTTTTAACACTATTGCTCTGTAGTACAGCTTGAGGTCCGGGATACTGATTCCCCCAGAGGTTCTTTTACTCTTGAGAATAGTTTTAGCTATTCTGGGTTTTCTGTTATTCCAGATGAATTTTTGAATTGCTCTTTCTAACTCTATGAAGAATTGAGTTGGGATTTTGATGGGGATTGCATTGAATCTGTGTATTACTTTTGGTAAGATGCTCATTTTTACTATATTAATCCTGCCAATCCATGAGCATGGCAGATTTTTCCATCTTCTGAGGTCTTCTTCAATTTCTTTCTTCAGAGACTTGAAGTTCTTGTCATATAGATCTTTTACTTGTTTGGTTAGAGTCAGGCCAAGATACTTCATATGGTTTGTGGCTATTGTGAAGGGTATTATTTCTCTTACTTCTTTCTCAGCCTGCTTATCCTTTGAGTATAGGAAGGCTTCTGACTTGCTTGAGTTGATTTTATATCCGGCCACTTTGCTGAAGTCGTTTATCAGCTGTAGGAGTTCTCTGGTGGAGTTCTTTGGGTCGCTTAAGTATACTATCATATTGTCTGCAAATAGTGATAGTTTGACTTCTTCCTTTCCAATTTGTATCCCTTTGACCTCTTTTTGTTGTCTAATTGCTCTAGCTAGAACTTCAAGTACTATATTGAAAAGATATGGAGAGAGAGGGCAGCCTTGTCTAGTCCCTGATTTTAGTGGGATTGCTTCAAGTTTCTCTCCATTTAGATTGATGCTGGCTACCGGTTTGCTGTAAATTGCTTTTACTATGTTTAGATATGGGCCTTGAATTCCTGATCTTTCCAAGACCTTTAGCATGAAAGGATGCTGAATTTTGTCAAATGCTTTCTCAGCATCTAATGAGTTGATCATGTGGTTTTTTTCTTTGAGATTGTTTATGTAGTGGATTACATTGATGGATTTCCTTATATTGAACCATCCCTGCATCCCTGGGATGAAGCCTACTTGATCGTGGTGGATGATCGTTTTGATGTGTTCTTGGATTCGGATGACAAGAATTTTATTGAGTATTTTTGCATCGATATTCATAAGAGAGATTGGCCTGAGATTCTCTTTCTTTGTCGGATCTTTGTGTGCTTTTGGTATTAGTGTAATTGTGGCTTCATAGAACGAGTTGGGTAGTGTTCCTTCTGTTTCTATTTTGTGGAACAGTTTGAAGAGTATTGGTGTTAGGTCTTCTTTGAAGGTCTGATAGAATTCTGCACTAAAACCATCTGGACCTGTGCTTTTTTTGGTTGGAAGACTTTCAATGACAACTTCTATTTCTTCCGGGTTTATAGGACGGTTTAGATGGTCTATTTGATCCTGATTTAATTTTGGTATTTGGTATCTGTCAAGGAAATTGTCCATTTCCTCAAGATTTTCTAGTTGTGTTGAATACAGGTTTTTGTAGTAGGATCTGCTGATTTTTTGAATTTCCTCAGTTTCTGTTGTTATCTCTCCCTTTTCGTTTCTGATTTTATTAATTTGGATACTATCTCTGTGTTTTCTGGTTAGTCTGGCTAAGGGCTTATCTATCTTGTTGATTTTCTCAAAGAACCAACTCCTCGTTTTGTTGATTCTTTGTATGGTTTTATTTGTTTCTACTTGATTGATTTCAGCCCTGAGTTTGATGATTTCCTGCCTTCTACTCCTCTTTGGTGTATTTGCTTCTTTTTGTTCCAGGGCTTTCAGGTGTGCCATTAAGCTGTTAGTGTATGCTGTCTCCCGTTTCTTTTTGGCGGCACTCAGGGCTATGAATTTTCCTCTTAGCACTGCTTTCATTGTGTCCCATAAATTAGGGTATGTTGTGCCTTCATTTTCATTAACTTTCAAAAAGTCTTTGATTTCTTTCTTTATTTCCACCTTGACCAAGTTATCATTGAGTAGAGCATTGTTCAGCCTCCATGTGTACGTGGGTTTTCTTTTGTTTTTGTTGCCATTGAAGACCACCCTTATTCCATAGTGATCTGATAGGAGGCATGGGATTATTTCTATCTTCTTGTATCTGTTGAGGTCTGATTTGTGACCAATTATATGGTCAATTTTGGAGAAGGTACCATGAGGAGCTGAGAAGAAGGTGTATTCTTTAGCTCTAGGATGAAATGTTCTATATATATCAGTTAGTTCCATTTGGTCCAAGGCTTCAATTAGATTCACTGTGTCCCTGTTTAGTTTCTGCTTTCCTGAACGATCCATTTCAGAGAGCGGGGTGTTGAAGTCACCCACTATTATTGTGTGCGGTGCGATGTGTGCTTTGAGTTTTAGTAAAGTTTCTTTTACGAATGAGGGTGCCCTTGCATTTGGAGCATAGATATTCAGAATTGAGAGTTCTTGATGGTGGATTTTTCCCTTGATCAGTATGTAGTGTCCTTCTGTGTCTTTTTTGATGACTTTAGGTTGAAAATCAATTTTATCTGATATTAGGATGGCTACTCCACCTCGTTTCTTGGGGCCATTTGCTTGTAAAATTGTTTACCAGCCTTTTACTCTGAGGTAGTGTTTGTCTTTGACACTGAGGTGCGTTTCCTGCATGCAGCAAAATGCTGGGTCCTGTTTACGTATCCAGTCTGCTAGTCTATGTCTTTTAATTGGGGAATTGAGAACATTGATATTAAGAGAGATTAAGGCATAGTGATTATTGCCTTCTGCCATTCTTGACGCTATCTTTATGTTTGAGTGGTTATCTACTTTTGGGTTTGATTCAAGAAGGTTATTATCTCATTTTTTCCAGGGTGTTGTTTCTCTCCCTGTATTGGAGGTTTCCACCTATTATCCGTTGCAGGGCTGGATTTGTGGAAAGATATTGTGAAAATTTGGTTTTATCATGGAATATCTTGGTCTCTCCATCTATGGTGATTGAGAGTTTTGCTGGGTATAGTAGTCTAGGCTGGCATTTGTGCTGTCTTAGTGTCTGCATGAGATCTGCCCAGAATCTTCTGGCTTTCATAGTCTCTGGTGAGAAGTCTGATGTGATTCGGATAGGTCTTCCTTTGTATGTTACTTGGCCCTTTTCTCTTACTGCTTTTAGTATTCTTTCTTTGTTTAGAACATTCGGTGTTTTGATTATTATGTGACGGGAGGTATTTCTGTTCTGGTCCAGTCTGTTTGGAGTTCTGTAGGCTTCTTGTACGTTCATCGGCATCTCTCTCTTTAAGTTAGGGAAGTTTTCCTCCATAATTTTGTTGAAGATATTTACTGGCCCTTTAAGTTGCAAATCTTCACTCTCATCTATACCTATAATCCTTAGGTTTGGTCTTCTCATTGTGTCCTGGATTTCCTGGATGTTTTGGGTTACACGTTTTTTGCATTTTGCATTTTCTTTGACTGTTGAGTCGATGCTTTCTATGGAGTCTTCAGCACCTGAGATTCTTTCTTCCATCTCTTGTATTCTATTGTTTATGTTTGCATCTATGACTCCTGATTTCTTCTCAAGGTTTTCTATCTCCAAAGTTGTCTCCCTTTGTGATTTCTTAGTTGTTTCTACTTCCTTTTTTAGTTCCTGGATGAATTTGCTGAGATCCTTCACTTGTTTGTTTGTATTTTCCTGTATTTCTTTAAGGTATTTTTGCATTGCCTCTTTCAGGATTTCTTCCTGATGACCCACGTTCTCCTGCATTTCTCTGAGTGATTTTTGTGTTTCCTCCTCATGGGAATCCATCTGTTGATCCATTGTCTCCTGCATTTCTTTAAGCAGTTCTCGTGTTTCCTTTGTAAGGGCATCTAACCGTTGATTCATTTCTTTAAGCAATTTTTGTGTTGCCTCCTTATGGGCATCCATCTGTTGACCCATATTCTTCTGCATTTCTTTATGCAAATTTTGTGATTCCTTTGTGAGTGCATCTACCCGTTGATTCATCTCGTTAAGCGATTTTTGTGTTGTCTCCTTGTGCGCCTCCATCTTTTGATCCATGTTCTCCTGCATTTCTCTAAGCGATTTTTGTGTTTCCTTTGTAAGGGCTTCTAACCGTTGATTCATGGTCTCCTGTAACTCTTTATGAGATTTATTTGTGTCCTTCTTGTGATCCTCTAATAGCATCATGAGAAGTGATTTTAAATCCAGATCTTGTCTTTCGGGTGTGGTGGGGTTTCCAGGACTTGCTGCTGTTGGAGAGTTGGGTTCGGATGGTCCCACATTACTTTGATTTCTGTTAGTAACATTCCTACGTTTGCCTTTTGCCATCTGGATACCTCTGGTGTTAGTTGGTCCTGCTGCCACTGGCTGTTGGTTGGACCTCCTGTGAGCCTGCAAAGCTATTTCTGCCCCCCCTGGGTTGCCAGGATTCCCCTGGCACCAATTTCTGGGGCCTGCCTGCTCCTGAGTGACTTTGGAGCCCTAATGTGCCTTGCCCCAAGTGATCTTATATTGGGGAGGCCTTGCACCTCCAAAGGCTCAGCCTAGTGGATTCCTGGAGCAGAGGTCGCCAAAGGTTGGCTGGTAGGCTCCTGCCCTGTGCAGGGGTGAGTGATCTCTCCTAGTGGGGGGGAGGGGGCGTCCCTCTGCCAGGCAGAAGTGGCACAGCAGAGCTAGCATGCTGGTTACTGCAGATCAGCCCAGCACTTGGGAGCCTCATACACACAAGCTGCCCGAGACCCAAGCGATATTATGCCTGTCTGTCTCAGAACCTGGCTGTCCCAACTTCCCAGTCACTGGAGCAAAGATGGCGGAGTGCAATCTGCACTCTCTCTGTGGCGCCGCTCACCTGCAGACGGGATGGCCTGCCGATCTGGCACCCAGACGACCACAGTGCTGACCCGTTCTCGGGCACAGACGGAAGCCCCAACAGGCCGTGTCCCAATTGATGTTATATTGGGGATAGGGAACTTGGGGTACCTGTCACTTCAGAGCAGTCTGCGGGAACAGAGGTCGCAGAAGGAAAGCTGGTAGGCTCCCGCCCGGTGCAGGGTCCCTCTGCCAGGCTGAAGTCCCACCGTGGAGCTGGCGCGCTGGTTACTGCAGATCCGCCCTGCACTTCTCCAACTTTTAACATGTATGTAGATTCCTATCCACAAATTGTCTTCACATGTATCAGGTCTTCAAAAGTGCTTTCAAAAGTTGGAGAAGCCGAAGTCAGTTCACTTTAGCTTGTAGTTCAACTCCCCAACAATAGTCAGCAGTACTTGTGGATGGAAGTCTGAGGATCTAGCAGTTGCTCCGTCCCACGAGGTAGGCCAGGAAAATCCAGAGTCCTGAGTTTTTGATCTTAGCCATTCTGACTGGTGTGAGGTGAAATCTCAGGGTTGATTTGCATTTCCCTAATGACTAAGGATGTTGAACCTTTCTTTAGGTGCTTCTCAGCCATTCGATATTCTTCAGGTGAAAATTCTTTGTTTAGCTCTGTACTCCATTTTTTAATAGGGTTATTTGGCTTTCTGGAGTCTAACTTCTTAAGTTCTTTGTATATATTGGATATTAGCCCTCTGTCGGATATAGGGTTGGTAAACATGTTCAAGCACCAGCCAGTGACAGCAGGACCTCCTCCTCTTTCTTCATTTTCCATCTCCCTCTTCCATGTCTTCCCCCCTGATCTCTCCTGAGACCCCTTACCAATCCCAAGTTCAGCTTTAGTGTCTCTACTGCCCAATCTCAGGCTCTAGCCTTTTAATAACCAATCAGCTTTAAACTGGGTGACAAGGTTTACCCAACAAAGGCTGGTGTAAGTGAGAATGCACTCATGTGGATGGCAACCAGATTTTGGGGTTCAAAATTTAGCATTTGTATACATAGCACCAGACCAACCCCCAACAATAGAATTATTATATAAAAGAATAAGTATCTCAAAATAAATGCCAATACTTTAAAGTGCATTTGACTTATAAATAACTCACTATGATTTCTTCAATTTGCATTTTCTATGGATGGTTGGAAACATCATTTGGAAGACTGACTCCAGGAAAGAAAAAAAAAACCATAAAACATAACATTATGCAAAAACATTAAATTTCATATACATCAGTTCTTAGTAGGAAAGTACCTAAATTTTCTAATATTATTTTTAAAGTGGAGATTAATGGACATCTGGAGCCAGGAATCAAGTTAGACATTTTTAGGGCAGAGAATCTCTATGTAGAGGTGCTTCCTAAGTGCCATGTCTCAAGTACCTATTATGGACTTACTGTTGAATCTTGGAATGTAGTCTAGGTGTCTACATGTTTAAAAACAACTCACATGGGTCTTTTACATGATTATGAAATTTTCTGTATTTCAACTGTTTGGTGGTTACAAATCTGTTTTTAAAAAATCATAGGGATGTGATACTTAGAGCTGGACATGGTGGTAAATATCTATTGGCCTAGCTTTTAAGAGGCTGAGGCAAGACAATAGCATTTTCAAGATCATTCTGTACTATGTAGGAAGATCTGGTCTCAATGAAAAAGCAAAGAAAGATATACACTTGCTTACTTTATGACAGTTATACCTCATTGAAAAGTAAAAAGAAGGGGCAAGATAGATATCATTAGCTCAGCAGTTAAGAATACTCAATGCTCTTGCAGAGAGGATCCAGGTTAAATTCCCACGCCCACATTATAAGTACTACGGCTCTGAGGACAAAGGTTTCCCCCAAAGTGTTATAGTTCTAAGGGGAAAGATTTCCCCACTGCTCTGATGGGGAAGGTTTGTCCCAAAGTGTTATAGCTCTGAAAGGAAAGGTATCCTGGCAGTCCGGAGCCAAGGAACACCACTGAGTCACACTGCACAATAAACCTCATATAGGAGATTTATTGGGAGACACATAAGAGACACAAGAGAAGCAGCAGAGAACCGAAGAGAAGGTAGGGATTTCATAGTATTTCTTGGAGGACAGAACTATCCAGGGTGGAGGTTAGTGGGATTTCAAGTTCAGAGCTTGGTCTTTTACTCTGTAGAGTTGGGAGCTGGGACTGGCCCTTGGGGCAGTCAGAATGTTCTGTGGGTGGAGCCTGTTGGTTGTAGGTACTCAGGGGAAGTCCTTGACTGGTCCTGAGCCTCAAGGGCCTTACACATGGCAGGCAGCTCTCCATCTCCTGTAATTGCACTTCCAGGGGATCTAATGCTCTCTCCTAGCCTCCATGAGTACATGTATACATGTAGCATACAGTCAATATAGGCATGTATTGACCCTTGGATTGTTTCTGAGCAGCTCTGAAATAAAGGAAGGAAGGAAGGAAGGACAACAGGGAGGAAGGGAGGAAGGGAAGGAAGGAGGGAGGAAGGAAAGAAAAAAGAAAGAAAGATCTTTCTTAAGAGTATTACTGCAATTGTCTGATTTATGTTTAGACACTTTATCATTGTCTGTGCTCATGTGCCTACAAGCTTTGTTGTTACAGTTATAATGTGTGTCTTTATGTATTAGAAAGAGAAAAACAGAGACTTCCTGTGAGGGGCAATATACCTTTAACAATTTCAAACCTTTCCTTTTGATCTCTGATTTATCACACACCTTCACAATTTTATTAGTGTCAGAAGGAGGGCTGTTTTCTCTCAGAATGTTACATTCTTGGGGGATGAAGTGTTCATTCTTTAACACTACATTGGAGTGCCCCTTGAGTGTTTAGCACCTGGGTGCAGCCATCATCACAGTAATGAGAGATAGAACAGACCAGAACTGATTCTTTCCAAGGGGAAATAACAGGACCAACATCAAATCTACTATAGTTCTTTGCAATGTTGCAGAAGTAATGAGGCAATATACAGCTATATGAAATGCTTCTGCAGTATTGTATCTAATGTTATTGTCTCCTAGCTTACTTCATAACCACATATATTTGCATATATATGTGTGTGTATGTGTGTGTGTGTGTGTGTGTGTGTGTATTAGGGTTCTCTAGAGTCACAGAACATATGGGTAATCTCTATATAGTTAGGGAATTTTCCGATGACTTACAGCTTGTAGTCCAACTCCCCAACAATAGTCAGCAGTACTTGTGGATGGAAGTCCAAGGATCTAGCAGTTGCTCAGTTCCACAAGGCAGGCCAGGAAAAAGCCAGAGTAAATCTTCCTTCTTCCAATGTCCTTATATAGGTCTCCAGCAGAGGGTGTGGCCCAGATAAAAGGCATGTGTCACCGCACCTTTAATCCCAGATGACCTTGAACTCAGAGATCTCCTAATCTTAATCTTCTGGAATTCATAGTCACTATGCTTCAAAATCTCCATGCCAAGATCCAGGTCAGAAACTTGTATCTCTGAGCCTCCAGATTAGGATTATAGGTGAGCCTTCCAATTCTTGATTAGTTCATTCCAGATTTAGTCAAGTTGACAACCAGGAATAGCCACTAGTATGTGTGTGTGTGTGTGTGTGTGTGTGTGCATGTGTGTTTTCCAATAATGAATTAAATTGCTATAATAATTTGAGGGGCTTACAAACTGTAATTTTCATAAAACAGTTACAAATTATTATAACTATTTTTCTTTTATTCTTTTATATATTACACACCCACTGCAGTTTCTCTTCCATATACCACTTCCCCCATCTTCCCTCTCCCTCAGATCCACTCCTTTTTCATTTTCTTGCAAAAAGAAAAGCAGGTCTCCTAGAGATCGCCACTGAGTGACCTAACAAGTTACAATAAAATGAAGCATAAACCCTCATATCAAAGCTGGTTGAGGCAACCCAATAGGAGGAAATGGGTCTGAAATGCAGGCAAAAATGTCAGAAACAAACCTGCCCCCTCATTGTCAGTCCCACAAGAACACGAAGCTATACAACCATATGCAGAGGACCTGACTCAGATCCATATAGGATCTGTGTTTGTAGCTTCAATCTCTGTGAGCTCCTGGGAGTCCTGTTTAATAAATAATTTTCTTATATACACATAGTAGAATTTTAATTTTTCAACACTGTGATGGTTTGAATATGATTGGCCTAGGGAGTGGCACTATTTGGAGGTGTGGCCTTGTTGGAATAGGTGCATCAAAGTCACTGAGGGGCTTTAAGACCCTCATGCTAGTTGTCTGGAATTCAGTTTTCCACAAGCAGCCTTCAGATGAAGATGTAGAACTCTCAACTCTGCCTGCATCATGCTTGTCTAGATTCTGCCCTGTTCCCACCTTGATGATAATGGACTGAACCTCTGACCTGTAAGCCAGTCCCAGTTGAATATTGTCCTTTATAAGGCTTGCCTTGGCCATGGTGTCTGTTCAGAGCAGTAAAGCCCTAACTAAGACAGAAGTTCATACCAGTAGTCGGGTATTGCTGTGATAGGTCTGACCATGCTTTTGTTTAGAAAAATGTGGATTTTGGGAATTTGGATTTAGAAAGCCAAGTCTACCTGAGGCTAAGGAAAAGCGATTTATATTAATTGCATTGACAAAGAAAGTCTCAAAAAAGCCCAGCAGAGACTTTGTTCTCTGGTTAAGTCTCATGAAGAGAATTTTGAACAAGCATAGTAAACTTAGAAAGAAAAAAATATAAAATGTATGGTTTGAGCATTAAAAGGGCACCAGGAAGTGAAATGAAGCTGAGTCCTGTGTTTGAGAAGATTGCAGATTAAGGAAGTGGGACTTTGGGACAAGATCCCACTTAGCTAAATTTAGGTCCAGAGATGATAGTATATACTTTTAATCCCAGGAGATAAAACCAAGTAGATCTCTGAGTTAAGGGCCAGACTAGTATAGATCGAGTTCTAAGTGAAAAAAAGATTAAGTCCAGGTGTGGTGGTATACACCTTTAATCCCAGCATTCAGGAGAGAGAGCCAAGCAGATCTCTTGAATTCAAGGTCAATCTACAGAACAAGTTTCAGGACAGCTAAGTTTAGACTGTGAAGGAGTTGGAAAACAGAAACTGATAATGTAATAGAAAAAGGGAGACCATCCAGCTGCACAAGACAGCAGAACTCAGCAGCTTTGGCCATTTGACTCTGGTTTTAGATTCAAGAATGGAAGGGACTACTGGGACAATTGATGCTGGTTAGCTGAAGCTAAGAAATTAGTGATGAGTAAGAAGAGACCAGCATCACTGAGGTGAAATCTTCTGGGAAGTGTTTTCTTAGAGCATAAAGAAGCTGTGTTCCAGAGATAGCCAAGGTTGTACCTTGTGCTGCATCTGTACTTGATAATATGTAAGTAAGAGTTACCCTGGTGGTACTAGTTTTGAAGGCATGAAGGTGTCATGAAGAACATCTGAGGCTTGCGCTGTGAGAGGCCATGGAAGGCGACTGGTGAAGGTGCAGCCTCAGTTGCAGTTGACAGCCCAGGACTGAACTGGTCAAGTAAAGGAGTTGAGACTTGGCACCAAGAAAAGAGCTTATAAGAGGCTGCTGTTGAAGCCTAGTTGTAGTGGAAGACCCCATTGTACTGGAGATGTCAGTATTATGGGATGACCAACAAGAACAGCAGCGGCAGTGGAATGGATCAACTTGAGCTTAGAGTGCTTACAGAGGGCAGAGCTGGAGAAGTGATGCCAGCCCTTGGGAAAAACCTGGAATATCATGTATGGATTTCAGATATTGAAACAAGAAGCTATACCATTGAAGTTGCCTGGGAGACCCCAAGATTTTTCAGATGCCAGAGCCATAGGATATTTCATGAGGAAAGCTGCTAACAGGAGGCAGAACCAGCCCAGGAAAAGAAGTTTGTTGCAGTCAACAAATATGAAAAGGGAGTTGGAGTCTGAAGACTGCTTTGACATCAGACATGGAGATACAGAGATTGAAGTTTGCTCAGCTGTTTTCCTGACTTGATTTGAGAATTAAAGTTAAATGATTGGTTGGATCTCAGAAGAGACTTTGAACTTTGGACTTTTAACATTGTTGATACTGCTATAGACCATGGGCTAAATGTATTTTTAAAATTATGCTATGGCTAGATATGGCCCCCATAGACTCATATGTTTGAACAAGCCTATGGGGTGCCCAGGGAGTGGCACTCGTTGGAGGTGTGGCCTTGTTGGAATAGGTATGTCAAAGTCACTGAGGGGCTTTAAGACCCTCATCCTAGCTCTCTGCAAGTCAGTCTTCCACTAATGGCCTTCAGATGGAGATGTATATCTATCAGCTCTGCCTGCACTATGCCTGCCTAGATGCTACCTTGCTCCTGATTTAATGATAATGAGCTGAACCTCTGAACCTGGAAGCCAGCCCCAATTAAACACTGTCCTTTATAAGACACTAGGCCTTAAAATATGCTGTTTAACAGAAAACATAAACGTTAGCACCATACACGGTATGTTCTAAATGCGATTAGTAATTTCTTATTCGTATGTAATTGTCTTTACCGTGCAACACTGTATTTCATTACTGTATTGAATTTTCACATGCATTTCTCAGATAAAACTGTACAATGCATTATAGCTGGAAGAAAATTGATTTAACAGAGACGCAACACAAAACACACTACAACGTGAATGTGTTCCTGTTCCTCTCTGTGCTAATAACCAGAAGAGTGTTTCTTTTACAGTTCGCATGTACTGTGAGTTTTAAAACTCTAGGCATTAAAAGTATGTTGTTTAGCAGAAGACAAGAACATTTCGCACAATACACGATATATTCTAAATGTGATTAGGAAGTTCTTACTCGTATGTGATTGTCTTTTCTGTGCAACACTGTATTCCATTACTATATTGTACTTTCACATGTATTTCTCAGAAAAAAACAAAACAAAAGATTTGCAAGCAGGCAGGGGAAGTCGCTCCCACTGCTTCTGCTGCTGCAGCAGTCAGCTCCACCTCTGTCTCCACTGCCCTGTCACCCTGCACTGAGTCAGTCCGGGCTGGGCCGAGGAGTGGTTGACTAGCCAGGGAGAGTGCAGTGGAGCTCCAGGTGCTTTGGGAGAGTGGACCTCTTCCCAAGTGTCACAGCTCTTATGACAAAAGCTCTTGGACAATGAAGTAGTTCTTACATACCTTTAATATGGATAGGATTCTTATATGCAGTTTTGGGGTGGTTCAGTGTCTGAAAGCAGGTACTTCTCACTGACTTGGTGGGGAAACCTTATTTGCATGTGGGAGGGCTTGGTGCTGCCCCTATGTAACTCATGGCCACATACCTCTCTGCTGTGGGAAGCTATTGCAGTGACTGGAGCCAGGGGCCTAAGGGGCATGACTGAACACCTGCTGTCCCTTTGCAGGTGACAAGCACCTGCCGGGTCTCCAGGGTTCAAAGCCAGAGCTCCACCTGGGACCAGGCTGTCTATGCACAGCAAATGCTGCCCGCTCCCAGTTCCCTGATCACAGAGTCCTTACCCTCATTCCCTTTTCCCTTCTCCTCTGAGAGGGTGGTTACACTCTGAGTATCCCCCGAACCTGGTGCATCAGTTATCTGCAGGATTATGTGCATCCTCTCCCACCAATACCAGACAAGGCAGCTATGGATACTGAGTTGCAAATCTGCTACATACATACCAGGGTCTTTGGTCCAGCCTGTGTATGTTCTTTGGTTGATGGCTCAGTCTATGAGAACTCCCAGGGACCCAGTTTAGTTGACCCTGTTGGTTCTCCTGTGGAGTTACTATCCTTTTCAGTGTCTTCCCTAAACTCTTTCATAAGAATCCCCGAACTCCACCCAATATTTGACTGTGGGTATCTGCATCTGTTTCAGTCAGCTGCTGGGTGGAACCTCTCAGAGGACAGTTATGCTAGGCTCTGGTTTGCTATCCTAACAAAGTATCATGAATAGTGTCAAGGATTAGTGCTTGCCATGAGATGGTCTCAAGTTGGACCAGTTATTGGTTGGCTATTTCCTCAGATTCTGTTCCATCTTTGTCATTGCATTTCTTTTAGACAGGACAAATTTTGAGTCCAGGACAAATTTTGGGTCGAAAGATTTGTGGGTGGGCTGGTGTCCTTATCCTTCCACAGGAGGTCCTATCTGACTATTGGAGGTGACTTCTTCAGGTTCTATCTCCTTACTGTTAGGCATCCCATCTAAGGTCTCCCTCATTGAATCCTGGGAGCCTCCCCCATCTGAGGTCTTTGGGACTTCCTAGAGAATCCCTTCTATACCCCACCCCAGGCAGCTGCAGATTTCCATTCATTCTCCTGGCCCTCTGGCACTCTCTCCACACCTGATCCTGTCCCCTCTATCCTCTCCTCCTCCCCTCTCCCGCCCAGTCCCCTTTCTCCCTCTGCCTCCTATGACTATTTTATTTCCCTGTCTAAGTGAGATTCACTTTAGGCTTTCCTTCTTTAATTTCTTTGGGTCTGTGGGGTATATCATGGGTATCCTGTACTTTATGGGTAATATCCACTTATCAGTGAGTATATACCATGCATGTCCTTTTGGGTATGGGATACCTCACTCAAGAAGATATTTCCTAGTTCTATCCATTTGCCTGTAAAATTCATGATGTCCTTGTTTTCAATAGCTGAGTAGTATTGCATTGTGTAAATGAACCACATTTCCTGTATCCATTCTTTAGTTTGGGGGGCATCTGGGTCTAGTTTCTGGCTATTATGAATAAAGCTGCTATAAACATAGTGGAGCATGTGTCCTTGTTGTACGGTAGAGCCAGATATGTTTTGGGTACATGTCCAGAAGTGTTATAGCTGGGTCTTCAGGTAGAACAATTTACAATTCTCTACCACCAGATTGATTTCGAGATTATACAAGTTTACAAGCCCACCAGAAATGAAGAAGAATTCTTTCTCCACATTCTTGCCAGCATGTGCTGTTGCTTGAGTTTTTGATCTTAGCCATTCTGATTGGTATAAAGTGTAATCTCAGGGTCAGTTTGATTTGCATTTTTCTGATGACAAAGGATGTTGAATATTTCTTTAAGTACTTCTTGGCCTTTTAAGATTCCTCAGTTGAGACTTCTTTGTTTAGCTATTTAACCCATTTTTAAATTGGGTTATTTGTTTTGTTGGAGTCTAACTTCTTGAGTTCTTTATATATTTTGGATATTAGCCCTCTGTTGGATATAGGGTTAGTGAAGATCTTTTCTCAGTCTGAAAGGTGCATTTTGTCTTATTGACAGTGTCTTTTTCCTTACAGAAAAATTTCCAGTTTCATGAGGTCCCATGTGTTAACTGTTGATCTTAGTGCCTGAGCTCTGGTTGTTCTGCTCAGGAAGCTGTCTCCTGTACCAATTTGTTTAAGACTATTCCCCACTTTCTCTTGTATTAGAGTTACTCTACCCAGTTTTATATTGAGGTCCTTGATCCTCTTGGACTTGAGTTTTATGCAAGGTGATAAATATGGATCTATTTGCATTCTTCTACATTAAAGACATGCAGTGAGACCGGCACCATTTGTTGAAGATGTTTTCTTATTTTTCATTGTATGGTTTTGACTTCTTCATCAAAAACGAAGTGTCTATAGGTGTGTTGGTTTATTTCTGGGTCTTTGATTTGATTCCATTGGTCAATATGTCTGTTTCTGTATCAATACCATGTAGTTTTACTGCTACTGTTCTATAGTAGAGCTTGAGGTCAGGGATGGTGATTCCTACAAAAGTTCTTTTATTGTTCAGGATTGTTTTTAGCTATTCTGGGTGTTTTGGTTTTCCATATGAAGTTGAGAATTGGTTTTTCAAGGTCTGTAAAAAATTGTGTTAGAGTTTTGATGTGAATTGCAATAAATTTGTAAATTTCTTTTGGTAAGATGGCTATTTTCACTATGCAAATGCTACCAATTTTTCCATTTTCTGGTATCGTCTACAGTTACTTTCTTCAGGGACTTAAAATTCTTGTCATGCAGACCTTTCACTTGCTTGGTTTGTGTTATACTAAGATATTTTATATTATTTGGCTACTCTGAAGGGTGTTGTTTCCCCAATGTCTTTCTCAGTCCCTTTATCATTTGTATAAAGGAAGACTACTGATATATTTTAGTTAATTTCATATCCAGCTTCTTTGCTAAAGTTATTTATCAGCTGTAGGAATTCTCTGGTAGGATTTTTTGGGGTCACTTATATATATTATCATATCATCCATACATAGTGATACCTTAACTTCTACTTTTCCAATTCGTATCTTCTTGACCTCCTTTATTTGTCTTATTGATCTAGCTGGACCTTCAAGTACTATATTGAATAGATAAGGAGAGAGTGAGCAGCCTTGTCTTGATTTTAGGGGGATTACTTGTAGTTCTTTTTTAAATTTACTTTAATTAAATCATTTTTGAGACAAGTAGCCTAAGCTACTCTGAAACTCACAATCTCACTGTTTACTTTTCTTCTTGTTGTGATAAAATTTGTGAAAAAAAATCAATTTAGGAAGGAGGAAGAGTGATTTGTCTTGGCTTCCAGTTCCCAGTCATACATTCCTTCATGGTGGAGAAGGTATGGTGGCCAGAGCTGGAGGTCAGCTTGTCATTACATCTGTAGTTAGGAAGCAGAGAGTGAACATGAAGTGGAGGCACAGCCAGGCTCTTTAAGTCAAGGCCCATCAAGGATGAATTTCCATCTCCTAAGGATCCCACAACCTTCCCTTAACACCACCATAACTGGGGACTGTCTTAGTTAGTATTTCTATTGCTGTGAATAGACACCATGACCAAGGCAACTCTTATAAAGGAAAACATGTAATTGAGCCTGGCTTACAGTTTCAGAGGTCTAGTTCATTACCATTTTGGTGGGAAATATGACAGTATGCAGGCAGACATGGTGCTGGAGAAGGAGCTGTGAGTTTTACACCTGAAATGGAAGGTGCGGGGGTAGGAAGGGTGAGGGGTGGGTGGGTGAGGTGGTGGCGGAGGGTGGGAGGTGGGGAGTGGGTGGGTAAAGGAAGTGACATACTTCCTCCAACAAGACCAGACCTCCCAACAGTGCCTGTTCCTAGGAACCTATCAGGTCATTTTCATTCAAACTACCCCAGGGACCAAGTGTTCAAACAAATAATCCTATACATCTTGGAGGTTAATATCTAGGAAGTGACAATGTAACAACAACATATAACCTGAATATAAAATATTAATTCCTTCATCAACCTCCAATGCCAGACAGGGACCTGCAAGATTTGGAATTTTCAGTCATGCTGCATTTCCTATGGCCTCAATTTTTTTTTTAAGATTTTATTATTTTTCATTTTTCCTATTTATTTATTTATTTATTTACTGTACATTTAGATTGCAGTTCTCCCTCCTTCCAGTTCCATCCCCCAGCCCTTCTCCCTACTCATCCTCTTTATCTCTGAAAAGGGAGAGGTCCCCCTGGGTACAAACCCACCCTAGCACCTCAACTCACTGAGACCAGACAAGGCAGCTGAGTTAGGGTAACAGGATCCACAGACAGGCAGCAAAGTCAGGGATAGCCCCCATTCCAATGTCAGAAGATCCACGTGAAGACCAAGCTGCACATCTGCCAAACTTGTGTATGTATGGGGGGCTCATTCCATTCTTGGAATGATAATGTTAATGGTATGCTATTACATATTGGAGTTATGAAGCTTGTTTTTTGATTTTACAGATGCTCACTGCAAAAAGACTGCCTTGAATCTCAGAAGAGATTCTGAATTTTTCAGCAGTGAGCCTGGGTATTGAGGGTTCACACTCAAATCAAACCATTTCTACCTCTGCCTGCCTCCTGTCAAGTTAATGGCCATGTCATGTTGTCAGATGTATTCATTCCAATTTCCAAAGCCCCCATTGTCATTAGCAGTGTTAGATTTCAATCAAGTGCAGACTACTCCAAAACTGCCTGCGAAGTGCTAGATGACTCCAAAGTGCCCTGCAGTTCCCTAGCACCAAGTGGTCCCACAGAATGGGCAGCGATTAAAATAAATGTCCTCCAACCTGTACTTCTCCCATCTTCTTCTTTGACCATCATTCTAGCCTTCCTGGGCCAAGACAATAATGCCCTAATTTCATCAGGAAGTAATATTGTCAGCCCTTATTCTCAACACAGGGCTGCAATGTTAGATCTCAGAGAAACCCAGGACAAGTCTCACTCAATACCTGTGGCTTTCCAAGCACTTCTCTCCCTGCCCCTTGCCCTAATTTTCTCCCTCCCATGGCCTGGGCTTCCGTTTCCCTTCCTCCATCTTCCAATCCCTATGTAACTCAGCCATTTAGGCTTCATACCCCATTGGTGCTATTGGTCTCCTGACTCCCTCATGGCCTCTTGGCTCCTGGTTTCTCTCTTCCTCTCTCACTGCCTGCCAACCTCCCCATCCCCCATGGCATGGTTCAGTCTGGACTCTTTTAAATGCCTCTGACTGTTTTCTCCCTCATATTTACAATAAGCCTTTTCCTCCACCATATCTAGGAAGTTATGTCAAACAGTATCCACACTGTTCTGAGATTCCAGGAAGTCTCAGTGAGCATCAGTAAAATCAAAACCCAAATTTCATAACTCCAACAGTTAATAGAGGACATTACACATTCCATAAAGGAATGAAGTCATAGGAATGGATGCTTGCACCAGAGCATGACTGGAAACTCCACGTTTTGCAGGTAACAGTCAGACATTAGGGATTGGTGTGGAATCATACATCCTCCAGAGGATTTAGGTAACCCTGTATCTATAGCTTCAAGGGTGCAGCACAGATAACATTTTGACTTGATCTAGCGTCACTTGATGCATATAGCTTTTCCTGTGATGGGATTATAGGTGTGTGTAATACCTAAACAATTACGTTCTAATTGTTTCTTATGGGACTGTCGTGCTAATTTCATGTCAGCTATATTTTACACTCAGATTATATTTTTGTTGTATATTTCCTAAATACTAACATACTAACCTCCAAGATGTGTGTGTGTGTGTGTGTGTGTGTGTGTGTGTGTGTGTGTGTGTGTGCATTAAATATGGGATCATTTTGTAGAATGCATTTTCATTTAACATATTTTGAATATGCATCTTGCTGTAAGATTAATAATGTCTTACATGTTATAATTGATTACAATCTTTCTCTTACAAACGTTGTTTTGATTTTTTTGTTATAAGTGAAACTAGATTCATTACATCTATTGATTTTATGACAAAAACCATATTACTTTCATGTGACTTCTGTAAAACATATAATGCAAATGTTATGGATAAAAACAAAAGAGCTATGTTTTCTCATAGTTATGGGGACTGAAATCTGAAAATCTGGGAGAGCCACACTCAACTGAGAACTCAAGGAAATATAAATTTCTTGGATTTTCAAGCCTGGTGACTGCTGACACTGTGACTGATGGCCACATTGCTTCAGTGTCTACATCTCCTTTACACCATGTCTTCCTCCTCTGACTATAACTGCTCCCACTGCCTCAGGCATATAAGGACACTTATCATTGGGTTTAAGGCCTAATAGATTGTCTTACACAATCTTTTATGATTGTCTCATCTCAAGATCCTTAACTTTACATCTTAAAATATCCTTATACCTTATAAGACAGAACAACTTCCAGATGTTAAGGTGTGAACATGTCTTTATGAGGGGGAAGAGGACATGGTTTGGTTCACTACAGTTTTTTTGTTTTAGGTGAATTACTAAAATTAGAGTTATTAAGTAAGGGTATGTAAAGTTTAAACATTTTAGATTAAATATTTAAAAAATTGTATTTACAAATTGAATCTCTGGTGTTCTTAAACTTGTCTTCTTATGTATACATACATATTTTCCATGTAAAAATGCTGTGTGCTCTATAAAGTAAATAGGGAACAGGAATCAAAACAAAAAACAAAAGAGAAAAAATTGGAGATTGGGGGAAAGAGGAGAAGATCAGTGAGGACCTGTGATGATAATCTGCCTAGATTTAGAGTTCCCCGGGGAACATGTCTCTGTGACCACTAAGAAAGGCATTTCCAGACATGGTTAATCTAGTGAGAGAAGACATAGTACCTGAGTGTACATTCCGGACTGACTATCAATAAAAACCTATACAGATGGCTCAGTGGTTACAAGTGGTGGCTGCTCTTCCAGAAGACCTCATTTCAATTCCTAATACTCACATGGTCTCTCACTGTCTGTCTGTAACTGCAGTCCTAGGGAATGCAATGTATTCTTCTGGCCTCAATGAGCACTAGGCATGTACATGGTACACAGATATACATGCAGCCAAAACACCCATATACATAAAATAATAAAGATTCAAATGAAGGAAAAAGGAAGAGAGATAAGCATTCATGCCTGTTCACTTTCTGACCGTAGGTACCTTGCGGCCACCTGACTCACATCTTGCTGGCATGCTGTCCTAGCCATATTGGACTGTACCCTCAAGCCAAATTTAACCCTTACTTTCTTCAATTTCTTGTTTCATATATTGTCTGTCTAGGCTTGAAAATACAGCTGAACTTGACTGATTTAAATATTATAGTGGTTTGAATAGGAATGGCTGCCATGTGTTTGAATGTTTCACCATTAAGAAGTGGCACTCTTAGGAAGTGTGGTCTTGTTGGAGTAATTATGTCTCAGTCTTTTCCTGCTGCAAGTGGGATCCAGATATAGGACTTTCAGCTCCTCCAGCATCGTGTCTTCCTGCATGACACCATGCTGTCCTCTATGACAATAATGGACTGAAACTCTGAAACTGTAAGCTAGCCCAGTGAATGTTCTTCTTTAATTGTGTTGATATGGTCATAGTTTCTCTTTATGGCAGTAGAAACTCTTAGACAAATACATCAATTTATTTCTGCTTACTTTTAATTGTAAATTGTTTTCCAAATGTTTGCATTTTAGTGTGAAATAATATTTGATGTGACCAATTTTTCTACTAAAAATTCCTTTTCCCTATTTTCATGTTTCATGTAATCTTTAAAATGCTAAGGGTAAATATTTAGACTTTTAAAATAGTCCCACACATAACATGATATAGCTATAAATTTATATACATATGCATCTCATACACATGTATTTTGCTGGCGAGAGAAAAACAAAATATTATATATTTATTTTCTTAGACATAGTGGAAAAGTTCACTAAAAAGTAACCCTGCCTTGGGAGAAAAGTTATTTTCAAGAGCATTTGAGTAATAAATCATGTGTAATTGTGTTTTCAGTACTTTATCATGAATTTCCATGAGTAACCCGTTGCTTGATAGATGATCACTTTTCAACTTAGAAAATTTACATGTTTGGTTGAGTGTGAATCCTTTAAGGAGGGAATAATCTTGTTCTGGAGACATGATCTTTGCTTAACACTACCTTAATACTCCTCTCTTAAAGTGAACTGGTTTTAAGTGGTTGTTAGGGATTCTTGAAAATTGATCAATTTCAGTTTTGGAAACACCCACTTCATTTTTAGTCCAAAATGTCCATTTATTTTTTTTTTTTAGATTGACCACATGTTTAGTTCTAAAAACCTTAATCGGCCTTGTTGAAAGAGTTATTTTCCACAAAAGGAGGATACACACAAGAACACATTTCTACATTTTCTAAGATTGATTTAAGCAATAGCATTATCCTCAGAATCAGTTTACAGCTTCCTGGGGGATCCTTGGAAAAAGAATATTTAGAAGGATTATTTGTGGCATGTTTTCATTAACATCCAGCTGTATTACCTTTGAAGTAACAAAATAGAGTCACTGTATAGTGAGGAAGAAGCTACCCTGGCATTTTAAAAATATAACCACCTAATTGTACAATATGGAAAGGAGAAATTTAGACAATCTTGGCAATAGCTACAAAAGTCTTTCTACAACATGTTTGGTTGTGGAGATCTTAGGGCTTTGGACAAAAACTAGAGTTGAATTATGAGTTGGAAAATGACTGGCAAAGTTTAAATTTGATATGAGCCTCATACATTGACTAGAAAATTTTAAATATGATTTTAAATGCTCTTATGTGAGAGTAGTAATGATCCACTTCAAATTAGCAAAAAGGTTTTAGTCATGTCTGAACAATTGATGGACAAATTTGACAAATCAGTATCAATTTCAGATAAACAACACTTATTTAATTTTGAACTCTAAGATAATGCAAACACTGTGTGTAATATACTCACACGAAAGTTACTCATCATTTAAATTTTATTTTGTAACTTGGTATACTGTATTCTATGTGAGAAACCTAGAATGGAGTATCTGAGACATACATATCACCATTTGAACACTTCATATTCATTAGTTATATGAGAATATTCACTTTTTACAGAATAACCTTGTGAGCTCCCCACATTTTGTAGTTTTCTTGAAGTTGGGTAGAACCAAATGACTCACATTAGCCAGTGTTTTAAATTCAATTGTTTTCAATGGTTTCAGAAGTGTCATGTGTCAGATAATTGCAGGGATTAATAACCAAAGCATACTACCTCAGATCCCATATTCTCTGTATAGGAAACTAGACTGGTGTGTTGAAGATAGCTAAGGATCATGATGTTGATGTCCTTAGAATCTTTAAGGACTTGTAAGGCAGTCATTGTTTCCAGAGCATAGTTTGAATGATTCAGAAACAAACTTATCTGTTAGTATCTGAAGTTTCAGGATTGGTTAGTAACTATAGGCAGGCACAATCTATCTTATTCAACATTAGTTTGCAACATTACATGAGTTAAGTGATTCCTATTGTTAATTGTTTGTTGTTACTTAAGCTTTGTGGCATTGCCAACAATTTAATAAATTTGCTTGGATTACTAAATGAGAATTACAAGTGAAAATTTTCAGCATCTTTCTTCTGTATGGTAGGCTGCAGTGAATGAGAATGATATTTAAAACTTAATAATATTTATAGAATTGGATGACATGGGTGTTATTATTGTTTCTTATAATAGTATTATGAAACTGATGTTATTACCATTCACTTTTTATAGCCAGGAGATAATGAGCTTGGATATTATGAAATAAACCATTTGAATTCCAAATCTGTTACTTATCATTATTTACTACATAATCCTTCACCTGTTTAACACACAAAAAACTCGTATAAATGACATTCATTTATTTTAAAGATTTTTGTTGATTGCTGACCACATTAGTAATCCTATATTAGTATTAAACATACAGAGGTAAACAAACAATGGAAACAATATTGTCTTTAAGGAAACATCAGGCTTTCTCAGGCAAGTAAATTTGTCACTATATATTAGTGCAGTCTGCACAGGATTCTGAGGAAAGATATGTTGCAGATAATTAGGGAGCTAAAGGAAGGGTCCAAGGAGATGATGAAACTTTAGCTAAATTTGGTGTTGGTTGGTCTGAATTTTAGGTTATGTGATTGAAAAAAACAATAAACACAAAATTAACCATTCTTAAAAACATGTGAGAATAAAATTATGGTTATTTTAGAAAGAGGTTAACCCATAAATCTTAAACTATACTTGATATTCCTTCAAAATAATTTAAATGATGACATAGAATATTATTTGAGCAGACTTTTGTCCACAGCCAATACTGTTATCAAGGAAAAAGAATACGGTCAAAGGCCAGCAAGATGGTTCAGTAGGTAAAAGAACTTGCCACACTAGCCAGAAAACCTTGGTCTGAGTTAGATTTCACAGTGGAAGGCTAAGCCAATTCCCAGATATTGTCTTCTTTTTTTTTTTTTTTGGTTTTTTTTCAAGACAGGGTTTCTCTGCGTAGCCCTGGCTGTCCTGGAACTCACTTTGTAGACCAGGCTGGCCTCGAACTCAGAAATCCACCTGCCTCTGCCTCCCAAGTGCTGGAATTAAAGGCGTGCGCCACCACCGCCCGGCTGCAGATATTGTCTTCTAATTTCCACAAATACACCGTGACATGAAAGCACTCTTCCACGCATGTGCACACACGCACACAAACAACAACAACTGGGCTGCTTTTAAAAAGAATAGTGTTAACAGGACTGTGGCAGATAATTAAATGTATTTGGTTTTTTGAGAAAACTTTTTCTTGTTTCAAAATAATTCTGGTGTCTAGAGAAAGGACCCAGTTGCTGAATCCAGATGTATTATTGAGTTGAAGACAAAGGATGGTATCAAGTGTAAGTTTTACTTTCTTGAAGAAAAAAGAATCAAGTCAGCCTCTTATGAAATAGTTCCATTTGTGTGTGAAGAAAAGCCATGGCTATAACTAATTACATCACTCATCCAAGTAAGAAATGATAGGGAATTATTGTCAGATGTTGGATTTTTCTTTCCAGACAAATGGCAGCCCTCTGCCTTTACAGTTTCATGAGCCGTCTTCCAACACTCCTTTAAAATACTAAACTAATACTCTAGAAATATTAGAACAAACCAGAAGGGTGAAGCTCAGTCCTCACAGTGACAATAACTCAGTTCACGGGGCACACATGCAGGACCATTTATCCCAAATCAGCTGCATGAGGAGTTGATGTTTCTTTGGGGACCGAAATCTTGTGTTTTCCATCTTCTCTGAATTAAGATTAGATGATGAAAATGAGAGTTTTCAGGACTGCATTTAGAACATAATTTAACATTGTCAAGCCATTTGGCTGACCTCTGGTTTTCTACCGATATTTAAAGGAGGGTATTCAGTTGGAAATCATCTTGAGGCAAATTTAAAGACCATGTCAGCAAACCAGGCTTTTTTATGTTTTATATTTGTAATGTGATAATTTAATTTTTGACTAGTTTCCATAATATATTTCTATAAGCTAAAAGAGAAACTATTTAACTTGAAAGAGTAAACGTAGCTTTCCCATTTTTAAGCTAAGACATTGAGCAGAACAGAACAGTGTATACAATTTTATGTTTGATTTACCTGTTTTTTTAGTATATTTTTTCTAATAACGTTAATTTTAAATTGTCCAGATACTTTAGAATGGCTTCAATATTCTGGAAACTATGCATGCTGATTTGTGAACTGAAAATACTGCAGAAACTCCTGAAAATTTTATGTACATTTGCCAGTGTGAAAATGAGAACAACAAAAATATCCCTAAACCAGCAGCTTCCAACCTGTAAGTGTGTGTTTGTGTTTGTGTGTGTGTGTGTGTGTGTGTGTGTGTGTGTGTGTGTGTGTGTGTGTGTTGGGTGGAGTCAAACCAAAGGGGATCACCTAAGACTATTGGAAAACACAGATATTTTCATGACAATCATGTCAGTAGTAAAATTATGCCAGTTATGACATAGCAATGAAAATAGTTTATGTGTTGTCCACAGCATGAGATAGACAACATAAAGTTATGGCATTAGTAAGGTTGAAAACCACTGCCCTAAACTTTATACAAAAATGCAGTATATATTCACTGATTTATATACAATGATTTGTATTACATGAGAACAGTTTTGAGCAGCTGTTTGAAATATACTGTAGAGTTATCCTATTGAAGGATGGCTGAGGGGAGACTCTCTTGCCTCTCATTGTGCTAACTCTACTTGACCAGATTTATATGTAACTTGAAAATAGCTAAGCCAGTTCCCACAAGTATTGCAGCAAAAATTCCCTAATGAAGAAAACAAGACTATTGTCGTGGAGACAAATCCTGTCACATTACACTTTTGTACAACTGGTTGTCAGTGCAACAACTGGGCTAAAACTACATTAAAAAGGAAAAGATGTCTAAAACAGCTTTATGATGTTTAGGAAAAGAAAACATGACTGTAGGCATACATTTTTTTGCAATCTACTTTTAATAAGGGTTCAACTTTTCCTCTAGTCCACTACCCAGCACAGGTAATGGAAGAGAAAAATTGTTAGGATATGGGGGAAGTAGCCTATTCAGCAATAGTTCTTTGGGGGCGAGCTTGATCTTCTTTCTCAGCAGTTCAGTTCTGTAGCAAACACCAAATACAACTCAGCAGCTGCAGTCCAGTCATCAAGGCAGGCAGACACCACACATGAACCAGCAGCTGTAGTTCAATCCTGAAGGAACCACAAGGCTTGCCAACCTGCCTGAGATAAAGCTGCAAAGTGGCAAGCTGCCACAGGAACTTCACAAGCAGTTCTTGGGTGAGTTTTTCTCAATGGTGGTGTTACCACGTTGAGTTTAACAATGCTATGTAATTAATCTCAGCACTTGGGAGGCAGAGGCAGGTGGATTTCTGAGTTCGAGGCCAGCCTGGTCTACAGAGTGAGTTCCAGGACAGCCACGGCTACACAGAGAAACCCTGTCTCGAAAAACCAAACCAAACCAAATCAAACAAAACAATGCTATGTAAGGTGAAACAATACATGTGTGTCTTTAGAGAAGAGTAGCAAGGTGGAGCAAACCAAACCAATGTTCCGTGCTTGTCCCCCACTCTTTGTGGGGTCATATTTACACTCCTTTATCATGGGTCCTTTTACACATTTACTATATGAATACATCTTTTCACTTGTGTGCCCCAGCAAAATATCATTTGACATAAAACTTTTCAAAGAACCTAGAGGTTTCTACTTCATATGACATGATGAATACATGTGGTTACCTTCAACTAAACAGTTAAGGTGATATAAGAATACTTACATTGTGTTAATGTGACCATAAAAATGGCTAACTCTAATTAACTATAATGTGTTTGAGTGAAAAAGGGATAAGATATGGCTAATCTGGGGAGTGTGAAAAGCTGACTCCATGCCTTTGGGCACATGTTTTAAGAATATAATGAGTATCTGCTGTACATTGGAGATGCTTTTCTTTGCCATGAACCACTAGTGATAAATGAAGAGATGGCATGATTGCTCAAGGTGCTGAGAATGCATGATGAGTGTATAGCTATAAACAGGACATCTGAACCATCTCTTTTAAGGCTCTGGGAACACAGTGGAAGAATGTAAGGACTTGAAGTTAGGGAGAAGGGATGTAAAATCCAATCTTCTGGGTATGAAATAGCTATTGTAACCAGGAAGTCACTAGGGATACTGGCACCCATATGGCCTTCAACACTTCAAAAAAAAATTGGGCCAGTGTATTATCCAGAGTTCTTTAAAGTTACAGAACTTATGGAATAAATATATATGTATATGGAACTTACTGGAATTATTTAGAGGCTGTAGTCCAGCTAATCCAATAATAGCCACCTGTCAATAGTAATAGGCATGTTCAAGAATCTAGTAGTTGCTTATGGGGCTGGGTGGTTAATCTGGTCTTCTGTATAAGCTGAAATCCTGAAAAGAAGACTCTAGTAGGTGTGCTGGCAAGTAAGTGCAAATAAGTGAAGAAGAATCCTTCCTTCTTCCATTGCCCTTGTGTAGACTTTCAGCAGAAGGTATGACCCAGATTAACAACATGCCTCAAGATCTGGGTCACAGGTGTGCCATCCATTTTTAGAATGTAATTTATTCTAGATATCGTCAAATTGACAACTGGGGATAGCCATCACAACCTTTTGGTAATAGGTCACAGATGGAGGCAGAGCTCATAGGGCCTTACCCTTACCTACTAAAATATTTGCTACTGGTTGCTTCTTGGGAAGGTAGAGTCATTATCTTTAGTTGTGTACCCACTGGTAAGCCTACTAGGAACAACTGGATCATTCTAAACCCTTGGTTACACAAATGGCTTGGGCTAAACCCTGTGGAACACAAAACAATCAAAAAGAAATATAGGCTAATAAGATTTCTCAGGGCATAAAGATACTTGCTGCCAAGGTTCACCCAGTCCTATCATTGGGTATCCACATGGTAGAAAACTATCTCCCACAAGTTTCCCTCTACTTTTTATATGGGTTTCAGGGCATGTATGTTTCTCCTCACTCCCATAAATAAAACTTGTAATTTAAAGTATAAAACCAGATAAACACAAACACAGGGAAAGAATGTGCATGGAGGAAGGAAAGGTTGACAGGGAAGGAGCACTTAAGAAAGGCAGGGGCAAGTGTAGTCAGAATGTGTTCTCTTGGATGAAATCATCAATGAAGTGCAATTAATAAAAAGCAATGTATACATGTGGCAAGGAAACCAAGATTGTACAACAGGAAAAGAATTATAGTAAGTTCTAGTATGAAAAGCTTTTAAGCAAAAAGTTCTAGCAGAACTAGCAGAACAAATGGCTTGGAAGGAGTGGAGGTGTTGATTCTTTTTGGTTCTGTGAGTAAGAAGCAGGAGGTTTGGGAGGCAGCATTTTTAATTAGGAGGAAAACAGAAAATGTGTTTGCAAAAAGGTTCTGTAACATACTTTGGCTAGTTTGAGAGTAGAAAATTCTACAAGGGGTTGCAAACCAAATTATCACCTTTCAATCCTAATGTGGTAAAGTGGTACCTCCTTCTCCAGTTAAACCATTTCTGCAGTGGAAGGTTCAGTTTGATGCTTTTATCACAAACCTTCAGAACCTGGAAACAAAGGTGCTTGCAAAAGCCCTTGGTAAACAAAAGTTAATAAAAACTCCAGCAAGTGTCTCTGAAGTAAGAGATGTGTTTTGTGTAAAATTTCACAGAGTGGTTTCTTGATATATTAAAATGTTTTTCTCTTATTAGCAATGGTTCCATGGTTGGCTTGATTCACTTGATATCGATGATCTACACTGTAATAAAATTTAAGCAGAGAAACAATACCGTCTGAATTAGGGACCGCAGCTTCACTGGGACCTAATGTATCATGTTGCAGCTTAGCATACTAATATACATAATTTCCTAAATCATGCATTGTCTTTGGGGAGTACTTAAATGTTCAGCTCACTTCTGTCAGAATGTCCAGAATACACTTAGCAACGTAATGTCCTGCATGTGAGTCGTAGAAAAGCTTCCATACTCAGATTTTTCTAGCAGAGATAGAAGATAAAGCAGGGACTATATATATTATTACATACATACATACATACTGCTGGGAAAACATTTTCCAGAACACTTATAAGACACAATAATAAAAAGACTCAATAGTTCTTGATGTTAACCTAGGTAGTATTTTGACCCATTTAACTATCAAAACTTATTTGCCAGTACAGATTTTTCTTACTTTCATGGTACTTTTAAGGAAGTTAAGCTCAAAGAAGGTGTTGAAGCTAACACAGCTGGTGGTGGCATAGAGAATGGAGCACAGTCCTGTCTTCGAGCTATCACTCACCTGCCTGGTGCTCTGTGTCTGAGTACAAATGCAGAAGGCTGAGAGTCCCATAGCATTGTTCCTTCACAGACGATTCTTTGAGTGCTGCCAAAGAGGGCACGTATTTGAGAATCGACCAACCACATGACTGCTTTCTGAAAGGCATGAAGGGGATTATACAACCAGCATTGTTTCTTGCTGTCATTAACAGAGACTCAAGGAGCCAACTGATAACTTGTTCCCCATAAACTCCTGAATAGTAGAGAGCAGGTCTGGATTTGATATCCAATTTATACCTGGTTTGAATGAATATTACCCCAAAGTCAAGCCATGGTATTAGTTAGGCCTTATTTGGGAAACTTTTCTTTCTCTAAACAGAAGATTCAAGCTTCCAAATTACTCCAATCATGTATGAAATAAAACAATGCCCATCTTAATACAGTTCTTTATTTATTTGATATAACTACAAAAAGAAAAATGTTTGACAATTGCTCATTTCTACAGTGACACTGGGTTTGGCTTGCTGTATAAGTGGCAAACGATTTGGATATGAATATTTTCAGTTGGGTTCAAGGAGAAGAAAGCTTTCTATTTTCTCTTTGACATTATAAGTTTGAGGGGTGCTTTGTGTTGTTAGGCTGACAATTTTAGAAATCAAACCAAGGAAGAAATTGTAACCTGCAACTTTTACTGGAAGACAAAGAGGAAAATAGATGAATTCATTTTCAAAAGTATGAAATATGTCAAAGGACAGGAACTTGTTATTTTTGAAGCTTAAGTGCTAGCTTTGTATAATTTCACAGGCATTTTGGAATTCATTTTACTTCAATGGGGGTCAATGACTAAGAAAATGAAGGTGGAACTCCTTCAATTATTAATAAAGACAGTATTTTTAATTAATTATTATTATTTTTACTTATTTACTTTACATCCTGCTCACTGCCCCTATCCTGGTCACCCATCCACAATCCTTCCACCATCTCCTCTCCTCTTCTCCTGAGGCTAGGTTCATCTTCTCCTATTGAGGTCAGACAAAGCAGCCTACCTAGAAGAACATATTCCATGTACAGGCAACAGCTTTTGGGATAGCCTCTGCTCCAGTTGTTTGGGACTCACATGAACTCCAAGCTGCCCTTCTGCTAGTTATGTACAAAAGGTCGAGGTCCAAATTGTGCATGTTCTTTGGTTTGTGATTCAGATTCTGAGAGCTCCAAGGGTCCAGGTTAGTTGACTCTGTTGATCTTTCTGTGGAGTTCCTATCTCCTTTGGGACTACAGTCCTTCCTCCTATTCTTCCATAAGAGTCTTCAAGCTGCATTCAATGTTTGGCTGTGGGTGTCTGTATTTGTTGGAGTCAGTTGCTGGGTGGAGCCTGTCAGAGGACAACTTGCTCCTGTCTGCAAGCATAACTGAGTATCATTAATAGTGTTAGGGATTGGTGCTTGCCCATGGGATGGGTCTCTAGTTGGACCATTTAATGGCTATTCCTGGTTGTCAATTTGACTATATCTGGAATGAACAACAATCCAGAATTGGAGGGCTCCCCTGTGATCCAGATCTTGAGGCTGGAAGTCATAAGTTTCTGACCTGGATCTTGGCATGGAGATCTTGAAGTATAGTGGTCATGAAAAGCATAGGCTCAGGCAAGGTAGTACATGCCTTTAATCCAAGGAGACTGAGGCAAGATTTGTGAGTTTAAGGTCAGCCTGGGACAAGCAAGTCCCAGATACAGGCATGGTGGACACACTTTTAATCTGAACACACCTTCTGCTGGAGGCCTATATAAGGACATTGGAAGAAGGAAGACTCACTCTTCTTTGCCTGCTCGTACTTATTAACTAGCACATCTGTTGGAACCTACTTCTTTAGGATTCCATTGAAACAACTAGACTCATGGGACTGAGCAACTACTAGAATCTTGGACTTCTCATTCACAGCTGACCATTGTTGGAATAATTGGACCACAGACTGTAAGTCATCACAATAAATTGCCTCAATAGAGAGAAACATTCCATAAGTTCTATGACTCTAGAGAACCCTGACTAATACAGACTGGGTTATTGGTTGGCTATTCCCTTCATCTCTGCTCCATCTCCTGCACCTGCATTTCTTGTACACAGGATACATTTTGGATTGAAAGTTTTGTGGGTGGGTTGATGTCTCTATTGTGTCACTGGGGTTCTTGCGTGGCTACTGAATGGGGATTTCAGGATCAGGTATAGGGAAGAGCAGGAGAGATTGCTAGATGACCTTGAAAATGAATGGGAATCTGCAACTGATGGGGGTGAAGAGGTGGGGGGGCATGGGAAAGTTCACTGTAATTAAAGAATATAAAGCACATGGATGCTGAGAAGACAGAAAAAATGCAATATCCTTAAAGGTAACATCTGGCAATTCTCACAGTGCATTAAAGGGAGGAAATGCTTTTGAAAAGATCCCTAAAGGCTGGAGCTATAGATTACTTAGTAAAGTGTTTGCATTACAAGCACAAAGATCTGGGTTTGGTCCTCTAGAAACCACGTTTTTAAAAGTTGAGTATGATACTGTATGTTTATAATCAATCCCAGAGCAGTAAGGCAGAAACAGGAGGATCTCTGGGAGACTCTGGTCAGCCTGGCTATATTACTTAGTAAGCTACAGGACAGTGAAAGACCCTGTCCCAAAACAAAGTGGATGACATATGAGAAATGACAGCTGAGGTTAAAATTTGACTTCCATATCCATGCACACATATTTTACCTGCACATATATATATATATATATATATATAAATATAAATTTCTAAAACTTTGGCATAAAAGCTTTTATATTTGAATAGGTATGTTTTCAGAGACCTTGTTCTAATGTGTCTTAAATGATTACATAAAAGGACTAATTTTGACTTGGGTGTTTATTTAAATCTATTTCTTCCAGGAACTCCTTCTTTATAGTAAGGTAACACTTTGTTCTATTCTTAACACAATTGGAAATTCCTTTAACTATAGTTATTTGCTTCTACTAATAAACTTTGGAGTTTAATAAGAGCAGTGATCTTTCTTAATTTTGTGTTGTCTATGCCCAAGCATATATATATATATATATATATATATATATATATATATATATATACACAAAACAAATATAAAAATATTTGTTGAGTGAATAAAGGAAAACACAATGTCAGTAAAAACATGTTATACTTCTTAAAATTGATCATTATATACGTGTTCTCTTAAAAATATGCAATTGCAAGAACTACAGCCAGCATAGATGGTTGTTAAAGAAACTCTGTTGATAAACAGTTTTGGGGCTAGAAGCATTCATAACTATTTTTCATTTATTGAATCATTTATTCATTTCATACTCATTGCAGTCAGATTTTTCACCTCTCCCTCCCTTCCTCCCTCTCTCCCTCCCTCCCTCCCTCCCTCCCTCCCTCCCTCCCTCCCTCGTTTCTTCCCTCCCTCCCTTCCTCCCTCTAGATCTTTCCCTAGGAACTCTTTCTAGGATTGGTCCTGAAAGAGACTCCTGTTCCTGGGATTCTTTTTCTTACCTTTTGCTTTGAAGGGTCTGGGTTATACAGTCCATCTTACTCATTCTCATCAGGTCCAAATGTTTGGACTTTATTTCAGTCAGCAGAACTTTATTTCTAGCGATGAAAGAGGAAATTTGTAAAGCAATGTTCAGAAAGATGTTTTTGTTGAGAAAGGCAGAATAGTCATAGCAGGGGTTCTCAACCTTGATTTCATATTTGAGGGGTTCAGTAAAATGAAATTTCATGTGATTTCTTAAATACACTTTATCCAGAGACCACTAGCAATATATGAGTAGTTATAGTGTGGGATGGGGGTTGTTTCTTAGTGTTTTAATTTCAAAGAGAGAAACCACACATCATTGGAGAACAATGGAATAAATCACTAAAAAGATGTCATAAAGAACTTGAATTTGTATTATATAGCTTGGGAGGATCTAAGGAAACATCACTATTCTCAAGATGACTGCCAAGAATCAGGGGTAATTGTATGAATGGGTTACTTAGTAATTTCTACCTAGCAGGTGGAAAAACTCAGTAATATTAAAACTGTAATAAATAATGGGGAAACAATTAGACTGGCCAGGATGGGGCTTGTATGACATTTCTAGTGGTCTGATTCTAATTTTGTGTGTTTATACTTGACTGTAGATTGATTATCATAGTCTGTGAGTGGCCTTGTCTGATGTTGGTACTCTGTGGGATTGCTTGTACTTAATAGGAGAATACCACAGTCTAGCAACGAATGCCAGGTCAATTCTTGGATGCCAAAGACTGTTTTCCAGGTTCTCAGATGCATGCTTCATGTTGATTCATTGGCAGACCAGCGATCGTTATCTCTAATAAGATATCCTTTGGCTCCAAGTGAAGGACTCTGAAGGCATTCTGGAGAAGCATGACTGTGGGAGGGAACAAGCCTGGAAAGGGAAAAGCAGATTGTAGAGACAAATAGGTTTGAACATGATTCTTCCAGTAATAAAATTTTCTTTGAATACAGACTAATAGGTTTGAACATGGTTCCTCTGGCAGTAGAAAACATTAGAGTCACATGAAGACAAAACATTATGGACTAAGACTTGGGATGATCCACAGTTGCTAGTGAGAGAATAGAAAGGTTAGGTAGAGTCTCAGGAATGGAATAGGCAGACCACCAGATTGGGACTTTTGCCTGAAAAGACAATAAAATGAACATATTGATAGTGGGAATGGAAAATATTGGTTGTGAAAGACATGGAATAAGAATCTGAAATTTAGTTACAATGATACTAAAAGGTAGAATTATTTGGATTTTCTAACTCGTAGCTCTAGCTTTGGAAGCATAGATATTACTCTGTAAATATTTAAGGACTAAATCAATTAACCAATGATAGGAATATATCATTGACAGGATGGGGAAGAAGAGAAAAAATACCTTAGAGGTACTTTGGGAAAGAAAAATATTTCATTTGAGGTATCCTAGTTTGGTCATGTATGATCTTGTGATGATATAACATTAAGAAGGAGACATTTAGCTAGAAGTGACCACTGTGTTTTGAAATCTGAGTACAGAGAAAGATCAAGGTAAGGATGTAGGATGAATAAATGTGAAGACTGAATATTGGAGCATGTAGAATTTCCTCAGCTTTGTAAGTGAGCTGAGAATGAAGGGAAGAGTTAGCCTCCTACTGATTTCTCATAGTAATTCTTGTTTTCTAGGAGGTGAGCTGACCTTGAGTGAAAGAACCAGAGACAGCTAAGCTCACTACAGGAATGAGACATAGATCTATGGATATGAGTTCTCCAGGTGTCAAACATCCCATGCAGTCCTTAACTTTCGCTATATTTAAACTTTCTAAGTTGAATCTTCTTTATTGTAAAAAGTTGACAATTAATGTGATGCTAAACCCTTAATGGGGCCCAGAAATTAAAACACAAACCTTGGGCTCTTAAAATGGCTCAGTACATAAAAGCATTTGCCATTGTGCAGTCTGGATGAGCTGATTATGACCCCCCAGAACATAAGTAAAACTGCCAGATGTGGTGACTTATGTCTGAATTCCCAGTCTAGCACTCCTAGGGAAGATGGAAGGTGGAGACAGGGCAAAGTCAGAGATAACAGGAGAGACTCTTCCTCAAAAACAAAACAAAAATACACACACACATGTACACACACACTGAATAAACAAAACAGTACATCTTAAAAACCTCACAACTATGGAAATGAATATATTTAAAAACATAGTATGTGTGATGAAGCTTTAGTTTGCTGTTTAAAACATTTCTGGTGTCCCAAAATAAACATAATCTTTTAAGTAGAATTATCCATCTTCAGTGGTAATAGGCCTCCAGGTCACAAGACAGGGCTTGAGTTTCTAAAATTGTCTAGTTATTGATAAAAGAAAGTTACAATCTCAGAATATTTTTCATAAAACAAGAAAGCAGAAAGTAGAAGAGAAAGCTACGGAGGCTTGATGAGATACTACTCTCTAACCACTAATGGATGTGTTAAACAAAAATAAATAAATTGAGGTAGCTTTCTCATAATGTATTTCCAGATAGGTCAATAAAAGCATATAGCTTTCTCATTAAAACCCTACCAAAAGGTGATAGTATTCTATAAAAATGTTTACTAGTCATTTAACTATTTCCTTATGTATAATAAATATTGCAACAACATGTTGAAAATCTAATTATTAAGGAACTGAGAGAGTTGCGAGGCTTCACTGGAAAAATTTGAGATTAGACAAAACAAAATATTCAAAATTGTTGCTGAACCCAACAGTGTATTAGAATACTTGTGTACTTGTTGAAATTCCCAAGATACACTAGTTTCAGAGATACAAGTGGTCATAGCATCACTTCTTTAATATATATTAGAATTATTGTTTACTCTTCCGCTCAACTAACCTTCTGGAAATAGGCTTTTATAAATTTAGATACATCTTTATTTCCTAGCCTTTTCGTAGTAGCCCCCATGTTATTTAAATTTTAGCTCAGGATTATTTTAATCATAAAATGAAAAATGTAAAAAATCTAGAAGGCACCAAGTTAAGATATTTATAGTCTTACACAGGATAAAGGAGGTTCACAGAATAAACATTCCTCCACATGTCCAAAGGAAATCTGAGGCTTCAGAAAAGCTTTTAGCATTGGCTGACAACCAGCATGTAACCATTCAAATTACTTTTGAAATCCCCTGTTCTTTCTATTGTATAAGTTTCTGTGTTCAAGTTTTCAGTATTGTTTGATACTATAGTTGGGGGAAAAACTGTTCCAAGTGACAAACACTTTTCAGGCTGTTGGGTGTTCTTAATGATATTTTTAAAAGTTTACAGGTTGACATAACTATGAAGCATAAAGATCTGGATGAATGCATCCTAATTCGTATGTTTTAACTACACTGGTATAATCTGGATGCACTGTGACAATATCCTTGTCAATGAAAATTCAATCAGTGTGTCAACTGAGTTGATTTTTTTTCCCTTTAACCTTTCTTTGCGTCAATCTTATTTCTTTGGAATATTTGAAAAACTGTTCTTACCACTTCCAGTTGGATGGGACATTTTTGGCTATGCTGTTTGCTTACACTAAGAAGACATTTCATGTAGACATGTTTTATCTTCTTTCCCCCTTTCAGAGGCACCTCCCTACAATTTAAGGTTGTTAATAACATCACCAAAGTGACATTTCTAATATTTATTTATCTCATCGGAAGCACTGAAGGAAGGGCAGAGGCTCTCCAACAGTTCTAACTCCAAGTCATTGCGAAGCTATAATGAAAGGTGATTACATACTCTTAATGAAATTATATCATAGAGGGAGTTATTACAAGTAAGTGGAAAAATCTAATACTCTTTTAAATATATACTTTTATTAATTTTGTGAGAGCTGCATACATGTTTTTTGATCATTTTTACCCCTTAGATCTTCCCCACCTTTGTTTTGCTCCCAAATTCTTTCTACTTCTCTTCCTTTCTCTCCTTCTCCCCTTCTCCTTCTCATCTTCTTCCTCTTCTTTCTTTTTATAAAGCGCCGAGTCCAGTGGTTGCTGTACTTATGCTCATGGGTGGGGGCCATTCACTGAAGCATGGATGACTTAGTAGGAATCACACCCCTAAAGAAAACGGACTCTCTCTCTACTAGCTACCATCAACTGTCTGTAGCTCTTCAGCTAAGGGTGTGGGCTGGTAAGCCTCTCCCACCTCTGTGTTAGAAGGTTGACCAGATGGATCTTCTATATGCAACCACAGTTGCTTTGAGTTCATGAATTCAGTGGCCATGTCATGTCCAGAAGAATTTGTTTCACCACATTCCTCTCTGGCCCATACAATCTTTCCACCCTGACTTCTGCAATGTTCCCTGACCCTCGAGGAGAGGGAATGTTATATAGATGTCTCATTTGTGCCTGACCAGTAGTTTGTTAGGGCTGAGCACTATCTACCACACAAAGATGTTTCTTTGATGAATTATAAGGGTGCTTTAATCTATACATATAGAGATACATATTTAGAGGACAGTTTGATACTGTGTCCTTTTGGTAAAACAATAGTAGTAGGCTCATTCATAAAAGCCTTGAGATCCCCATCCATGAGTTCTTGGTCAGATGTACAGTACCAAGCTTGTGGAGTAGGCTTTAAATCCAAGTAGAAAGTAGTCAGGTACCGCATAGCATTCATGTTTCCATGGCACCCATGGATGTATTTAGCTCTGCTAATCATTGTTGTAGCTTAAAGGGTTTATATCTGGGAACAAGTGTTTATCACCTCTCCTGACCAACAGCCTATAAGGCAGGTTCTGGTATTGTAAGAGCTAGTCCATCGGGAGAAGCATCTGCTTAATACCAGCTGAATTTCTCCATGTCCTGAGACCAAGTGTTTGGTGCCTCCAGTAATAGGGTCTTTTTTTTTTCTTTTTTTTTTATTTTATTTTTTTAATTTACATTCCAAATCACTTCCCCTTTCCCGTTTCCTCCCTCCCCGAAAGTCCCATAAGCCCCCTTCCCTCACTCTTTTCTCCATTCAACCCCCTCTCGTTACTCTGTCCTGGCGTTCCCCTACATCCAGTCTTTCCAGGACCAGGGGTCTCTCCTTCCATCTTTTTAGAAATCTATTGATATGCTGATTGTGTCTAGGGTATTCACGAAATTCCTAGGCAAATGGTCAGTAATAGGGTCTTACAAGAAAGTTCTGGTGGGGGAAAAGTTAATGATCTTAAGATACATGAAATGGCTAGTAATAATAAAGGAACTTATTCAATGCCTTAAAATGTAGGGTATTCATTTAGAGTTGAAAAACTAAGATACGTTTCTAAATTTCCTTTTGGAGAGTAAAAGCCACCATTAAAAACTCCCTTACACGAGTATTTAGAATATTAGATATTTGGCACTATCTTCCTCATCATTATTAATAAAGCACTGTATTCACAGAAAGAATGTGGCATGTGTACCAATTAATACTTCATCTAATTGCTCTTGGGGACTTTTTGTTTTGTTTTGTTTTTTCAAGACAGGGTTTCTCTGTATAGCCCTGGCTGTCCTGGAACTCACTCTGTAGACCAGGCTGGCCTTGAACTCAGAAATCCACCTGCCTCTGCCTCCCAAGTGCTGGGATTAAAGGCGTGCGCCACCACTGCCTGGCTTGGGGACTTTCTTAATGAAATATGTCGATAATGACGGCCTAGAAATGCACTGGGATATTGAAGGTGGAAGACATGGTCATTTTTTTCCCTTTCAGGTACACAGATTAGAATGCTACTTTATAAAACCATTCTAGTATTTCCTGCTTCATTGAGGTTTACTACTTTTAGAGGAGGGGTGGATATGATTTCTACCCATAGAGGAGGAATTATTTATTAGCAATTACAGCTTCTAGGACAGGAAGAATCAGTTTCCTTTAAGTGTGTTGCTACTGGTAGGTCTAACCTGCTCAGTGAAATGCCCCATATTATGCATATATGGGCAGTGCAAATTTGTAAACTAAGGGCTTTGGGGGCTTTTTCTAACCCACCTCTTTGTTCCTTGAAACAATGACTCTGGGACTTCTTATATATATGAGTAAATGCTTAGGTCAATGGCTTTGGTTCATTTCAACTAGCTCATAATTCAATTATCCCATTTGAAACAGCCTAAGTCATGTTACCTGGTTAGTTACCTCTCCTAAGGTTCATGTGTCTGTCTCCATTAGTAATTGGGGTAACTAGTTTGTGTCTGCTTATTTCCCAGAATTCTATCCCTCTCTTTGTTATATGTCTCACCTTCTAATCATGCCTCTCAGCTCATTGGCTATAGGGTTTTTATTGACAGGTGATGCTTCTGATTAGTTCATTGCATGAAATATTCCTTCTACACAAATTGGACTTCATATATGAAAATAAAAAAGTAGTTCACAAAGTTGAATGAGTAGGGAAAGGGGGATGGACGGGATGGAATGAGTCCCTTGCAATAGTATTGTGACATACTAACACATGGTTGAGGGCTGCAAGCCAGCATGATAATAGTGAAAAGAACATGAAATCATCTTCCAGTATACTCTTCAGCCACTGCTTATGTGCTCTGATGTTCTACATCCATTAGATACATTAGATCAGAAAGTATGGAATAATTAGGCACCCTGGGGCAAACAACCCATAGTGCCTGTCATAGTGATGTGAGTGAGCAATATCTTCTTACTCTATAGAGTATATTGTTCTGTGTGGTGCATGTGAGTATGCTTGTGTGTGTGTATGTGTGCGTGTGCATGTGTGTGTGTGTGTGTGTGTGTGTGTGTGTGTGTGTGTGTGTGTAGGGTAGGGCAGATACTGTGATTGAAATCTGTTCCATCACTTTCCTATTTTGTTTTCTGAGATAGGGTCTCTCATTGAACCTGGAGTTTGCCTTTTCGGGTAGATTGGTTGGATAGCAAGCTCTTGAGATCTACCTGTCTCCAACCCTCACTGCTTGGATTACAATCAAGCTCACTCATCTCTAGCTTCTTTTCACTTTTACATGGATGCTGGGTATTCAAACTCAGATCCTTCCAATTGAGCAGCATAGGGTTCACCCACTGTTCCACCTACCTATCCTCAGGATATTCTTTATTTTTTGAAAATGTAGCAAAATCACTGGATATGCAGCTAGTTAAACTGACTAGTTTATACTCTGTTCATAACTTATTAAGCACAATGTTTTTGGTTTAAGCTATATTGTTTCTAAGACAGACACATTTCACATTTAAGCCTTTAAAAGTCTCACAAAATCTCTAATTAAATTATCCTTAATTAAAGTGGAATAACTATGAATTTTGCAAGTACACTGCTGAGTACTAGCAGTGAAGACTGTACTCTTCTGCTGAATGATACTTTAAAATGTTCAAGTTTGTGACCTTATCTATATGTGAACAAAAATATAACCTAGATCCTATAGTATAGGTTCTGAGATGGAATGAAATTCCCATTTATATATAAATGGGTTAAAATTCTTTGAAAATCATCTAGAAAGTTTCATTGTATAGCCAGCCACATAATAGAACAGCTAATCAACTTTTCTAATGATCTAAGAGAAATATTACACCAAAGGAAGAGAAAAAACAAAGTTAAAAGCCATTTTCATTTATTTTGGAGAAGCTTCAAATGTTTTTCATGGTTTTTTTTTGGTGTGTGTGTTTCTTTCTCTTTTTAAGGATTTATTTATTTATTTATTATGTGAAGTACACTGTAGCTGTCTACAGAGACTACAAAAGTGGGTGCCAGATCTCATTACGGATGGTTGTGAGCCATCATGTGGTTGCTGGGATTTGAACTCAGGACCTTCAGAAGAGCAATCAGCACTCTTAACCGCTGACCCATCTCTCCAGCCTCCTGTGTGTGTTTCTAAAATTTTTTCATGCAGTGCATTTCATCATGTTTTCTTGCTCCTCTACTCATCCCAGACCCTCCCCACCTCCCCACCCACACAACTTTATGTTCTCTTTTTCTTCCTTCCCTTTCTCTCTTCTCTCTCCAACCTCCCACCAAAAGTCAGAAAAACGAAAATCAAAACAAGCAAACAAACAAACCCCCAAAAACCATTAAGATAAAAATTACCAAAACAACACAAATGAAACTAAAAGCTCCCCTGCACAATCAGTTGCTGGGATTTGAACAGACCTTTGGAACTGTGGTTGGGGATCATAACCACTGAGCCATCTCTCCAACATGCCTCCCCTACACAGAAAACGGACATACAGTCCATTTCCTGCTGGCCAACTACTCAGCAAGAGGCCTTCCCTGGGGTGTGGTTGATATACCTTGTCACTCCCTTTAAGAAAGCAAATTCTCCTTACAGTTATCAATTGCAAATAGCTTCATGGCTAGGGGTGGGACTTGGTGTCATGCCCTCTTCTCTGTGTTGGCATTTTATATAGTTTGATTTCGTTCTTGAAGACTTTGTGTTGTTTTTGACTTTTAAGATTATTTTAAGAACAGTTTCACAGTAAGAGAATCACAGAAAAGTTAAGAGAAACATACAGATGTTTGCCTTCCAGTTATCCACATCACCTTCCCAGGTTGGTTTAGTTGTCATAGCCTATGAACCTACACCGACATTGTAATCACCAAAACCACAGTTACATTTGCATATGCTCCTAGTTTTGAACATTTTGTGGATTTGATGGTATACACCTATCGACATAGAATTGTATAGAGTATTGTTGACTACTATAAAGGTCCCCCACACTCTCCAACTGTTAATTTTTCTCCTACCCCAACTTCTGGAAACCACTAATATGTCTACTTCCTTTACAGTTCATCCTTTCTAGCATGTCATACCAATAAAATTACGTAGTATGAAACCTTTATAGCTGATTTCTCTCACTTAGTAGTGTGCATTTAAGTTTACTCTGTGTGTGTTCATCCTTTGGAAGCTCATTTCCTTTACTGACAAATGACCTTCAATTGTCTTGATCCATCATGAGCTATTTATCCACCAACGTGTAGAAGAACATCTTTATAGCTTCCACGTCTGGGCAGTTGTGGATGAAGCTGCTGCAGACATCCATGCTTTGCTTCTCAGTCTTTGGCTAAGATCAAATCGTATCCAGAAACACATTTTTTTTCTTCATCCTTTTAGAATAAGTATCACAGATCACAGATAACTGTGGATAGATCTTATGATAAGAGTCCTGTTTTGTTAGAAATCACATACTACCTTCCAAGCCAGCAGCAACATTTAATACTCTTGCCAGCAACAAAAAAGTATTCCTATTGGTTTGATATTAGGAATCAGTATTCCAGGCCTCATTAGTCTAGATAGCTCCATTTTTAAATTTGTAATGAAACATGTAGATTGTTTCTATATGCTTATTTGTGAATAGCATACCATCACTAGTATGTGACTGCTAAGGACTTTTACATAGTTTTTCAATTGTATAGATTCCTTATTGTTTTAAACCTAGGCTTCAGCACTTGGAGAGAAGGGGCAGAAGTAGGAGGATTATTGGATCTTGTAGTCCATTTTCAACTATATGGTGAGTCCCAGCAGTCAGGGCTACCTGGTGATCTTTATTAATGGATTTGGAGAGTTCTTTGCAAGTTTTGGAAAGTAAGTCTTTCTGAGATATGTCATTTGCAAACACTTTCTCCTATTCTGTAGGCTGTCTTATTTTCACTGACATTACTTCTCGCTGAACAGCATTACAGTTCCTTCTTTCATGCTCCATTTTAATGAAGACTGACTTAACAATTCTTTTATGGACTATAACCGTAGCATCATCTAATGATTCCTCACAATACCCAAGGTCACCCACATTTGCTCTAATTTTATCTTTTAGAAATTTTGTTATTTTGCATTTCGTATATAGGTCTATGATGCTTTCCTATCTATTTTAATTTTAAAAAATTTATTGGGTTACAGAGCTTTAGTCCCATATGGGATTTTTATACAAAATTTACCTTCGCTGTTTTCCTTCAGCCTCTTCCCTATCCCTCCTCTCTTCCTTGTATCCTCCCATCTCCAGTAGCTTTGGTTACATTTTCATATTACACATGACTTTTGTCCCTCCACCCTTTCTCAACACCCTTGCTTTCTCATCTAGAAGCTTGTGGTGGTTTGAATATGTTTTTCTGAGGGAGGGGCCCTATTTGGAGGAATGGCCTTGTTGGAGTAGGTCTGTGTCACTGTTGGTGTGGGCTTTAAGACCCTCAACCTAGCTGCCTGGAAGCCAGTCTTCTCTTAGCAGCATTCAGATGAAGATGTATAACTGTCAGCTCATCCTGTACCATGCCTGCGTGGATGCTGTCATGCTCCTGCCTTGATGATAATGAACTGAACCTCTGAACCTGTAAGCCAGCCCCAATTAAATGTTATTCTTATAAGAGTTGCCTTGCTCATGGTGTCTATTTACCCAAACTAAGTAGTAAAACCCTAATGAAGACAATGCTGCAGCCTGTGTCCATGGGCAGGACCCAGACAGTGAGTGTTTTCCTAGCTGGTACTTGGAATGGTATAATGGCCAATCAAGTGTGTTCTCTCACTGTATTTACAAATCGTAATAGGGAAATTTCCATTACATACAATAAATTTAACAGCTTTGAAAGAAGAGCATGAATTCAGAATAAACAAAAGAAAAATTAAGCAGATAAAGCTACTCATAGAGCCACAGAAACAGGCAGAGAAGCTGAATAGAGATTGACAAGAGAAAATATCTTCAAAAGGATATCCTAGAAGTTAGGCAGCAAAGCAAGGAAAGATGAGCACCCCACAGAGGAGCACACCATTAGAAGGGAAAGGTTGGAATGGAAAATATCTTGATTGATGACTTTTTTATGAATAAAATATTATGTTCATACCAGGGTTAAGTAATGACAGATACCTGTGGAATGGCAATATCTTGGTACTATTTCTGACCAATGAGAATTTTTGACCAAGTAAGCAGGTTCCATGTTATTTTATTACATAAAGCTCAGTTTTCAGTGGTGTTCGTGATATTACTACAAAACAATAAAGACAAACTGCAAGTGTGTTCCACTTTCAGAAAAAGGAAGAGTGAAGATAACAGTTAATAAAAAGTGATGGTTGTTGTTATTATTATTATTTTATTTTTTGCCTTTTCAGGACTGAATTTTTCTGTGTAGCTCTGGCTGTCCTAAAACTTATGTGGTAGACCAGGCTGGCCTCAAACTAAGAGATCTGACTGACACTGCCTCTGTGTGCTGGGATTAAAGGCATGCACCACCATTGCCCATCTTAAAAAATTATTTTTAAAAAGAATTTTGTTTTCCTAGGGAAATAACACATTTGAAATTTCAAACTGATATAACTACTTACATTTATATAATATGTTAACATCAATTTCTTTTTATAACAACTAATGACAACATAATATTTATAATAGTAAGAGCTGTTCATTTCCTAATATGAAAACAAATTGTTATATTTAAAATATTCATATCAATAGAGATATGCTAAGTACATAGCAGTTAAATGATGACCTATATAATGTGATTTGGCAAAATGTCATGTGGAATATGCAGACAAAATTTGTTAAAATATTCGATGAATCTGTTATATGAGTATAGAAAGACCTATTGTGTTTTTGTCTTTTTATATATTTGAAGGTTACATAATAAAAGGCTGAAGTGTCTTTTTCCAACTGAGACAAATATTTCTAAGTATTTCATGTTGTCTAAAAAATAGCTCAAGTGATTACAAAGTCTTGATTTCAGGTTTAGAGAATTTCATCACAGAATTTTCTTTAATTTTTAATTATTTATTATAGTAACTTCTATAACATTGTTTTTGTCACTGTCTGAATTTTAGTGTCAAAACATATGAACCATGTTTTATAATTGCCACTTCAGTAGATGAGAGATATTAAGTGGTGGATAAGAACCAGGTGCTTGATTCATGTTTTCCACTGTGTTCTATTTAACCCAAGCCTCTGGTTCTAAATGCAGAAGTAAAAGTGTTTTCCAGGAGAAACTTGGACAAAGCATTTGCCTGGAAGCACGTGAGGCTGCTGTCTCAGAAGCACTATGTGCACTGTCTTCTGGAGAACACTTCCCCCCTCATTCATACTCAGCCTTATTTGCAAGTTGAAGGCTCAGAGGAGACGGTCTGTCTGCCCAGCTGCAGAATGTGTATGCTATAATTGCCTTTGTTGCCATGGAAACTGAAATATAACTGATAAACTATACACCCGAAACAGACTAAAATTGGTTCAGGAAGACTATGAAGGGTTGTTCCAAATCTTATGATTAAATTACCTGTTTACTAGTGCATTGTATACTTAAATGATAGTTTAGGAAATATTTTTCTTTTTCTTTTCTCTTTTTTCTTTTCTTTTCTTTTCTTTTCTAGAACAGTGCTTTTGTGGCAGTGAGATTAGTGAAGAATGCATTCTAAATCTGATCTAGCATAGTTGTATGTCACAACAAACTCATGAGCACTATAAAATATAGATGAGATGTTGAATATAAGAAATGACATATTTATGAGAAACTATAAGTTCCTAATGTCCAAGCCCAAATGAATGCAAATATGCTAACAAAACATCAGATAAATTTTAATATGATATTTTTATTTTAAACATATTTACTTATGTCATGTTTAACTGATTAATTGGCTTAAATATAATAGTAGATATGATTTATTCTGTATTTATCACTGATGGGAAATTATGTTAAGGTCATCTCATTTAGTTCTTGCTATTGTCTGAATCGTTATACTTTTATTCCCAGTGTTGAAGAAAGCTGATCCCTTGAAAGATGAAACATGGCAGGATTTACTGTGAAGTTTGAGCCTTGGTCTGAGAAACTTTGGTGTCAATTTTATGTAAACCCCATTAGAGTCTCATTTTTATTACTTTGATAAAAGCACATTTAAAACAGAAATATCATCAGGAACTTTGGTGAAACAATTATAGACACTTATAGACTTATGCTCCTACTAAATCCAGCATATGATGAGTCTCCTAACAAATTACATTGTAATTTCTCAAGACATACAAACTAAAAGTTCTGTAGTTCTCAATTAAGCATTGAGTTTTAAGTGATAAACACTCAATATCAGAGCTGTGGAGAAGCGTTGATCAATACTCTCAAAAATGTTGTCATACAAATGAAAATGTATATATTCCACAATAAAGCCCAGGTAGCTAAAAGTGGTTATTTGGAAATCCTGGAAGCATGGAATGGTAATTTTTTGGTTTATATGCACTTGTATTATTTATTTTTGCTAGTGGTAAGTATTAAAGTAATTTGACAGTGACAAAATAATAATTGTTTTAAATTTTATAGGAAATTTTATGGTAGTACATGTTAAGCTATAAGAGGAAATGAGAAAGAAAGAGGCAAAGAGAAGGAGAGAAGAGAGGGAAAGGGAGAGGGAGAGAGAGACAGAGAGAAAGAAAGAGACAGAGATGCCCAGAGAGACAGAGACAGATGCACACAGACATAGAATTCTCTTAATCAAACTCAGGACTGTGTCTGTGCTTTCAAGCACCCATCATGGTCTACAGCCCTAGCCAGAAGAGCAAACTGGGACTGCAATAGAGCACATCAGGATTTTCATTGCCTGTTGGACTCATCTCGAGTTATGATTTAAAACACACACACACACACACAATCTTTTGTGTTACATAGAGTAAGGGAACAACTGATGAAAGACTTGTCCCATGGAAATTTTGAACAGATTATTTTGTAATCTTTCATATTTCTTGGTCTATTTACCCACTGGCTGTTCTGAAAGTTAATTTAGAGACAGTTGAAGCAATAGTCCAGCATTCAAAATTCTGTCTTTGGAAAGAGGGTGTAGCCCCTGAAACAGGTCTTTCAAATGATGCGTGCACAGATATATGAAATATGCAATATCCTAGAAATTCGAATGGCTGGATCTTAGTCTAGACTCTGTTCTGCCATTATCTGGCTTAGTATCTCAGACATTGCTGGACCATGGTTTTCTCATCTGTCAGATCTCAGTATGGGGTGCCAAATAATTTTTAATGTTCCTTTCGATTCTAATCAGTATCAAAAGTTGTGGTACAATGTGTCTGACAGACCCAAAATTTCTTTTCCAGTTTTCTTGTTAGCTATTTCCAAGCAATGGTCTCGGGGTAAATACACGTCCATTTCTAATCGATGAGCTGCTGTTGGCTGGTGGCAGAGGATCTACAATGTCACTGTTTGTTCCCCCACTCCTTTCCTTTCTTTTTTCTCTTGAGACAGGGCTTTGTCATGTAACCCATGATGGTCTTGAACTCAAAATCTTCCTGCTTCAGCTTCCTGAATTCAGGTATTACATGGATGTATCACCACCCGTGTTTTAAGGAAAGCATTTCAAAATGATACACAGGGACAGAACAGTCTTCTTTGGTCTGTAGAATCTATTTACTTCTTGTTTGGAAAAAGTTCCATTGCCTTGAGAGGTTCATGATAATGAGATGAAAAACTAAATCCCATGGATAGCAGAAGTGGAAGGATGGAAAGAGCATAAGTCCTCCCTGGCTTTCTTGTAAATCTTCACCAGTCTTGGAATGGCGATAGTTGAAACTTTTATTATATGAGAAAAGTTTAAGCCACTATTGTAGGGCTTACCATTATTTGCATCCAAATTTATGCCTGACTGATCTAAATGAAAGGCTAAATTGCTTGAACTGAAGAAGGGTTCATAGGAGAGGTTGTAAAGGTGACTAGCGTGTCTACTGTCTCAAAGAACTTATAAAATAAAAGGCAAGGTTCAAGCACTGTAATAGACACAGTGCAAGTCAGAGTACATTAAGAGAATGTATGATACAGATGGAAGCTGATGTGATCATATTTGATGTCAGGGAAATATATGGGGATGTTATATCTCATAACTTGTTACAGGTTTATGCTGCTTTCTAATAATGTCATTATTAGTAATTAAACTATTAATAAGATGATGACTAGAATTTAGGTAAAATCACTTGCTTGAGTATGTTGGTCTAACTATTACACTGCTCTCACTGGGGTGTAATATTTGTTTAGCTGGCCTCTGGCACTGAAATTCTGGAAAACACTTTAACAAAATGTCCTTCTAATTAAAGTGTCATTGTTTTTCCAATGAAATTGACTATAATGACCTATTTCTTCCCCATAGATTAACTACTCTTTTATACAGTTACCCCAGGACCATCATATGTTGTTTTATCAAAACATTTACTAAACTCTGTGGTAGCCTCACTTCCTTCCTAGACTGTCCCATGCATTTCCTAGTGTCTTTTTAACTAGGCTGTGCAGTCAGTAAAAATTTTGATATGAATGTATTAGTGAAGGATAGCAACTTAGCATGTTCTCTCCCTTGATATTTGTACATTAAACATCTTGCTTAAATATGGTAAACCATGGTCCTATTTTAGGATTATCAGGGAAATGTTATAAGATAACAGAGCACAAGACCTCCCATCTAACACCACTTGAATGTAACTCACTCACACACTTAACCACAAAACCTTTATCCTCTCTCTGTATGTTAGGTCTATTCTTGGCGCTTTGTGGAGCCTTGTTTTTATCGCCTTGCTAGAATGGAATCCTACCCACATTTGAGATGTGTGTTTTATAGGCTGTTTCTGCAGTTGCACCAAGCTGGAGAGCTGGTTCCTTTTTTTTCTCTCCTTTTTTTTTGTTGATGAATTATATCTAATGTTTAATAAAGGAGTTTTACCAATCACACATTAGTTACTTCTTTCTTTATGTTGACATTAGGCCTTTTTTATTTTTTATTTTATTTTTAATTATTTTTCTTTAATCTATTTTTATAGTCCAGTTGTTATCTCCCTACTGGTCTCCCTTCTAAATGTTCCTCATCCCATTCCTTCTCTCTCATCTCCAAGAAGATGTCCTCACCCCCATCCCCACCCACTAAAACTCCCCACTCCCTGGGGCCTCAAGTTTCTTGAGAGTTAGGCACATCTTTTCTCAGTGAAACCAGACAAGGCAGTCCTCTGATGTATATGTGTCAGGGGCCTCAAACCAGCTCCCATATGCTACCTGGTTGGTGGCTCAGTATCTGAGAGATCTCTTGGGTCCAGGTTAGTTGAGATTGCTTGTTTTCCTAGGGGGTCACTTTCTTCCTCAGCTTCTTACAGCCTTTTTCTTATTCAACCCCAGGGGTCCCTGGCTTCTGTCCTTTGGTGTAAGTATCAGCATCTGACTCTTTCAGCTGCTTGTTGGGCCTCTTTGAGGGTAGCCATGGTACAGTTATTTCTTTTTATTACATATATTCTTTAAGAATTTCATATATGTACATAATGGAACAATATCATATTTACCACAGTTCCCCCCTTCAGATTCACCCACATAAATACTCTAGTATATTTACTCTCCCAAATTCAATCATCCTTTTCTCTTTTAAAAATAACCCAATAAGTCAAATTTGTTTTGTCTGTATGTGATGGGTGTGGAACCACCCACCGGATCTAAAAGTACTAATGGCAACATTCAAAAGTTAGAAACTGCTAATAGCTCTAAAGTTGAAACTTGTGAGCCCCTCCATATACATGTTGAAAATTTGGTTGACTGTATCTTATATACATCTTGCACAGATAACCATAGATGTTACATGTTCATGGGTATAATAGCCTTGCGATGACCAGAAGACTTATTTTCACACCACTTCTTTCCATCTTCCAACTCTTAAATTTTTTCCATTTCTTCTTCAAGATGATTTCTGAACCTTAGAGGAAGAGATGATTCAGATGTCCCTTTTAGGAATGAGCATTCAGAATAACTATTTTTAAGCATATTGATCAGTCATGAATCTCTGAACTGACTGTTGTTCACTACCAAAAGAAGCGTCTCTCACCATGGCTGAGAACAATCCAGGTCTGTGGGTAAAAACATAAATATTTAGAAGGCAATTTGACAGCATTGCATTTAGCAAAATAGCAATAGTAGTTTCCACTCCAGGGTTTTAATTGCCCCAGCCATGGGCAGTTGACCTGTTTTACAGTACCAGGAATGATTTTCTTTCTGTGGAACAGACCTTCAATACCCCTTGAGAGCCATGTCACTATTGCAACAATGCCTAGCAGGCCATTATTGTAGCATCCAGGTTCAGCACTGGGTAAAATCTTTGATGACTTGCATTTTATGTATACTCTACTATTTCCCTACTTCTTATTATTTTAAAATATAACAAAGAGCTCTCTCCATGGGGAAAACCTCACAAGTAGATGAGGACTGGTTATTGACAATAGTTCTCTAATTCCTAACTTCTCTTGATGAATCACATCCAGGTTAAGAAGCTTTAATGTTACAAGTCCACAATCTCTCGAGACTATAAATCTTGGTATGCTCACTATGGATCTAAGTATGTTCACAGAAAGAGGCTGAGAGTGTAGAAGCAGATCAGTAGGTGACTTGCTCCTCTATAGAGAAGGAGAAATAAAAAATGATCACTTGAGAGATGGGAAGTTAAGAAGAAGCCTCAAGAATTAAATCTGTTGAATTTGAGAGTTATGTTTTAAATTCAAATAGTTTCTTGTGCATTTTATGTTGGTGGAATAAGTGTGCATGGAGAAAAGAGACCATAGTTAACTGGTGTATTCTTGGCAATCAGCATGGAGGACAATACATTTTATAGACAGTAGGGGAAATGGCAATTCAGGAAAATAGAGCCATTAAAAGAAAAAGGTCTGTACCTGATAACGGTGACTATTTTAGACAGATTGGTCTGTATATTAGAAGACAGACCTATTTGGGGACAGATTTTAGAGACCTTTGAAATTTAGTCTGAGGAATAAAGATTCTTTGTAGAAAATTGTGGCTTTTGAACATGATAAATTTATGAGCAGACTAGAATTTTAGAAAGATGAATCTTCTCCCAGAGTATATAGTTGTTTTTTAAAGAGAGAGAGAAGACAATGATGTAACAAAGGACCTAATCTTTGTTGAAGGCAACAAGAACAAAGAGAAAGCATCCTGAGAGGCAAGAGAATGCTAGACAGAGTACTAGTGGCTAGAAGAGAGAGATGCAAATTATCATCTTCAGTATCCCCAGAATTCCTGCTGCAGAAGTGTAGTAAAAACCAATCTTTTTTTTAACAAGTCACCTTTTAAAAGTAGCATTGCTGACTGGTATATTCTTGGCAATCAGCATTTATGAGGTTATTTACTTCACTGCCTTGCACAATTCATTCACTCAGTAAGCATTATGGAGTGCCCATTCAATTGATTTGATAGTATTAGGTGACTATAGTAAGATGAGCAAGACTGGTCTCTTGTAATGAAGAGATAGACATGAAAACAATGAGAAGGCACTATGCAAAGTGCCACAATGACCTCACTAGGATGCTGGGTAGAGTAATGAGGTAGTGTCTGTAAAATGATTAGTTAGGCACAGGGCCTGGTACCCAGTAAGCACTCAATGACTAGCAGTTATTATTCCACATACAATCCCATGAGGGTGAAAAGACAGACTGATGAGCTGCTGAGGACTTAGAAGACAGCTTCAGGGAAGAAATGAGATAATCAACCAGGCAGGGACAATGATGGCTCTTCTAGACAGAAATATCCTTTGAAAACTGTGATATGGACTCCACCATCTTTGCTCCAGTGTCCAGGTAGTTGGGACTGCCAGGCTCGGAGACAGACAGGCATAATATTGCTTCAGTCTCAGGCAGCTTGTGTGTAACCTGCTCCAAGAGCTGGGCAGATCTGCAGTAACCAGCGCGCCAGCTCTGCTGTGGGACTTCTGCCTTGCAGAGGCCCCCCCCCCCGCCCGCACTGGGTGGGAGCCTACCAGCTTCCCTTTGGCGACCTCTGTTCCGAGATCTACCACACTGAGGAGACAGGTATCCAGGTTCTCCCCAATATAACATCGCTTGGGACACGGCCTGTTGGGGCTTCCATCTGCTCCCAAGAACTGGACAGCGCTGTGGTCGTCTGGGCGCCAGCTCTGCTGTGGGCCATCCCCCCTGCAGGGTGACCTGCACCGCAGATAGAGTGCAGAGTGCACTCCGCCATCTTTGCTCCAGTGTCCAGGTAGTTGGGACCACCAGGCTCAGAGACAGACAGGCATAATATCGCTTGGGCCTCAGGCAGCTTGTGAGTAACCTGCTCCAAGAGCTGGGCGGGTCTGCAGTAACTGACGCGCCAGCCCTGCTGTGGGACCTCTGCCCTGCAGAGGGACGCCCCCTCGCCCCCCCTCCCAGAGAGATTACACACCCCTGCACAGGGCTGGAGCCTACCAAACTCCCTTTGGTGACGTCTGCTCTGGGAATCCACTATGCTGAGCCTTTGGATGTGCAGGAACTCCCCAATATAACATCACTTGGGTCAAGACACATCAGGGCTCCAAAGTCACTCAGGAGCAGGGCAGGCCCCAGAAATCGGTGCCAGGGGAATCCCGGTAATCCAGGGGGGTCAGAAATAGCTTTGCAGTCTCACAGGAGGTTCAACCAACAGCCAGTAACAGCAAGACCAACTAACACCAGAGGTAACCAGATGGCAAAAGGCAAATGTAGGAATGTTATTAACAGAAATCAAAGTAATATGGCACCAACCGAACCCAATTCTCCAACAGCAGCAAGTCCTGGATACACCACCACAACCGAAAGACAAGATCTGGATTTAAAATCACTTCTCATGATGCTATTAGAGGATCACAAGAAGGACACAAATAAATCTAATAAATAATTACAGGAGACCATGAATCAACGGTTAGAAGCCCTTACAAAGGAAACATAAAAATCGCTTAGAGAAATGCAGGAGAACATGGATCAACAGATGGAGGCCCACAAGGAGACAACACAAAAATCGCTTAAAGAAATGAATCAACGGGTAGATGCACTTTCAAAGGAATCACAAAAATTGCATAAAGAAATGCAGAAGAATATGGGTCAACAGATGGATGCCCATAGGGAGGCAACACAAAAAGTGCTTAAAGAAATGAATCAACGGATAGATGCCTGTACAAAGGAAACACGGAAACTGCTTAAAGAAATGCAGGAGGCGATGGATCAACAGATGGAAGCCCATGAGGGGGAAACACAAAAATCACTTAGAGAAATACAGGAGAACTTGGGTCAACAGGAAGAAATCCTGAAAGAGGAAATGCAAAAATACCTTAAAGAAATACAGGAAAATACAAACAAACAAGTGAAGGATCTCAGCAAATCCATCCAGGATCTAAAAAAGGAAGTAGAAACAACTAAGAAATCACAAAGGAAGACAACTTTGGAGATAGAAAACCTTGGGAAGAAATCAGGAGTCATAGATGCAAACATCAACAGTAGAATACAAGAGATGGAAGAAAGAATCTCAGGTGCTGAAGATACCATAGAAGGCATTGACTCAACAGTCAAAGAAAATGCAAAATGCAAAAAATGTGTAACCCAAAACATCCAGGAAATCCAGGACACAATGAGAAGACCAAACCTAAGGATTATAGGTATAGATGAGAGTGAAGATTTGCAACTTAAAGGGCCAGTAAACATCTTCAACAAAATTATGGAGGAAAACTTCCCTAACCTAAAGAGAGAGATGCCGATGAACGTACAAGAAGCCTACAGAACTGCAAACAGACTGGACCAGAACAGAAATACCTCCTGTCACATAATAATCAAAACATCAAATGTATTAAACAAAGAAAGAATATTAAAAGCAGTAAGAGAAAAGGGCCAAGTAACATACAAAGGAAGACCTATCCGAATCACATCAGACTTCTCTCCAGAGACTATGAAAGCCAGAAGATCCTGGGCAGATCTCATGCAGACACTAAGAGAGCACAAATGCCAGCCTAGACTACTCTACCCAGCAAAACTCTCAATCACCATAGATGGAGAGACCAAGATATTCCATGATAAAACCAAATTTTCACAATATCTTTCCACAAATCCAGCCCTGCAACGGATAATAGGTAGAAACCACCAATACAAGGAGAGAAACAACACCCTGGAAAAAATGAGATAGTAACCTTCTTGCATCAAACCCGAAAGTAGATAACCACTCAAACATAAAGATAGCGTCAAGAATGGCAGGTGGCAATAATCACTATTCCTTAATCTCTCTTAATATCAATGGTCTCAATTCCCCAATAAAAAGACATAGACTGACAGACTGGATACGTAAACAGGACCCAGCAATTTGCTGCATGCAGGAAACGCACCTCAGTGTCAAAGACAAACACTACCTCAGAGTAAAAGGCTGGAAAACAATTTTACAAGCAAATGGTCCCAGGAAACGAGCCGGAGTAGCCATCCTAATATCAGATAAAATTGACTTTCAACCTAAAGTCATCAAAAAAGACACAGAAGGACACTACATACTGATCAAGGGAAAAATCCACCAAGAAGAACTCTCAATTCTGAATATCTATGCTCCAAATGCAAGGGCACCCTCATTCATAAAAGAAACTTTACTAAAGCTCAAATCACACATCACACCTCACACAATAATCGTGGGTGACTTCAACACCCCGCTCTCTGAAATGGATCGTTCAGGAAAGCAGAAACTAAACAGGGACACAGTGAATCTAATTGAAGCCTTGGACCAAATGGAACTAACAGATATATAAAGAACATTTCATCCTAGAGCTAAAGAATACACCTTCTTCTCAGCTCCTCATGGTACCTTCTCCAAAATCGACCATATAATTGGTCACAAACCAGACCTCAACAGATATAAGAAGATAGAACTAATCCCATGCCTCCTATCAGATCACTATGGAATAAGGGTGGTCTTCAATGGCAACAAAAACAACAGAAAACTCACATATACATGGAGGCTGAACAATGCTCTACTCAATGATAACTTGGTCAAGGTGGAAATAAAGAAAGAAATCAAAGATTTCTTGAAATTTAATGAAAATGAAGGCACAACATACCCTAATTTATGGGACACAATGAAAGCAGTGCTAAGAGGAAAATTCATAGCCCTGAGTGCCGCCAAAAAGAAACGGGAGACAGCATACACTAGCAGCTTAATGGCACACCTGAATACCCTGGAACAAAAAGAAGCAAATACACCAAAGAGGAGTAGAAGGCAGGAAATCATCAAACTCAGGGCTGAAATCAATCAAGTAGAAACAAACAAAACCATACAAAGAACCAATAAAACAAGGAGTTGGTTCTTTGAGAAAATCAACAAGATAGATAAGCCCTTAGCCAGACTAACCATAGGGCACAGAGACAGTATCCAAATTAAAATCAGAAAGGAAAAGGGAGAGATAACAACAGAAACTGAGGAAATTCAAAAAATCATCAGATCCTACTACAAAAGCCTGTATTCAACACAACTAGAAAATCTGGAGGAAATGGACAATTTCCTTGACAGATACCAAATACCAAAATTAAATCAGGATCAAATAGACCTTCTAAACCGTCCTATAACCCCTGAAGAAATAGAAGTCGTCATTGGAAGTCTTCGAACCAAAAAAAGCACAGATCCAGATGGTTTTAGTGCAGAATTCTTTCAAACCTTCAAAGAAGACCTAATACCAATACTCTTCAAACTGTTCCACAAAATAGAAACAGAAGGAACACTACCCAACTCGTTCTATGAAGCCACAATTACGCTAATACCAAAAACACACAAAGATCTGACAAAGACAGAGGATCTCAGGCCAATCTCTCTTATGAATATCGATGCAAAAATACTCAATAAAATTCTTGCCAACTGAATCCAAGAACACATCAAAACGATCATTCACCACGATCAAGTAGGTTTCATCCCAGGGATGCAGGGATGGTTCAATATAAAGAAATCCATCAATGTAATCCACTATATAAACAATCTCAAAGAAAAAAACCACATGGTCATCTCATTAGATGCTGAGAAAGCATTTGACAAAATTCAGCATCCTTTCATGCTAAAGGTCTTGGAAAGATCAGGAATTCAAGGCCCATATCTAAACATAGTAAAAGCAATTTACAGCAAACCGGTAGCCAACATCAATCTGAATGGAGAGAAACTTGAAGCAATCCCACTGAAATCAGGGACTAGACAAGGCTGCCCTCTCTCTCCACATCTTTTCAATATAGTACTTGAAGTTCTAGCTAGAGCAATTAGACAACAAAAGGAGGTCAAAGGGATACAAATTGGAAAGGAAGAAGTCAAACTATCACTATTTGCAGACAATATGATAGAATACTTAAGCGACCCAAAGAACTCCACCAGAGAACTCCTACAGCTGATAAACAACTTCAGCAAAGTGGCCGGATATAAAATCAACTCAAGCAAGTCAGTAGCCTTCCTATACTCAAAGGATAAGCAGGCTGAGAAAGAAGTAAGAGAAATGATACCCTTCACGATAGCCATAAACCACATAAAGTATCTTGGTGTGACTCTAACCAAACAAGTGAAAGATCTGTATGACAAGAACTTCAAGTCTCTGAAGAAAGAAATTGAAGAAGACCTCAGAAGATGGAAAAATCTGCCATGCTCATGGATTGGCAGGATTAATATAGTAAAAATGACCATCTTACCTAATGCAATATACAGATTCAATGCAATCCCCATCAAAATCCCAACTCAATTCTTCATAGAGTTAGAAAGAGCAATTCAAAAATTCATCTGGAATAACAGAAAACCCAGGATAGCTAAAACTATTCTCAAGAGTAAAAGAACCTCTGGGGGAATCAGTATCCCGGATCTCAAGCTGTATTACAGAGCAATAGTGTTAAAAACTGCATGGTATTGGTATAGTGACTGGCATGTATATCAATGGAACAGAATTGAAGACCCAGAAATGAATCCACACTCCTATGGTCACTTGATCTTTGACAAAGGAGCTAAAACCGTCCAGTGGAAAAAAGATAGCCTTTTCAACAAATGGTGCTGGCTCAACTGGAGGTCAACATGCAGAAGAATGCAAATTGACCCATTCTTATCTCCTTGCACTAAGCTCAATTCCAAGTGGATCATGGACTGCCACATAAAACCAGGAACACTGAAACTAATAGAAAGGAAACTAGGGAAGAACCTTGAACATATGGGCACAGGGGAGAATTTCCTGAATAGAACTCAAATAGCTTATGCTCTAAGATCAAGAATTGACAAATGGGACCTCATTAAATTACAAAGATTTTGCAAGGCAAAAGACACTGTCAAAAAGACAAAGCGGCAACCAACTAATTGGGAAATGATCTTTACCAACCCTACATCCGACAGACGACTAATATCCAATATATACAAGGAACTCAAGAAGTTAAACTCCATAGAGGCAAGTAACCCTATTAAAAAATGGGGTACAGAGCTAAACAAAGAGTTCTCACCTGAAGAATATCTAATGGCTGAGAAGCACATAAAGAGATGTTCATCATCCTTAGTCATTAGGGAAATGCAAATCAAAACAACCCTGAGATTCCATCTCACACCAGTCAGAATGGCTAAGATCAAAAACACAGGAGACAGTAGTTGTTGGCGAGGATGTGGAGAAAGAGGAACACTCCTCCACTGCTCGTGGGATTGCAAGCTGGTTCAACCACTCTGGAAAGCAGTCTGTTGGTTCCTCAGAAAACTGGGCATGACACTTCCGGAGGATGCTGTTATACCACTCCTGGGCATATACCCAGAGGCTTTACCTGCATGCAATAAGGACACATGCTCCACTATATTCATAGCAGCCTTATTTATAATAGCCAGAAGCTGGAAAGAACCCAGATGTCCCTCATGGAGGAATGGATTCAGAATATGTGGTATATTTATACAATGGAATACTACTCTGCAATTAAAAACAATGAATTCACGAAATTCCTAGGCAAATGGTCAGAACTTGAAAATATCATCCTTAGTGAGGTAACCCAATCACAAAAGAACACACATGGTATGCAGTCACTGATAAGGGGATATTAACCCAGAATCTCGGAATACCCTAGACACAATTCGCATAGCAATAGATTTCCAAGAAGATGGAAGTAGAGACCCCTGGTCCTGGAAAGACTGGATGTAGGGGAATGCCAGGACAGAGAAGCAAGAGGGGTTTGAATGGGGAAAAGAGGGAGGGAAGGGGGCTTATGGGACTTTTGGTGAGGGAGGAAACGGGAAAGGGGAAATGATTTTGAATGTAAATAAAAAAAAACTTGGAACAAAAAACTGTGATATGTTCTAGAAGGACAGAGAGGTATGGCCTATAGAGAGCACTGGCTGTGAAGGTTGAATGGTGTAGTGGAGAAAATACCAGTGAGAGAGGATGGGTATAAATTTTAGAGGCTTTTGACATGCAGTAAATATTAGATTTTGTATTTTTGGAAATCAGAAGTAACAACTGGTTTCTATGCAGAGCATGAAATTGCACATTGCTTACTGGAAAGGTCTCCCTGGGCACTGTTTTGAGGCTCTATACTATAAGAGCTGAGTAGTGAGAAATGGTCACAGGCAAGGAAACAACTGAGTTACAAAAAAGTTTTGACAAATCACATGAAATAAACTTTAGAAGATTATTTTTGTTCTTACCACTTCACTTTGAAAACACATTCCCCCAAAATTCCTAGCCTCCTTACCCCATGCTAAAGCCAAAATAACAACTTAATGATTAACTTTTAAATAATCCTGTTTTTAAGATGGTCTTATACCATATTATCAAGGCTGGCCTGAAACAATCCTCCTGTCTCAGCACTCTGAGTAGAAATTACAAGCATATGCCATCATACATTGTACCAGTGATGTCTTCTCAAACACAGAAAACACCACAATTTACCAGAGAAACAGAACACAATAAAATAAAGTTTCACAAGTATAGTACTCATGATAACAGTCTTTATTGAAATAACTGTTCATATGGAGTCTAAAATGATCTCAGACAAATGTTTTAATATTGTGTTCATATCCAGTGACAGCATCTTGTGGAAAAACAGTATAGCCACACATGGCTACTGGCGTAGTACAGTCTATATCTGAGTTCTTTCCACTGATTATCAGGCTCTTTCATCAATAGCACATGTGCCAACAATTAGCCCTGTTTTCTCAACAGGGAAACTGCGTGGATTCCTTTTTTTTTTTTTTTATCCTTATCAGGGTTGTTTTAAGTATCCTATAATGTTATCTCTGCTTTTTAAAAATATCCCACTCCCTTGAAAAGTGAGAAGTGCTGGTATGTGACAAGTACATAATATATGACTATTAGTGTGATGGTTAATATTGTCAAGGAGACGGGACTTGGAATCACCTAGGAGATGAGCCTGAAAGCATAGCATAAGTAGTTATCTAGATTAGATTAGTGCCTTAGTTAGGGTCTAATTGCTGTGAAGAGACAACATGACCAAGGTAACTCTTATAAAATAAACCATTAAATTGAGGTTGGGTTACAGATTCAGAGGTTCACTCCATTATCATCATAGTGGGAAGCATGGCAGCAGGCAGGCAAACATGGTGATGGAGGAGCTGAGAGTTCTACATCTTAATCCAAAACCAGGCATGAATAGGCCTGGATCATAGTGGCCAGACTTGAGCATATATATGAGGCTTGAAAGGCTGGCCTCTCACTTCCTCTAACAAGGCTATACCTCCTCTAACAAGGCCATGTCTCCTAAATAGTACTACTTCCTATGGACCAAACGTATTCAAAGCACCACTATTAGCCTCTGATCAAGTTTGTGAGGGATTATCCAGATTACTTTAACTGAGGTGAGAAGAGCAGCCTTAAATGTGAGTGGCACTGAATTATGAGTGGGGTCTGGAGTGAATTAAAGAGGAAGCTGAAGACTAACAACATCCTGGCTGGGTAAAACATGACCAGTTCCTCAACCTTCTAACTTTGAGTCAAAATAATCCATTTTATTTTATATTTTATTTTATTTTATTTTTTGAGGAAAAAATAGGCCATGGAAGATAAACAATGCATCAGGGAAAGATCCTGGAGTATGGGGTGTGTATCTTTAGTCATAAGATTGACATTTCACCATTGGTGAAATTTCATAATTTCTTGTATAATAAGTTTTGTTTTTTACAAAATGGTAATTTTGCAAAATACTGAAAATAGTTACCAACTATTAATTTTTGAAAGCAGTTGACAATGTAAAACTTTATACAACTTTCTTTATCATATAAAATCTTTTTGAGGTAGAAATTTTTACTTTTTCTCAGCTCACTAATGGAAATATTTATGATTATTTAAATAATAAAACAATCATTTGGCTATGTAATCTTTTAATGTTGCACAATGAGACATCTAATAATATTAAAAATGGCTTCAGAAGGCGAGTGAGTGAGCGAGAAAGAGAGAGAGAGAGAGAGAGATTGAAAGAAAAAGAAGGAGGAGAAGGAGGAGAAGGGAAAGGAAGAGGAAGAAGAAGAGGAGGAGGAGGGAGAGGAGGAGGAAGAGGAGGAGTAATAGAGTTTGCTGCTCATCTAGAGGACCCATGTTCAGTTCACAGCCACATTAGATAGCTTACAGGGCCCCATACCTCTGGCTTCATGGCATTCAAAGCCCACTTTTATGCTTGACTGGCACTACCATGTGTATGGAATACAAACATCCTTAAAATTTACCATTGCATATAGGCAAAAGAATGGAATATATCATACAAGATGCAGTACTTCTCATGGCTGATGAGGTATTTATTCAAGGAGATAATTTTGTAATTGTTATTTTTAACAGATTTTATATACAATTTATTTAAAACAAAGTACAACAACTTCTACCATAATAACTGATAATATATTATGCATTTTAAAAGTGGTAAGATGATGACTCTCATGATGTCTTTTAACCTCTATAAAAATGTAAAATATGTACCTTTGATATCTCTAAGACCATCAGTATAATCTACATAATAACCACATCCATTGATTATTTTTCATTTTAGTTTTAATTTTTTATTTTTATGTGTATGGATGTTTTACTTGTGTATGTTGAGTACCTGCAGAGGCCAGAAGAGAACACTCGATTCCTAGGGACTTAAGTTATAGATGGCTATGAGGATGTATGAGTGCTGGGAATTGAATACCAGTCCTCTAGAAGAGCAGTCAGTTGACTTCTGAGCCATCTCTCTAGTCCCTCCATTACTTTTTAAAGCTCCCTCACTCCTATTGTTTATTTTAAAAGTCTTTATTAGCAAATGTCATTAGAACATATTAACTATACACAATATGTTCATTATATTTTCATATATCTGTTAGTATTTTTGATTATATTCATCTCCATTTTTCTCCCATGTTCCTTCAACTCCTGCTGATTCCATTTTTCTCTCCAACCTCTCTCTCTCTTCTTTTGGTGTCCCTATTAGTTTAACTACAGTTGTATACAGTCATGTGAATGAAAGGGTATTTGCAGGTTCTAGTGACTAAATCCTTGAAGAAAATGTCTCTCCCTTTCTGGTAGACCATTAATTGGCTATATATCCTCAGGAAACTGTGAGGTTTCTTATGCCCTTTCACTTCCATGATGGGTAATTCTAGCTCATACAGCTGATGTATGCAATCACCATGCCATGCCCCCCAAACACTGTTCCAAACACCCTCTCCATCTTCTGGCTCTTACCTGACTCTTCTCTTCTCATGCCCTCTGAAATGATGTTTTCTGAGCTTTGGAAGGGATTAAATAGATGACCCATTAAGGCTGAACATTCAACAGGCAAATATTCCCAGTGTCTTGGTCAGTGTTTCATCTCTGTCATAATGCTGTCCAATGTAAAAACCTCTGAAGTTGATGCCAGCACTAATCTACAGCTCCCCTATTTAATCCTTTCCATGTCTAGGCAAGCAATTATCTGCTACATGTTGTATGATGTCTTTATTTTCATTTTCTAGAATTACGTATAAATTAAATCATACATTTACTTTTTAAAATTGCTTGTTTCCTTTTATTCAGTTCAACAATTCAGAAGTTTATCCATGTTGCAGTAATTCTTCACTTTTATTTTTAAGATATGATCCACCATAGTCTAACATGTGCCTTATTGTCTTCCAGACTTTGGAATAGCCAAACAATTTCCAAACCACTATTCAGAGCTTCCATTCAATGTTTCCCTGAGAATAATTCCTGATGTGCTGCATGTACACTAGCCAAGATAACCTGATGATTGCTTTCTGGAACATTATGCTATTTGCTATAAAATGCATTCCTCAGTCACATAATTTACTCTTTAGGCACCTAATTTAAAGTATAGTTTAACTGATATCTCTGCTCTATTGGGAGCACTACAGCTTGTTCTTGTATCTAAGTGGCAGATGGCTTTGGACATCATTGGCTATTGCTCTTCCAGGCTTATAAACAAGTTATAAGACCTGAGCAGCAGGATGACACTTGTGGACACAATGACATAATTATGGGTGTAGACCTAATCTTAGGGAAGAATTTCTAAAGAGCCCCAGTGTCAGGATAAATTATAAAGTCTTTGCCATAGGAGTATTTTTAGGATATCTTTACTCCCACAGTTATTGCAAAACCCCAATATCACTTGAAAGATTGTGAAAATTCTGGGCTTGATTTGTAGGCAACTATTCTTTAGTCCTACTTGATAATTTTAGGCTGAAGATTCCTCCAGTATTTATCCTCTAAAATAACAGTGGTTTGTATTTGCTGTTAACACACTGATGCAAATCAAGAAGGTTGAAATACTTTGACATTCTCAAAAGAGTTTTTTTCAACACCACTAAACATTGCTTTCCAAAGCTAATTTGGGGGGGGGGGGTGACTGGGGAGGCAGGAAAGGTCTTGAATAACCCAGGAAAGTTTGAAATTGCTAGGTAGCCAAGGGTGACATTGACTCCTGATTCTCTTGCATATACCTTCCACATTCTTGAATTACAGTTCATACTTGTATGTTGCTGGAGATGGAACCCAAGGTTTCAGTCAAAGAGTCCTAACTGAGTTACATCCTTAATCACAGTTTTTGTTTTTGTTTTGTTTTGTTGTTTGTTTGTTTTTGAGACAGAGACTCTATATTACCCTGGCTTGTCTCAAACTCACTATGTAGATCTATTTGTCCTTGAACTCACATAGGTCCACCCACTTCTGTTTCCCTAGCGCTGCTCTTAAAGGTGTTCCATACCAATACTGGCCCCAGTTTTTAAACATAAATTTTATTTTGGTCATAGTACAAATACCTTAATTTGTACTATGAAAATTGCTACCCACTCATTGAAAATATCTGTATCATGCAGAGAGGAGAAATAAAAAGAGATTTCCTGAAACTATACTATGCAAGGATAACCTCTGTATGTGTGGATTTCCCTTTCTCCAGCCTCTCTTCCTTCTAATTACTTGCCCATCTGTATACAAAAATATGGAACACACATATGCATGCATAGACAAAGAAAATGTTAGCAAAATGGACATAACAAAACAGCAAGGTTCTTTAATTTTTATGTACTCCCAAACTAGCTTCCCCAAGATCAAATGTTATTTTTTTACTTATTTAATTAATGATACAGATAATTCCAGAAAACATACCATTACTGCTATTTCATTATTTGTTAATATTAGTTATGATTTATTGATTTCTAGTTCAAAATTTGGTTTACTAGTATTACTTTTTAGTTTCTATTCTATCAGTTTCAATTATCATAATATACTTTCATTTCTATGGATAAACTTTTTAATTTTAAATATTATTTTAAATTATCAACTGTTAAGTCTTTAATTTTTATGTTAAATGATGTTAACAACTATTCAAACTTTCATTTCCTTTGCCCATTTTTTAAAATATCAATTTCCCTATGTTTTATAATTTTACAGTACTTACTTTTAGTTTGTTCTTGTTTTTTCAGGGTTCAAAATCACTGGACTGTATTAAGCCATTATCTTCATTAGAGCACATATATGAAATATAATTGTTCTAGATTTTAGAAGTCACTGTGTGGTTTATCGTCACATTCTTGATGAGGGTTGTAGTGAGCCAAAGTTAAACTTTTTTGTGTGTATATTTTGTGTGTGCATATTTGTATGTATGTTCACATGTATGCAGACATATGCATCTACATGTATATTTATGTACATATATAGAAGGCAGAAATTGACATCTGGTGTCTTCCTCAATAGATCTTTGTGGTGGTTTGAATGAGTCATGTCTGGCATAGTTTTGACCATTTGAACACCCCTTTCCCAGTTGGTGGTACATTTGTGGTTGTGGTCTTGCTGGAAAGAGAGTGCCACTTGTGATAGGTGAGCTTTGCATATTCATAGTCTTGGCTCAACTCCTGTTGTTTCCCCTCTCTGCTTCATGCTTACATTTGAAAACATTAACTTTCAGCCTCTTAGTCCTGCCACCCAGCTTACCACTTGCTGTTTGCCTTTTTGCCACAATGGACTCTTGGCCTTCAAGAGCCATAATCCAAAATAAACTCTTCTACAAGTTGCCTTGATTGTGGGGTTTTGTTACAGCAACAGAAATATAACTAACACAGAGGTTGGTGCCAAAGGATAGGCCTTTGCTGTGAATAATCTGACTATTACTATTAAAAAGTAAAGTGGAAGGCTTTAGAATGATGGACAGGAAAAAGAAAATGAGATAACCAGACTTTTGCAATCCACCATTGTAGGAGCCTGGATGCTAGTAGTGCATAGGTCAGTGTAGACTATGGAGGCACATGTAAAGAGACTTCAGAAGGGAACAACATTAGCAACTGAGCTAGAGGCTACTATGAGATATTGTGGTGAATAATCAATTAAGAATTTGTTTAAGGTTAAATGTAAAAGTAATAAACTAATTTATTAGGTGGAGGGAATTCCAAGACTGTATAATATTGGGTTTGTAAAATGGTTATTGTTGATAATGCTTATGCAAGTCTACAACAGAGAAGCACAGTGAGGCTGAAAAAAAAACCAGAAAATACACAGTTTGTAATAAAAGAGAACATTAGAAAGTTTAGTGTAATAGCCAAGGCATGAGAGAAAAGAGAAACTATAATATTTAATAAAATTAGCATAATTAAGGAAAGAACTGGGCTGGAGAGATGGCTCAGTGGTTAAGAGCAGTGACTGCTCTTCCAGAGGTCCTGAGTTCAATTGCCAGCAACCACATGGTGCTCACAACCATCTGTAATGGAATCTGATGCCCTCTTCTGGTGTGTCTGAAGACAATGACAGCATATCCACATATATGAAACAAATAAATAAATCTTTAAAAAAAATAAAAGGAAAGGGCATCTCTGAACTGGGGTAAAGCAAAGGTGCCCTCATGGAAAGACACCACCCAGCTAACCCTCTGACTTGTGAAAAAGAGTGTAAAGCATTTCTATTCCTTGAAAACAGCTAAGTAAGAAAGTTGGTGCTAATATGATTTAAGGAGCCAGGGTCCATCCCAAGCTGGCAGCCCGAGTGGTAGTGTTGTCCACATGGTGCTAGCGTTAGAGATATGAATGATGCAAGAGTAAAGAGGTTATAGATTCTAAGAGGTTTCTGAGAGTTTCTGAGGCCAGATTGTGGAAGTAGAGTCCTTGGGTGAACTTTTAGGAGTTTGGCCTATGGCTGTTTGCATTCTAATGCTAAGTGAGGGCCTCCAAGATTTGGAGTCAGCACAAAGCCTTTGGGAACCTGCCTACAGTTAATTCTTATTGGTAAATATAGATGCCAGCAGCCAATAGTGGGGAAGAAGAGAAAGAGAGGCGAGGTTTAGGTTTCCCAGGGTGAGAGACAACATGGAAGGTGAGAAAGGAGAGGGTCACCATGCCTTAGGAGAGTGTGCAGGAGAGGAGAGCCCAGCTGCCATATAGGAGGGCCAAGAGAATGTGGCCCGGAGGGCTGCTCATTTGGGTCAAGAGCAGCCAAGATGGATCATAGAAATTAGTAAGTAGTAACGGAGTTACTGATGGGAAAGTGGATTCTAACAGCATGGAGGTTAGGCACTTGGCCAGCTATTGTGATGCTTAATGCATATAAAAATATAAGGCTGTATCTGTCTTTCATTCAGGAACATAAATGGTCTAAGGTGGGAAGAAACCCCACGACAGGATTTATTAAAATATTTTACTATATGAAGGTCCAGAGAGGCCATTATATCAAAATGAAACCTCAATTAAAGTGGAGGAGCCAAGGTCTTGGAAATGCCAGAACTGAAGGATGTGTGACAAGGAGATCTGAGTATCACTAGATCCAGCCCAAGAGAGAAATGTTCATTGCTGGTAGCAAAGCTGGAAGAACAGAGTCATCTAAACCCTTTGAAATTAAAGTCGTAGATGTCAGACATTGAGGTGAATGATATAGTGTTTGTCATGCTGGTTTCCAGTCTTGGTTTGGTCTAATATTTCCCTTCTTCCCTTTCGGAATGGTGATGCGTATTTTGTGCAAATATGTCTTGGAAGTATGTAAATTGACTTTTGATTTTATTGGGATTACAACTAAGTTAATTGTCTTGAGGTTCAGAAGAGACTCTGGTCTTGTAAGCGGCATTGAGACAATACTGAATGTACTTTCCATGAGCTGTAGAATAATGTTCTGCATGGGCACAGGCATTTGGACACTTGGTTTTCAACTTTGTAGGTGCTATTTAGGGAGGTTTAGGGAGTGCAGCCTTGTTGAAGGAAGTATGCTACCTGGGGTGAGTTTTGAATATTTACAGACTCACCACACTTCCTCTTCATTCTGCTTTGTGCTTACATGTGAAGGTTTGAGCTCTTGTCCAGTTCTAAATGGGTTATTTCTATCAGATTCCTCCTCTCAGGGCTCAAGGATCATGTGGAAGAGAAGGTGGAAAGATCGTTAAAGCTGGAGTTGATGGATAACCCCTAGGAAATACATTTATAACAGGACTGACAGCCACGCATACGAATTCACAGGTACTGTGGCAACATGCATAGGGCCTGCACGGTTCAAGTTAAACAGGAACCTGCCACAGAGAAGAAGTGTACATGGGCTCCCATCCCTAACCAAGAAGCTACCTGAAAATGATCCCTACTGACAAAGGATACATTAGTATATTAACCACACTTCAGGGCAAGCTCCTTAACCAGGAGTAGTTTGCCAGCACAAAATGAACTCGATGGTATTTTTGTAGACTTCTTGTTTCATATTATTTTCTTTGGGCATCTTTTGTCTTATTGGTCATTTGCTTGTATATTTTGAATTCCATTTATGTGGGTGTTTTCCTTTAAGTTTATTTTATATGTTTTGTTGTTTGTTTTGTAAAGAGGTAGAAAGAAAATGGAGTTGGGTGACTAGAGAAGTTGATCTGGGAGGATTTGGAAAAGGGGAAAAGTGCAGTCAGAATATATTGTATGAAAAATATGTTTTCAATTAAAAATAAATAAAATACATTTGAACAAAAACATATGAGCTCTCGGCTTCCTGACACTAGCATCATGCTTGCCTCTTGCTGTCATGATTCCCTATCTCGATGAACTCTCATCTCTCTGGGACCACAAGCTCAAAAACATCTCTTCTCTAAGTTGCCTTGGTTATAGTATTTTATCACAACAGAAAAGTAACTGAAACATATCTCTACCTTAATTATCAAGGCTGAGCCTGATAAAATCCATTTATTCCTCCTTTCAAGGTTTGAGCTTGTTACACAACAAAAGATCTTTGAATGCCTATCACTGAAAAACATTGTTTTTTGTATTCTAATTTGTCTTAATTCAGTTTCATTTTTGATATGTTGTAATGTGTAGATAAGGACAGACTGATATTCAGTCTTTCTATTACCATTTGCTGAAAAGACTTCTATTTTTCCATTGAACTATATTTAGCACTGGCTAAATATATAGGAGGACTAATTTCCAGAATTTCTCTTCTTTTCTTTCTTTTTCATTAATTAATTTTTTACACTCCACATTTTTTCTCCACCACCCTGTCTTTCTTCAGGTAATAATACACTGTTGTAATGAAGGTTTAAGGTAAATTTTATCAACCAGTATATAAAGCTATCTAACACATTATTTCTCTCTTATAAATTATTTTAACTTTTATAGGCCCTTTGCATTAGAGTATTAATTCCCCCAAATATAATAAAACTCATCCCGAATTAGACATATATTGATTCTCCATGCTATTTTTGGAAGTATGGCAGCTTTAACACATTGAATTATGAAATAGCATGTATTTCTATCTCAATGTATTTGCATCTTTATATTTTTTCACAGTTTTATAGTTTGCAAAGTAGAAATCTCTCATATATCTTTTTAGGTTTGTCATTGAGACTTTAAATGGCTTTCATTTATTTGGGGGATGTTTGTTTACTTTGTTTAGTTGAGTATTTTTAGACATTTATTTATTTATTTATTTATTTTTATTTGTGTGTATGTGTGTGTGCGTGTGTGTGTAGGGTAGAGAGGATAGGCCATGGCATGCATGTGGAGGTGAGAAGACAACTTAATCAAGTCAGGTTAATCCTATCTTCTATCATGTGTGTCATAGGCATTGAAGTCAGATTGTCAGGCTTGGCTGCAAACATGTTTAACTACTGAGCCATCTCCATGCCCTTTTTATGTGACTTTTGCAGACAGCATTTCACTTTGTAGATCATCTTAGAACTTTATATCTACTTAGTACATCTGCTTCAAACTCACTGTCCACCTGTTTCAACCGCAAGATCTGGGAATATAGGCATTGTGTCCATGCCTATCTATAAATTTAGTTTTAAATGTTAATTTTTCAATTGTGTATTCTATGAACTTGCTGTATTCACTGGCTGTGGCTAAGGAGGTTTTTATGAAATTTGTATGGAATCATGTCTGTGAACAAAAACATTCCCATAGTTTTCAATCCATATTCTTGATTTACCGACTTTGTATTTTATATCTGTTTTTACTATAGACATTCAAAATGTTTGTCATGATTAGTTTAGTGTCTTCCTCTGCCAAGTCTAACACCCAGGCACTTTGTTACTCTTTTCTATGCACAGTATGTGAAATTTACCCATTTCTTCACATAACAGTTTTTCTGCTGTGGGATAAAACATTCCAGGAACTGTGGCTTTTCCTTGGAAGAATGCTGCATTGTGTTTAGAAAAAAGTTACATAAGTAACAGATCACTTTAGACTTGGGCAGGCTTAATCTTGTTCTGTCACGGCAGCTCTGTGATTTTGTTTGGATATTCCTCTGTTCCATGTAGCCCTGTCTCAATGGAAAGCCAATGGTATTAGTATCCTTATAACTTGATTAGATTTCAAACTCTAAAATCTCTGAAATTGTTTTTTTTTAATTGCTCCCATTACTATAGTGCTTTCATATACAGAGTTTTCTAAAGTTGGTAAATTTCATCTGTGTGTTGAATTCAGTAGCAATAAATATATGGATTGCACATAAGAAAATGTAGAGCTACAAAACACCGGGAGTGTCTGTCTTGGCATTTTGCTGAAGGGTCATCTTACATTGGAAGCAGCTCTTTCCCTGGAGAGGAAATGTGCTTGAATCCTTCTTCCCTTGTCTCTGGATTCTCTTTTTCCCCTTTCATTCCTTCTTGAAAACAGACCAATTGCTTCCCCTTTTAACTCATCATTTTCTTGTAGTGATTTTGAGCCTACCAATATTATGTCTTCAAAATTCTGTGCCAAAGTCTCAAATGTATCAGCTATATTTTCAGCCTTCCATGTCATTTTAGGTAATAAGTTTACCTTACCAAAATTTTTCATCATTTCTCAGTCTATACTTTGATTTTCTCTGCCTTTTGTAACATAGGAGTTCATGAAACAGAGATGTGCAATTGGTATCCATTTTAATAGTGCAGTAGAAATAACTGTGTCTTTCTTTTAGCTACTAATTTCATTAATTAACTTTTTACTGTGGTGTCTGAGAGACATCAGTTCATCAAACCTCAGGGCAATGTAAGAGCTGCTTGTTGCTCCTAGGCACTGGTGGGATCTTGGGCTTGGCTTGTATCTCATCTCTTCACTTATGAACTAAGTCTGAGCAGTAGCCAGGATTTGAAAAGTGTCTGATGAAGGAAGCCTGGAAGAAGAGAAAGATACTTTTTAAAATGTTTGCCTTGGCATAGTGCAGGTAACACCTTCTTACTTCAGTCAAATCTGCATGGCCATAATCAAAATTTAATAGGAAAAGGGAGCAAAAGGGAACCATCAGATAGGATGGAAAAGAATGGCTGTGAACAAAACAAACAAAAATAATGCTCTGTAGCATATACTTGTTAAAACACAACTGTGCCCCTCCCTTCTAATTGTAAGCAAAGTAGCATCCGCAGCTGATACCTGAACATTCAGGCTAGTGGAGAATTCAGAAAGAGAGAACTGCATTGTAAAGTGCAGTACGAGTAAGAATACTCAATTCAGATTTAAGTCATTAGAACTACCCTGGAGGAAGTAGTAACTGAGGAGACCCTGATGGCCTGTAGAGTTGGGCAGGAAGATTCTTTTTATCAGCTCTTTGAGAGCACAAGGGAGAACAAGAAAAAGTTCCACTATGTTTGCAAATGTACAAAACTAGGTTAGAATAGTTCATATTCAGAAGATAAATGCTGGGCTTAAAACCGTGAGGCCACAAAATCCTATAAACCTAAGTCATGGTGGTAGATTCCTGTCCACTGGAAACGGGAGCTATTGGGAGACTGAAAATCCAGGAGTACCAAAAGCAATTTAGAGATTCAATACAAGTCCCAACACATTCCAACACAGTTTTTTTACAGATCTTGAAAGAGCAATTCCTAACTTCATATAGAAAAACAAAAAATCCAGGAGAGACAAAAACAATCCCGAACAATAAAGAAAACTTCTGGAGAAATTATCATCCCCAAATTCAAGCTATGCTACAGAGCAATAGTAATAAAAACAGCTTGGTATTGGTACAGAACCAAACAGGTTGGTTAATGGAATTGAATTAAAAACTTTGAAATAAACCCACACACCTATGGATACTTGATTTTTGACAAAGAATGCAAAGCCACACAATGGGGAAAAAGCATCTTCAAAAAAATGGTGCTGGCCCAGCTGGATGTCTGCATGTACATGAATGCAAACAGATCCTTATCTATCACCCTTCACAGAACTCACACATTCAAGTGGATCTAAGGCCTCAACAGAAAAAGAGTTACCCTTAATCTAGTAGAATAGAAAGTGGGGAGCACCCTTGACCTCTTTGGTACAAGAGATAATTTCTTGAGCAGAACACCAGTGACTCAAGCTCAAGATCAATAATTGATAAGTGGGACCTCACAAAACTGAAAAGCTTCTGTAAGGCAAAGGACATTTAAGTAGGACAAAATGGCAGCCTAAAGATTGAGAAAGGATCTTAAGGAACCTTACATCTGACAAAGGGTTAATATTCAAAATTTATAAAGAACTCAAGAAGGTAGACACCAACAACCCAAATAACCCAATTAAAAAATAGGGTCCAGAGCTAAACACAGAATTTTTGACTGAAGAATCTCAAATGGCCAAGAAGCACTTAAAAAAATGTTTAAAGTCCTTATTCATCAGGGAAATGCAAATCAAAACAACTCTGAGTTTTTATCTTACACCTATTAGAAGGGCTAAGATCAAAAACTCATGTGATAGCATATGCTAGTTAGGATGTGAAACAATGAGAGTGAATTTTAAAAGGATGAATCTTGTATTTTTTTTGAAGTTAGATCTTTAATTTATTAAACAGTATGTTTAAGCAGTAGCAAGCAAATTGGAAGTTTTAAGACATAAAAACTCTGAAATCACACCTCCAAATAGAAATGGACAAATTTCACGTCTCATTTTCAGCCTCATACTTTCTTTCACTTCCCCCTCTTTTTTTATTAATTGGTTATTTTATTTTCATTTCTTCCCAGCCTCCCCTCTGCAGATTCCCCATCCCATCCCCATTCCCCTCCCCTTCACCTCTAAGAGGGTGTTCACTCACCCCTCCCACCCACCCCCATTCCTGCCTCACCCCTCTAGCCTCCTCATATGTTGGGGCTGAGCAACAAATATCCACAGGACCAACGGCCTCCCCTCCCATTGATGCCAGATAGGAAATTCTCTGCTACATGTGTTGCTGGAGCCATGGACCCATCCACATATATTATTTGATGGATGTTTTAGTCCTTGGGAGCTATAAGGAGTCTGGTTGGTTACTACTGTTGTTCTTCCTATGGGGTTGCAATCCTCTTCAGCTCCTTTAGTCCTTCTCCTAAACCTTCTACTGGGCTTCCCCTGCTCAGTCTTATTTTTGGCTGAGATTATCTGCATTTGTATTAGTATAGGTTCCTGTCTGTGAGCACTTCTTGGCATTAGCGATATTGTCAGGGTTTGGTGTCTGCAGATAGGATGTATAGGATGAATCTCTTAAATGCCTGTTGTAAACTGCTTTCAGAACATGATCTGGCAAAATATGCCTTTGTAGACTGGTTGTGGTGAGAAGTTTTAAAGTATTTGCCATCAAGGTACACTGTTGACTATCCTCGAGTACTATTGGACTGCTATTCCCTCTAGTAAAGTGACCACAGGACTGGCCAGGGGAAGAGAAAGTTCTACCCTATTATTAGTAGCTACTTGATAGATATTAATAGCTAATCCATATTTGACCAAGACCTGAATATTGTGTTGGTTGATGTGTATATATCACATAACCAGAGAAGGTAAGGGTCTTAGTTAGGGTTACTACTGTTGGTTGAAACACTATGAGTAAAGGCAACTTGGGAAGGAAAGGGTCTTTCCCTCACAGTTCCATATAACAGTTCATTATCATCAAAAGCAGTGAGTGAGGGCAGGAAGGCATGGCGGTCAGGGACCTGGAGTCAGGAGCTGATGTGGAGGCCCTGGAGGATGCTGCTCACTGACTTGCTCCTTAGGCTTGCTCAACCTGCTTTCTTATAGAACCCAGGACCAGCAACCTAGGGATGGCACCACCCACAATGGGCTGATCCCTTCTCCATTGATCACTAATTTAGAAAATTCCTTATTGGGGCTGGAGAGATGGCTCAACAGTTAAAAGCACAGACTGCTCTTCCAGAGGACCAGGGTTTAATTGCCAGCACCCACATGGAAGCTCTCACCTATCTGTAATGCTAATTCCAGGGCTTCTGACACCCTCACACAGACATGTATGCAAACAAAGTACCAATAAATATAAAATAAGAAAATATTTTAAAATGTAAAAAAAAAAAAAAAAGTCTTACAGCAGGATCTCACGAAGACATCTTCCCTCCTCTCTGAAAATTCTAGCTTGTGTCAAGCTGACATAGGACCAACTGGGACATTTGATATGTTTCTTTCTTTTTACAGACTAGGGAATTCAGACAATTCAAATGTAAATTTTCTGAAACTCCTAAAGCTAGAGAAGCAGTGAGGGCAACAGAGTCTGCAAAGAGTCTGGCTACCACGCAACCCAAAGTGCATTCAGTAGAATTTTAACATTTATCCAGGAGTGAAGACTAAAGATCAGTGAGTTGCATTAAGAGATGACATTTTAATTCAGGGTTTTAATTTCCCAAGAAGACATACAGGATGTGAATAATAAGAGTGAATATATTAATTCACTTTATATGAATTTAGTTTCTGATGTCACTATAAGATTTTCACACGTTCTCATGCATAAGTTCTTTAGCAACAATCTCTACTTAATCAATTGTTTTCTAGCTGTGTCTTTACATTTTAATTTTGTTCACCCTGGGGACTGGATCCAGGGTCTTTTATATGGTAAGCAATTAGTTGCCTTTAAGGAGAACTTGCAAACATGAATTTCAATCTGTTTGGTGTTCCTGTAGCACTAATATCTTCACATTTAACAGCTCCTACACATTATATTATATTTTTACATATTACTTCAACAAAAGAATTTTAACAGTTTCTCATAGTCTACAAAAACTTATAGATTTTTAATTGAGAGCATCTAGCAGTGTGTGGAGCTGATTAAATACTGAATAAATACACATATAATTTCTGAGTCTATATTTTGTATTTGAAAATTGATCACTGAAAGGTCAATGTAACTTAAAATATATCTCTGCAAAACTTGAATTTTTATCTATATGCTAATAGTTCTTCCAAAGTTTCTTCTTCTTTACTTGCTCACTCATTTCTGCTTCCTCTACTCCTGATACTTTCCCTTTTCCCTATTGTTCTCCCCCGACCCCCAACTCTCCCTGTTTTTCATTTCTGTTTGTCTCTGCTCAGTGTCATTATGCAGACAAGCTGCTCATGGCCACAGGAGGATGGCCACTGTTATAAGATTTGAAATTTTCAAGCTTAGTAACCTGAGCAAAGAGGAAAATTGTTTCTTCTAGCATTATGAATGCATTGATGTGCCAGAATGTAACTTTTCATGGTCAATATTAAAATAGAATAAGTCAGGAAGGCAGATCTTAAGTATCTAGATTTGTGTCTGTTACCTTTTAGGGTGGTTATTTAGGGGTTCCCTTGCAATTGTATAACAACCATAATGTTTCAGCTCCAATCTCCAAATCTTCTGCTTGGGTTCTAGACTGTTGCCAGCAGTCCTCAAGGCTATGATCATCATTTCTTGTCAGCATACGGTACTTTTCCTAGTCTTGTCATCTTTGATTTAAAGCCTTAAGATTTATGCTTCTTGCAGTAAATTAGGTCATGCAGTAAAAAAGGTCTCTGAACTGTTTCTGAACTGGTTACAATTCAGGCTAACAGGTTTAGATCTATAACATGTGTGCCAGTCACAGAAAGGAGGTAGAGTCAAGGTTCCCTGAAGCACAGGAAGCCAGAGGGATAGTAAGTGACTGTCCAAAGACCATCTGAGCCAAGGGAAAATAAAAAGGAGAGGGAGCTAGCAGAATATCAGCCTCACCTTTCAGGTTTGTTGTTTGGCTCTTGTTGCTTCGCTGTTTGGGTATTTTAGTTTGGTCTTAAGAAGAAGGGCAACACAGGACTCATTCACACAATTTTCTACTAGTGCTGAACTTGCTACTTGTGGGCAGGACTATAAGGGAAGATGAAGAGACTATTGAATGACAGATGTGTTTTTCTTCCACAATCTGCCATAGAGAGATGAGGAGATATTACTTTGAAAGAAAAAAAAATGACAGACAGACAGACACACACACACACACACACACACACACACATACACACACACACACACACACGTTCACTGAAAAGGCATTTGAACTATCATGTGTATTGGTTTGAAAAGGGATTTTCTTTTTGAACTACCCAAAAGATTTAAGGTATTGTTTATAACTCTCCTTGTGTTTGTGTGGAGAAGGTCACCATTTTTACCTATTTATACTATGGAAATGAAATTAAATAAGCAATGAGATATGGTTAAAATACTCCCGAATTTCTGGAAAGTGTGCAGTAAATGGCATAGCCAAGTATTTCTCTTATTGCTACTGTTAATTTGCCATAACATTTTGAGCATCTTCTTTTGCAGAAGTAAATTCTGCATGCAGGTTTCTGCTCCAAGGACTAGGAGGTAGGAGACACCACAGTGTCCACAGCTTATCTTAGGAGGCAGCTGAATTCTACCAACAGTTTTCTTGACAGCTCTTGGTGCCAAAAGCACTCACCTCACAGGCAGCTGTTACTGTCGGTGGCTTCTGGGATAGAACCCTTGGATGTCTTCAAAATAGCAGAGTTTTCTTGGGCAATAGTATCCATGTGTCTCAAAGTGAAAATTAAATCCAAACTTCCCTCATCAGGAAACACTTGCTGTTCCTCTTTGAAAACTCAATGAATCTGGTACTCATGAAAACACAGGTTAGTGAGGTTCAGTTGGAAAGGCCAAGTAACATATGTCTTCTTCCTCAGAGAAGCGTCATGTTCCTCACTCAAGAACATTCCCAAAAGAAAGGGCAGTGTGCAGTGAAACACAAAGAAATAGATTACTTGTTAACAAAGCAGAGTCATCCTCTGGATAACCACAGAGGAATGGCAGCATACGGAAGGACAGACTGTACAGCTAAGGAACATCCATCACTAAGAGACACTTAGAAGTTTGCATCCTCACACTCTAATGCTGAGAGTCTTAAAAAAAAAAAACAACCCTGCAGAGAGGTTTCAAAGATTATGCTCGACATGTAAAAACTGAAACTACGAAAATAAGTAATAGATATTTTATGAATATTTACTTATTTGTGTTAATAAAAAACCACATGAGATGCAATTATTTCTTTGTTTCAAAGTAGTCCAACAGGATGTGGAAATAAGTAGTTTGATATTTTGAATCTCAATGGTGAGCCATTGAGATTTCTGGAAATCTCAATGTGTGAAAGGAAAAAAGACTGAAGGATGGCTCTGGTGTAATGAGTTTGAGAATCTCAGCAAATTAAATGAGGAAAACCAGAAGGCACAGCAGGTTGGAATAAATGCATGGAGAATATAAATTCAAAGTGGAACACAGTGTTAGTTTGAGTTTACAACGCAGATAGTTTAACATTGGATGTTAAGATGCACATCTGTAATTGTAATGTTCCAAAGTCAGAGGCAGCAAGACCTGGAGTAGGGTTAACCCGTCCTTCATAATAAGTTCAAGGTTAACCTGGGCTACAAGGCTAGCCTCCAACTTAAACAATAAAAATTAGATCAAGTAGTTTCCTCCTAAAGTTATTTGAATTCATCTGTTGAATTCCAGATAATAATGTTATTCAAGGCTAACCTTTCCTAATGAGGAGATTGTATGTTTAGTTAAAAATCTGGCTTACTGGAGTTTGAAATACTATATTAAAATTTTGATATTGTTGCATTGAAAAAAGTGTCTGTAAATATACAGTAACTTTTAGTTGTACTATCTATCACCATATATCAATACAATGTTAATTGTTGACTAATCTGTACAAAGCACCATGAGATGGTATTTTTATTTGCGTTGAAGTTCAGAAAACTAAAATGGAAACTTTAAAAAGACCTAGGAGGAGTAAACAGGGTGGCTCAACAGTCAAAGCCCTTGTCCATGCAGAGGGTGCAGGCTCAGCTCCCAACACCCACAAGACACCTCATAACTCTCTGTAAATGTGCTTCAAAAGGAGGACCTAATGGTCTCCACTGTCTCCTGTGGGCACCACATGCACAGTACATGCAGATGTATGTAGACATTCAAACATACACACTAAACAGAGTCAAATATTTTTAAAGACCTGGGAACACATAGTGTTTAATAAAGCTATTGAAATTAATGGCACTCCATAGTCCATAGTTAAAATCATTAAAATACCTTATATACATTCATATCCTTTCTATCAGTGTCTGTCTGTCTGTCTGTCTGTCTAGAATAGCATTGTGTTAGTCAGACTGGAACTAGGCACTCTTTGAGCACATTGGTTTTATGTTTTCCTATTCTCTTTCCTCAGCCTCCTGTGTTCTGGGATTACAGGTGTGTATCACCATACCTGGATTAGTTTTCATTCCTGCTTTTCAAAAGATTTTATTATTTGGAATTGATCCCATGGCTTTTCCCATGCTAGGAAAATGCTTTACCACTGAGCTCATATACTCAGCCCATTTAACAATGCTTTGAAACAGAATCATGCTAAATTGCCCAAAATAGCATTGAATTTAATGACTCTCTTGCCCAAGTCTCCTGAGTAGCTGAAGTAAGTTATTGAGCCATTATGACCATCTTAGCTTAATTTATTCAATATTATTAAATACTAAAGTATTGATGTTCATACATATATTCTTGTGAATACAAGCATTTATAATTTTTATCTACCATGAAGTATTCATGAGCATCTTTTGTTAACTTTCATGCAAAACAGAAGCAAAATATATTCAAATGTCAATCATAAGATATCTAATGTAATTCATATGACTTATTACCATTCAACGAGTTATTTGATGTAAGGAAGCTATACCACAGTGCTATCAGAATATTTGTCGTTAAAATAAATGCTTACAGAGCTGGTGGTATAGCTCTGGAAGTTGAGTACTTGCTGAATTTTCAGAGGTTGTGGGCTCAGTTTCCAGCATCCACATTGGCTCACAGCCATCTATGACTATGACAGAACCCCTTTGAAATAGCAGAGGTGAAAAGGATGTGTTAGATCTACAGGATTTGATTCCATTGTATGATCTCTGCAGGCACCAGGCATGCATATATTATATATACATACATACAAGCAAAACACTTGTACACATAAAATAAAATCTAAAATTAAAATAATAAATTCTTAAAGAGTTGCTGAATATGCTGAAATGTACTTAATTATATATAGTAGATAACTTCTCACTGAAATCAAATATGTGAGTAGTATTTTGAGTATGTGTGTGGGTACATATGTATGATATGTTGTATGGCCTATGCAAACATGTGGGTGGGTATATCTGTGCTCCGGCTGAGGGAGGCCATTGGTGGATGTCAGTTTCCTAATCTATAACCCATTTCCTTAAAGCAGGGACTCTCACTGAATCTTGAACTAGGCTAGGAGCTAGCAAGCCCCAATGATTTTGTCTCCAATCTTCACATTAAGATTACAGGTGTGTGCACAGGCATCCCCAGCTACTTAGCTAGATGCTGGGTATTTAAGCACAGGGCTTCATTCTTATATAACAAGTTGTTTCACATACTGAGCATCTCCCTAACCTGAGTAGAATGGTTCTTAAGCTGAAAAAGGGGATATTCCAACAGGATGTTTCTGATTGCTTATAGGTATTTTCTAAATGTTAAAATATTGTCGTAGGCACCATAGTTCTTATGGTTGAACAACAACAGCCCAAATAAGGGAAAGGAGATTAATTAATTATAATTTTTGCCTTAAAGAATAGGGTAACCATTGGGTTTTGTTTTTTTTTAAAGAAAAAGCAACATCTCTTAGAGTTCTACACATGAGTATTCTGTGGCACAAAAAGCGGGGATAGATTGTTTGTGACTAGTTCTTTAAGGTTACAGTCCGGTCCTGAATTTTGATCACTACCATAAAGGCCAGAGTTTATCATCTCTATGACATTAGGCCTTCTGTCTAATTCAATGATATCCCTTTATTATAGTGTTTTAGTAAGATAAAGTTATATTAAAAGGGCCATTACGGGGACTCCTTTGAAATAGCCGAGGTGGAAAGAACAGGTTAGTACTCATTTGGGGAGTTTTACTGCTCTGCCCTGGTGCTAATGCAGTTACATGCTAATACTCTAAATAGAATCTTTGCAATGAAAAGACTTCACGTTGTGTATAAATTATGTAATTTACTTGGAAAAAATATTTCCCCACGTCTGTGACTTATTATATAATCAAAGAAATACAAGACCTACCCCAAGGAGTACATACAGGTACCATGATACGAATATATTTCAGGTACCCACAATACTGAGCACATCTGTGAAGACAGACAACATGTGTTTCTCTGATTTGACTTATGTATATTCTCTTCTGTGCCTGCTGGTCATAGAATTGTTATAATCAGGCATTATTATTTGAAAGTTCATTCTTGTCACCTCGTCATAAATAAATCCAGCTTGTTACCTGCCCTTTCCATTTTGAACTGGCTACATCCAGCCAGGTAAGCCAAAATAGAATAGCTACTCCACTTTCTCATATGTTCCCAGTCTTTCAGGAAAATTAGACTAATATGCATCATGAAAGATCATTTTATAAAAAAAATAGTGAAAACGTGATTATGTTATAACCTTATTCCTATGCATTAGTAAGTAGAGAACTAGAGAAGTCTGTGAATGAGATTATTTCTTTTCAGGCTCCAATTAACATTAATCAAGAAATCTTCATGTGTTTGGCTCATGCAAAATCCCATGTGATTATGCTTTTGTTCAGATGAGAGAAATCAATCCTGAAACCAAACGCTCTCCTTTTACTTCAAATTACTAAGACATGAGACAACCATGGTTTTTCTTTTCTATGATCAAGGGGTCATTTCCCACCCCTTTGTTTCTGGTTGATATTAACTGTTCCAGTCAACTATTACCTGACATTAATCTTCATATATAATGCATGTATATTCTTTTCTTTCCCTCTCTCTCTTCTGTCTTTCCTTTCTTTCAAATTGAATACATCTGGGAAGGAATTGGTTTTTAATGATGAATTGACATGCCTGGGGATTTTAGAGACAGTAAGAGTTTTCTTTTAACCCCCTGCCCTGTGGTGTGTGTGTGTGTGTGTGTATGTGCGTGTACACGCACATGCACATATGTCACAGTGCACGTGTAGAAGATATAGCTTAACTTCAGATAGTAGCCATTACCTTCTGCTTATTTGAGACAATGTTTCTTTTGTTTGTTTCTGAATATGCCAGGTTAGATGCGTTGTGAGCTTCTGAATGGTCATCTGTTTCTGCCTCCCAGATCACCAGAACACTGGGATTTTAGGCACAGACTACCAAGTCTAGTTTAATGTTGGTTCAGAGCATCTGAACTTGGGTCCTCACTGTTGAATGGCAAATACTTTACTTAGTGAGTCATCGCTCCTGCCAAATATTTTTTTTAAATAATCTTTACTATATTCAAGTTGAAAGGGTGAAATAATAGCAAAATCCCATTTTCTCTCTTTGAAAGAAATTAATTTAGAAATTAAAAAATTAGTGCTAATTACCTGTTTAATAAAGCCCTCTTTGTAAACCAATATTGTTTTTCTTTCCTTTTATTCTCCTTGAATGTTAATGTGGTGAATTTTTATTTTATTTTTTAAGAGGATAGAAAAGGAGCGAAGGAAGGAGGGAGGGAGAGATGTCTATTTAGTGTGCACACAGCTGGTTTATTTTGGAAATGTCAATCTCTTGTTTATTTTTCCATTTCCTATTTCAATTATTAGAAAAAAACTATACATATCTATACTTAATTTAAAAATAACTCATGATAAAAAAAATGTGCCAATGCATATCTTGGAAACGTGGTGTGAGAGGAATGTCATCTGCAGCACTGTCCTTACTTGATTCCCTTCTGAAGTTTCAGTGCCTAGGGTGATGAGTTACTGCTAGTCTCCACTAAGGCCTGGGCTCTGGAGTGATTTATTACATTAACTTAGCGTAAAGCTGTAATTATCTGTGAGAAAACATTTGTCAATATAAATGCTAGTTTTCAGATGCTGAACGCTTTCCACAACTAGGCTTCAAGTAGAAAAAAAAGGTCTCATTTCCAGTCTAGTATAGCAGAGTTTCTCAAATATCGTTTAAAAGTCCATCATTTCTGTGCACTTTAGAGATACACCAAGACTGTGCCTCTGGAAAGCATCCCTCAGTTTCCGTGAGACTGGAGAGGGAACAACAAGTGTGCATCTTGTTTTTGTTTTTGTTTTTCGAGACAGGGTTTCTCTGTGTAGCCCTGGCTGTCCTGGAACTCACTTTGTAGACCAGGCTGGCCTCGAACTCAGAAATCCTCCTGCCTCTGCCTCCCAAGTGCTGGGATTAAAGGCTTGCACCACCACCTCCCGGCTACAAGTGTGCATCTTAAAACAGTGCTCTGAGGGGATTCTGCACAAGAAGACCAAGAGACACTCTGGGAAAGGAGTATGCAGCTTTATACATAAAGTTGGCTCCATGTCTTTAGGTATAACTTTGATATATATATATATGTATATCCCCTCTGTCACATTGATTTTCTTCTGTGTATTTCCTTACAGCTTTAATTTTCTTTACAGCTTTAGCTGGACAAGTTATAAAAAAAAAAGGCCAACAACAAGATTTTGTTCACAAATAGCAAAGCTTCAAGAAAATAGCACACCTAATACGAAGGACATGCACATAACATTTGATATGTCTTCTCTACAGTTTACAGAAAAGAGAACAACATGCAGATAAAATTACATGTACAACCAAGGTACTGTGGTAACTGTGTTTTGATCTCTTAATCAGAAAAGAAGACAAGGCCACAGTGTGGCAGACGGCGAAGATCAGGGGACACAAGCAAGGGTCAATGCTTATAAGGCACTGGACAATCAAAGTCCACTCAGAAGACTAAGAAGGTGAAAACATTCTGGAAGTGTCAATTGACAGGCACTCACATTTGAACAGAGTTTAAAGTGCTTGGTGCACTTAGGATAGCCTGAAATGGCTGTGTGTTTACCATATTCGTTAACTTGTCAAGATGTGGAGACTTTAGAAACTGCTCACAAATTAATTAGCCCATCGTTTATTCTTATCTGTGTCACAAATCAGAGGAGTTCAAAAGTCACTCTAATGGTACCCATACCCTTCAATTGATTCCAAATGTTGGGTTATTATAGCTTTGGCTTTTTAATACAATAATTTATAGCACACATCCTTTGTAATGCAAATTTGTGAAACTAAATTGTGGCCATTAGTTTATAATGTATAAATATTTATTTTATTTTATTTTTTGTAATTTGGAGATCAAATCTAGGCCTTTGTATATGTCAGATAAACATTCTACCACTCAGCTATATCCTTGTTCTAGGTTTTAATATTTATATGATAGCCATATTCTGGTTCCTACTTGAAATTTAAAAACAAACTAACTTCCCTTAGTCAGATTTAGATTAAAAACAAATCACCTAATTTACAAGAAGAATGTAATATATACAAACATACTAGGCAGAAGTAGACAGGAAGCTTTCATGGTAGGCATTATACATATGATATTATGGATAAAAATGGTTTTACAAAAACTCAATTTCATGGAAAATATTCCTTGGGAACGAATAAGCAAAATTATTATGCATGAACAAAGAGGGAAGTAGAGTGTATTAGATTTGGAGAACATGAGAATACATGCTTATACACACACACACACACACACACACACACACACACACACACTCACACACACACACATTAAGCAATTCTCCAATGGCACAATTGATGTCCTATAATTTAGTGCAGTTCTCACATTAGACAATGTTAGTGTCAGAACTTGTAAGTTGAGAACTCAGTCCCATAAGACAGTTGCTTTAGATGTCATTATGAAATCTGGGCCACCACTATTTCTCAGTGATAGGTTATAAATCATGTTTCCATGCTCTCCCCTTCTTCTGATTAGATAAATTTGCTAGATTAGCTCATAAAAGTCAGGAAGAGGCCTTGCTGAATATTTATCAGGTCATTTAAATGGGTTCCACTGAGAGGCAGCAGATAGGATGGTTGGTTGCACAGAACAAAAAGGAGGGAAGGATTGGGGCTGGAAAGATGACTCAGTAGAGCCATCTCTTAAGAGTACTGGCTGCTCTTCCAGAGGACATAGCTTAATTTTCAGCACCCATATAGCTGCTTACAACATTTTGTAGCTACAGTTCCAAGGGATCCAATGACCTACCTCTCTGGCTGCCATGGGCATAGGCATGTGCGTGGTATTGGACATATGTGCAGGCCAAACATCCTTACAGATAAAAAAATTAAAATAAAATGTCAGTAGGGGAGGATAAAACTCCCATGCGCACCCTTCTCTAGAGTATTACATTCCCATAATAGTTCAACAGCCTGAAGCTTACTTACCACATCATATGTGATAGTTTTACAGCACTTAATCTATCCATTCCTGAGGCCAGCCTGTAGGGCTCTAATAACTTGTTATTTCTGGACAAATAACCTCATCTCAAGAATATTTAGGCACCCCACCATAAGTTCCCTCTATTATAAACTCTTGTGTGATAAGTTGAGATGAATAATTTCTAATAAAAAGTATTAGTACTCAATTAAGTATCAGGATTTAATTGCTCTCAGATAGCCTGAAAAAATAAAATTCATGCCAAACTCATGATACTTACCTTCACATATTTACAGTTCATAGTCGCTAAGCTGACGAAGTAACTAAAGTTAGTGTCATACATCCATCTATAAGGGCATGATTCTATTCTCTATCAACAATGCGTTCTAAGTAAACATGAATTTTTTAAAAAATTCCATTCCCCAAAGAAGCAGATGCTTCATGTTCTGGCTCATATGTGGGTACTAGCTTTAAATACTGTTGTTTTGTCTGTTTAGCCTGGAGTGCATTTGAAAGTCAGGAAACTGGGAATGGGCAAGTGAGTTAGTTGGTGGATGCATTGAGGGAAGGGAGCTCAGATTATAGATGAGATGAAAGGAGAGGTGAAATAAGAGAGGAGGGAAGATTCAAACAGATAACGGAGTGACAAGGTTAGGGAGACAAGGGGCTAGGGAAAGCTTAAACAAAGTGAAGCTTGCATGAAGGAGCCACATGGGAGCACATGATCTCTCAGCCCAAGGAAAAAATATTTTAAAAAAGAGGACATTAGAACAAATGGGATATGGATGAATGGCAGGGAGGAGAATCCTGGGAACTAAGGATTTACATGGGTATGGACAAGGAAAGGGTGAAACCAAAACTAAGGATGCATAAAGAAGCCTTATAAAACCCATTAGCTTATACGATGATAATTTCTAAAGGAGTATTTATTTCTTTACATCCCAAGTATTGCCCCCTCCAGGTTCTCTCCTCAGTGAGATCCTCTCTATCTTCCCTTCTCTTCTGCTTTGAGAGGATGGGCACCTCTATCCTGGTGCATCAAGTCTCTGTCAGATTGGATACATCCTTTCCCACTGAGGGCAGACAAGGGAACCCTGTTGGGGAACAAATACCAGTCAGGATATAGCTTTAGGGAGAGCCTCAACTCTAGTTATTGGGAGGCCCACATAAAGATTGAGATAATTCTATATAGACAAACAATTCTACTCCCCAGAGACTTGGATTTACTAAATAAAAATCTCAGTGTCAGGCATAGATTATCTTTCTACTAGTTACTGCGTAGGAAGCCCTTAGAGGTACATGAAACAAGGAAGAGTGTCACCATTGTTTTTGAGTGCTTCTGAGAGCTATATGATAAGCTCATTGCTGAAGACAACACACATTTTTGTTGTAGGGCATAGAGAAATCAGTCTTGAACTGATCAGGAAACTTTCTCCTGGCTGGATAACGTTCTCCATGCTCAAAGGCCTTATGCAGGCTGCTAGGGGAGAAAAGACACTAGTGATCCCACACAGTGTTGGACCTGCATGTTGTACTCATAACCTGACAGGCAAAATGTGCCCAGTGGTACAATAATGTTAAAACTGCTCATGGAGGCAGTCAACCTTTCTCTTGATTGGATTTCTGTACCAGTCCACATGACAGAAGTCATTATTGGTGAAGTAAACATGGCTAAAGGACATGCTTATGGAGCCATTGGCCCTAGGGGAGAACCTATTGATGTTTTGCTAAATGATCATGCTGCCGAACTCACTTCTAAATATTTATTGTTATATTTAGTAATGTGCATTGTTCTAAACCTTGGTCAGAGAAGTTTCCTATTACCATTGGTATCAGTTAATGCAGACTCATAATAGACCACTGAAAGGCTCAGGAAATGGTGCAGAAGAAGGTGGGTGGAATGAAGAGATGAGTTGGAGGATGGCAAAACTTGCTATGAAATTCTGACCCCTGGGCATGACATGACTATTGCATATTAACGCATAGTAGCTGTGCTTGTCCAAACAAGACCACCACAAGATCAAGAGCATTAAAAATTCCAGCATGATTTGCATTTCCCTAATGACTAAGGATGATGAACATCTCTTTAGGTGCTTCTCAGCCATTAGATATTCTTCAAGTGAGAACTCTTTGTTTAGCTCTGTACCCCATTTTTTAATAGGGTTACTTGCCTCTCTGGAGTTTAACTTCTTGAGTTCTTTGTATATATTGGATATTAGCCCTCTGTCGGATGTAGGGTTGGTAAAGATCATTACCCAGTTAGTTGGTTGCTGCTTTGTCTTTTTGACCCTGAGATTCCATTTCACACCAGTCAGAATGGCTAAGATCAAAAACACAGGAGACAGCAGTTGTTGGCGAGGATGTGGAGAAAGAGGAACACTCCTCCACTGCTGGTGGAATTGCAAGCTGGTACAACCACTCTGGAAAGCAGTCTGGCGGTTCCTCAGAAAACTGGGCATGACACTCCCGGAGGATCCGGCTATACCACTCCTGGGCATATACCCAGAGGCTTTACCTGCATGCAATAAGGACACATGCTCCACTGTGTTAATAGCAGCCTTATTTATAATAGCCAGAAGCTGGAAAGAACCGAGATGTCCCTCAATGGAGGAATGGATTCAGAAGATGTGGTATATTTACACAATGGAATACCACTCTGCAATTAAAAACAATGAATTCACGAAATTCCTAGGCAAATGGTCAGAACTTGAAAATATCATCCTTAGTGAGGTAACCCAATCACAAAAGAACACACATGGTATGCAGTCACTGATAAGGGGATATTAACCCAGAATCTCGGAATACCCTAGACACAATATGCATATCAATAGATTTCCAAGAAGATGGAAGGAGAGACCCCTGGTCCTGGAAAGACTGGATGTAGGGGAATGCTGAGACAGAGAAGCGAGAGGGGGTTGAATGGGGAAAAGAGGGAGGGAAGGGGGCTTATGGGACTTTTGGTGAGGGAGGAAACGGGAAAGGGGAAATGATTTTGAATGTAAATAAAAATATAAAAAATAAAATATATATATATAATTCCAGCATGGATGGGAGATGCACTTTCTACACCCCATCCCTGAAGAGCTAAGGCATTTCACAGCTTCTGAGTGAGGTTCACTTTTCTTTAGGGACAGCCTTTGGTAGGTTTCCCATATCCCAGTGACACCACCTACATGTGTATGTTGGCATCATCAATTGCAAATATTGTATTACTTTATTAAAAAAATAAGAAGTTGGGAGTTACGTTGGGAGGCAGACAGAGGGAGCTGGAGGAAGAGAGTAAGGGACGGAATGCCAAGATACATTATATACGTGTATGAAATTTTCAAAAGCAATTAAAGTAAATAATTAAATATAAAATAAGACAGAGGCCCTTCCACCCAGTCCTTTCTGCTGGGACACACAGCTAGTTAGTCTTCTCCCTTGGAGACACCATATCCTGAGCCAGCCCAGAAGAACTGCTGTACTCAGAGCATTTGGTAAGAACCCTCCAGAAGTCCCACAGTTGCCACTAAGAGCCCCGTGGATTTGGGACCCATCACCACTCAACTGCCTACTCCCCAGCCAAAACCCCCTTTTCTTCTGCCCTGTCCTTTCTGCTGGGCAGACTGCTAGCTAGTCTGCTCCCCTGGAGACACCATATCCTGAGCCATCCCAGAAGATCTACTGCACTCAGGGCATTTGGGCAACATACATCACAGCCTGAGTCATCCAAGAAGATCTGCTGCACACAGGGCAACTGGCATCCCAGGAGATCTGCTACATACAAGGCAACTGAGCAATAGATTGCCAGCTTGTCTGCTCCCCTGAAGATACCACAGCTTCAAGACATCCCGGGAGTTCCTCTGTACACAGGGCAACTGGGCAACAGACACCACAGTCTGAAGACCTCCTGGAGTCTCTGTGGCATGCAGGGCACATGGTCTAACAGAATGAATGGCTCCCTGGAATTCTGCTGTACACAGAGAAACATAAACCACAGGCCAGTAGATCCTCCTGGGGGAACATCTTCAGACAGACCCTTTGAGGATCCAACAATCAGAAAGCCTCACAGGAGATCTACTGCAGCCAGGTCAACAGATCAGCAACATCCCTGTCTCTTTGAAGAGTCCCCAGCTGGAAGGCCCCACATGTGGTCTGGTACAGGCAGAGCCAGAGGCCAACAAAGAGACTTGAAGCAACCAAGGGACAAAAGAAGCAGACTCCAGACAGAGACTCCCAGACCAGTAAACACCAGGGACAACGAGATGGCAAGAGGCAAGTATAAGACCATAAGCAACAGAAGCCAATATATGTGGGCATCATCAGAACCCAGTTCTTCCACCACAGCAAGCTCTGAATACACCAGCACATCTGAAAACCAGGAAACTGACCTAAAATCCTATCTCATGAAGATAATAAAGTCCTTTAAGGAAGATATAAATAACTCTCTGAAAGAAATACAGGAAAACACAGTGAAACAGGTAGAAGCCCTTAAAGAGGAAACAGTAAATCCATAAAAGAAATACTAGAAAACACAATCAAAGAGGTAAGGGAATTGAATAAAGTGGTCCAAGACCTAAAAGTGGAAGTAGACTCAATAAAGAAAGCACAAATGGAAGCAAACCTGGACATGGAAAACCTAGGAAAGAGGTCAGGAATTACAGATGTAAGTATCACCAACAGAATATAAGAGATGGAGTAGAGAGTACCAGGTGAAGAAGATACCGTAGAAGAGGTTGACACAACTGTCAAAAAAAAAAAAATCAAAACATAAAAATCTTCTAACTCAAACAATCCAGGAAATTCAGGACACAAAGAAAAGATTAAATCTAAGAATAATCTGAATAGCCTTTCAGTCTGGGCCAGTGCCCTGAGCAGACCTTGGGCACAGCAAACTCCACAGCCAGTCCCACAACACCCACAGGAAATACCACTCCCAGGCACTTTAACACACCCAGGATCCCAGGAACTTGGCCACACCAGGATCTCAGGGTCCCAGAGGCAGCTAGATTCCCAGGAGCTCAGATACACCCAGGAGCTGAGGATCACAGGATCCCAGAATCACAGGATCACAGAGATAGCTTGACTCTGAGGAGTTCTGACACAACCAGGATCACAGGAAGAACAGGCTCCAGTCAGATATAGCAAGGGCAGGTAACACTACAGATAACCAGATGGCTGGAGGCAAGCATAAGAACATAAGCAATAGAAACCAAGGTTACTTGGCATCATCAGAACCCAATTCTCCCACCATAACAAGTCCTGCATACACCATCACACCAGAAAAGCAAGATTCTGATCTAAAATCACTTCTCATGATGATGATGGAGGACTTTAAGAAGGGCATAAATAACTCCCTTAAAGAAATACAAGGGAACACAGGTAAACAGGTAGAAGACCTTAAAGAGGAAACACAAAAATCCCTAAACAATTACAGGAAAACACAATCAAACAGGTGAAAGAAATGAACAAAACCATCCAGGATCTAAAAATAGAACAAGAAACAATAAAGAAATCACAAAGTGAGACAAACCTGGAGCTAGAAAACCTAGGGGAAAGACCAGAAGTCATAGATGCGAGCATTAGCAACAGGATACAAGAGATAGAACAGAGAACCTCAGCTGCGGAAGATACCATAGATAACATTAACACAACAGTCAAAGAAAATACAAAAAAGCAAAAAGCTCCTAACCCAAAACATCCAGGAAATCCAGGACACAATGAGAAAACCAAACCCAAGGATAATAAGTATAGAAGAGAGTGAAGATTCCCAACTTAAAGAGCCAGTAAACATCTTCACCAAAATTATGGAAGAAAACTTCCCTAACCTAAAGAAAGAGATGCCCATGAACATACAAGAAGCCTACAGAACTCCAAATAGACTAGACCAGAAAAGAAATTCCTCCAGTCACATAATAATCAAAACACCAAATGCACTAAACAGATAAAGAATTTTAAAAGTAGTAAGGGAAAAAGCTCAAGTAATATACAAAGGCAGGCCTATCAGAATTACACCAGACTTCTCACCAGAGACTATGAAAGCTAGAAGATCCTGGGCAGATGTCATACAGACCCTAAGAGAACACAAATGCCGGCCCAGGCTACTATACCCAGCAAAACTCTCAATTGCCATAGATGGAGAAGACAAAATATTCCATGATAAAATTTACACAATATCTTTCCACAAATCCAGCCCTACAAAGGATAATAGATGGAAAACACCAACAAAAGGAGGGAAACTAAATGCTAGAAAAATCAAGAAAGTAATCTTTCAACAAACCCACACAAGCATAATTCCACCTCTAACAATAAAAATAACAGGAAGTAACAATCACTTTTCCTTAATATCTCTTAATATGTAAATCAATATTACCAACACATCCTAATTGATTGAAATTCAAAAATATGAGGAATTAGAAATTTATTGAATGTCATCTAGTGGTCTCTCTAATTTGTTAATTGGATAAATATGTCCAATATGGTACAATCCATGTACACTTTCTGCTTGTTTGTACATGACAGTGCCTTGCTGTGTACCACATAATGGCCTTGAAATCATGCTTCTCCTATCTCAGCCTCTCTATTAGTAAGATTGTGTATTTGATGTTTTTATACTATACTATGGTTTTCAGAAGAGTTTGCATATTTCAAAATTATACAGCAAAAGAAATGTAGAAAATTAATTAGGGAGGTGGCTTGTAAGAGAACAACAAAGAGTGAGATTGAATGTTTTGCTTATTAATTATTATATCAATTTTGAAGAAGAGGACCTCATAATTTACTCTTTTTCTGAGATGAATGCTTTTCAAAATCATCACAGCCAAAGAATCAGAATCTTACCCACACCTAATGTCTGTGTGACCCTCCAAGCAGAACCATTGTTTGTAGAAAGAGTTGATGAATGACTTCATGCGTAGACCATCTTAATACACACACCATTTCTTTAATGAATGTAACTTGTTCCATGTGGGCTGAGAATGATGACAATCACTCAAGTCAAATAGCTTTGACCATAGGAGGAAATCTGTATCCAAATAATTGTGCATACAATAAATTCCTTGATGCAGCAGAGCTGTCAATTCTTAGCTTAGCTACTATGGAGGTAAAATTCTTTGGTGATATAGGGACATTGAAGTACAGCCTTATTACAATGAACTCCAATGTCTAAAAATTGTTCTTATTTTGGGTGTGTACCACAGTAAGTGCCAAGATTTTAAGCTCTACTAAAAACAAAACAAACAAACAAACAAAAAGACTTTATTTATTTATGTTCATTTAATAACATGACCATTAATTTTATGATTGGTATAAAAATATATATTGTGTTGAATATAACAAAAAATAAAAAAATAGAATAATCAGAATAGAAGAGAATGAAGATTCCTATCTCAAAGGACCTGAAAAATGTCTTCAACAAAATCATAGAAGAAAACTTCCCCAACCTAAAGAAAGAGATGATCATAAAGGTACAAGAAGCCTATAAAACAACAAATAAATGGGACCAGAAAAGAAAATCCTCTTGTCACATAATAATTAAAACACTAAACCTATAGAACAATGAAAGAATATTAAAATCTGCAAGACAAAAGGGCCAAGTAACATATAAAGGTAGACCTATCAGAATTATACCAGACTCTCAACAGAAACTATGAAAACTACAAGAGCCTGGCTGGAGGTCATGCAAACTCTAAGAGAACACAAATTCCAGCAAAGGCTACTATACACAGCAAAACAATCAACATAGATGGAGAACCAAAATATTCCAGGACAAAACCAAATTCAAACAGTATATATCTACCAATCCAGCCCTACAGAGGATCCTGGAAGGCAAACTCCAGGAACCAACAGTCATCTTTCTTTAATATCTCTCAATATTAATAGACTCAACTCATGCATAAAATGACATAAGCTAACAGACTGCATATGCAAAAATGATCCAGCATTTTGCTCAAAAAACACACCTCAATAACAAAGACAGAACTATATCAGAATAAAAGGATGGAAAAAGGTCTTCCAAGCAAATGGTCACAGAAAAGAAGCTGGAGTTGCCATCCTAATATCCAATAAAAAAAGACTTTCAACCAAAAGTTATCAAGCATGATGAGGAAGGACACTTCATATTTATTAAAGGGAAAATCCACCAAGAAAAAGTCTCAAGTCTGAACATCTATGCCCCAAATGAAAGGGTACCCACATTCATAAAAGAAACGTGACTAAAACTCAAAACACACATTGAACCCCACACAATAATAGTGGGAGACTTCAACACCAATTAATTCTCAACAGTTAACAGGTCATTGAAACAGAAACTAAACAAAGACACAGTGAAACTAATAGAGGTTATGTACCAAATGGATTTAATAGATATCTATAGAACATTTCACCCTAAAACAAAAAAATACACCTTCTTCTCAGCACCTCATGGTACCTTCTCCAAAATCCACCATATAATTTGTCACAAAACAACCTCAACTGATAAAAGAAGATGAAATAATTCCATGCATCCTATCAGATCACCATGGCCAAAGGCTGATCTTCAATAACAGCAAAAACAACAGTGAGCCCACATACACATGGAAACTGAACAACTCTCTACTAAATGATAACTTGGTCAGGGAAAAAATAAAGAAATTAAAGACTTTTTAGAATTTAATGAAAATGAAGGCACAACATACCCAAACTTATGTGACACAATGAAAGCAGTGCTATGAGGAAAATTCATAGCACTAAACACCCTGGTAAAGAAACTGGAGAGACCTTACATTAGCAACTTAACAGGACACCTGAGCTCTCTGGAACAAAAAGAAGCAAACAAACCCAAGAGGAGTAGACAGCAGGAAATAGTCAAACTCAGGGCAGAAATCAAATGGATAGAAACAGAACAATACAAAGAATCAACAAAACCAAAAGCTGAATCAACAAGACAGATAAACCCCTAGCCAAACTAAATAAAGAGCAGAGAGGCAGTATCCAAATTAACAAAATCAGGAATGAGAAAGGAGACATAACAGAAACTGAGGAAATTTAAAAAAATCATCAGATGCTACTACAAAAGTCTATACTCAACACAACTGGAAAATTTAGATGAAGTGAATGATTTTCTAGAGAGATACCACACACCAAAGTTAAATCTACAGAAGGTACACTATCTAAACAGGTCCATATACCATAAGTAAATAGAAGTTATTAAAAACCTCACAACCAAAAAAAGCATAGGTTCAAATGAACTTAGTACAAAATTCTAACAGACCTTCAAAGAAGACCTGATACCAGTATTCCTCACACTATTCCATAAAAGAGTAACAGAAGAACACTACCTAATTCAGTCTATGAAGCTACAATTACTCAGATACCTAAACCACACAAAGACCCAACCAAAAAATACCTTCATACCAATTTCACTTACGAATATTGATGCAGAAATACTCAATAGAATTTTTGCAAACCAAATCCAAGAAGACATCAAAACCATCACTCACCCCAATCAAGTAGGCTTCATCACTGGGGTGCAAGGATGGTTCAATATATGAAAATCCATTAACATAATCCACTATATAAACAAACTCAAAGAAAAAATCACATGATCATCTCCTTAGATGCAGAAAAAGCATTTGACAACATACAGCACCCATTCATGTTAAAAGTATTGGAGAGATAAGGAATTCAAGGACCATACCTAAACGTAGTAAAAGCAAATACAGCAAACTAACAGCCAATATCAAATTAAATGGGGAGATATTTGAAGCAATCCCACTAAAATTGGGGGGACAAGACATGGATGCCCACCCTTCTGATATCTATTCAATATACTACTCAAAGTGCTAGCCAGAACAATTAGACAACAAAAAGAGATCAAGGGGATATATATTGGAAAAGAAGAAATAATGGTATCACTATGTGCAACGATATTATAGTATATATAAGTGACCCCAAAAACTCTACCAGAGAACTTCTCCAGCTGATAGACAACTTCAATAAAGTGTCTGGATACAAAATGAACTCAAATAAATCAGTAGCCTTCCTTTATACAAATGATGAACAGTCTGAGAAAGAAATTAGGGAAACAACTCCCTTCACAATAGCCACAAATAATATAAAATATCTTGGGGTAACTCTACACAAACAAGTGAAAGATCTGTATGACAAAAACTTCAAGTCTCTCAAGAAAGAAATTGATGAAGATCTCAGAAAATGAAGAGATTCCCCATGCTCATGGATTGGTAGAATTAACCTAGTAAGAATGGCCATCCTACCAAAGGCAATCTATAGATTCAATGAAATCCCCATCAAAATCCTAACACAATTCTTCAAAGTCATGGAAAGAGCAATTCTCAAATTCATCTGGAAAGGCAAAAAACCCAAAATAGCGAAAACAATTCTAAACAATGAATGAACAGCTGGGGAAAACACCATCCCTGACCTCAAGCATTACCACAGAGCAATAGTGATAAAATCTGCATGGCCTTGGTACAGAGATAGACACATTGATCAATGGAACAGAATTGAAGACCCAGAAATAAAATTACATACTTAGGGACACTTGATCTTTGACAAAGAAGCCATGTGTATATGTATGTATATATATATACATATACACTATGGAAAAAAGAAAGCATCTTCAACAAATTGTGTTGTTCAAATTGGCTGTTAATATGTAGAAAAAATGAAAATAGACCCATATTTGTCACCTTGTACAAAGCTCAAGTCCAAGTGGATCAAGGACCTTAACATAAAACCAGATACACTGAACCTAATAGAAAAGAAAGTGGGAAGAGCTTTGACCACATGGGCACAAGGGAAAATTTCCTGAACAGAACACCAATAGCTTATGCTCTATGATCAAGAATTGATAAATGGGACCTCATGAAACTGAAAAGATTCTGTAAAGCAAAAGACATAGCCAATAAGACAAACTGGCAACCTACAGATTGGGAAAAATATCTTCACTAACCCCACATCTGATAGAGGGCTAATATCCAAAATATTTAATGAAATCAAGAAACTAACCACCAAAAAACCAAACAACCCACTCCAAAATTGGGGTATATAACTAAACTGAGAGTTCAAGACAGAGGAATCTCAAATGGCTGAGAAGCACCTAAAGAAATGTTCAAAGTCCTTAGTGATCAGAGAAACGCAAATCAAAACGACCCTGAGATTCTACCTTACACCATTCAGAATGGCTAAGATCAAATCCTCAGGCACATGTGCATCCCGAATGATGAAAGCAAAGTTGTGTACTGCCATGCCTGAGTAATTTAAGGTTTCTTAAGACACACACCAATTCCTCTAAGAATTTCTTCCCTAAAATTTATCTCACTTTTTAAATTATGGAGTATGGCAAACATTTGGTAATGGCTTTCTCTTAAGACAGACATTGATGAAATGATAAATTTTATTAAGGTTTCAATTTGTTGAAACAATTCTCAGACATGTGTTCTGCAGCTTAGTAGCATTGAAATTGTATCAAATTCATATTGCTACAATGTCTCTAATGTGCTAATCATTATTTGAGAGGGTAATTAACTTTCTGAGATTTATAACATGAAAAAATTTTAACTTTCTGGAAAAAGTAGGAAAATGAAATTTAACTATTTTAAGGCATGTTAGAGAGTGTCTCTTGCTGCTACTAAGACATAAATTTTAGTAACCTACTAGCTTTGACTGCCATGGAAAGGAGGAAGGAGATGTTATAGGTAGGACAAAACCAAACAGAAATATGTCTTTTCTCCAGTAGCTGCTTAAAACTCCTAAAGATGGTGGTGCAAGTATCTTACATGTTTTGGAGACTCTGACTCTTTTTCTGGAATCCTGGTACCCTTGAGTCTATTACTCTTGTTCTCAAACATGCATTTTATTGAAAGAACAGGATTAGGTCAGGATTAGAATCAGGGGAAACCACCTAGTTTTCTACTTTCCCGTTTCCTCTTTTACAAGACTGTGCTGTATTCTGTTTTACAACTGTGACTTTCTCACACAACTCAATATGTCTATAAAGTATCTACCTTCAATGTCACATGAACAGTACTTTGAGGGAAAACAGAAAATTTTGCAAAAGGGAATGTTTTTGGTCTCCCAAAGAGCCAACTGACTTATAAGACTGCTGGGAGAAAGTGTGGGGTTGCCACTAGAATCTAGGTAGAGCAAAATTCGGAGGACTTCAATTCAGTGGTCATTGAGTTTCTCTTGTGAAAATGTCATTTAAAATATAAAAATTTGACTCCACACATCATTCTTTCTAATGTACAACTTTAAAACTGACACTGTAAATGTATCTACACTGGCATTCTGATGGCGTAAGGAAAGTAAGATTCTCATAAGATTTACATCTAAATGTGGCTACAGGCTCTTTGTTGTGTGCTGGTCTGTACCCCTCTGGAGATTCTGCTATTTCTCAGGGTTCATGCTCGATTATTCATGCTATGAACCTTAGGAAAAAATTGGCAAACTTACCAGACTTATGGAGTTGGAGTCACTGCTTTAGATCAAATTCAATGGATAATTTCAGCATGACAAGAGAGTCAAACAATTTCTAGGCAAAATTATTGCTTTTATTCTAATTTAAAGAGGAATATATCTATATATACATATATACATAAACCCATATATGTACATATATATTTATATATACACATATATATATATGTATATATATATGGTTTGTAATTAGAATGTCACTTATGGATATCTAATAAGTAAAAGCTTTTCTTATATATTAGGTAAACATTTATAAAATAAAACACTTCAGAGTTTGGCCTTCTCTTCCTATTCTGATAGTATAATAGAACATTTGCAGGTCTCTGAAAATTTCACTAAACTACTTAAAAAATAAATTAATCATTTCTTTATTTAAAAATATACCCAACATATTGTGTGAAAATAAAATTATAATGAAATTGGAGATCCAATTGACTTTAGGAGAGTAGGGTGATGGAAGAGATGAAATTAATCAAGTTGGGTGGTCAATATACATAATACATTTGAAAAGTTCTGTACATTTGCTACAGTAGAGATGGCTATATAAGTGTAGAAAGTAATGTAGACAAAAATTTTTATTGCAACACCTAGTACAAGAATACAAACATCTATTTATGGGATAGATGCATAAGTCTTGGTGTGTTTAATTAATAAAATTTGGTGGGTGAGATGACACAGGACATCTGAGCACTTGCTGTCAGGCCAGATGAGTTGAATTACACCATGAGAGACCAGAATGGTGAAGAAAAGAATAGACTATTGCAAGTTGTCCTCTGACCTCAACATACATGTCAAGGTCTCCAGCAATGCCTATGTCTCATTTCCTAAATTATTAGGGGGCTCATTACATCTGACATTAGAGTCTTTAAATGTCTTAGATGCATCATAATTTTAAAACGGATTTCTTTTTTATTTTTTATTGGATATTTTCTTTATTTACATTTCAAGTGTTTTCCCCTTTCCAGGTCTCCTCTTCGGAAAACCCTTATACCATCTACCCTCTCCCTGCCTCTATGAGGGTGCTCCCCCCCCACCTCCTCCTGTCTTCCTGCCCTGTCATTACCCAACACTGGGGTATCAAACACACTCAGGCCCAAGGGCCTGTCCTCCCAATGATGTCCAACGAGGCCATCATCTGCCACATATGGGTTTGATGGCTGTATATGGAATGGATCCCCAGGTGGGGCAGTCTCTGGATGACCTTTCCTTCAGTCTCTGCTCTACACTTTTGTCTACATATTTTGTACTGTGAGTGTTTTGTTTACCTTCTAAGAAGCACTGAAGCATCCACATTTTGGGTTTCCTTCTTCTTTCGCTTCATATGGTCTATGAATTGAATTTTGGGTATTCTGAACTTCTGGGTTAATATCTACTTTTCAGTGAGTACATGGTGCGTTCTTTTGTGACTGAGTTACCTCACTTAGGATGCTATTTTCAAGTTCCATCAATTTGCCTGTGAATTTTATGAAGTCATTGTTTTTAATAGCTGAGTAGTATTCCATTGTGTAAACGTACCACATTTTCGGTATCCATTCCTCTGTTGAGGGATATCTGGGTTCTTTTCAGCTTCTAGCTATTTTAAATATGGCTGTTATGAACATAGTGGAGCATATGTCCTTACTACATGTTGGGGCATCTTCTGGGTATATGCACAGGAGTGGTATTCCAGGGTCCTCAGGTAGTATTATATCCAGTTTTCTGAGGAACCACCAGACTGATTTCCAGAGGGGTTATGCCAGCTTGCAATCCCACCAACAGTGGAGGAGTGTTCCTTTTTCTCCACATCCTCACCAGTACCTGATGTCACCTGAGTTTTTGATCTTAGCCATTCTGACTGGTGTGAGGTAGAATCTCAGGGTTCTTTTGATTTGCATTTCCCTGATGACTAAGGATGTTGAGCATTTCTTTAGGTGCTTCTTAGCCATTCGAGTTTCCACAGTTGAGAATTCTCTGTTTAGCTCTGTTCCCCATTTTTAATAGGGTTATTTGGTCCTCTGGAGTCTAACTTCTTGAGTTCTTTGTATATCTTGGACATTGGCCCTCTAGCGGATGGGAAATTGGTAAAAATCATTTCCCAATCTGTTGGTTGCCACTTTGTCCTATTGACAGGGTACTTTGCCCTACAGAAGCTGTACAATTTTGAGATCCCATTTGTTGATTCTTGATCTTAGAGCATAAGTCATTGGTGTTCTGTTCAGGAAATTTTCCCCTGTGCCCATGTGCTTGAGATTTCCCCCCACTTTCTCTTCTATTAGATTCAGTGTATCTGATTTTATATGGAGGTCCTTGATTCACTTGGACTTGAGCTTTGTATAGGGAGATAAGAATGGGTAAATTTGTTGACCATTACTTGAAACAGCACCATTTGTTGAAAATGCTGTCTTTTTTCCACTGGTTGGTTTTGGTTCCTCTGTCAAAGATCAAGTGACCATAGGTATGTGGGTTCATTTCTGGGTCTTCAATTCTATTCCATTGATCTACCTGTCTGTTACTGTACCAATACCATGCAGTTTTCATCACTATTGCTCTGTAGTATAGTTTGAGGCCAGGGGTGGTTATTTCCCCCAGAAGTTCTTTTATTGTGAATAGTTTTCGCTATGTTGAGTTTTTTGTTATTCCAAATGAATTTGCGAATTTATCGTTCTATCTCTGTGAAGAATTGAGTTAGAATTTTAATGGCGATTGCAGTGAATCTGTAGATTGCAAGATGGCCATTTTTACTATATTAATCCTGCCAATCCACGAGCATGGGAGATCTTTCCATCTTCTGAGGTCTTCTTTGATTTCTCTCTTCAGAGACTTGAAGTTCCTCTCATACAGATCTTTCACTTTTTTGATTAGAGTCACGCCAAGATATTTTATATTGTTTGTGACTATTGTGAAGGATGCAATTTCCCTAACATCTTTCTCAGCCTCTTTATCCTTTGAGTATATGAAGACTACTGATTTGTTTGAGTTAATTTTATATCTACCCACTTTGCTGAAGTTGTTTATCAATTGTAGGAGTTCTCTGGTGGAGTTTTTGGGGTCACTTAAGTATACTATCATATTTTCTACAAATAGAGATATTTTGACTTCTTCCTTTCCAATTTGTATCCTTTTGACCTCCTTTTGTTGTCTAGTTGCTCCAGCTAGAACTTCAAGTACTATATTGAATAGATAAGGAGAGAGTGGGCAGCCTTTTCTAGTCCCTGATTTTGGTGGGATTTAAAAGGGATTTCTAAATGGGAATTTTGCAAACTGTGCAAGCTGTTTGAGAATGAGCTTGTTGAGTAGGGTGTGAGGAGCACAGAACTGGTCACATCCCAAGGGCCAGCTTTGGATGGAGGAACTTGAATTTCTCTCCACTCCTTTCCTTTCTCTCCTCTCCTCTCCTCTCATCTGCACATCATCCACTGCTCTGCTGTTTGTAGATCAGGTCATCTTCTCAATGGCTCCTGCTTGCTTTTCCTCTATAGAGTCTTGTTGTCCATGGGTTTTTGTGTAAACACTAATCTCATCTTGTAGGTTTCTCAGTATGTCCTAGAAAACCTTTCATTGGCTGACATGAAAGCAAGAATACTTATTGCATATAGAGAGCCTTTTCAGTGTGGACCAGGCTTCACTGTTCTAATTACCTGTGTTCACAGCTTTGCCTCTTTTTTTGCGTGTCAATAAAAATCATTCTTTATTGAGAATTGAACTTTACTTTAGATAGTAATAGAGTTTTACTAGCTCTTTTTTTAAATTTTTTATATTTTTTATTTACATTCCCAATGATTTCCAAACTCCTCATTATACCCACCCTCTTTTCAAACCTGTTCAGGAAAGTCTTTTCCTTAGTGTTTGATGTTAGAATAGGGGATTGATTTGCAATTTGAAGCAAACAATTCTGCATCTTCATTGGTAGTAAGGACAATTGAATATGGCAATTTTCATTTCAGAAAACATGTCAGACTGGGCATTTCTTTGTAACTGAACAAATTCCACGTTTAAAAAATCACTAGCTAGTATTCTAGCTCCACATTCCAAGTATTAATAATTGGGTTTAAAATCCAAACCCACCAAGCACTCCAGGAATTATAAATCTTTCTTCAATTGTTCAACCACCAAGGCACTTCAATTTAGGGGTAAAAAAATCAAGAAGCATTCCAGTTACTCAAGTCAAAATGCCTTAACTCAGATTTAGGCTGATGACAAAATATTCCAAAGGAAGAAAAAAGAGAAGAGGAGAGGAGAGGAGAGAAGAGAAGAGGAGAGGAGTGAAGTGGGAGAGATGTGAGATGAAGAGGGAAAGAGGGGGGGTTATTTGCTTTTGTTTTTTCTTCAGGGAGACATTGTAAAATTTTTTTTTAAAGAATAACATCATAAAGTTTAGTTCACAGTCATTACTAGAGAGCTAAGCTGTTGACCTGAGTAGATTGGAAGGAAAAGCACGCTGAGATATCAGAATAATACTTTTCCATTCAGACCCCAGAATAGTTACCTGTGTATTTTTTAGGTGGTTAAGTCTATCTTCTATATTGGTTTTCAAAAGCATTATGATGTTGTCATTGTGAGATTTAAAACAAAGTCACTGTTTTTATAATTTCCCTGTTGGGTTGAAAAAAGAGGTCATGAAGTACAGTGACTCTGGTTCTTTTCTTTGTCTCATTTAACTTTATACATTAAGCATGGAATAGCCCCATGCTGATTTCTGTCACACTGTGGAGGAGGCCCCAGTCAGTAATCATTCTTTGTGTCTTGCAGGCAACTGCTAGCTAAACTTTTACTAGGGAGAAATAGAGGAGTTTAGAAATTTCTAAGGAAGAGTCTGGGTAATGCCCAGACTTTCAGGTTTGCCTAACAAAGTCTCAGCCATAACACAACATATCACTTTAGTAAGCATGATGCTTAATTTTGATTGCTTTTGATTTTGTTTAACTTTTCCAAAATGTCCTAAACTTGAGTGAGGTAAGAATTCCATGATTATACTCTAACTTCTAGTGGTACAAATGACTATTCATTGTGAAAAATGCAGAATGCCAAGTGTAATTTACAGTAAATTTCAATATTTCCACTTGAAAAAGCATCAAGATCTTAGAATTTTTGTCTCACCATGGTTGCATCTAGACTAGTAATTGCCAGGACTTGGAAAAGCTTAGAGAAAACCCACTGCATTACTATAAACACATTTGTACTGTTATATTTTCTTACTATGTGCAAGCGACATTTTTAAATTGCTTCAGTACTTCTTCCAAACTATACTATATCTACTAATTGTAGAACAATTGTTCTCCTAAAAAAGATAAAAAGAATGGCTAGTCTAAAAATTTCAGACATCAGAGATAGAATTAAAACCAAATATTCCAATGTCGTTTGTGACTTTTTTTCTTTTCAAAGAATCATAGAACATTTAGCATTAGTTGCAACCAAATTTTTACATCAAATAACTATTTATGACTTGTATTCTATTCCTAGAGCACTAGTCAATATATATTTTGTTTTAACTACTCCTGATTGTATATTTTTTCCTAAAAATGATTTTCCCTGGTGACAAATGAAATTCAAGTGATGATTACAACAAAGGAGATTTTAAGAGGTTTTCCAGAGTCAGAGTCATTGGTGACATTTCCATTAATCACACACAGTCTCAACACAGGCCATCTTACAGAGAAGCCTCTCTCTAATAAGCATAATATACAGAGGTTAAAATAGCCCTGTTGTGTTTATCTTTCACTACACAGCTTACCCAAACCAAATTTCTGTCATCAACAATTATTAATCATCCATATGCCCTGCAGAGAATTTTAATAAAGCATATTATGAACCTGAGGGTGGTGTTGTTGTAAGAAAGACACAAATGGGACTCGAATTTATAAAAGGAGATGAGGGTCCCTGTTATTCCACCACATCTGTTTGCCACATGTTCATAAATCACATCAATGTTCTGAACATTTCTCCTAGCACCTTCCTGTCACCTCAGTTTTATAGTTCATAATTTTGTCCTTCATACACACATACCCTGCCCCCCCACAAACACATGAAAAGAAGGGAAAGAAGGAGGGAAAGACATACATACATACAGACAGACAGAACAGACATAAAGGATAAAAAGAAGGAAAAAAAGAGAAAAGGAAAGAAAAGGTTCTTATTATATTTGGGTTTGTAAGTGACATTTGACCAGGTAATGCCTTGTATGGAAAGAATGTCTTTTTCTGCAGATTTGGTCATAGGAAGCAAATTTGGTAGACAGAATACTTTTTTATTTATTCCAAAAGTGCCTTCTTTTAATATAAAGGCATCAATGACCACCTCTGAAAAACCAAAAAAAAAAAAGTCATGATTTTCCTGGTAAATGGGACATTCAGAGACACTAGACACAGAGCCTTGTGCATTGTCACTTTCCAGTACTGCTAATATACGTCTATATGCATACAGTATGTTTTGCCTCTAGGAATTTGGCATCTGCAGACAATGAGTAAATGTAAACACGTACCGATAAAGTTCAAAAGTACAGTTTTCAAAAAACAAGCACAGTGATCTATTGACCCTAGACACAATTCGCATATCAGTAGAGTTCTAAGAAGATGGGAGGAGAGACCCCTGGTCCTGGAAAGACTGGATGTAGGGGAATGCCTGGACAGAGAAGCAAGAGGGGGTTGAATGGGGAAAAGAGGGAGGGAAGGGGGCTTATGGGACTTTCGGAGAGGGAGGAAACAGGAAAGGGGAAATGATTTTGAATGTAAATAAAAAAATTATGAAAATAAAATTTAAAAAAAAATCTATTTAATTGTAAAAAGTAAAAAGGAACAAATTGAAGAAACGGATGAAGTCAACACAGCCATGGAATATCACAGGGAAGCTAAAATATGGTAGATTAGCTCCTTCTATTCATTGCTCTGGACAGCCATCCTTGCTCAATAGAAACAATAACCACAAAATGTGCATATATCTGTCTACTTTTTAGAAAAAAGTAGCCACTTGTTACTGGGAATAAAGAGAGTCACTGAAGCTCAAATGGGAGCTAATGCCAAATGGCCCAGCCTGGATAATATCTGGGTAGGGTTTGGGTTCAACCTAATAATAAAGTGTTGGCATGTAAGGCAAGTGTTGGGTCCTAGGTTCATTTATAGAGAAATGAACTAGTACAGTACCAACTTAAAGGTGAGAGCCTGGGACTGGGTGTGGTGGTGCACACCTTTAATCCCAGCACTCTGAAGGCAGAGGCAGATTTGAATCTGAGAGGAGCTTGGTCTACATAGTAAGTTGCAGGCTAGCCAGAGCTAAAGCAAGCAAGTAAGCAAATAAACAGAAGAAAACAACAACAACAACAACCAAAACAGAACAACAACAGGGACAAAACCTTTGTGAGAGCCTACAGAGAGAAGGTCTCACAGTGCACTGGTGATGTGCAAGAAAAGAAAATGGGCTGCTTATGATAGGTCAAGGTTAAACATGCAGTATGTATGCAATATCTGAGCCAATTTTATGTGTAGTATGGGATAGAATTTACATGTTATGCATGGCGAAGTAACTACAGTTAATGGGCTACAGCAAAGACTGGTTGTGAGACCCACAGGAGATAGAGGTAAACATGAAGTCACTCATGATAATGATTCATAACCAGGAATTAGGCATTTTCTTCAGAAATGATTCATCCAAATATAGTAACATCTAAGACATAAAGCACTCAAATAAATAGACCTTTATTCAAAAATGGAATTGTAGCAAACAGGAAAATTCAATCCTAAACCAATAAAAAAACAATAACATGAAAACAAGATCATTTTAAATGTTCAGGGGTGTTAGAAAAAATTTAAAAGTCTTGAGAATGACATCTAAAAATGAACAGATAAATGTTCAAATATAAGTATAGCACTTGAAGTAATGGAGAAAATCAGCTTTAAGACAATGGTGGAAAACATTAAATTATTTCAACAAAAATTTCTTCAAAACATTTCCTCTCTTTCTCATGATCTTATAAAAGTGTGTTTTACACATTAACTGAAAGTTATTTTCCTTCAAAAGTATGGAATTATATCCTTGCATCTTTTGTGCAAGTATAGTATTATTTTGTCATAGATAGACCATAATTTCTCTAGTTGCCTTTATGATTTAAAAAACTAAGCAATGCTTTCATATGATGTTTAATAGTTTACATTTCCATTTGAGTACTTGCATTTATTTATTTTTTGAAAGATGAGATTTGGGAACTTGAATAATGTCATTTGCTTTTGGCTTTCCCATGTACTTATCATGTTGTCTCTACACAATTGCAAGTCATTAAAATTGGTTTCTAGATGAAGTAGTAAAAATCTTTGTAAAAATAACTGACATTGTAAATTAATGTTTTTCCCCAGAACACACAGAAAGCTAATCATTCTAACAATTTCACTTCTCTCTCCAATAAATGGAAAATAAAAAGGAATTCTAAGATTAATGCAGGCACATATGCTTAGACAGTTTTAAGGTAAAAGTTGTCAGATTCTTCAGGAATAGACCTACCTGCTACGGATCAAATGTCTTAAATTTGAAAGTATTAGATACATAAGGTGCCTCATGACTTAACTATGAAGCTGTTTGCTTTGCTCATAATTGATGTGGTGTGGTTTTTTGATGTAAAATTCAAAATCATATGCTTTAAGTGATCTTATGTTTTCCGCCATACAGTGGAAGGCAAAGGCAATTGATAATGTGTGCTAATTCTCAACTTTAGCAAGGACTTTCCTGTTTGCTTTCTTCCCTCTCTTTCACTATATTGTCCCTAGGAATTTCACATTACCACACAGCCAAGTGCTGAATGACAAATCATTGTCTAAATAGTTTATCCATTATGCCAAAGACAGCTTTATTTTAAAGAGCAGAGCTTAAACTACACCTTACTCTGGTACAGAGCTCCTTAAATGCCAGATGGTTTCATTTCCACATTAAGTTGCTGATCTTCCCATAACACTAGCCAGGAGAAAGTTTGGGACACCTCGTCACATGTTTCTTGAAGTAGCCTCTTGATATTAAGGAAACCTCTCCAGATGTAGACCAGTAAAGATAATGCCTTGCAAACCATAAATTAAATGACCTCTACTAAGCTCACATCAGGAGACTGTCATTCTCTAGGAAGACATTTTCCCCCTCCACAAAACTCAACAAATGGTTGCAAAAAGGAAGCTATAAAGTGACTTCTGCACTCTGCCTTCACATTAGAACCACCTCAAAGCAGTTAAATAGGACATTCTCAGGAAGAGAAGGTCCAGGCTTTGATAACTTTAAAATACTATGTAAGAGCTTGGTTTTGGTTAGGTTGGGAGTTGATAGTACAAAGTCCAGTGGCAGTAGCACACTGTTCTTTAAAATTAGGAAATAATAATACACACAGTCATTGTTGCTTTTAAATTATTCCAAGTAAGTAAAGAAGGGCACAGCAAAGACTGACATGTGATTATGATTTCTAAAAATAAAAAGTAGTGGCCTAGGTAAATTTTCTTGCAGATCTTTAGCCTGTGAAAACATGTGTGTGCATATAACTGTTTTGCTTTTTACAATTTTTCCACATCATATGTCATGACTATTTTTAGGATCATTATTCCATGGAGCAAATGGTCAAAAATGTAGGAAGAATGTCCAACATAACTTAGCTTGTATTTATGTTTCACTCCAAGTGGTCTAATTCACCAGAAGAATGACCATTTTAGCAGGCTGACTTGTTCTTCTCTTCCCTCCCCCTCCCTCTCTCCCTCCCTCTCTCCTTCAATCCCTGTCTTCCTCTGTTCCTCCTTCTCATTCTGCCTCCCTTCTTTTCTTCTTCCTTCTCTTGCCTATTCTCTGCTTGTTTTTCAGAATGAGAATTTATTTCCTTTATTTTTATGATATAATTTACAAAAAAAGCAAAACAATTTAATGTGGAAATGTTGGAATCCTCGTACTTTGCTGGTGAAAATACAAATTGGTGTAACTCTCTAGGAAATAGTTTGACAGTTCCTTAAAAAATAAACATGGATCTATATGCCATCTGATATTGTAACACAATACCTGAAACAATAAACCTGAAAAGAGGAAAGATTTGTTTGGAAGCTGTCAAGTGTTTCAGTTCTTGCTCAGTTGGCCCCATTGATGTGAACCTGTGGTAGAGCAGTAAATGTTGGTGACATCATGTGACAAATTTCATGCCTCATGGGCATATTTCAAGGGGAGATGGGAAGCAGCAAACTGGTTGGCTCAATAGATTAGGGTACTTGCAATCCAAGCCTGAGGACAGTACCCAAATGGTGAGAGGGAGAACTGGTTCCCTTAGGTTGTTCTGTACACGTGTTGTGGCGCGCACGCGCGCGCGCGCGCACACACACACACACACACACTCATTTTTTTTATATAAAAAAAGAAAAGTGAGTACTATCACTATCCTCTTCAAGGACACAGCCTCTGTGAGGCTCTGACATAAAGGTGCCACCATTTCTAAATACTGCCATTCTATGGGAAAATCTTTTAACACACGAGGCATCAAGACACATTCTAGATCCAAATTTAGCATGTCAGTTTAGCATGCATCTATATTCTGAGCCTATAGTCAAGATAAATTACAACAAATGTTACCCACAAAAATGTGTACAGAACAGGCAATCACAGACCAGAAGTCAATTAGTAGTTGGCTCTTAATGGGATAGAAGAATAGAGGTTGATTCCAAAAAGCAAGAGGGTTCTTTTAGGAACCATGAACATGTTCCAAGGTTAACATGCTTTCATGGCTAACCAATGTATTGAATATGTCCAAAATCAAATAGTAGCCTTCAAATAAGTGAACAGGGTGGTATGTGAGGAAAAGTTTAAAACAGTTATTTGAATTAGAGGTTTGAAATTCTTATTTTACAACTCAGTATTAAGAGGATTGGAAGGGACCATCTTCCTCTCTTATTCTTCCTCTTCTTTTCCTTCTCTCTGTAGTTCTTTCATAAACGCAGCTTAGCAGTGGCAGAATAAAGATGATACTACTTTACTATGAGCATTTATTAATATTTGGTTCTTGTTGAAATATTTAATATTACAAATTGCCATCTCTTGAGAGTTTTGATCTCTGCACAAAGAAAGTCCAAGATGAAGTCTGTGTCACTACAAGACACTGTCAATATTCTTTCAACATCAAAAGGACTATTTTGTGTGTGCATGTGTATGTGTGCATGTGTGTGTTAACATGTGTGTATGCTTGTGTGTTTGGGTTAACATGCATGTGGAAGACTGAGGCTGACGTCCAATGTCCTTCTCAATCATTCTTTATCTTTTTTCTTTGAAAGTCTTTCATTGAACCTGAATCTCACTGATTGAGTGAGGCTGGTTGGCCTAGCTTTAGCAATTTCAGTGTCCCTATGTTTGCTCTCCAAGGCTGGGGTGACAAGCATGATCCATTACATGTGGCTTTTTCATATGATTTCTAGGGATCTGAGTGCTAATAGTTCTGTCTGAATGGCAGGAACCTTATTGAGTGATTTCCCTACCTCTAAAATAACTTTATTTTAAGATCTGACTTCTTACATTCAGTTAACTGTGCTTTTGGTTTGTATATGAACACATTAAAATAAATTCTATGTTATTTTAATTTTTTTCATCTAAAACTTCCATTCTCATGGTTTATCCTCTGAAAACTATAGGTATAAATTAGATTGGCAACGAGTTGGAAAGTGGGAAAGAGGACGTTGTGGCTACTAAAGTACATTAAAGTGGAGAGAGTTACTAAGTTGCATAGCATTTTACATTGATAAGAAGGTACCTAATAGTAAATTCCTACTCTTTCCCTATGTGTTGAGATTTAACTAGATTAAAGACAGGTTTAGAGTCTGCCAAAACCACAGAGTTACTCCAAACTACATAGATTTGACTGTTTCTTGAAATTGTTGTTGGATACTTGAGATAGCAATTTGGGAGCAATCTGGGGATTTTTTTTCCTTCCATTTGGCTTTCATGTGGAGCAAAATATTGTCAAGTTTTCTGGCCAATAATTAATTGATAGAGTATGTATAGTAAGAAGTCAACCACTAGCTAATCTCCCAGGCAGACATCCCAGAACTGGTGGGTACATTCCCATAAATTAAATTACTAGCTGAAGACCATGGAAAGAGTGAATTAATTGAAATAAAAAACTTGAAGTAACTTCCAATTGTATTTAGATTGGAGATGATTTAAAAGAAACCGTGGAAAGAAAAGGTATTTTAAGTCTGTAGTTAGTAAACGATTCCATATCACAGCTGGGTTATGATCCACTCAGGATGAGAAATTCATATAGGAAATAAATGGCACAGAACTTAAATCTTATACTATGACCGTTCAGTGGCAAGGGCTCTCATTGATTCTTGGAGAAACATATACCTTAATTTGGGGTGCAGCCATTACTTTTGAAAAAAATGCTAAAAATACTGCTTCTGGCCAAAATATAGCTCTAAATGTAATTTGTTTTTCAAATTTACTTCATCTTTGTTGCTAGCGGTGGTATTGTGTGTGTATGATTTTCTTCTTTGGGGTTTGCTGTGAAATGTTTAGTTTCATATATTTTCTTGTATATTGGAGATTTCTTTTTAGTTTCCTCTGTAGAGTTGGATTAGTAGAAAGATATTGTTTAAATTTGGCTTTGTCATGGAATATCTTGGTTTCTCCATTTATGATGATCAAAATTTTTGCTGGGTATAGTATCCTTGGCTGGCTTTTGCATTCTCTTAGGGTCTGGATGACATCTGTCCAGGATCTTTTGGCTTTGAGAGTCTCTGTTTAGAAGTCTGGTGTAATTCTGATTGGCCTGTCTTTATACATTACTTGGCATTTTCCCCTTATAGCTTTTAATATTCTTTCTTTGTTCTGTGTATTTAGTGTTTTGATTATTATGTGATGAGAGGATTTTCTTTTCTGGTATAATCTATTTGGTGTTCTGTAGGCTTCTTTGACATTTATAGTCATCTCTTTCTTTAGGTTAGTTACAGAATTTTTCTTCTATGATTTTGTTGAAGATGTTATCTGGTCCCCTGAGCTGGGATACTTCACTTTCTTATATTCCTATTATTCTTAGGTTTGATCTTTTTATTGTGTCCTGAATTTCCTGGTGGTTCCCACCCCCCCAAAGCCCCCTATCCTATCCCCCTCCCCCAGCTTCTATGAAGGTGTTCCCCCAACACCCCACCAACTCCCGCCTCTCAAGGGATTTGTTTCTTCTTTAAGGGCTTCTACCTGTTTACCTGTATTTTTTTGTATTTCTTTAAAGGAGATCTTTATGTCCTCCTTAAAGTTCTCTATCATCTTCATAAGATGGGATTTTATGTCATTAACTTGCTTTTCAGGTATGTTAGGTTATACAGGGCTTACTATGGTGGGAGAACTGGGTTCTGATGGTGCCAAATTGCATTGGGTTTTGTTGCTTATGAACTTGTGCTTGCCTCTGGCCATTCTCTCTAGTGTTAGCTAGCCTGGGTGTCTCTGACTGGAACTGGCCTCCTTGGAGGCAGGTAGAATTATGTGACCTGAGTTGGGCTCTTCTCCTTTGAGGCCACCAATGTTGTCTCTGGCTAGGGTGAGCAGGTCTCCTATGTCCCTGGTTACTGTGGACCCCCTGTGGCCTTGTTTACTGAAGGCCTCCTGGGAGGCTTACAGGCTGGGTTTGGCTGGAATTGGGCCTTTGATCTGGTTGGGTAGGGAAGTGGGCTGGAAGCAAGGTGGAGCTCAGGGGATGGGAGTGGAGGAGGTGGGTCCTGAGTCAGCTAGCACCTGTGGTTGTCCCAGTTGGCATGGGTTTGGGGGCAAGATTCTAACCTGTGTATTTGATTTCTAAGAAACTCCTGGGAAGCATACAGGCTGTAGTATTTGGGCAAGTATTGGGCCACTGATCTACATCTATGAATTTTTAATGACTCTTTGCATGCTATCTTTCTTCTACCTTCAAGAAATTATTTTTTCTAGATGTCTCCTCACTCTTTAAACTCTTTTACATCCAGCACTTGCAATGGGGATTATCAGAGGTGAATAAGGACTCCTGTTCCTATGACTTGGGATTATTGTGTCACAACTTTCAGTGCAAATATGATCTTCCATGTTCAGAGAGGTTCATTCCATTATCATCAAGGCAGGGAGCATGGCTGCATCCAATGATTATTTTTGATTCTTTCATTATTCAGTCCAAGAAGACAATTTCATTTCTAATATTTTAAAGCATTTCAACATATCTCTTTATATACCTAATGTTTATATTTAGGATATATGTATATTTGTGTATATATGTGTTTATGTATGTATGTATGTATATATATATATATATATATATATTGCATATCCAAAACAGACTGATATATATATATATATATATATATATATATATATATATATATTGCATATCCAAAACAGACTGAACGAAATGATCAAATTCTAAAATCAAAGTCATCATAAAAGAAACCTGTAAGTAGGAATCTTCTTAGAACTCATCTTATTCCAAATATATTCCTGGTGTCAGAGAATAGAAGTTAACACCAACAAAAGAGAGTAAATTACGCTGACATATTTTACAGCAGTCAGGGAAAATTTATACAATGAAGGTCGAATGTGTGAGACTATTGAGGATCATGGCAGCAAGAAGTTTTGTGTTGAGAGTCTCTCACCTCCCAGGTCTCTTGTTCATTCTGGAGGTTCCCCCTGTCCCAACCTCCTACTTTCTGAGATTGCCTGTTTCAATTCTTTCTGCTGACCCTCAGAGCTTCAGGCCTTTTCCCCCACCCAGTACTAGATCATGTTTGCTTCTCCCCCCTTTCCACCCCTAACCTGTCCCCTTCCCTCCCAGGTCCCTCCTTCCCTCCCTCCCTTCTTGTGATTACGTTCTTCCCCTTCTCACATGGGACTGAGGCTTCCTCACTTGGGCTCTTCAGTTTGTTGACCTTTTTGAATTCTGTGGACTGCATCTTGGGTATTCTGTACATTTGTTTTTGGCTAATATCCACTTATTAGTGAGTACATACCATGCATGTCTTTTTTTCTGAGTTACCTCACTCAGGATGATTTTTCTAGTTCCACCCATTTGCCTGCAAAACTCAGGATGTCCTTATTCTTAATAGCTGAATAGTATTCCATTGTGTAAATGAATCACATTTTCTGTATTCATTCTTCTATCATGGGACATCTGGGTTGTTTCTAGCTTCTGACTAGCACAAATAAGGCCATTATGAACATAGTGGAACATGTACCCCGTGGCATGGTGGGGCATCTTTTGGGTATACTCTCAAGAGTGGTATGGAGGCCCCAAGGCCTGACACTATTACTGAGGCTGTGGAGTGCTCACAAAAAGGGACCCATAAGAACTGTCCCCCAAAAGACCCAACAAGCAGCTGAAAGAGTCAGATGCAGATATTTGCACCCAACCAATGGACAGAAGCTGCTGACCCCTGTGGTTGAATTAGAGAAGGAGGGTGACCCTGTAGGAGGACAGCAGTCTCAATTAATCTGAACCCCTGAGATCTCTCAGACATTGGATCACCAACCAGGGAGCATATACCAGCTGATATGAGGTCCCCAACACATATACAGCAGAGGACTTCTGGGTCTGGGTTCAGTCAGAGAAGATGCGCTTAACCCTCAAGTGACTGGAGGCCCTAGGAGTTTAGAGCTCTGGTGGGATTGAGGGAGGGATGAGGACATCATTGTGGAGACAGGGGATTGGGAGGAGGTATGGGATGTGGAACAGTCAGAGGGCGGACCAGGAGGGGATTAAATCTGGAATGTAAAGTAATTAAATAAAATTTATAAAAAACAGTTAATAATAATAAAAAAGAAGTTTTGTGTCATAGTTATAAGGATATACCTTTATCCAGACCTAACTACACAATATTGCTATGTCTTAGCACTGATATGATTCAGATGTACTGCAAATGACTATTATTCTTATTTCATAATTGCCTTGATTTTAGAACATGTATTTATATACTGATATATACATACACATATCTAAATACATCTATGTGTATACATAAATAGATTTATATGTATATATATATAGTACTTTGTGTATATGTATATAAATATTTTGATGGGCCATAGCTAATTTTAAAATCACAACATGAACACACACACACACACACACACACCTCACATCCATCAAGATTCAGCCCCAATATTATTAAAGAAAAGCTAATGTAAGGTTGTTTCAGAACAGAGAGCAATTTTTGACAGCATTTAAGTCTCAGATTGGAAGCATAAAGCAAAATGTCAATCCAGAGTTCCTATACAGAATCATTAAGTTTGATCTATTCTGCAACCACTGAGGCTCCCACTTATACAGTCACCTTGATCCTTTGAGTTCATTACCCACAGTGGGGACCCTACTGTAGTGTGAGTGGATCAATGCAAGCCCACCTCTCTTACAGAAATGTCTTATAATGGATACGAGTTAACATCTTGCTATCAAGGAGGCTAATTTCAACTATCATTAAGTCATGATTCAGACTGTTATTAAGGAAAACTGTAAACAATTTAGACAATCAGAGAGCAAAGTTGGGACAAAAAACTCTAGTGTGTAAAGCGAAACAAGGTAAAATGGAAAATCCATGTCTACATCGAGAATGAAGGGAATAAGAAAGTAGAGAGACCAAAGAAAAAAACAGATAATATTTTAGTTGAGGTAAGCTCATGTGAACTATCAAATTAAGGCCCTCTTTTAAAAGGCAACAATCTGGAAAACATGTCAGTATTTACACACACACACACACACACACACACACACACACAGAGAGAGAGAGAGAGAGAGAGAGAGAGAGAGAGAGAGAGAGAGAGAGAGAGAGAGAGAGAGAGAGAGAGATCATATAGCTACAACAATGAAAAACTAACATTTTTAGATTTATCTATGATGGGCAGAATTTATGACCTGGAGTCCATGCTTCTTAGTGGCTTGAATTTAAAGAGACTTATAAACACAGATGAGAAAAATTCTATACTTACTTTTCTCATCATCTCATCAAACCTAGAATTTCCCCAATTATGAAATAAACAAGAATGCACACTAATACTAATAACACTTGAGGACACATCATTGGTTACTTATGCATATTTTCATAACTTATTGCAATTGGTAGATACTGTGACTTGCCATTTACACTTAATTCTTGTCTGGAACTTATGAGATACTGCATCTGTTTTTTACATTGTTATAAAATGTTTCAAGAATAACTATCACTATGTCATGAATTTGCCTTTTAATATTTTTATATCTGTATTTTTATTGGCTTCTGTGCTTGTGTGTATTTCATCTTATACATACACAAATGCATTTGAAAGCAACATTTCAGTTTTCTCTATATGAAAAAATTTGACAAAAGTTTAAGGTTAGTAGTTAAGGGAATTTAAAATATCTATGTAATTTATAAGCCGCACATGAGCATTGTTAATAGGGAAAGGAAAAAAAATCAAGTAATATAGACAAAATCCTGATTCTGAGTATAAACCAAGTGTCTTCTGTTATTTTCATAGAATTCTTACTGCCCAGTTCATTTGCTATGAGATTTTCTAGGCATATTTCAAATCTTATCAGATAAATCTATTTTCAGTCTATAGACACAGGTGGACACAAGAAAAACACACGTAAAATTCTACAGCAAAAGTCTTATCAATTTATTGCAGACATTTCTCCATGTGAGTCCATAAAGATTTGCCTCATTTTTTTTATTTTATAGATTTGAAGACAGGGATTTATGTAGCTGAGGATACCCTGTATTGCAGAGGAAAAACATGAAATCTCATCTGTATTGCTTCTATATGCACAGTCATGGGATTACAGGCATTCAAAATCATACCTGGTTTATGTGGTGCTGGGGATCAAATCCAGGCCTTCATTCATGCTAGGCATGCACTCTCTCTACTAACAAACATCGCCAGATAACTCCTTAGCATTTTAACTGGTGCTTAATACTTGCTAGTGTGATAACTGCACAAACCATGCAATTTATTTTCATTGACAATTGGCAGTCCTTTCACATAGGTGGTATCAAAATATTTTAAGATTCTTATGTCATAGGTACTTATTGATAAACATGGATCTCTACTTTAATGGTAAAGAGAGGTCCTAATGGTCACCAGCAGTAGAACAGTTATGAATCCTTTCTTTTCTGGATCACAATGATGCTCCACAGAGAGCCAGATGGCTGAGATATAAAAAGAGACACCTATGAAGCTCAGTATAGTAACTGGTTGAGTAGGCATAGATGTGTTTTAATAGCTCATAAGGCTACAATTCTGCCAATTGGATATCTTTAATATCTGGTTGCATATGTATATTTGGGTACTTCTCAATTTATATGTTGCTTAATTGCTGCAGTGAAATTGGTAACATCAGGGACAATTTATATTGCTATACTGAAATGTAAATTATATTATGTTGTGATACTTAGATATAAATTACATTAAAGAAAGCATACTACTTTATTCTTCTCATAAGTCATCAATGTTCTTTTTATCTTTTCCTGTATGCAATTCATAGTACCAAATATCAATCTGTGCTTATATGTTTACAGAAACTTGTAGTTCTTTTTAATTTTGCACTTGTAAAACTAAGTGATAATGGGGGTCATCTCATAGGTTTATGTAATGAGTGCTTTCTTCTGAGGTCAAGAACTTTGTCCATTTCCTACTGATGAGTTTCCAGGAATTAAAAATAAAATGTAAGATGTACACTTTAATTGTGTACCTTTGGATTTATATATTATTTATTTATTATATTATTTATTAGATGTAAAGAGTTAATGTTGTTTGTATGTGTTTAGAATGTTATAATTTCCCCCTTGCAATTCCAGCTATGTGTTGTCTTTTAAAGCCTTTGCTTTTGTAAATTTATTAAAGACCGTTATCAAAGCTCTTTTTAGACTAGTTTTATGGCTTAAGTTTAATATTTTATCCATCTGGAATCTATTTCAGGATAACGAGTTAGGTAAAAATCTAGCTTAATTAGTTTCCAAATGGCTAGCTAGTCATCAAAACACAATTTATTGACTAATAAATGTTTTCTCAACAGCTTATACTAAATTACCAAATATTCACAATACTTTTTAACATAGGACACTAATTTTTTATTGTTTTTGTATTGTACAATTTTTCTACTATAGAGTTGTATAATATTTTAAATTTAAAAATGTTATCTTTTTAATACTTTTTAAATTTAGACTTTCCTTGATAATACAATGCAAATATGCCACATAAATTTTTTTAAATTTCCTAATTGGAATCCCAGTTAAACTCATAGATTGGAAGTAAATGAAATAACAATAGTTAATCTTTTTAGAGACGATTCCTAATTGACATTTTCAGCATTCTTTAATGTTTTTGCTTTATAAAAACAGTGTCTCTGATTCTTAGTTTCTATTGAGAATTAAATTTTTGTCTCTATAAACTTAAAGTAGTTTTAAATATGTATAGAAAATCTATTATTATTATTATTATTATCTTTTTAACTAATGTTCAGTTATTGTTGATTTTCCTTTTTGGAACCAACTAGAGAGGTAACTAACCACTTGTAAATAGTGCCTCTACCTTAGAGAACAGTTTATTTTTCTATTTCATTTTCTTCCTTAATTACATTTTTCCATAATAGGAATACCATCATTGTATAAAGAAGTAGATGGAAAATATTCTAGGGACAATATCATATTAAAACTCTTAGCATACATACAATTCCAAGAGTGTTTTTGTCCTGGGAAGTCACTTTTGCATGTATTCTTCACTATATGAATTGTTTGGGGGTCATAATTTCAAGCTCAGCAGTCCAGCATTCACTTTCTGCTCATAATTAGTTCAATAATTGTAAAATAAAAACTGATAGCTATGGAAAGGTATAAATAACCAACCTGGAAGGCACTCACTCACATCATGATTTTAAACACAAATTGTTTAGCTTTATTTTGCCAGCAACTTAAGCCATGCGGAAAGGACAAATTTTTCTGCATGTGCACATTCTTCAAATAGCTTTAATAGCAAATGATAGCACTGGATATGTTTTAATTAATTTATACATTTTCAGACATAGAAAGTCAGTTCTTTTAACCAGTGTAAACTTAAAACAACAACAAAAACCATATACCATCTTAAATCAATGACTGATTTAAAAAAAATGTGTTAAATCATGTTTATGGAAGAGAAACTTTATAGGATAGACTGATGTGCATTCAGTTCTATTCCATCTTCTAGAAACTAATGTGTCAACGACACAATATATCTATTAAATACCATTCAGTGATTACTCTTGGAACCTTCAAGTTAAATTCATTGAGATTTCCAAATGTTCTGAATGTCTTAGTGATCAACTTGTTAAACTGAAGACTGAGCTTCATGACATAAAAATGCACCAAACTATTCTGCTTGGTAGAAATGCTGTGGGGAGGTTATAGGAGTTGATAGAATACACAGAAATCTGTTACTTAGAAGATCAACAATGTAACCTAACTAGAACTAGAATTGGAATGGAACTAGAGTACCTCAGGGTACCTTTCATTACTTTGTAATGAAAGCACTTATTTAATATCTCATAAAAGTAGTCTTTGTGGTGTGCTTATGTGTATCATGGCTAATTTCTATAGTGAACACTTATACAGAGAGATAGTGAACACTTGTACCTAGAGCATTAGCAAACAGAGAGGGAGATGAAAATGTGATATATATTAGAGATTATCTAAAGCCAAGGTGCCGACTGCGTAAAAAAAGTTATATAGCTAGCCAGTTCCAGTACTTTTCCAGGTGAGTACAAGAGGCTCTCATCTACATTTACAGTGACATTTTACATCCTCATCATTAGGGAAGAATTGAATTGGTGATATATTTATATTTACCATTTTATCTTGTTTTCATTGAAAATTTGGTCTCCTTCCTTAAGGATTTTATTCTACATGAGAAAACGTAAAAATGTCAAAATTTGCATGGCATGAGTACTGATCTCCACTGTATAGACCATCGCATATGTGATCTATGCTGTAGATGCTGAGATATATGTCCTTGAAATATTAGTTATTTCTAGAAATTTGAAAACAGAGGTTGCAAGAATTATTTTAATAAATTTTGGTACTCTGTCTATGATCCTCAGACAGATACACGTATTGCCAATATATGACCAGGTTCATTTTAATTACCAAATTGATACTGTTAAAGGTACGTGGGTTTTTAAATCTCAAAATTTCATAAAGTTTCCAATAAAATCATATATTTGGAAAGTGAAACATGCACGTATGCATGCACGTGCACATGCACACTAGAGATCCAACTTTCCAATTTGCTGTGAAGACTGAGACTGCTGGTTGAGTTGTGATTCTTTTTTTTTCATTAATTAATCTATTTATTCAATTTATATCCAGATCACAGCTCTGCCTCTCCTCTCAGTCCCCACCTCACATGAACTTTCCCCTAACTCTCCCCTTCATCTCCAAGATGGGTGAGGTTCTCTCTCTACTCTTCACACCCACCAATCTACCCTGGCATCTCAAGTCACTGCAGGACTAGGCACATTCTCTCCCACATGAAAGAGTAGAGAGTTACAGTCTATATTTTGAGTGCCAAAAACCTAAAGGCAGCCCGGTTAGGAGAACAGGATCCACAGGTAGTCAATAGAGCCAGGGACAGTCCTCACTTCATTTGTTGGGGAAGATGCATGAAGACCAAGATGCACATCTGCTAAATAAGTATGGAAAAGCCTTGATCCAGCCCATGTATGCTTTTTGGTTGGTGATTCAGACTTTTAGAACTCCAAGGGTTCACGTTAGTTGACTCTGTTGGTCTTTTTGTGGAGTTCCTATTCCTTCCAGGTTCCTCAATCCTTCTCCCAACTGTTCCACAATTCTTTCTGAGCTTTCTTTAATGTTTGACTATTGAGTTGTAATTCTTAGTTTAATAATGTCCTGAAGAGTTGGCTAGAAAGATAAAAAAAGCAGTTATAATGATCTTGAAAATGAGTTCTAGAAAATTTTAATTTTAAGAGACTGTATACCTTATATTTAGTTCATGGAAATTTCAAAAAGAGTTGAACAACTGAAATAGAAGAGGTCTTTAAATGGAGATATATTCTGCAGATGTGGGAAGTAATTATTTGGGTTTCTAGGGACAGTATTATAATAGTTTTCATTGCTGTCATAGGATAAGCAAGAAGCCCAACTTAAAAAGGACAATTTACTCTCAGACATTTCAATCTAAGGCTGCCCACACTTTGCTTTGACCCTTGGGTGAGCGGAAGATTACTTTAGTGGTAAATGTATGTGGCTACAGAGTCTACTTGATTCACATTAGCCAGGAATTATTGGGAGATAGAGGCAGACAAGGAAAGGATAAGATATAGTTCCTAAATATACTATCCCACTAACCTACTTTATTCATTAAGGATCTACCTTTAAATTTTTCCCAAGGTCTCTTTATGCTATGATATCCTGGCCCAACGAGGACACAAGTCTACTGATTAAGTCAGAACTTTCAATATCCAGTCACCTCTCAATTGATCGGATCCATCACTTGTCAAACAAGACTTTAACACATGAGCCAATGGAGGGGGCACTTCATATTCAAAACACCTTTTTACAGAACTATATTTTTATAGGACAGAAACACCAAGGTCCATATAAATGTCCCTATTCTGATGTGAGAATGAAAATTATTCCCTTATTCTTAGTACCAGAAAACTATTAGTAGTTCATGGGATTAATCAGTTTTCAGTACTGAGAGACAGAAATTCAATTTAACTGATTTTGGGAAGAATGGTAATTTATTATTGATACATGTAGCTGGGGAGGATACAAAGTAATTCATGGAGTAAAGGAAACATTGAACTGCTACCAGGAACTGCTGTTTCTCTGCTTTTGATTGATTTTTTTTCCTTTCCTAAGTCTTTGGCCTTTACATTATGTTGTAAAAACTATCATATGTGGAGTAGAGAAGTAAATTACTGATAAGTACACTGCTCCGTCTTTCTTTCCATTTTTAAAGGTGCCTCATATTTTCAGTGTACAATGTTTAAGTGCCAAGGTTAATCTTCTAAGGCTAAAGAATAAAATGCTTTATGAATCAGATAACTTGGATGAACACAAATGTGGGAGATTTAAAAAGTCTCTTAGATTTTCTATTTTTATGAGGCTGCTCTGAGAATTAGGGGGATAGGGAACTCCATGTGGATCCTAGAAAACTTAAAAAGGGAGAAAAGTGAACACACATACCCAATTTTAGCTTCTTTCCAGTTCTACCAAAAAGGATGAGAAAATGAATTTGTACTGAACAATAGATCCCATATAAAAGAAAACAGGTGGAAAAAATAGTACAAGATTCTTGAAGCTGTTCATTAGGTGATAATGATTTAGAAAGCGAGAAGGCTAAATATGAAGCCTGTAGTAGATATAATAAGTATATAACTCAATTTGCTTCACAGAGTTCCCATCTCTTTGGAATTAGTGGCTTGAATATGGAAATTATACGCAGAAGGGTGTCTGAAAAGTAATTAGAGGCTCCTCCTCTTCGCTGTGCAGCTGTTAGATGGTTCCAGTCTACTAAGGTAAAATTCTGAGGGTAATTACTTCATTAGGGAAATATACCAGGACATAGAAGACAGTCCAGGGGAGGGGGCACAGTGTGTAAAATCTTGCAATTGGAAGTATATCAGCAAAATATCCTTATGAAGTTATTCTAGTGTGATGACAACAGTTGTAATTACACTTCACACTCAAATCTGTCAAGTGTTTTTCATATGCCTTTTAATATGAGAAGATTTCAAGATTATAAACGTGTGAGCATAAAGACTTTCTCTATGGGTATATAGGAAAAGACAAAAAGAAAAAAATGACAGGTGTTGGAAGACACAGAGCCTATGCAGTGAGCATAAAGATTGACAATCATTAATAACCTCAACATTTGTGAAGATCATGTAAACTGAAAATAATCTAGAGTGCTTAGAAATTAAAAATATGAGCATAAAGAGTTAAATGGGTGGGGACATGGGAGGGCAGGTGAGAGGAGGGAACATGTGACTAACCAACACTAAAGACCTTTGAAATGCCACCTGAAAGCCTAGTACTTTAGAAACCTACTACTTTCCTGAGATATATGCATATTCATGTAGAAATGGAGTTTAAATTGAGTTATCCTATACTGGAAGCATAATTCCCCTACCCCAATATTATACACTTTTCCACCTTCAATTTTCCCTCTCTCCTGTCATTATTCCTTCCCAAATTTGTGTGTTCTTTTTAAAATATATTATTTTATTAATTCCCTGAAATTTCACAGAATTTATTTTTATCATATTTGCCTTATTCATCCCCCTAAGTTCTTCTAAGCGCACTCATCTCCTTACCCACTAACTTCGTGTCTTTTTCTTTGAAGTAACCCATGGAGGCTTTTTGTTGTTGTTGTTCATTTTTTTTTGTGCTACCCATGAATTTATTCATGGGTACAACAGCATTTTGGAGTATGGTCAACCTACCTGGGTCCTCACTCTTAAAGAGAACTTCCTCACCAAAAAGCCATCAACTTTTCATAGCTCATTAGTTAAGGGTATGGACTGGTGAACACCTCCACAGACTTGATCTTGTGCAAGCAACCATGGATACTGAGAGTTTAGGAGTGTGTCAGTATTGTCATATCCAGAAGGCATGAAAATAACAAAGCAGTCCTGGTCAAGGATTAGTCCTGCCCACCATCATGGCTTCAGTTGTAGATTCTGGCAATCTGATGAGTTCTTTCAACTGTGACTTTTTTTTCCTGAGAGACAAGTCATCCTTCTGCATGAAATTCCTGGGTAAATTTCGGTTTGGTGGGAGGCCTATTATTTCAATAATTTGATAATTGGAGGGGCCCAAATGTCTCATTAGAGTATTTTCATTCTTGCCATGTAAAGTACAGGGTAGGTCTTCCAATTTCTGTCAGATTTCTCGGAAAGGATTCTCACAACATGTTCAGATATTTTTCTCCTAGGTGAGATAAGTCTAATCAATTCAACAGTAAAGATTAGCTATCTTAAATATACCTCTTGTCAACTTGAAACCTAAATATATCACCAACATTCTACCTTTCTTCCCTAAAGAATCATGTTCATCTTATCATTAGAAAAAAAGTACATTATATCTGCCTCTACAAGTCTCCAACATCTTAAATCATTTCAATGATTTTTAGGATCTCAATCCAAAATGAAGAAATGTGTTATAGGAATTATTTAATTCCAACCCTGGGTTTCCACTCCACCCTTGACCATTTAGTTACCAGATAAAACACAAACACACAACATTTATATTTACAATAAACCTTAAACATCACAAGAGCTGGGCAGATATCTACCTTTTGTGTGGTTGGAATCTATTTTCCTATCAATAACCCCAAGTTATTACTATATTTCGTCTGGGCTGCTCCTCTTTCTATTGTTCAACCATCAGGGACATGTTTTTATGGCACACCTAACCCATGGAGACTTCTTCCTCCTCTTGCACCTTCTCCTAATGGTTCTCCTCCAAACCCAGGGAAACCTAAACCCCACATATGCCTCTTTGGCTCAGTTATTGGCCCTTGGCATCTTTATTTACCAATCAGAAATAACTTGGGGTCAGGATCAGAGGTCAACATGCAGACTTCAGGTCTTAGGGGCTTGCACTTAGCATTACAATAGACAACAAAACCAAACCTCAAAAGGAACAGAAGCATTCCAACTTAAGACTGGACCAAGACAAGAACAGAACCCCAGCAAGGCAAACACCAAACTTACATCTCTGCATTATCATCTGGAACTTCTGATGTTAGCATCTCCAATAGGCTCTTGGAACTCCATTGCTGTTCTGCTGTTTGCAGTACACTCAACCTCTTTCTTGGGACAGCTCCACCTGACACTTGCAGTTTCCTCAGTCCATAGCTCACAGACCTGCCATCTCCAACATGCTGGCATCTCCATTGCAATTTAGGCTTCCCTAGCATAAGACTCTTAGCATGGCCTCTTAGGGTTCCCTTGAAGGAATCTGGTCTTCCTCACATTGCCTGTTCTCAGCAGCTTTCTGGAACCTTGGTTCACGTCTCCATTACACTTGTACTTTTCCATTCTCTATGCCTTCAAACTGAGCACAGTGTAGAACATGCTGCCAAGTTCTTTGGCAAGCTGACAGTGTAGTCTGTTCCCTTTCTACCCAGCTGTACTGCTCTCTGGGTACCTAAATGGCTACGTTTGAAAAACAATCTAAGCAATTGGATTGTCTGAAAACCAGAAATGCCTTTCAGTGACATTTTTTCAGTTTAGGTTCCTTTCAATTGAATTTGCACTGTCACCAACTGGAGCCTTTCATGGGCAGAGTCATATTCTTAGGACACCTTTCCTACTTTCCCAATTCAGAATCCATGTTATTTAGTGACACTGATTCCTTTTAACAATTGCAGATGCCTTCTCCATATCTCCCTTGTCTGTAGCTTTAAATTTGTTCACACTCCTGCCCTCTCCAAACTGCAAAATTTCCATCTCTCAATTAGAGAAAACACTCAGACAGAGACAAAAGATCAAACTAGAGAAAGTCCATCAAAGGTTAGAAAACAAGCTTTAGTTTATCTGGTAAATATATAATAAAGACCAACAGATGATGATAAGGAATTTGAATGACAACCTGTGGGTATGTTAGAAATGAGAAAATTTAAAGAAAGTTTCATTAATTTTGGAATGCATTCACCATTTGTAAAACAAATCCTGACTTCTTGGGCTATTAAAAATAAAATAATCCCCCAAGACTGGAAGGATGTGGCAAAAGCAATATTAGAACCTGGTTCACATTTGTAATGGTTCTCATGGTTGAGAGAAGAGGTGGAGGAGAACAGGAAGGTAGCAGTTGATAACTGTTTTTTTAAAGCAACATATATATATATATATATCAAAAAATTTCCCCTAAACATTGATTTCCATAATAATGCTTCTATAATCTCTGCAGAATTTATGTCTGCTAAAAAAATGAGACCAAGAGAGTCATGGTAGCATATGTCTTTATCTTAGCACACAAGAGAGAGAGACGCAGGTTCCTTTCTGTGAGTTCAAAACCCACCAGGTCTACTTAGCTAGACCAGTTTCAAGTCAACCAGAACAACAAAGAAGTTGTCTCAAAACAATAAACAAACAAAAAAAACCCCAAAAACCTACTTTAATTATTATTAGTTGGAAGCATTATATTATGACTAGGATTATTTGGGGTGCAAATTGATGAAGTTGTATACAAGTCTATACACAATGATTTTGACTTATTACAGTACATGTTATTTTTTATTTTATAAAATAAAGTCAAATAATCTTTATAATTCCTTTGAAAGCTTTTCTTTCTTAATGCATTCAATACTCTGATGATGTGTTATTTCACTGAACTTTCAAAGATTGAGAAAATTTTTTTTAAAAGTTTCCCAATACCTCTTTAGGAATTTGGGCAATGTAACATGATGGGAAAATAACATTCCAAGTTCTTTGTCCTTATACCACAAAATCTTGATGATTTTCTTCAACTATTTTAAAGATAACAAACAACCTCTGCCCCAACTAATTTGAGAATATGAAAAAGAAGTAAGGATCAACAATGCTGTAAGTACTAAGAACTAATATTGCATATTTGACAAAGACTCATACATTCTTTTTAGGTATAAAATAGAAGGAATCATATTTGTCCAAACTGTGGTGGTTATGATAGAAAAAAGACTACTATGAATGAGAATTCAAAACACATTTAGGGAATTACAGATAACATCAAATATATAGTCAGTAAGTACACAATGGCACAAGGTATGAAATCAGTGAATAGGAGAGAGATAAACACACACACAGACATTTATTCCAATTACTTTTTATCAGTGGATCAATTATTTCTGCATTTATTTAGTGGTTTTATTCATTAGTTTTTGGTCGGAATCTTATTTAGGTCTAGATTATATAAAATGTTGGGAAAGCAAATGGTAATATTAATAACAGTCAGAGAAAACCAGATAGCTATAAAATTGATCTGCAATGCTGCTTGTTTAGAGCTAGGATCATAAAGTACACATATAAGACAGGTGAGGTGACCAAGGTGACTACGAATAACATGAGGAGGCAACTGAACAGCATTTCAAGGCATCTAAAGAGATGGACTCTAAGTGCCACACTTCATCTCACTTTGTTTTCTGCTATTTAGGCAAGCATCCTAATTACTATATGTAAAAAATGCAAAGTTTTCAAAATGCAAGTATCATTTGGTAATCTAGATGGTATAAAATTGCTAAAAATTACTGATCACGCTTAAAGAGGTTATTCCCCAGAACAGTACTTTTATGAGGAGATATAATTTATATTCACAACCATATTGTACATAGTTTCTTTTTCCTATTATATTAAAGAGAACTGAATTTCATAAACCCAGTCCTATAAAGAATCTTTAAGCCAAATTTTTTTTTTAAAAAAGAAAAAGCCCTCGGTAATTTTTTTTAGTCTAAGTACTGATGAAAGTATGAAGCCTAAATAAAATAAGGCAGAATTTAATTCTATTTAAAAGAAAACATTCTGGAGAATGGGAACTGGACATAGGAACTGAACCACTAAGGAGCACAATTATAGTTTCTAAATGAGATGTTCATACTAAAATTATTAGCTTGTTATGAATCTAAAAGTCTATGCATGAATTAGTGCCAAATGTGGATCCCTGTACCATAAAAATTTGATTTTCCCATAATAACTTATTTGAAGCAGAGAGAAAATCAGTTTTGTGCTGATTTATATTTCCCAAGCATGCAATCCTTTCTAGTTACAATGGCTATAATTGCTGTTTTTATAGGGCCGGTGTTGAAAATGCCAATTTAGCTTTACTTTCTGTTTCTATTTATAATCAAAATAGAAAAAAATCTATTGATTAAAAATGATGATGGCAAAACTTACTTAGTGGTTGTCTTTTTGCTAGGTTTTGATTTAAGTTGTATTTGAGGTAACATATCATTTTATGCTTAATTTACTCATTTAATTAATAAATTAGCTATGCATATGTATTAGGCATGGAAGAGGTTCTCTGTATCTATGCTTTGCACAGATTTAGTATTAGCAAGACAGATAATAGCTATTGAATATAGATAACAGTCCTGTCAAATTTTTCATTAAAATTATATAGCAATGGATCCAAAAGCCAATGATAGTATATTACCTATTCAGATTTTCTTTTATGCACTCAACAGTCCTATGGGTCATATACTATAGCTATCTTCATTTATCAAAAAAGATGCTGAAAAATAGAATGGGTAGCACCACAATTGGTAAATGGAAGAAATGAGTGCCTAATTATTTTACTATATTAAACTGGAAAGTTCACTTTAACTTAACAGAGACCAATAAAATGATTATTGTTGAAAACATCAGAGAAGAATGTCTCAGAGTAATCCATTTTAACAAAAACATCATGGTTGCTTCCATAAATGTTCCTCTTTCCAAACTATATTTTTTCTCCATTAGTGTTAAAAGTAAAGGGCTGGCATGCACTGACCCAATCAATATTTGTTCTTTTTGGCTTTTGATTTTCTTTTTAACATAAATCCAGAATTTGAAGAAGTTGGCAGATGCTTTACTCTAGGATATTCTCCTTATGTCTCAATTTCTTGCCAGGATCCTCTTTTCACCTGTCGGCCCAGAGAGAATGAGACTCATATAATCTACAGAGATTTGTACTAACCATTTACATCGTGGGGCTGGGGTTGAGAGATTATCAACCAAACAGTTTTGTAGCATTGTTTGTAAGACAGAAGAGTAGGATGGAGTAGGATGGCAAAGCAAACAATAGAGTGGGCCCAGGTTTGTTCAAACTTCCCTCTGATCAAGATTAGCTGAAAACACAAATCTGATTGATTGCTGGCTGGGTATCTCTTGTTCATTCAAAGAGAAAAGATAGCCAAGGTTTATCATTTGCTTTAGGATTCTAAACAATTAAAAATGAGGAAATTGCATATAAAATTATATAAAGAAATTTAAAGTATATAAACGCTTGTCTTTGGTGGTGTTTTGCTAATTTCTCTAACTTATGCAGGTAACTTTTTCATTCCTAATTATATTCTGAGTTTATCTACAGTTTCTCATCATAAACATAGACTTATTTGATTGACGAATATATTAAAAACGACACTAACAATAATCTCTAACTAGTGTGAGTTTTATATACAAAGGAGAAATCACAATTTTTCTATTTATGCAACTTTGTCCTTTATGGAGTACAGTTTTTGAAGAGAAGTATTTTGTTATAAATGTCAAGTAAATAGAAATGTTGGCAATAAGAATCAATAGAGACAAAATGACTTAGGAACTCCACGAGACCAGTGGCAACAGGTTCCTTCCTGTCTGTTTGGGCTGTTTCCCTGAGTAGACCTTGGGCACAGACTCCACAGCCAGTCCCACAACACCCAGAAAAAAATTCCACTCTCATGCACTTTTACACAGGGATTATAGGATCCCAGGATCCCAGGATTCCAGAAGCTTGGTCATAAAAAGATCTCAGGGTCCTAGAGGCAGTTTGACTCCTAGGAGCTCAGACACACCCAGGATCTCAGGATCTAAGGATCCTAGAATCACAGAGACAGCTTGACTCTGAGGAGTTCTGACACAACCAGGATCACAGGAAGGACAGACTCCAGTCAGATATAGCAAGGGCAGATAGCACTAGATATAACTAGACAGTGGGAGGAAAGCATAAAAAAACATAAGAAACAGAAACCAAAGTTACTTGGCATCATAAGAACCCAATTCTTCCACCATAGCAAGTCCATCACACTGGAAAAGCAAGATTCATATCTAAAAATCACTTCTCATGACGATGATAAAGGACTTTAAGAAGAACATAAATAACTCCCTTAAAGAAATACAAGGGAACACAAGTAAACAGGTAGAATCCCTTAAAGAGGAAACACAAAACTCCCTTAAAGAATTAAGGAAAACACAATTAAACAGGTGAAGGAAATGAATAAAACCATCCAGGATCTAAAAATGGAACTAGAAACAACAAAAAATCACAAAGTGAGATAAACCCTGGAGTTAGAAAACCTAGGAAAGAGACCAGGAGTCATAGATCAGCAACAGGATACAAGAGATAGAACAGAGAATCTCAGGTGCGGAAGATACCATAGAAAACATTGACACAACAGTCAAAGAAAATACAAAAAGCAAAAAGCTCCTAACCCAAAACATTCAGGAAATCCAGGACACAATGAGAAGACCAAACCTAAGGATAATAGGTATAGAAGAGAGTGAAGATTCCCAACTTAAAGAGCCAGTAAACATCTTCACCAAAATTATAGTAGAAAACTTCCCTAACCTAAAGAAAGAGATGCCATGAATATACAAGAAGCCTACAGAACTCCAAATAGACTGGATCAGAAAATAAATTCCTCCCATCACATAATAATCAAAGCACCAAATATACTAAACAAAGAAAGAATATTAAAAGCGGTAAGGGAAAAAGGTCAAGTAACATATAAAGGCAGTCCTGTCAGAATTACACCAGACTTTTTACCAGAGACTATGAAAACTAGAAGATCCTGGGCAGATGTCATATAGACCGTAAGAGAACACAAATGCCAGCCCACACTACTATACCCAGTAAAACTCTCAATCACCATAGATGGATAAACCAAGATATTCCATGACAAGACCAAATTTACACAATATCTTTCCATAAATCCAGCCCTACACAGGATAATAGATTGAAAACACCAACAAAAGGATAGAAACTAAATGCTAGAAAAAGCAAGAAAGTAATCTTTCAACAAACCCACACAAGCATAATTCCACCTTTAACAACAAAAGTAACAGGAAGTAACAATCACTTTTCCTTAATATCTCTTAATATGAAAATCAATATTATCAACATATCCTAATCAATTGAAATTCAAAAATATGAGGAACTAGAAATTTGTTGGCTGTCACCCAATGGTCTCTCTAATTTGTTAATTGGTGAAATATGTTCAATATTATACAATCCATATACACTTCCTGCTTGTTTGTATGTGACAGTGTCTTGCTGTGTGCTACATAATGGTCTTGAAATCATGCTTCTCCTATATCAGCCTCTCAATCAGTAGGATTGTTTATTTGATGTTTTTACACTATACTATAGTTTTCAGAACAGCTTACATATTTCAAAATTATTTATACAGCCAAAAGAAACACAGCCAATTAATGTAGGATGTGGCTTGTAAGAGAATAACAAAGAATGAGACTCAATGTTTTGCTTGATATTTATAATTATTATATCAATTCTGAAGATGACCTTATAAGTTACTCCTTTTCTGAGATGAATGTTTTTCAAAATCATCACAGCCAATGAATCAGAATCTTACCCTCACCTAATGTCTGTGCCACCCTCCAAGAAGAACCATTATTCATAGAAACAGTTGATGAATGACTTCACGGATAGACCATCTTAATACACACACCATTTCTTAAATGAATGTAACCTGTTCCTTGTGGGCTGAGAATAATGACAATCACTCAAGTCAAATAGCTTTGACCATAGCAGGAAATCTGTATCCAAATAATTGTGCCTACAATTCATTCCTTGCTGCAGCAGAACTGTCAACTCTTAGCTTAGCTACTATGGAGGTAAAGTCCTTTGGTGATATGAGGGACATTGAAGTATGGCCTTATTACAATGAACTCTGATGCCTAAAATTTGTTCTTATTTTGGATTTGTACCACAGTAAGTGCCAAGATTTTAAGCTCCACTAAAAACAAAACAAACAAACATAAAGACTATCTTTTTATGTTCATTTCATAACATGTCCATCATTTTTATGATTGGTATAAAAATATATATTGTGTTGAATATAATAAAAAATAAAAATTTCACAAAACATTAATAAATTAAAATTATATTTCAATGGAAAAAGGATCAATAGGAAGTCACACCATTAAATAAGTCATATAATTATTTGATTTGAAGACTTTGATATTTATGTCTTAAGGACTTTGATCCTATATTTTATGGAATCTTATTATATTATGAATAGTAGACAAAATTAAGAGTGTCTACTTATAGAGTAAAATGAAATTGAGTTATTCTTAGACTCTGCATGCTTTTTTCCCCCAGGTAGTATTTCAACATTAGTACACTTATTTCTCTTTTCTCACTATTACAGCATTTTACCAAATTAATATCAATATCAAAGCAATACAAAGGTTCAAAAATACTTCAATTTTTTAAATAATAAAAACAGGATTTAAGATGCCCCCATATAGGCCCCTTACAGGTTTGTTGCAATGTAGTTTCTGACAAGTGGGTATGTTCATTATTTCATTATTAGTTCATTATATTTCTTCAGTGGGTTGGATAAATCTAGAAGAAATCTGTATGAGCAAATCATATAAGATGATAAAGATAGAAAGATGTATGAATTCAACATCTTGGCAATCACTTCTTTTAAGAAAATACACAAGTCCAAATTCCTTTGCTGAATATTAAACCAAACTCCATGTATAAGTAACTTCCAATCCCAGCTTCATTTCTGATGAGGAGAGAATAGAAAAACACCATGGCCCTCAGCCCTGAGAGGTGTGGCCAGTTTTCAGATTATCATCTGCGATCCTAGCTTTAATTGGCCTCCCGGGGCACTTAGAATGCTCTGTGTTTGTCACACTTGTAAGAATCTTGGCATGAACTATTTACAGCTGTTTGGACCCTTAGCCTATAATGTAAAGGGCCTGCTGGGTCTGGCATTTGCTGACACAGTCTTGGTGTCAATGATAGGTCTGGCTTCTTTTCTGAGGTTCCCACAGTGTAGAATTTGCAGACTGTAAAGTATACAAGAGGTTAAGAGTCACCATTGCCACAGCCAACTCTCTTTTCCATAGGGACTCCAGGGTTCTGGTTAATAACACTTTTTTTTTAAAGCACTCTGGAATATTTTTATCTTTTGGATTTTAATAATGCTTTCTACAAGTAATATAATATTGTCTAGAATTATCACAAAAAGATACTGTAATGGGGCTCCCATGGCAGAGGTAGTGAAATGGTAACTTATAGAGTGAATCCAGTGATCAAGCATTTGACATTTTCTTCCCCTTCTTCCTTTGCCCCTCCCCCATTTGTATTCTCTTAGTTTTTCATTTTACTCTGTTTAGTTAATTTGAATCCATTTCCAACTCTTTAAACAGGACATTTTACATTTGTTAAAAACAAGACTGTTAAATTTTCTACCAGTACAAATCTGAGTTCCTACCTGGCAATAGATGAGGGCTGAATAGTGATTGTCCTTTTTAGAGTTGCTATGAGTCCAGCATGCCAAAGACCCATGGAGAGGCTCTTGCTTGTACATTTCCCAAATGGCTCTACTGGACCCTTCCATTAGCAATCACTATTACAAGTAGAATGTTCTTTTAAATATGTATTTCTAACAATAAAGAACAATTGTTCTAATGAAAAACTATAAAGAGTATTAAGTAAAACACATCCTTCTTGCTATGTTCTTTATGTCTATTTTCTTTTAAAGAAGCAAATTATTATGTAGAACTTCAAGATATCTTTACTCTTTCCAAATCTCATTCATATTTCTCTGTGTATATTGACAACCATGATCTTGATTTTAACTTGTTTGTTTACAAAGTTTCCCCTAGTCTCATCTCTATATTAGTATCCTTCATAAGTGGAAATGCAATCATATCAACTCATTATTTAAATTTCTACAAGGATACTTAATAAGCAATTATGAATTTTTTAATGCATCATATCTCATCTCAGTTCTTAGCATTCTCCCTTGGGTGCTGTTGAGCTGGAGCTTTTACATTTCTTGAAAACTTCCTGAGTTCCTTTCTATAATGTATTGTGTCTTGAAAGCCATAAGTTTGCTATGTTTTTTAATTAGATATTTGCTTTATTTACATTTCAAATGGTATCCCCTTTCTGTGTTACCACTCTGAAAACCCCCTATCCCATCTCCCCTCCCCCTGCCCACCCCAACCACCCAATTTCTTGACTTGCATTCTCCTATTCTGGGGAATCAAGCCTTCACAGGTCCAATGGCCTCTCCTCTCATTGATGTCTGACATGGTGAACTTCTGCTACATATGTAGCTGGAGCCATGGGTCCCTCCATGTGTCCTCTTTGGTTGGTGGTTTAGTCCTTGGGAGTTCTGGGAGTGCTGGTTGATACATATTATTCTTCAGCCTTCAGGACTGAAAACCTCTTCAGCTCCTTGGGTCCTTTCTCTAGCTGCTCCACTGGGGACCCTATGCTCATTCTATTGGTTGACTGTGAGCCATTGGTATTTTGATCCACTTTCCAATAAGGATCAAAGTATCTGCACTTTGGTTTTCCTTCTTCTTGAGCTTCATGTGGTCTGTGAGTTGTATCTTCGGTATTTTGAGATTTTGAGCTAATATCCACTTATCACTGAGTGCATACAGCTTGTGTTCTTTTGTGATTGGGTTACCTCACTCAGGATGATATTTTCTAGCTCCATCCATTTGCCTAAGAATTTCATGAGTTCATTGTTTTTAATAGCTGAGTAGTACTCCATTGTGTAAATGTACCATATTTTCTGTATCCATTCCTCTGTTGAGGGACATCTGGGTTCTTTCCAGCTTCTGGCTATTATAAATAAGGCTGCTATGAATAAGGAGCATGTGTCCTTATTACATGTTGGAGTATCTTCTGGGTATATGCTGAGAAAGTGTTTGACAAAATTCAAAACCTCTTCATGATAAAAGTCTTGGAAAGATCAGGAATTCAAGGCTCATACCTAAACATAGTAAAAGCAATATACAGCAAACCAGTAGCCAACATCAAACTAAATGGAAAGAAACTTGAAGCAATCCCACTGAAATCAAGGACTAGACAAGGCTGTCCACTCTCTTCCTACCTGTTCAATATAGTACTTGAAATCCTAGCCAGAGCAATTAGACAACAAAAGGAGGTCAAAGGGATGCATATTGGAAAGGAAAAAGTCAAAATATCACTATTTGCAGATGATATGATAGTATACTTAAGTGACCCCAAAAATTCCACCAGAGAACTCCTAAACCTGATAAACAACTTCAGCAAAGTGGCTGGATATAAAAATAGGTTTGCTATCTTGACCCTTGCAATGTAACACTTGCATACTCTTATCTTCAGACTCAATACAACCTATCATGTCAGCCTTGACTGATTCCTCTGATGTATGCCTTTAAAACAGTCAGTGGATTCAGCTTTTTATATTGAAGAAGTCCAGGGAAAGATGTTTACAACATTACAAATTCAGCAGTTCAAAAATGTTCCTAAACAGGAGGTTTCCCTTCTTTCCCTGACCTCATTATTAATTCTTAAAAACACCCTTAAAAACATGGTGTCATTCATTCTTCTTCTGGCATCTTCCAGATTCTACTGAGAATGCATAGGTGCTTGTAATGCAAATTGACCTGAGACCTCTACTATGATGATGATGATAGCTAGCACGGATGAGAAGGAAGCCAGACCTCAGATGGGTACTGAAATAAAAAGTGATTCAACATCTATGTCTGAAAGACCCAATCCAAATGTCACAATTAAGGTCACTACAGTCCTGGGAGTCATTCTGTCTGTTTCAACACTAGAAATGGGGTTAGCTCTGGGTCCCAGAAAACAATGTATGTTTAACTTCATGAAATTCTAAATGTTTTATCTAGTCATGTAAATGGTGCTTTTTATGGAAAAAAACAATGGATAGATATCAATAATTCATATCCAAGCAGGTCAGCAAGTCAACCTTGGTCCCTTCTTCTGCCACGTGCCCTTAAAACAGCCAGTAGGTTCAGCCTTGTTTCCATTTTAAAGCAATTTGGATATTTCCAAGGTTACAAATTCAGTAGCTTAAACAAAGTATCTAAACCTAGGGTTTCCTCTCTTTCTCCTCTGTCATCATTAAAACACTGCCTCTCTGCCTCTAATCTGCATACCTTTCTATCAATTTCAAGATGTTTTCTCCAGCTCTAAGCTTTATGTTTTCATAATTCCTCTGGAGTGTCAAAAAAAAGACACAAATGCCCAGTGTGCCCTTAGAATAAATTCTCAATTAATGAAACAGGAAATGGATGGGTGCCAGGTTCCTCATGACTAGAACATTTCTGAGACAGCTCTCAGAGTCTTACCAACACAATGACGCCAGTTACTTCTGCACTTCTCATGACCTCCATTCTTCATACTATATCCTGAGATTACACCAAAATCTTTGACTCAAATATGGCTTTCAGGAAAACAATAGTCAGCAGACAATAGAGGCTGCCCCTTGAACTTGGGTCTTTATCTTCTGTGATGTCTTCCTTCACACCCAATCAAGAGTTACTTATTCCTTTGTGTAATTCTTAAAAATATTCAGCACAAAATACCATATGTGGAGTATATTCCTTGATTATCACATTGTGTGTTTTTTAAGTCAGAAAACTTTTGTTACAGCATCAGGTATATAGTAAGTACTGATCCAGTGTTTCACGCATGAGCAGAGCCCACAGAGCCCAGTGTGAGTTTCTTACCTAAAGAGTCAACTAAAAAAATATTGAAAAGAAAGCATAATTCTTGGAGTACCCAAGTCATCCCCTTGACTGTCATCACGTCCATTACTCTCTGCTTTAACTATTGCCTCAGAGGTGAAATATCTGGGTACACATAATATATTGGTGTGTGGTAGCTATGCGCTCTGCAAGTTAAAGTCCCTCAAGACATTTATTTTCTTTGCCTGTGTTTCAACATTCCCAATCTCTGATGCAGATCTTTTAACCCAAACATTTCTTCACAGATGGTAGATTGTCTCCAGATGCACTGAACTCCTCACTGTGAGGGCCCATAAGTCACTAGCCTAAAATATGGGCAGTAGGGCAGAGGGCTCAACTGCTGCTGCTGAGAGGAAACAATATTTGAGAAACTCTAATTCTTCCTGACACATTTAGTACATTCCATTTTTTTCTCTTTATTGCCTCATCAGTAAAGCTAAAACTACCTCCAAGTATTGAAATGGGGTAGTTGGGAGGTAAGAGTTCAAGAGGTACTGAAGGGGCTATGCATTTGTTTTACCCTTATTTTAAAACTTTAAATCCCACATAATAAAAATAAAGAAAACTAATTGTTAATAAAAATAGACGATAGCTCCTGATGTGAAATGACAGTGAAAGGGAAAAAAGAAGGAAATATGGGGCCATGAGTAAAATACTTTAGAGCAGTTTAGACCTAGAGCCATACCCATGTAGTGAGTGGCATCACTGTGTCAGTATTAGCATAGTCACAGCTGTTTTGATGACACTGGATTCTCGTAGTGATGGCCAGTTGGCATTCTGTTGCATGAAATAACAGCAGTTATGGGAACATGGAAAAAGACTGAGGTTGTATCAAAGGTCACACCTAATAAACTGTGAGATGGATAGTACCCCGATGTTACATCTTGCAATTGTTGGGCATGAGACAAGAAGAAACCCACTGTAGTCAAGTTTGAGATGTAGTTAATGGGGAACTTATTGGAGAGATCCATACACAATACGTTTTAGGTTCCTTTCATCTGTACAGGTTCTTTCAAAGGAGCTGTACTTAATTTTTATTCATTATTTTTTTCCCTTAAAACATTCTTCCAGGTCTTCAATTCTGTTCCATTGATCTACATGTCTGTTACTGTACAAATACCATGCGGTTTTTAACACTATTGCTCTGTAGTACAGCTTGAGGTCCGGGATACTGATTCCCCCAGAGGTTCTTTTACTCTTGAGAATAGTTTCAGCTATTCTGGGTTTTCTGTTATTCCAGATGAATTTTTAAATTGCTCTTTCTAACTCTATGAAGAATTGAGTTGGGATTTTGATGGGGATTGCATTGAATCTGTGTATTACTTTTGGTAAGATGGTCATTTTTACTATATTAATCCTGCCAATCCATGAGCATGGCAGATTTTTCCATCTTCTGAGGTCTTCTTCAATTTCTTTCTTCAGAGACTTGAAGTTCTTGTCATACAGATCTTTCACTTGTTTGGTTAGAGTCACGCCAAGATACTTAATATAGTTTATGGCTATCGTGAAGGGTATTATTTCTCTTACTTCTTTCTCAGCCTGCTTATCCTTTGAGTATAGGAAGGCTTCTGACTTGCTTGAGTTGATTTTATATCCAGCCACTTTGCTGAAGTCGTTTATCAGCTGTAGGAGTTCTCTGGTGGAGTTCTTTGGGTCGCTTAAGTATACTATCATATCGTCTGCAAATAGTGATAGTTTGACTTCTTCCTTTCCAATTTGTATCCCTTTGACCTCTTTTTGTTGTCTAATTGCTCTATCTAGAACTTCAAGTACTATATTGAAAAGATATGGAGAGAGAGGGCAGCCTTGTCTAGTCCCTGATTTTAGTGGGATTGCTTCAAGTTTCTCTCCATTTAGATTGATGCTGGCTACCGGTTTGCTGTAAATTGCTTTTACTATGTTTAGATATGGGCCTTGAATTCCTGATCTTTCCAAGACCTTTAGCATGAAAGGATGCTGAATTTTGTCAAATGCTTTCTCAGCATCTAATGAGATGACCATGTGGTTTTTTTCTTTGAGATTGTTCTTTGACAAAGGAGCTAAAACCATCCAGTGGAAAAAGATAGCCTTTTCAACAAATGGTGCTGGCTCAGCTGGAGGTCAACATGCAGAAGAATGCAAATTGACCCATTCTTATCTCCTTGCACTAAGCTCAATTCTAAGTGGATCAAAGATCTCCACATAAAACCAGACACACTGAAACTAATAGAAGGGAAACTAGGGAAGAACCTTGAACATATGGGCACAGGGGAGAATTTCCTGAACAGAACTCCAATAGCTTATGCTCTAAGATCAAGAATAGACAAATGGGACCTCATTAAATTACAAAGTTTTTGCAAGGCAAAAGACACTGTCAGAAAGACAAAGCGGCAACCAACTAACTGGGAAATGATCTTTACCAACCTTACATCCGACAGAGGGCTAATATCCAAGATATACAAAGAACTCAAGAAGTTAAACTCCAGAGAGGCAAGTAACCCTATTAAAAAATGGGGTACAGAGCTACACAAAGAGTTCTCACCTGAAGAATATCTAATGGCTGAGAAGCACCTAAAGAGATGTTCATCATCCTTAGTCATTAGGGAAATGCAAATCAAAACAACCCTGAGATTCCATCTCACACCAGTCAGGATGGCTAAGATCAAAAACACAGGAGACAGCAGTTGTTGGCGAGGATGTGGAGAAAGAGGAACACTCCTCCACTGCTGGTGGAATTGCAAGCTGGTACAACCACTCTGGAAAGCAGTCTGGCGGTTCCTCAGAAAACTGGGCATGACACTCCCGGAGGATCCGGCTATACCACTCCTGGGCATATACCCAGAGGCTTTACCTGCATGCAATAAGGACACATGCTCCACTATGTTCATAGCAGCCTTATTTATAATAGCCAGAAGCTGGAAAGAACCCAGATGTCCCTCAACGGAGGAATGGATTCAGAAGATGTGGTATATCTACACAATGGAATACTACTCTGCAATTAAAAACAATGAATTCATGCCTTTAATCCCAGCACTTGGGAGGCAGAGGCAGGAGGATTTCTGAGTTAGAGGCCGGCCTGGTCTACAGAGTGAGTTCCAGGCCAGCCAGGGCTACACAGAGAAACCCTGTCTCGAAAAACCAAAAAAAAAAAAAAAAAAAAAAAAAAAAACCTTTTAAAAACAATGAATTCACGAAATTCCTAGGCAAATGGTCAGATCTTGAAAATATCATCCTTAGTGAGGTAACCCAATCACAAAAGAACACACATGGTATGCAGTCACTGATAAGGGGATATTGACCCAGAATCTCAGAATACCCTAGACACAATCCGCATATCAATAGATTTCTAAGAAGATGGAAGGAGAGACCCCTGGTCCTGGAAAGACTGGATGTAGGGGAACGCCAGGACAGAGTAACGAGAGGGGGTTGAATGGAGAAAAGAGGGAGGGAAGGGGGCTTATGGGACTTTCGGGGAGGGAGGAAACGGGAAACGGGAAATGATTTGGAATGTAAATTAAAAAATAAAATAAAATAAATAATAAAAAAAAATTCTTCCAGGAAAATTCTCAAAAATTTAAATATGTGTGTGTGTGTATGCATGTGTGTGTGTATTTAAAGACAGAATAGTATAACTAAGAAATCATGATATAAGTTCATAAATAGAACTATTGCCTAACAAAAAATATAAGATATTTAACTAAGTGTTATCATCATCTATGTACCAGCCACTGTAGCAGCCAAGGCGTATCTATAGTTAACAGAACAACACCACCTGTCTTTAAGATCCATTCCATCTAATAGGAATGGAGTTTAAAAAATAAAGCAATAAATACATAGATAGAATCATTAAGGGCCATGAAACAGTAAAGGAAGCATTCAGATTATTAAGATAGATTAAAATGGAAACTTTTTTAGGTCAGGCAGTGGTCGATATTTAGGTGACAAACCTGAAGTTATGAAAAGAGATGAACTATGCTCTGGGTCTGCACATAAAGAATGCAGGTAGGACGTGGTTTGACTCTCTTGAGCAACAAATGAGAAGCCACAGGTCGTCAATGAGTCATCAGGGATGGGTGATAAAGCAAAGATCTGATGAATTCTACTTTCATATTTGCTTCATTATAGATCTTCCTTCACCTGAAAAGTCATATGATGGAAAAACTGACATTGTTTATTTAGGAAATGTAATATAAGGACCCATCTATTACATTCAAATAGTAATGTTATAAAGTAAAGTATGTGTTGTTCTAGAAAATTCTTATATTTTCTGTCAAGGGGTATATATGTATACAGATTTGTATATTTTCTATTCAAATGAATTCTTCTTCTTCTTCTTCTTCTTCTTCTTCTTCTTCTTTTCTTCTTCTTCTTCTTCTTCTTCTTATTATTATTATTATTATTATTATTATTATTATCATTATTATTATTCACTTTACGCCCTGCTTCACTGACCCCTTCCATAGTTCAACCCCCTATTTCCCTAGCCTTCTCCTCTGAGCAGGTGGCGACCTCCCCTCCCTTGGTATACCCCTACCCTAACAATCAAGTATCTGTGAGGCTAGGCACATCCTTTTTCACAGAGGCCACACAAGGCAGCCCAGCTAGAAGAACATATCCCACTTGCAGGCAACAGTACTTGGGAGAGCCCCTCACTCCAACTCCAGTTGTTCAGGGCACACATGAAGACCAAGCTGCACTTCTATTACATATATGTGGTCCAGCCCATGTATGTTCTTAGGTTGGTGGTTCAGTCTCTGAGAGCCCCAAGAGTACAGGTTAGTTGACTCTGTTTGTCTTCCTGTGGAGTTCCTAATCCCTTTGGGACCTACAATCCTTTCTCCTACTCTTTCATAAGAATCCCCAATCTGCATTCACTGTTAGGCTGTGACTGTATCTGTTTGAGTCAGCTGCTGGGAGGAGTCTCTCAGAGGACAACTTGCTCCTGTCTGCAAACATAACAGAGTATCATTAATAGTGTTAGGGACTTGTGCTTGCCCATGGGATGGATCTCAAGTTGGGCTGGTTATTGGTTGGTCATTCCCTTAGCCTCTGCTCCATCCTCTGTGCCTGCATTTCTTGTAGACAGAATAGATTTTGAATTGCAAATTTTGTTGGTGGGTTTGTGTCCCGATAGCTCTATTGGGGTTCCTGCCTGGATACAGGAAGGGGCTTCTTCAGGTTCCACATCCCCAATGCTGTGAATTACAGTTAAGGACGCCCCCATTGATTCTTGGGCACTTCCATTATCCTAGGCCTCTGTCTCTTCCTGAAGAAGCTCCCTACCTCTCCACCCCTGTCAGTTGCAGATTTACATTCATTCTCATGGCTATCTTATGATTTATTCTTTCATGTATTAGAAAATGGTCAAAATCTTCTTCTCAGAGATCTCATACAATAAACATTGGGTTTGGGGGGGAAGTACTTGGGATTACACCATGAGCCTTATATATGCCAGGCAAGCACTCCAGGACTCAGTTATCTCTCCAGCCTTTCTCTTATATTGATATCAAATCTCCCTAAGTTGCACAGTCTGGTTATGAGCTCTGTCACTCAGGCAGTTCTTGAAGTCATGAGATAACTTTCTTAGCACTTCTAATTGCTGGGCTTACAGGCCTGCTACAACAAGCCTAGCTGTAATTGAGTTTTAAAATTATTATTCATGTCATTTATGAAAGACTAGTCACAGAATCAACTAACTTGGGCTCATGGGGATTCAGAGACTGAACTGACAACCAGGGAGCTTGCATGGGACAGACTTAGATCGTTTTCATACATGTTACAGTTGTATAGCTCAGTTTTCTTGTGGGTCTCCTGACAGTGTGTGCAGGGAGGGACTATCTCTGTTGCTTTTGCCTGCGTTTGGGACCAATTTCATCATATTAGGTTGCCTCTTTTAACATTAATATGAAGATAGGTGCCTAGTCTTATTGCAACTTGATAGGCCATGTCTGGTTGATATACCTGGGAGTCGTGCCTTTTTCTGAATGGAAATAAAGGAGGAGTGAATTGGGAATAGAGCGGAGGTGTGGTGGGGAGAGACTGAGAGGAGAGGAGGAAGGGGAAACTGCAGTTAAGATATATGAGAGAATAACTGAATAAACTTCAAAAAAAAAGAAGAGTTGGCAGATTGACAGTATTTTCAATATACACATTAAGCCAGGTACATACATACATTTAAACTCAAAGCTTGTAAACATATTTGTATAGTATATATGAATATATGTATATATATTTACTAGCACAAATTACCTATTTAATAATAATTTAAAGTTCTGTTGTTTTGAAATTTTCTAAGATTTTAGCAATTATAATTTAGCATCTTTCAATAATATGTAAATCACTGGTATGCAACAAGATATGTAACAAGCCTCTGTTATCCAATGTGACTATCATGTGAACCTAAGGCCAGGATGTTGCAGAAAAGGTTTCTGATAAATGTTGCCATCAGGCCTAAAAGATTTTCCTCACCTGAATATCTATGCAACTCTATGTAGTAAGCAAACAGCTTTATAACATGGTGTATTTGCTCCAGCAGATCACACAAATGTCTAACTATTTATGGAAAATAATCATGGATCTTTCTTAGATGTTTTACATTAAATGGCACCTTCATAAAAAGGAAGAAGGAAAGAAAAAGTCAAGGCTGTACCACACCCTTACCTTTGGAAGTTGATAACTATGTCTACAGAAATTTATTATAAAGAATCTTATCTTCCTGCTTCATCTGGGAAATAAAAGTAGCAACTACAATGAACAAAATGTTTTAAAATACCTCATTCTATTCATTATTATTGGGTGTAAGTATAACTGTGTGATGTGTGAGCATGTATGCATGTGTCTGTATCTATGTGTGTCTTTGTGTGTGTCCTTGCATATAAGTGTGGGTACATATGTCACCATGCTCCTTTGGAAGTTAGAGTTCAACTTTGTGGAGTCGATCATCTGTTTTGACTTCTAAGGTATCTTGCTTCCTCCAACCCTCTGATACACACACACACACACACACACACACACACACACACACACACAAACTTCTCGTTTTGCTGAGGTTCACAGCAGACATGTGAATGTTCCTGAATCAGACAAAGGTGAAAGGATGTTTTGCTATAGGAAACACATGAAAGGACATATGATGTTAAGAAGGAATATAAATATGACACCACACGTGTGGGAGTTCAAGCATTAGTTTGCTTTGCTCTGCCTTGCTATTCTTCACTAATGACAGCATACATTGGTTCATCTTACATTGTGTTGCTGAGCTTCACTTGTGGTGATGCCATAGAAAGAAACTTGCCAAAGAAGTTCTCCTGAGATTCCTGTGGCTTCTTGATGTTTTAGTTGCCTCAGGATGGTTGGTGAGCCTTGTGGTTTCTTCTGGATTGAATTGCCCTTGCTAATTTGTGTCTGGTGACTGCCAAGTGGACTGGACTGCAGTTGCTGGTTCATGTTTAGTGTTTACTACTGAACTGAACTGCTGATATCCTGACAACGAAGATTGGACTCACCCCCAAAGAGTTATTTCTAAACACATCTAAATCCCCTGTGTTCTAATAAACTTTCTCTTCCATTACTTCTGGTGGGTGGTAGGCTAGAGTGGAGGTTGAATGCTTTTTAAAATAGGCTGGAAAAATATATGCCTACATATATACCTGTTATCGAAAGAAAGAAAAAAGCCAGAAAGATGTATTGAAAAATATATGTGTGCATGTGAAGTCTGAGGTATAAGGTAGATAAAATTTTACTACTGCTCAATATTAACTATTTTTAGAAAAAAATTATTAATTTGATTTCTTTCTTTTAGAAAAATGAATGAATCTATGCACATCTTTTTTTTTAAAGATTTATTTATTTATTATATGTAAGTACAGTGTAGCTGTCTTCAGACACTGCAGAAGAGGATGTCAGATCTCATTACAGATGATTGTGAGCCACTGTGTGGTTGCTGGGATTTGAACTCAGGATCTTTGGAAGAGCAGTCTGTGCTCTTAAGCACTGAGCCATCTCTCCAGCCCCTCTATGCACATCTTAATGAGAAAACAATTAATTATAGTTTGATAAAAGGTGAAGAGAGAGAGGTCTGATTTTTGCTTTGAAGTCAACAGTTTTGAAATTGGGTTTTTGCAAAATGTGATAGTCACTGAAAATATTGCAAAACTGTAGTTAAACTCCTATTTGAAGACGCAGTACATTTTAAGAAGTAATGTAGATAGTACGCTCTATCTGGAGAGATTAATGTATGCTGATCATGGGGGGAGATCAAAATGGGACATTAAAGAAGGAGTTAAATTAGATATGTAGGGGAAAACTTAAAAGGGGGTATGAATGGTAAGGGCAATTTAGTGACCAAAAGCCCTTGAGGATAGGTCTGTGTGGGAGAGAGGGAAGAATATAAAAGCATGATTGGAGTGTATTGTTCTGTTCAAATTGTAATGGACTCAGTTTGTCAGACTAGAAATTTTTGGCATGAAGAGACTAGAAATTTCATGTATATTATATAATAAAAGTAAGATTTCAGAAGCAATAATTTGGTAAATTTGTGAATGGATGATCCATTAGAAAGTGAGGAAAGTAATAAAAAAATATGAGCAACAAAATAAAGCCTGAAATAAGATAAATAAAACTTCAGCTTCCTCCTCTCTTCTCTCCTCCTCCTTTCTTTCCTCTTTCTCTTCCTCCTCCTGCTCTCTCCTCCTCTTCTTCCATTAAATAAATACCAGAAAACTTTTTAAGGTTATTTATTATTCCAGTATCAAATGCATAAGAAAAAAAGAGACTTCAATATACTTTTATATGAGGTAGGGCTGCTGTAGTTCATTGGGGTAAGTGACAGGACTCAAAATTACCTTGAACGTTTCTTCATGGTTACTAGGGTGTGGTTTATGCTGATGTTACATGAGGATGGGACATGGGGACTTTGTGTCATGCATATAATCACTAGTCAAATTAGTGTTCTCAGGGGTCTGAGCTGTAGGGAAAGCAGATGAGGGGACTAGAGACCAAATGGAATTAACAGATGGGTAAGCTGGACTATTATTAAAATCTAAGATAGAGGCTAAACAATTTAGTACAAATCAAATATATATTTTAGCATTCAAACTTGTATTTTGTTGTTACAGTTTTTAAGTAGATAATGGACCAATTAAATATTAACACCTCTGAGAGAGGAAGAGGGTACCTAACAGATTATAAACCTTCATACCTGTCCTGTAAGGCCTGGACAGATATGAGATTTTCTATATTAGCAAGAGGTAATTGTATAATGCAGATGTGTCCCAGGACCTGGCCTTATATCCTCTGTTCTGTTACTTAGTAGCTGAGTGACATTTGTTAATCACTTCAAGCCTGAATGTCTAAAATATACAGCTAATATTAAAGGCTAGGTTTGGTGGTGCATCTGTAGATTTAGTACTTGGTGGGGCAGAGAAAGTGAAGGATCAAGAGTTTGAAGCCATCTTGGAATACACAGTTAGACCCCTTCACTTAATTATAAATAAGCAAGCAAGTGCACTTCCCTAAGGGCCTCATTGCTGCAATGTTTTAAAACAGGGATTCTTAACTTTCCTAATGCTGAGACCCTTTAATACAGTTCCTCACAGTGACCCCCAACCATAAAATTATTTTTGTTGCTATTTCATAACTTTAATTTTGCTACTGCCATGATTCATAATGCAAATATCTGTATTTCCAATGGTTTAGATGACCCCTTTGAAAAGGTCATTTGACACCCAAAGGGATTACAAGCCACAGGTTGAGAAACACTGTTTTAAAAGTTCTTGATGGGAAAAAAGACTCAGTTCTTTTTAATAGACTATCAGTATGATTCAAAATAGATTTCAAGTAGTTTATATGTATATGAGTTGCTTATATATTATTAATATAATGGATATAATAGGTACTTAGCAAAATACTTGAGCTTTTCTGTTTTTACTCTTTTGTGATAAGGTCTCACTATGTAGTCGAGACTGGCCTAGGACTCTCAATACTGTTCAGCCATATAAAGACTAGCATCTGTAGTATATGAAAGAAAATATAAGTGCATACATTTTCATAGGTACTAAAAACATAGTGTAGCATATAAATAGATATGTCCTGTTAACAAATAGGGTCCTGTTAACAAATAGGTCCTGTTAACAAATAGCTTCTCTATGACTATGCTGAATAAAGGAAAGAGGTAAGAGGTAATTCTTAGTTATGGGATTCACTAAACTACTCTGTGGCTACAGTGGCTATAAGATATTTAACCTAATATATAGGAAGTGCTGTGATATTTTATTCAAGCTTATTACTTTAAGGTAAATGTCATTGGTTGTTTTAAAGATAAAATCCAGTCTTGGCAAGTATTATAAGACCTGTTTTATAGCATAAAATTCAAATATAATCAGAAATAGTAAAAACAGTATTGTTATTAATTCAGCACTGAAGGAAAAGGACTCTTGCTCCAAATATTTCAAGACTAACTTTGACAAATGAGACCCAGGGGGCAAGAAGGATGATCAGGAGGTGTTGGGATTGGATGCACACATCCATTACTATGTTACAGCTGGGTGATTGGAGATCCCAAAGCTAATGCATATCACCAGGAATCAGAAACTCCCTTGAGGGCCATGTATACATGTGTAAAAATTACAGAATCTGAACACAAGTGTTTGTACTCCACCATTTAGTCTGAAATTCGATCTTATTTATTCAAGCCCTGAGAAGTGTACTGTTTTAGCACGAAACATCCCAGCTTTAAAAGAAAATATTATTATTACCATAGATGTGCCCACTTTCCTAGGCATTCTTCATTTCATATGTTCTTAATAGAACTCTGACATTGCATCTAATCAATCCATATTACAAGGCCAGCAATAGAACTTGACATTTCTTCTGGAAAATTACACATGTCAGTATAAAATTTGGGCATTTGCCACAGAGTTGTTCTGTATTAAGTGAAAACTGCTGTTTAAGAGAACAACAAAATATTTCCTGAAGAAGATTTGGAACTTTTTATCCAACTTAATTTGATATAGAAATGCCAAAAAATGAGGCAGAATAATAGATTGTTTTTTTCTACATTGGTATTTATGCACCAAAGGAAACTGTTTTTGTTGTTTGTGTCTTTGTGCCTTTCTTGACACAGTTTATCCCATATTAAATCTAATTTTAAAACAATAATCTTTTGAAAACTATTAAAAAAAATTATCCTGAGGGAGAAACTCAGTTACAATTTGGGTAGAGGAGGGTAATTGGATAACTAGACACAGCATTTTCTAGAGAGTCTGTGGTTGCACTGTGGGCAGCTTACAACTGTTCTTGACATAGAAGTATTATATAACAGCAAGACAAAATGCAACTCTTATGAATTTTACCCTGATAGAATAGTTTTCTTTAGTGCCAAAGTCATCAATGTCAGGATTTCAATATTTAAGAAGACATTGTGTAGAGACTGTCCTTCCTCTGTTAGACACTAATCTGTATTGTCGAAAAAGTGATCATTTACACTACTCATTCAATCTATATTTACTCAGTTTTTATAAGCTATAAACACAAGCTTAATTTAGAATCTTATTTGGCAAAGTCACAGTTAATGATAGTAGATTCAATGTGAGTAAGAATACACCAGCATCACAGACATCCTCATGTTGTGCTTCCCAGTAGCTAAGGCTCTGTTGACCAGAGTCTAAGATTTTCTTTTTTCTCACTATTCTCCCCTCCTCAGCTCAACTTTTGTGTATGGAAACTTTAGGTTTTACTATTGTGTCCTTTCCTATTTTCTGTCTAGACCCTGTTCCTAAGCTCATAACCGTGTTTACTTACTGGGCTCTAAAAAGCACAAATAGAACACATCACTCACCTCAGTGCCTTTCATCCCCACTTGGATCTATGTCCCTCTGAGAATCTGGCCTTCAGAGGGTTACCAACTAGAATCTGATCATCCTTCTTTTCTGGTTGAGCATCTTCATTGACACCCATTTCTCTCAGAATTAATTCAAATTCCTCATCATATTCTAAAAGACCTTGTTTTTACCATTTTCTAATTCTTCCCTTCATTTTTCACAGGTCAGGTCTTAGCATTTCTGGTCTCCCAGTTACTTGGAGTGAATAATAGCATTTTGTTTTTTCAGGGTTTTACATGTTTATACTACACTCACACACATTTGTTCTCACAGACTTGCTTATCTTCAACCTCTGTGTCAAGGTGACAAGATTAAGATCTAGACTTCCTCTGAAAACTTCTCTCTAGGGCCTCTTTTTCTGTTTGCTGAAACATCTCACATGAATTGTTATTTATACTGTTATTTTCTTGTTTCCTCTTTCTTCTTCCTCTCCTTTCTGTTTCATAATCATGACAGGCTTTATCTTATTTATTTTCTATATTTCAATTTCTATGAATGTGAATTTTTTCTATACTGCCTAGGTAAGCCCTACTTTCTCTTCAACTAGATACCTCAAAGACTCAATTGAGTACTAGCATATAGTCACTGCAACCAAGAATGCAAGGAAAAAGGAAGATGCTCCTTACTTCAGTGATACTAGAAATGTTATTTTGCTTATTTATATCATTTTTACACTGACCGTTACTGGTTAAAGTTAACTTCTAAGTCCCACTTATCCAAGAAAAGATAACTTCCTTGAATGCTGGGGGCTGTGGTTCCATATATAACACATATTTTTGATGCCCCCTACACGTTTGTTTGACTCATCTGCACCAGATGTACTTGATTGGGTGGAAGTGGGAGGTGTGTGGGCAGGAAGTATGTCAGGATCCATGCTTCCCATATGATGAGAAAGACTCAATGGTTTTGCCTTTCTAAGACTCTGAAAAATGTAACTCAGCCATTTTCTGGGAATCTCGAAATAGAGTCCAACATCCTGTCCAGTATTTTAAAGCTTGCTTCAAATTTGGCTCAAAAATTGTGGATCCGGTTTTCCTCTTGCAATTCTCAGGTTTAACATATTTTTTTGAAAAGAAAATTTTTTTCAGAGGAAAGTGTCTTTAAAAAAAGAACATTCTTTTTTACTATAACTATTAATGTTTTTTTAAAGTAGACCAAAAGATAAAAATTGTGATAAGTGAGTTGATAAATGAGAGCCTGTGGAGTCTTCATTTAGGGGCGAGAGGCTTCATTTGATCACTCTGTCCAGGCTGAGCTGAGCAAAGGGAAAGGCTGTATGTACTGCACCCTCTGCCTTTAAGGGACCCAAACATCCGCATTCATGGGACAGCATGTTGGACTGCTATCTACCAGCTGAGACACTGAGCAAGATGCCTGAGTGAATTGCCTTATCTATAAAATTGAATTATTTTTGACCTCATCAAATCTTGAGGATAAGAGTAACTAATACTTGTGCAGCAATTAAAGCAGGGTCTGCTAGGAAGTGGTCAGTACTAATTATTATTTCACTATCTGATAATCTCTAACTCAATCTTTAAAGTTGCAGGTTAGGCTTCATTGCCTCTTGGAAGTCATGAAGGTTATTCCGTTTCTAGTCTGGTTTCTCCACAAGTCCTTGTGTCTCTATACTTTGAATTTACTTTTTGACTCACAAAACACTCATACTCCAAAATTATTAAGCACAGTATGGATGGGTGATACCCTATTCAAGTACTTCTCATTCCTCCTAAAAGAAAGCAGGTTTCTATACCAGCTGTGTTTATATAAATGATAAAATTATAAAATTTTACTTTCCCGAAAAAGTTTATTTTCTCTGAGGAACTTTATCAGGCATACTGTCAACTTAATTTTTGAAAGACCTCAAGAGGAATTTATATGCTATTCTCAAATGTTATGTTTTTATAAACTGAAAATTCCTCTAAGTGATTTATTGTTGGAAGAGGCAATACACTCTCCTGTTCTGAGCCTAATATGAATGTTCCCATCTCATAGTTAATGGCATCATTATTATATCAACATGAATTCATAGCCTAATTATTCTCAATTTCATGTTGTTATATCCTCTCTTTTTGAGAGACTGCTTTACTTAGAAGAATATCATATCCATTTGTGGATCTTCTAGAAATAATACTAATTAAGAGCATATGGATTGGTACTCCCGGCTTGCTACACAGGCTATAATTACCTAATAGACTATCAGAAAGAGAGCAAGGAGAATTAAATAAACCTAGAGTCAAAAAGAAAAATTTTAAATTTGTCTCAAAGAAAATGTATATTTATACCTCAGGCAACTATTACTAAGCAGTTATTCCAGGGGAACCTTTAAAAATATAACAGATCCATGGCTACAGCTTCCGGAATGTTTCCTAATTCCTGTCAAGCAAATTGTTACTGACACACACAAAATGGGGCTAGTTAAATGTAAATATTAATTTTGTTTTTTTCTAATCCCTATCCTTCTCTATCTCATTGACTTCACCCTAAATCTCTAACTCTATACATTTTAATAGCCCTTAGTTCCCATTCTCACCTGCCTTCAGCATTCTTTTTTTTTATTTTTAGTTTCTAAATTTTTTTTATTTACACTCAAAATCATTTCCCCTTTCCCGTTTCCTCCCTCCCCTAAAGTCCCATAAGCCCCCTTCCCTCCCTCTTTTCTCCATTCAACCCCCTCTCGCTTCTCTGTCCTGGCGTTCCCCTACATCCAGTCTTTCCAGGACCCGGGTCTCTCCTTCCAGCATTCTTTAGCATTCACTTTGGTGAGGAAAGAACTTGAGCTAGTGTGTGAAAGTGGATATGTGATAGGGCAGATAGAAAGCATGTGATCTGAATCCATTCCTCCGTTGAGGGACATCTGGGTTCTTTCCAGCTTCTGGCTATTATAAATAAGGCTGCTATGAATATAGTGGAGCATGTGTCCTTATTGCATGCAGGTAAAGTCTCTGGGTATATGCCCAGGAGTGGTATAGCCGGATCCTCCGGGAGTGTCATGCCCAGTTTTCTGAGGAACCGCCAGACTGCTTTCCAGAGTGGTTGTACCAGCCTGCAATTCCACCAGCAGTGGAGGAGTGTTCCTCTTTCTCCACATCCTCGCCAACAACTGCTGTCTCCTGTGTTTTTGATCTTAGCCATCCTGACTGGTGTGAGATGGAATCTCAGGGTTGTTTTGATTTGCATTTCCCTAATGACTAAGGATGATGAACATCTCTTTAGGTGCTTCTCAGCCATTAGATATTCTTCAGGTGAGAACTCTTTGTGTAGCTCTGTATCCCATTTTTTAATAGGGTTACTTGCCTCTCTGGAGTTTAACTTCTTGAGTTCTTTGTATATCTTGGATATTAGCCCTCTGTCGGATGTAAGGTTGGTAAAGATCATTTCCCAGTTAGTTGGTTGCCGCTTTGTCTTTTTGACGGTGTCTTTTGCCTTGCAAAAACTTTGTAATTTAATGAGGTCCCATTTGTCTATTCTTGATCTTAGAGCATAAGCTATTGGAGTTCTGTTCAGGAAATTCTCCCCTGTGCCCATATGTTCAAGGTTCTTCCCTAGTTTCCCTTCTATTAGTTTCAGTGTGTCTGGTTTTATGTGGAGATCTTTGATCCACTTAGAATTGAGCTTAGTGCAAGGAGATAAGGATGGGTCAATTTGCATTCTTCTGCATGTTGACCTCCAGCTGAGCCAGCACCATTTGTTGAAAAGGCTATCTTTTTTCCACTGGATGGTTTTAGCTCCTTTGTCAAAGATCAAGTGACCATAGGAGTGTGGATTCATTTCTGGGTCTTCAATTCTGTTCCATTGATCTACATGTCTGTTACTGTACCAATAACACTATTGCTCTGTAGTACAGCTTGAGGTTCGGGATACTGATTCCCCCAGAGGTTCTTTTACTCTTGAGAATAGTTTTAGCTATTCTGGGTTTTCTGTTATTCCAGATGAATTTTTGAATTGCTCTTTCTAACTCTATGAAGAATTGAGTTGGAATTTTGATGGGGATATTTACACAATGGAATACTACTCTGCAATTAAAAACAATGAATTCACGAAATTCCTAGGCAAATGGTCAGAACTTGAAAATATCATCCTTAGTGAGGTAACCCAATCACAAAAGAACACACATGGTATGCAGTCACTGATAAGGGGATATTGACCCAGAATCTCGGAATACCCTAGACACAATCAGCATATCAATAGATTTCTAAAAAGATGGAAGGAGAGACCCCTGGTCCTGGAAAGACTGGATGTAGGGGAACGCCAGGACAGAGTAAGGAGAGGGGGTTGAATGGAGAAAAGAGGGAGGGAAGGGGGCTTATGGGACTTTCGGGGAGGGAGGAAACGGGAAAGGGGAAGTGATTTGGAATGTAAATGAAAAAAATAAAATAAAAAAAAAAAAGAAAGCATGTGATCTAAGAATGTGAGCTTAGAGACTGCAGAGGATCTCTGCCACCAAACATGGGAACTAGGACCAACCACCATCATCGTTACAGTTAGGAAAATGCACCATTTCTGGTTCATTTTTTTTTTTTTTTTTTTTTTTTGGTTTTTCGAGACAGGATTTCTCTGTGTAGCCCTGGCTGTCCTGGAACTCACTCTGTAAACCAGGCTGGCCTCGAACTCAGAAATCCACCCACCTCTGCCTCCCAAGTGCTGGGATTAAAGGCATGCGCCACCACTGCCCCATTTCTGGTTCTTTATTTAGTGTATGATACCCATTTTAAGCTTTGTTTCTCTAAAAAAAAAAATAAAAAAAAAGCTTAATGACTACTAACAATCTTTTTAGAGAATACAGTGATTTTAAAATGCCAGGGAATAAACAGAACTCTTTGAACCCAAAATTTATCAACTTAAATTAGATAAATAACAACTACATGACTTCTGACTAGATATTATTTCCCTTGAGCATGTTTTGACACATGAACCAATCTAAGGGCCAAGTGACTTCATTCTCGCTAGAAGGGCGGTTTACCAGCATGGAAAGTATTATTGTGGTTTTAAAATAGACCGTGTGGCACATTTGTCACAATTAAGATATTTTGAAGGAAATAGTATATGTCTAGTTAGGGTTTTATTGCTGTGAAGAGACACCATGACTATGGCAATTATTATAAAAGAAAATACTTAATTGGGGCTGGCTTATAGTTTTAGAAACTTGGTTCATTATTGTCATAACAGGCAGACATGGTACTGGAGAAGGAGCTAAAGAGTTCTACATCTGGATCTGCAGACAGCAGGCAGAGAACTGAGCCACTAGATATAAGCTGAGCTTCTGAGAACTCAAAGCCCACCCCCTAGTGAAACATGTTCTCTACCAAGATCTCACCTACTCCAACAGGAACCCAAGAGAATATTTAGGAAGGTTTTTCGTGGTTTATTAGTAACCATGGTCAAAGAAGAAATATTAGATTTGAAGATTTTCCTAATTCCTCTTTCCCCTCTATTCTTGTTTCTTTCCTATTTAGTGTTAGGGAGAAAAAATCAGGGGGATAAAGTGTAGGAAAAAGAAGAACCCATAAAGTAGCAAAAGTCAAGAGGGTTTAATGAGTAAATTCAATATATTTAAAAATCTATATTATATTTTGTGCTGGTGTCAACTGGGTCTTTTACCTATTTGTTTGTTTTTAAATGTATTATAAATTGAAATAGAGTTATGTCACTTGTCCCCTAACCTTCCCTCACTCCAGCTCATCCAAGCTACCATTTCACACACCTCTCTCATGTCGCCCCATAAATCAAATTTATGACATTTACAATTTTTTTCTTTTTGATATTATAATATAATTAGATAATTTCCTCCTTCTCTTTCCTTCTCCCTCAAACCCTCCTATAAATCCCTTCTTGCTCTTTCAAATTCATGGCCTCTTTTTTTATTCATGTTACATGAATATACTTGGCATTGGATAACCAATTGGTGTGCTAGTCCCTAAGGAAGACTGTTTCTCTCTTCTCACATTTCATAGTTGCCTGTATTTCTTTGTGTATAGGGAAGGCCTTGTGATATCTCCTTGTCCACTTTGACAGGTCTCTCGCTGTCCCTTTTAAGTTCATCGTTAGGTAGTCATGTTGGTGAGACTTCATGATGTAGCATCTGATATTTCCAGGACATATAGTTTCAGAGCAAAGTCTTCTTTCTGACTCTTAACAGTCTTTTTGACACCTCTTCTGCAATGTTCCCTGAACCTTAGGAGTAGGTGCTTTCTAATGTAATTATATTATAAAAAGAAAAACAAGACAATAACAATAACAACACAACAACGACAACAACAACAAAATCAATGAGTTTGTAACTCAGGCATTCCATGAAGATTTTGCTGGGGTTTACTAGCACTGAAGAGAATGTAGGCCCTGAGCCACTGCTAACCTATTTTCAACAAGCACAGTCTGAGAAGGAAGTAAACATGCAAGATTAAGTAGTGATTATTTTTGTAAATTCAGAAGATCTCTATTTAGTTCCTAAGTCACCGAAAAAACATTGACTCAAAAGTCATGAATAGAAAATTTAATAATGCAATCACACTAACACCATATTAATAAGCAAAAAAGTATAACAGTGGATACAGGGAATGGATGGACATTATGAATAGGAAAATGTTTGAAAATAAGGGAGAGTCATTCTAGTATATGCCATGAACAACAGGCTAGAACAAGAAGGCACTGGGGCTAGATAGAGAAAGGGGAGAGATTGATAGGCAAAGAAAATGGAAAGGCACTAGATAATTAGGCCACTGTATTTCCATATGTTCAACGTATGGCAGAAGCTGTGGGATGAACTTTGAGAAATGTTGAAAAAGAATGGAAGCACACATTTGCAAACTCAGCACTGAAAGGTAGAGGTAGAAGAAATGCTACAAATTTGTGGCTACCATTGGCCACATAATGATTTTGAGGCCAACTTGAGCTACACAGATCTTCATGTCTTAAACACAACAAAACATGGATTACAAGGTATTTTTCTAAAACTTACTAGTTTTTATATTAATTTTAAAAATACAAGAAATTTCACAAGAACCAGCAAGAAAGTAGTGTAATAATAAAAGTGTGAGTGATTTGTGATAAAAAGTGGTAAAACTGTGTATATGTTTTTAAAGATAGGGTCAACAGAATATGCTGACTGATAGGATGTGAGGGGTGAGAGAAAGATGATAAGGTTTTGGCTTGAAAAACTAGAAGGATACAGATGCAGTTACTGAGGAAGGGAGACTATTGGGGAAGCTGTCTTAGAATGGTTGGAAGACTAGAACATCAGGAATTTAGTTTAATCATGGTAAGTAGGAAATGCTTACTAGACAGATGTTGGGGGTATTAAATAGACAGACAGCTATAAGTCTGAAGTCAGAAACAGCTTTTCATACTGAGAAGTCACCAGAAGAGAGTGACATTTAACATTCTGGGATTGGTTGGTAATATTAAAGGGTGTCACCTCAAATACAGCAGCAGACCAAAGACACATTTCTAACCAAGTTTAGCTGGCTGAACCAATAAATTTGACTAGGTTTTCTTTTTTTAAAGATTTATTTACTTATTATATGTGAGTACACTGTAGCTGTATCAGACACTCCAGAAGAGGGAGTCAGATCTCGTTACGGATGGTTGTAAGCCACCATGTGGTTGCTAGGATTTGAACTCAGGACCTTCGGAAGAGCAGTCAGTGCTCTTAACTGCTGAGCCATCTCTATAGACCCCTTAACTAGGTTTTCTTACATTAGCATAGATGAGGCATAAAATAAAATAATATGACTGTTGCAAGAGAGTGAGACACTTAGGAAATGACATATGCCCAAGACAAGGTTCAGAAGTTTCAAGAGAGGTTGGTGTTTTGGTAATAGTTATATTTGTGATTTTTGTGCCTTCTGAAGTTACATTGTTCAAAGGACTTTCTAAATAAATCCAGTTTGTACTCATTGTACACGGTATTATATTACATAAATCCATTCTCATACAGTATATACTGTGTGTTGAACATATTTGCTCGTCCATACCTATCTTCCTTCCTTGTCCATTCCCTTCCATTCTTTCCTGTTTTATTCTTCCAACAGATTATTGCACTTGTACTTTTATGTCTTATACATATGATTTTATGTATCTACACAAAAACCGGGAAGCACATATAAGAGAAATTACATGATATTTAATTCGCTTTGTATGATTATTGCCACTTACCTCCATTTTCCTGAAAAAAATATAAGTCAATCTTTACAGCTAAATTTTTTTCTATTCTCTACATGTGCCTTTTTCTTTATCCATTCCTTTGTCCTTGGCTATCTAGGTTGTTTCCATATTTAGCTATTGTATATAAAAAGTGGCATGCAAGTATCCCTGTGACTTGGACTCCTTTGGATAAATACTCATAACTGGTCTAGCTACATCATAGGGTAGATCTATTTTCTTCCCATATAGTACAGATAAAAGTTTCCTTTTGCAAGTGTTTTTATGCTCATCATTCCGAAGGAAGAAACCCAAAATAAAGCAGGACACTGAAAAATTCTGGACTATTACATGTTGATGATAGGAAAGGAATTTGCTCAGTTTCAGATATTGGTCATGAACAAATCTTGGAAACATACTCATTTTCAGCCACTCTGTGCTTTCATTATTGAATTTTACAACTATATACAAGCACTCAGGCCTCACAAGTCTAAAGCCTTCACAGATCTATTGATAGAAATTAAGCATAAATAAGTCACACATAAGAAAGTAAGAAAGTATGATTCGGATGCCTGTTCTCCTATGTGAGTACTCTTGTGATAGTGTCTATTGCTAAGCACAAATCTTCTCTTTTTTCTCTCTTTCTAAGAATTCTATTTTAGATTTCACCATCTTTATTTACTTTCCATATAGTAAAAAATGTTTTTATTATATTTGGTATTTTTCCCATTCTTTTATTTGGTTTATAGGGGGTTTTGGAGGACCATGAAACAGAATCATTTAAACTAGAAGTTTTCTTCTCATCTCATGAAATATACACTCAGACCCCACTGTGCTCTTTCTTAGAATATTCATGCACACAGTGATGGGTTCCATAACGCTACTTTCATTCAAGTATAGCAGGTGCTTTGACTGTTTTCTGCTCTCTAGTCCCCCTTTTCTCTACCCTTTTCACTAATATCTTTCATTTCTTCAGATAGTCCCCCATTATGCATGAAGGATTCTTTTATATACGTTGTATTATATCAATTGTACATATAAGCACATTTGAGAAAAATGCATGAGTGTGGCTTATTTCATTTAATAAAAAGATCTATTCATCCCTCCATTTTCTAGAAAATTAATTTTATTTTCTTTGGAGTTTAATAAGACTGTTTTGTACATATACCATCTTTTTCTAACTCCTCCATTCGGGACCCCATGCTCAGTCCAATTCTTGACTGCAAACATTCACCTCTATATTTGTCAGGCTCTGGCAGAGCCTCTCAGGAGACAACTATATCATGTTCCTGTCAGCAAGTACTTGTTGGCATCCTCAAGAGTGTCTGGGTTTGGTGACAGTATAAAGGATGGATTCCCATGTGGGACAGTCTCTGGATGGTCTTTCCTTCAGTCTCTGCTCCACAATTTGTCTCTTTATTTCCTCCCCTGAATATTTTGTTCCCCATTCTAAGAAGTTACCTCCGTTGAAAATTCTTTGTTTAGCTCTGTACCCCATTTTTAATAGGGTTATTTGGTTCTCTGGAGTGAAACTTCTTGAGTTCATTTTATATATTGGATATTAGCCCTCTATCGGATATAGGGTTGGTAAAGATGTTTCTCCAATCTGTTGGTTGCCATTTTGTCTATTAACCATGTCCTTTGCCTTACAGAAGCTTTGTAAGGACTGAAGGAGTTTGAAGGGGTTTGCAACCCCATAGGAAGAACAACAATATCAACCAACCAGACCTGCCAGAGCTCCCAAGGACTAAACCACCAACCAAAAAGTACACATGGAGCAACCCATGGCTCCAGCCACATTTGCAGCAGAGGATGGCCTTGTGGGATATCAACGGGAGTACAGGCCCTTGGTCCTGTGAAGGCCCAATGACCCAGTGTAGGGAAAATTTGAGAGTGAGGAGGCAGGAGGGATGGCTGGGGTGGGGAGCACCCTCATAGAAGCAAGGGAAGGCATATGGGATAGGGAGCTCCTGGAGGAGAAACTAGGAAAGGGGATAATAATTGAAATGTAAATAAATAAAATATCCAATTTTTAAAAACGTGGTATATATACAAAACAGTCTTATTAAACTTCAAAGAAAATGAAATTAATTTTCTATAAAATGGAGGGATGAATAGATCTTTTTATTAAATGAAATAAGCCACACTGATGCAATTTTCTCAAATGTACTTATATGTACAATTGATATAATACAATGTGTATAAAAGAATCCTTCATGCATAATGGGGGACTATCTGAAGAAATGAAAGATATTAGTGAAAAGGGTAGAGAAAAGGGGGACTAGAGAGCAGAAAACAGTCAAAGCACCTGCTATACTTGAATGAAAGTAGCGTTATGGAACCCATCACTGTGTGCATAAATATTCTAAGAAAGAGCACAGTGGGGTCTGAGTGTATATTTCATGAGATGAGAAGAGGCCCTTGGTCCTGAGAAGGATGGATGGATCCTCCAGTGTAGGGGAATTCAAGGGTGGGAAGGTAGGAGTGGGTGAGAGGGTGGGGGAACACCCTCATAGAATCAGGGAGAGGGGAAGGGGATAGGGTGTTTCGAGGAGGAAGTGTCAGAAAACAGGAAAGGGGATAACATTTGAAATGTAAATGAAGAAAATATCCAATAAAAGAATGGAAAAAAGAAAGAAAGAAAACATGGAGATGTTGGGGGAGGCTATTGTTTCAGGGCCATGCCTTCCATATTTCCTGCCATGATGGTATGGACTTTAGCTTTCAGAAATGTAGGCACCAAATAAACTCTTTTATATTCTGCCTTGGTCATAATCACAGCAAAGACTAGTAACTGAGATGCTAGTCATGTAATCACTACGTAGACAATTGGTATTTTACAATGTATGGTTATTAGTAAACTATGATGTCTAGTCTAGATAATGCATTTTCTAGCTAGAATAATCTTATCTTATAATTAGTAGGTGGGGATAGAGCCTTATTACAACTTAGGTATCATATTTAGAAATGCTAAATATTGTTGAGAATTTTAAAATTTGGAAGAGAACCCAATTTATAATAGTTTATTTTTAGTTGGTAACAATAATTCCCTTGTCACATCACCTTAATGTCTTTATTTTTACAAGCTTATTCTTCATTGGCATATCTAAATTCACATGGCAAATGGCATTAATAATTAAAAATAATCATTTACTGAATTTTACTATGTAATGGTAGCAACTTGATCGGCAAACTTTACTTTCAAAATGATACTAAGGGGCTGTGTAGATGGATTAACTCATGAAAACTCTTGCTGTACAAGACCAAGGATCTTGTTCAATTCCAGAAACCATGTGAAAGGCAAGATGTAGTGAAGGGTATTTGTAACCATTCCAGCACTGTTGTGGAGGTGAGATCAAGAAAACTGACTGGATGCTTGAGCAGTGGAAGAAACGAGAGAGTAAGACGGTGTCTCAACAAGGATGAAGGCGGAAAGTGACTCTAGAAAGCTGCTCCCTGACCTCTACAAGTGTGCTGTGGTAAACTGCTGCCAGCCCACATGCTTTTAGAGAAGTATGAACATTATTTCATGTTTTCATTTCATGAATTTCATTAATTCATGAATATTAATAAAAGTAAAAATGGACCAATAAATATAACTCAGTTGTTTCCTGATAATGTTAATAGTTACACATACATACAGTGTCACTGACATGACTACCTAAACATGAGTGGAACAAGGATACCAACAACAATACCAGCAACAGACATACCAAAGTTGGTGGATGGGGTAGGCACCTACAGGTTTCTACAGAATAACTACAGGCAACTTAGGGATGCTGAAAGAGGGAGAAATATTCTTCCCCAGGAAAGAATATGTAATTAGTTGTTCAATACCAAATGTTTCTCTCTGAAAGCATAAATACAAGTAACATTATAAAGACTGAGAAAGTTACAATATCTATCTATCTATTATCTATCTATCTATCTATCTATCTATCTATCTATCTATCTATCTATCTATCTATCTATCTATCTATCTATCTATCTATCTATCTATCTACCTACCTACCTACCTACCTACCTACCTACCTACCTACCTACCTATCTATCTATCTATCTATCTATCTATCTATCTATCTATCTATCTATCTATCTATCTATCTATCTATCTTTCCTAAGATGCGCCCAACTTGTCGCCTAGAATTTCTGAGTGTTACATTAAATATTTGGAAAAGAGGAACTGAGCAGCTCATTTTGAGAGAACTACCTAGACCTGATTTAACCAAATTTTGTGTGTGTGTGTGTGTGTGTGTGTGTGTGTGTGTGCATGCATGTGTATATGTATGTATACATATGTGTCTATGTTTGTGTGTACATATATGTGTGATTGCCTGTGTGTTTGTGTGTGTGTGTCTGTGTGTGTATATGTGTGTGTGGTGGTAAGGAGGATTGCTGATATGATATTAAAATCTTAGGGACTATGGGAAGTAAAGAGTTCATGGGAAAAACAGGGCATGTTGATGAACAAGTTTGTTATTTAAGTTCATTTGATATGGACCAAAATGGTCTCTTTCAATTTCTAGCTGAACTTCAACAAAGTAAAGAATAAATAAATATGGAATGATTGACAGGAATTCTAAATGATGTGGTAAAGTATAAAACATATACAACAGAATGTATATCTCTCTTCTCATACTTGAATTACTCCTTCATGTGTTTGCACTGGGATTTTAAATCAAGGGTGTTACAGGAAACCATCCAGTTCTGTGCTTTTTTTCCAGACATTACCATAACTGACCAACATTTTAGGACAGAATGAGTCCCTAGTGAAGTGAGTTGTTCTTGTGGATTTTATCTTGATTTCCACCAGTATGAGGAAAGGCCTTGTATCCTAGTTTGTCTTCCAGAAGTTCACATTCATACTGCTACTGCTTTGCTTATTATTGAAGGATTAAAATTACATTTGTATTAAAAAGTGTGTGAAGCTATTTCTTATTTTTCCATGTGCAAGCAACAAGGAACAAGACTAGAAAGATGAGCGATGGAAAAGGCAGATCCTAGAATCCAAAATATCTGAACTAGTATTTCTTCTGCCATGAAAGAACCTTCTATGTCTCCTTATTGACAATTGTCTTCATTTCCTTTTGAAGCTGTAAATAATTAAAAGCATTAAGTTGTATTATTTGACACTTGTATCATGGCTTTTTATTGTTAAAAATGTTAAAGGAAAAATCTAAACAGAAAAAACAGAAGAAATAATTTTGTTTGTTAGTAAGTTTTTCACTGGTACTTTAATGGCTAAAGAAATAATATTTTTGGTTACATATAGCAAGAAATAGGAGAGTTAGAAGTGACTATAGCCCCACTGCACTTGAAATTTTCATGGGTTTCTTTGATGGTTTTGTAAGTATAGGGAAATATTTGAGTTTTTTTGATTTCTTGCTGAATATTCAATATATTCTACATATTTCACAACTTAAAATATATAGATTGGTAAAGTATAGATAAAAAGCTAACAAGTACAAATTACCTTTGCTCCTTCTGAGATTTTTTTTTAAACCTACATCAGTCATCTATAACTGTCACTAAGCAAATATTACAGAGTTTGCTAGATCATCCTGTACCAGAACTGAAATGATGAATGGAAAAGAAAATAGAAACAGTCCAAGAAATGATGATTTCATTACAGTGATTATTTTAACCACTTAAGACTTATTCATGTGTTAAGTATTGTGCTACGTTTTCAGATATTTTTATATTTGACCTTCTAAGGTATGTAGGATTACCTTCTATCCAATAGAATAGTCAGACTCATATGAGCTTCTGTGTTTGTTGTTTTTGTTTTGTTTGTTTGTTTTTGTTGTTTTGCTTTGCTTTGCTTTTTTCAAAATAGGATTTCTTTGTGTAACAGAGCCCTTTATGTCCTGGACTTGCTTTATAGACCATGCTGCCTGGCCTCAAACTCACAGATCAGCTGCTACTGCCTCTGGAGTTTTGGGATTAAAGGTGTATGCCACCATGCCTGGCAAGCTTATGTTTTTAAAATACCAATAATGCCAGAAGTTGAGCCAGGTTAGGATCTGAAGAACAGCAATGCTGGGGTATACCAGCTGCAACTGAAAAACAAAACCAAGTGATGAGAATCTCTTATACACAGTGATCATGGCAAACATTATGTACCCACATTAGTGCCATGTGTTTGTTCAATTTATTTGCATGATTATAATTCCATTTGAGTATCTATTTCTTAATGACATTTCTTCAAAAATACCATTTCCTCTATATATTTGTCTGTTGATGAACCAAGCTTCAGAGGTACCCAAGTTTTTCAGCAAATATTTTTATTTTGAATAAATATACCTTTTCCTCTCTCAAATATTAAAAAAACTGTTTTTCTAGTTTTGACAAATTCTCTACTCAAGTTAGTTTCATATCGCTTAATTTTGAGTGACTATAATCTGAAAACACAGTAACTACTCTGAAAATGAAATCTGACCAGTGCACTCTGGTTGAACTGTTGTTTTTCACTTAATTGTGCTTAGCATGCAGCTCATTGTTGATAGCCTTGCTTGTGTTGACACTTGGGTATTTATTCATTGATAATATGCTGCCAAATATAACTAGTTCATGAGTGATAAACCAAATTTAGTTCCTGATAGTCCAAAAATATTTAACTATTATCATTATCACTTCTCAAAAATGATATCCAAATCCTTTCACTTTTTAATATTTTTAGAATGTCAAAACTGATGAGGATTTATTAGTCTATGAACTAAATGAAAACTTACAAGACCAATTCACATTGTAAAATTATATAATACAAATCTGCTTTCTTGTGCTTTTTAATCATCTTGTATTGATATACATTACATATACACACACATATATGTATATATATATATATATATATGTATATGCCATTTTGGACTATTACATTATCTCTTAAATATAAACTAGGAAGTTCCTTAATGACTATAGCCAATTTATTAAAACACTTTTTTAAAGTTTGATTATTTATGCCATTAATTTCAAAATAGAGTCAAATATATTTTCAAAGAATTGTGATAAAATAAAATCCACCCCACTATGTAATAAAGCCACAAATAACTCTGTGAGATCATAGTATTAAGAGAATTATAATTCAAAGTATGTTCAATTTTTATCCCTACATAAAGATATATCTAGATTTACTATTTTATTTGAAGTTACAAGTTTAGTTGGGAAATATACCCACAAAATTGTTTTATAATAGAAAATAACATGGTTTATTTTAACAGTAGTATTATAATTGAGTATAAAGAGAATAAGGCATATTTTCCCTCCATAAGGATAGAAAGTAAGTTACAACTGAAAGTAGGTTAAAAATAAGGAGAGAATATAGATCTGTAATTATAGAACCACTCATATTTGATTTATTACAACAGGCAGTACATGCAGGCAGGATTTACAAGGGAGTTTCCTGTATCATCAAGTGTCTTACCTCACATCATTGGTTTAATATTTTCCATCTCCTAATTTTAATGACTCTGCTTTCCCAAAGACTGCTGTAATTTATCCCACAGTTTCTTTTTAAAAAGTGGAATTTAAAACAGAAACACTGTTGCTGAATTTTATTGTCTTTTCCATTAGTTAATACCCCCTCCAACACACACATATTTGTAGACATAACAGCACTGCCTATTCTTATTCTAATGAAAATTTATATATATATATGTAACATTTATAGCTATATAATATATATATATATATATATATATATTCACTATTTGATACTGGAGCCATTTTTATGTTCGTGAATGATGTGTATACCACTTTCTCTGCTCCAATGTAAAATTTAAGAAATTCAATTCTGTTGAATTTATGAGACAAGAAGTATATTCAAATCAAATTTGCCACAAATTTGTGCCATGAGATACTTAAAGTATAATTTTATTTTTCTTCTTAGATCAGACTGGAACAATCCTTCTCCAAACATGGTTTGAAAATAAACAAAGTTATAGTAGCTCTTACTCTCTAACTTGTTCACTCCTTCAGAGATTTACTTAGAAAAGAGATGAGAAAAAAATTGAAATAAGTCCCAGCTGGAACCATATGCCAACACTCTCAGAGTCTTTTTTTTTCTTTAAAGATACAAAAAGTAAGAGTAAGAATCAAGTCTATTTATTTGGAAGAGTTATCCAGAAAAAGTTGTTCTAGAATAGGTGAATGCTGTTTCCTATTGTCCCAATTTATCTATCAATTGTCATTTAGAAACTCTGTCAGCATTACTGCAACTGTGCTGTGAGGCCATTCCAGATGGAAGTTGGCACTGTTTTCTGGTAAACTTAGATATACTCCTTTTCCAGGAATTTTCTAACAAATCCTTATAATTCCCCTGGTGTTAAAAAGAGGAATTTTAAGATACAATAAAGGGAGGGCAAATAGTGGCTATTACTTAAAAAGAGAGTTGACAAATTTTTCACTTTTCCTGTATACCCTATTCCTTATAACTCCACTAGTTCAAAATGTCCCAAAATTGGTAAAAATAAAAATAAAATAAATGTTTTGATGGGGTTTCTGCTTTTCCACAAATCCTCACTGAGTCTCTGAGCATAAGTGTTGAACATGACATGACAATGTCAAGAAAGAGTAAAGGTTTACTGAAAAGCATAAATAATATAAGAGAACAAGATAAGTATGTCTGGGTAGCGGTAATTATTTACATCTTCTACCTTGTCCTTTATCTATGCTGTATGTGTAGCCGAATGAGATGATCAGGAAAGATGAGAGAGAGGACTCAACAAGTAGTATCTTACATTTAAAATATTGCTGTTTGAGCTCAGTGTGGTTGTACATACCTGAGACCTCAGCATATCAGTTAAGGTGTGAGGACTGAGACTTTGAAGCTAGCCTGGACTACATAATTAGACCTTGTCTCAGAAAACATCTACAAATACTAAACAAACAAAAAAAAATGTTGCCACGAAGAATGAAGAATTGTATGCTTGCTACTTATAATTCTTGTCATAATTAACCAGTGTCACCATGACCAGTTTACATTTCAGGAAACTAGGGCTCAGTAAACACATTGTTAAACATCTGTCAACATGCTTAAGACCAACTTTTTAAGTAAAATCTTTGAAGAAAAAAATGCAAATCTAGTGCCACTAATGATCACTACTAGTTACTAATGGATGATTTCCTATTTGAGTTTGTTTGATGCTCTCTCATGATTAGATTGAACTTGTAGGGCTGGAGAGATGACTCAGCGGTTAAGAGCACTAACTACTCTTACAGAGGTCCTGAGTTCAATTTCCAGCAACTGCATGGTGGCTCACAACCACGTATAATGGGATCTGATGCCCCCTTCTGGTGTGTCTCAAGACAGCTACAGTGTACTCATATAAATAGATTGAACTTATAGTTCAAATCTCAAAATATTGCCATTACTATGAAATTATAGAAACAGAAGCCCTTACTGTATAATCTTTTCTTCTTTGCTGGATGAATGTTCTAGTATATCATTTCAAGATTCAAAATAAACATTCCAGAAATACAAAGAACAAAAGGAATCTCTAATATCATGGCAAACTACTGAAGTCATAAAGTATGAATTAAGTGGTAGCATTTAAAGCACATTTATGTTGGTTCTTATTTCATAATTTTATTTAAAGGTACTTTAAATGGAAATTATGTTGTCTAAACACATCTAAAACTTGAGCAAATGTTTTTTCAGGAAAGAAGGTGGTGAAGTATCATGGGGTTGATGAAATGGACTTGGAAGGTGGGCACATTTTCTCGAAACATTCTACCAAGAAATTGGCCTTTTACCTAAATAAATCTATGGAGTTGACTAAGTATTACTCTCTTATGAGCAAAATGGCATGTGATTTATGAGCTGAAAGATGAGACTTTATGCTCAGTATGGCTATTTGCCTTTAAGCTAATTCTAGGCAAAAGTGCGATCAGTGAAAGAAAAAGAGGAGCAGTAAAGTAAGTGGTTTGTGGCTGGTGTCCAGCGTGGACAGTTCACAATCATAGGTCTAAAAGAATGATTCAGTCACTTGTAGATAGAATGCTACTACCAACCCATTTATGAGAGGGACTACCCCAAAATGAAAATTGCAGCTGTAATAGAAGAGCACATAATTATTAGCATGTGCATAAACTAATATTTAGTGTTTACTGAAATAAGTACTTTTATGGGCATTTTTTCAAGTTATGAATCTATGGTTTTGTGCAAAATAGAGTCAGGGTTTCTCCAGGGACCACTGGGTCACACGGTACTTGTACTGAGGGACTTCTGCGTATTGAGTATTCATAATGGATATTTTTGAATTTGTATTTTACACGAGAACTGTTACATTTACAGATGTATGCATGTCTCCGAATAGAATGCACTATGGGAAAATTAAACAAAAATTGTTAGAAAAAGTGGACTCTTAAGTATGGTTATAAATCTCAAAGAGAAGAAACAGCTCTAATTTATGACCCATGTGGGAGAAATTCTGGGTGTATTCTTTCTGGATGTACTTTCTCGTTTCTCTCACAACTGTGGCACAGAGGGGTAATCACCAGTATGAACTCTACTGTGAAAGGTCTGAAATGACCTCACTGAAAATGATTCCCAGAGATGCTTCTTTGCTTTCTTAAGTAATTGAATATGAAATCTATAGCTAGTGCTTTTAAATCTATATACATCACAAATGACAGAAAACACCAAAATGTTAAAAGTGCCCAAAATGTTGTAGTTCAGACAGAAAAGGGAGCTGGGTTTTTGTGTTTTAAAGGATGATATTGAATTACATACAATCCTTTGGAAATGTATTAAAAACAATGTTTGGTATAGTCCTCCAACAATTCCATGTCCACCTGACTTTTGGTAAATAAAGCTCTTGGATTCCTTCTAAATATTTTGTGTTAGAGTGAAAAATTTATTGAAATGAAATGAAGACTAAGAAGCAATTGTTCCTTTAGATACAGAATGGATTATGATTTTAAATAAATATAATTATGATCTACTAATTAAGAATTTTATTATGACTTATAAAATCTATGATAAATCTGTATATAGCTGTTCTAGTGAGAGCAGTTTACTTTAATAGATAATTGTCCTGGCAAATATATTGTGCTATGCAACATGAGGCACTTTAATTCACTATGACTAAGAACAAATCAATAAATCAATTCTACATAAATAATTTGGGGAGAAGATGAGTATTACAAAATCAATTAACACAGTATGGCACTCTGTACTATTAAATAATGAACACTGAATAAATGTCATAAAGACTATTAAATTAAAGAAATTGTTTTAGTCTTTCATAATATGTGCAGATAGCAAATTGATTAGATAAACCACAAAACTGGTGCACTCTGAAACTTTTTGGATCCAATTTGATAAATAATAAAAGGTTTTTCCCATTTCAAAGAATATGAGCTCCTTCCAAGTTATTCCTGTCTATCCTAATGTAGATTCTAATCACTTGCTGTTTTTCACTGTGTTGAGATAATCAAATGAGCTGGTGCCTTGCAGCATGCCTGACACATTTACTCATAAGGTGGGTGGTACGATAATTCAATATTTAGATGTTTATGTATTTTTTTCATATTTATCACAATTATGTGCCAGTGTCCAGTCAGATAAGGTAAAATTCTTAATTTAAATAAACAAAAACTCATTTTCAAATAATGAGAAAGTAGGAAGCAAACCATTTTAGGAAAAGATTTGCAAATTCCAGGTTCAAAGCACATAGGGGCATGACATATTTAAGGAATTAGAAGCAGGTAAGAATGGCTGGGGTCTATTTAAAATACATAAAACAGGAAGTAAGAAAGATACATGTATGTTACACTAAACAAAGCCCCATATGTCCACATGAAACCTTTGGAGCATATTTTTAGTGTCATGGCAAACTATTTATTAAGGGCTTCGAGCAAAGAACATCTGAGGTCTGGTGTATATAACATATATTTTTGTACCAGAATGAAACAAAGTTAGGAGATGCCAGTGTTACTTAGGCATGAGATGGTGATGCTTAGATTAAGGTAGAAGCATTTAAGAAGTCAACTGGGAAGTGTTTGGGATGAGAATTTTATAATTTGCTGACAGAGTAAATGTGGGGGAGGCATTAAAAAGGAATTCAGCATATTTCTTGCTGGCTATCATTTAGCTTCTGCAAGCAAGTAAGTGATTTAGTCAATTGTAACGAGAAATACCAATGTGCATCAGGAACCCAAAGTTCTGATTAGGACATATACTGTGATTACATATTAGCCAACATTCTAAATGAGTACGCCAAGTGAGCACAAGGTACTGGGAGGTTTATGAATTTAGGAGGCATCAGGATATAACAGATCCTGTAGCAATAGCCTTAGTACCAAATAACTAGATAAGTTCTGGAAAGGCACTGGTTTTCAGTCCACGTGGGAAAGTCAATGGGAGCAGAGGATGACAGCAATGCAGTGACAGGACAGAAGCATTCATAAGTAAGAAGTGAAGCTTTAACTTTTCCCCTTTGACTCTTTTGTGCCTGTGCTGAACTGGGAAGGTGCTACTCACACTAGAGAAGGATCTTTCTCCCTACAGTAGTCTTTCCTGTAAACATACTCTAATATCTTTCCAGAGCCTTGTCTCTTAGTTCATTGCAGATCCAACCAATGTTACAATCATTAAGTCCCAAAGTGTTTTCTACTAGCTTAGATAATATTAGCTTTTTACATATGAGCATCTTTGATGCTCAAGAGAGATACACATGTTTAAAGTCATCCAGCCACTAAATGGTGAGGTTTTGAATAAGATCTAAGTGTTCTTTTTAAAAATAATTTTCTTCAACAAAATACAAAGGGGGTTGGAAGGAGAGGAAGAGGGAGGAGAGAGAAACCTCCTGGTTAGAAGAGCTGGGAGGAATTGGGGGAAGGGTGCATATGATCAAAACACACTTCACACTTATACAAACTTTTCAAAGAAATAAAAAAGGAAATATATCAACCCTCCCATCTGTCCCATTTCCCCCTCCAAGTCCCCTCATGTTCTCTTATGTGTATCCTTCTTATTTCATGTTTTTTTTAAGATTTTATTTTTATTTTATATGTATGGATTTTCTGAATGCACATATGTTTGTGCACCATTCATGTGCAGTAACTAGAGGACAGTTGATCTTCTGGAGTGGAGTCACAGAGAACTATGAGATGCCATTTATGCTGGGATAGAACCCAGGTACTCTGGACAAGTGATCAGTGCTCTTCACCCTTAAACCATATCTCCAAGCCTCTTTTAAGTGTTCTAGTTCTTCCTATTATATTCTTTCTCCCTTACTTTACATAGGAGTGAATATTGGTTTGTCACAGATAATGCTTATTATGTTCAAATATCATGAATGGATGTTGGGGTTGTCACAGGGCTATTGCTGAATCAATTGAAGTTATCATATAATTTCGGTACTTGAGTCTACTTATGTAGTGAATTATATTTATTGATGTATGCATGTATGTATGTATGTATGTATTTATGTATGCTTTACTGGAATGAAGCCAACTTCATCACCAACTTGAATGATATTTGGATAGGTACTAGAATAGAGTTTGCAAGTATTTTGTTGAGAATTTTTGTGTTCACCAGTGAGATTATTCTATAATTCTATTTTCCTTTGGACTTTTATCTGTTTTTTTTTTCTATCAGGATAATACTGGTTTTTGAATAAAGCATTTAGAAGTGGTCTTTCCTATTTTAGAGAATAATTTTAGGAATATTACTGTTATTTCTTCTTTTAAGATCTAATATAATTGTATCTCAGATCTATATGGCCCTGAATTTTAAGTTGGGAAACTTTTAATTACTGTTTCTATTTCATTGGTTGTTCAGTTGTGTTTAAGTTCATGTTGGTTTAATTTTGGTAGATTATAAAATCCATCTATTTTTTTAGATGTTTCAATTTGGTGAAATTTCATGGTAAATCCACATGATTCTTGGAATTTTATTGGTATCTGCTGTAATTTTTCTTAATTCTTTTTATTTTTTATCTCTACTTTTATTAATTTAGATCTTCTCTCTTTTGGGCTTATATTGGGTAAAAATTTGTGAATTTTATTTATCTTTTTAATGAACCAACTGTTTCATTGATTCATTTTATTGCATAATTTATCTTTTAAATATTAAATTTATTTATCTTTTATCTATTAAATTCTACCTTGATCTTCATTAGTTTTCTTCATTTACAACTTTGCTGTTTGGGTTGTTCTTTTGTTTTTTCCTTTTTGCACATTTATTAATTAATTATTTTATTTATTTAATCCAACTGTTGCACCTTTCTTATTCCTCTAACAGAGTTCTTTTCCCCATTCTCCACTTTGCTTCTACAGGGTGCTCCTCCATATGACCCCTCTCCCCAACCCCCTGCCGGGCATATCACTAAGAGATTAGGCTCATCCTCTCTCACTGAGGCCAGACAAAGCAGCCCTCTGCTACACATGTGTTGGGAGCCTCAGATCAGCACCTGTATTCTTAGTTGATGGCTCAGTCTCTGGGAACACTTAGGGGTCCAGGCTAGTTGATACTGTTGGTTTTCCTTTGGGGTTGCCATCCTCTTCAATTCTTTCAATCTCTCCTCTAATTCTTCCATAGAGGTCTCCGATCTCCATACAAAGCTTGGGTCTGAGTATCTACTTCTGTCTCAAGTCAGCTGATGGTAGTGCCTCTCAGAGGACAGTCATGTTAGGCTCCTGACATGCATGTCCTTTTGGGTCTGGGTTACCTCATTCAAAAGGATGGTATTTTCTAGTTCCATTCATTTGCCTGCAAAATTCATGATGTCTTTGTTTTTAATAACTGAATAATATTGTGTAAATGAACAACATTTTCTGTAGCCATTCTTCAGTTGAGGGACGTCTGAGTTGCTTCTAGTTTCTGGGTATTAAGAAAAAAGATGTTATGAATATAGTAGAGCATGTGTCCTTGTGATATGGTGGAGATCCTTAGAGTTACACTAAGATGGTTTATATTATTTGTGATGATTATGAAGGGTGTTGTTTCCCTAATTTCTTCCTCAGCCCATTTATCATTTTTGTAGATGAAGGCTACTGATTTCTTTGAGTTAATTTTGTATCCAGCCACTTGGCTGAAGTTGTTTATTAGCTGTAGAAGTTCTCTGGTAGAATTCTGGAGGTCATTTATGTACAGTTTTAAATCATCTGTGAATAGTGATACCTTGACTTCTTCCTTCCCAATTTCTATCCCCTCAATCTTCTTTTGTTGTCTTATTGCTCTAGCTAGAACTTCAAGTACTATATTGAGTACATAGGGAGAGAGTGGGCATCTTTGTCATGTCCCAGATTATAATGGGATTGCTTCATGTTTCTCTACATGCAATTTGATTTTCCAATGCTTTAAGATTCATCATTTGATGTTTATTTCCAACTTCTCTAATTTTTTATTGTATAGGTACTTAGAGCTGTATATAAACTTTCCTCTCTGAACTTACCTCAATTTTTACCATTGAATTGGGTATGTGTTTTAATTTTCATTTACTTCTAGGACATTTTAATTTCTTTTTTGATTTTTGCACTGCTCTACTCTTCATTCAATAGGGTGTTGCTCAATCTCCATGGGTTTGCATATTGTCTGTAGTTTCACCTGCTGTTGATTTCCATTGTGGTCAGATGTAATGCAGAATGTTGTTTCAATTTTCCTGTATTTGTTGATATATGTCTTGCTTGTGTCATAATATGTGATCTATTTTAGAGAACGTTTTCAGGGGTGCTGAGATGAATGTGTATTGTTTGGTGTATGAGTGGAATGTTCTGAATATTTCCATCAGATCCATGATGCTATTTAATTCCATTTTTCTTTCTTTATTTTTTATACATATATTTGTCCAATAGTGAAAGTAAGTTAATGAGACCATCCATCATTACTGTGCTGTAGTAAATCTATGCTATTAAATCTAAAAGTATTTTCTTTATAAAATTTGCTGAGCTTATATTCAGTGCTTATATATTAGAATTATAATTTCTTCATGGAAGGATTGTTCCCTTTAAATGTATGAAGTAACTCTCTGTGGCAGTTTGAATAAAAATGGCCCTCATTGGCCTTATATTTGAATGCTTAGTCTTCATGGAGTGGCACTGCTTGAGAGGGATTAGGAGGTGTGGCATTCTTGGGGTAGTTGTGGCACATTAGAAGTTTGTCACTGAGAGTGGGCTCTGAGGTTCCACTAGCCCAAGCCGTGGCCATTGGCTCTCTCTTCCTGCTTCCTCCAGATCTGGAGGTAAAACTTTCAGCTATTTCCAGCATCATGTCTGCCTGTATGCCACCATAGTCCCCCACCATGATGATAATGGACTAAAACTCTGAAACTATAAGCAATCCCCAAATACATGCTTTATTTTATAAGAGTTCCTATGGTCATGGTGTCTCTTCACAACAACAAAACACTGACTAAGACACCCTCTTTATGTCATTTGACAGTATTTGGTTTTGTAGACATTAGAATAGGAACACTTGTTTGTTACTTGGTTCTATTTGCTTTCAGTTCCTTCTTTTGAATTTTTTCACCTTAGGATAGTGTTTATATTTAGTGATAAACATGTTTCTTGAAGCAGCCAAAAGAAAGATTCTGTCTTCCAAATAGTCAGCTAGTCTGTTTTTTTTTTTTTTGATGTATGAATTAAGTCACTGTATTTTAGAGTTTTTATTGAAAGGTATATATTGTTCCTTGTCATTTTATTAATCTTTTTGTGTTTGAGAATTTCTCATTCTTCTGTTTAATGAGTTATGAAACATTTGCAGCATTATTTTTTTTTCCTCCCATATCATCTTTATTGCGCTCATCTCTTTCTTCAAACTGAAGTATTCATTCCAATATTCTCTGCTGGGCTATTTTAGTGGTCAATAATTCCTTTGGTTTGCTTTTTATCATCGTTTTTCTTTTACCATAACTTATGACAGACATTTGCTGAGTACATTAGAGAGGTTGTACAGTTATACTCTCTCAAAGTTTGAGAGATATTAGCCCTTTTTGAGTCGATGGATTGAAATGAAAAAGTCAGCAGTTTTTCTGACTAGCCTGCCTCTCTATGTGACTTGGCTCTTCTCTTTTGTATCTTTAGTACACTCTCTCTGTTCTGTAGATTTAAGGTTTTAAATATATGAATGAGGAGTTTGTCTTGCTTCTTTGCTGTTCTGTATGTGTCTTGTATCTGGATAGGCTTCCTTTCAATATATTTGAGAAAATATCTTCCATGATTTCATTAAATATTTTATGGCATTTGCATGAAATATTTATTCTTGGAAATATTTAGAATATGTAGATATTGCCATAGTTTTTGACATCTTCTGTTCATACATTCAAAAAATCATCATTGACCTTGACTGACTCATCTTCCACTTCATTTTGTTTTGATATCTTTATACATGATATTTCATCTCCAATAACATCCATTCAGTTGGTGAGGATATCCACTTAACATTTCATTTGACCAATTTTATTTTTCACTTCCATTATCATTCTGGTTTTATTTTTTTCTAGTATTTTATCTCCTTATTAAATTCTGTTTCAACAACATAAATGAACTTCCTTATTTCATTTTGCTGACTGTATTCTCTGGGATAATTCTGGAGTCCAGTGTGAGTTGTTGTACCATATTGAAAGTCATTTTTAAAATTTTGTATATGAACTTCTATGTTAGTCATTTTCGCTGGAGGCCATTTGAATGAGGTTGGTAATTTTCGGCGCATCAAGTTGTCTTAAATTTTCATGCTTCTTAGGTTCTTCTGGGATGTGCTTATCTGGGGATAGATTGTTTGTTAAGACTGGAGGTCAGCTCTGGTGCTGTGCTGTGTTAGATTGGTGCTCCAGGTACCAAGCTCTAGCTTTTGACTGCTCCTGAGGGTTGAGTATTGCCTATTTGCCATAGGCTATTTGTCACTATTCAGTAGTTAACTCATTTTGATAGCAGTAGATAATAATAGAATAGAAACCGACTATAAAACAGATGCTTTTTAAATACTAGTTCTGGAAGTGGGGAGCCAGTGGCACTGTGTATACTGATAGTGTGGGTGGAAGGGAGGCAAAGGGAGCAATGGCGATGTGACTAGCTATAAGTACTGTTAGATGGGAAGTAGAGGAGAGGGGCCAACAAAGGACTTAAAATAATTGAGTAAAAGCAAAAATAGGGGGGCTGGCTGTGGGACAAACTAAAATGAAGAGGTAAGTTGTAAAGTAGGTCTGCCTTTGAACTTTGGGAGATGGAAAAGTAACAGGAATGGATATAAGAAAGGAGAAAGGAGAAAAGAAGATAGAGGTAGACATAGAGATAGAGATAGATAGCTAGAGATAGATAAATAGAGAGACAGAGGGATGGAGGAAAAGCAAAAAAAGAGAGAGAGAAACAGTACAGGATAATATTTACACTGCTCCATCTTATCAAAGCATTGGTATGAATTTGACTGAAGCATTTAATTTTTTTGAATGAAATAATTTTTTTAAGTCTGTTTACTCTGGGGAGAAACTTACTCAGAATCTAACCCAAGTTTAAAAGTATCCTAGCCTTTTATGTCATTTCATGGCTCATTGCTAGTAGATGGCAATAAGTTCCCCCCTTCCCCTGCCTCACTTAAAAATTGCCAAGGGTCAGTGATGGACAGAGGTTAATTAAAGAAGTACATTTTTGTTTATATGGAGACTTTAGTCAATAATAATATCACATCATATATTTGATATTTTGGTAAAAGCTATTAGGAGTTCTTGACCTTTCAACATGGTAACTATTAGAGGAGATAGATAAGTTAATTAATTGTGGTAATAATCTCAAATCATTACCCTCTACACTGTAAATATATATACTTTTGTCAATGATTCCTCATTAAGGCTGAGGCATCATTGAAGACTGTGAAAGAATTGACTACATCTACGTAAAGGAAAATGAAAAACCTGGAGCGGCGGACCCTAAAGACATTACATTTGATAAAATCTCAGGAAAAATAGAAAGTTACCTCAGCTCAGGTACCTCAGCCTCAGCTGTCTGTCACAGACTCCTTCCTCTGCAGCTAGGCAGCTCCCCGCTGGCCCCGCCCTCAGTCCCACCCCGGCCCCGCCCCCAGGCTCCGTTCCGCTCCTCTGTCCACTCCGGCCTCACTGGCTCCGCCCTCGCTCCCCGTGAGTGCTTTACAGATGAGAGGAAGATTCCGCCCACTCCCCTCTTTCGACCAATAAAAAATTGCTTCGTCATTTGCCACTTCCCGGTCGGGGGTGACGTGCTGCGTCTCCCCGCCCTCTTCCCCCCCCCCCCCCCGCTGCCTCTGGGATCTAAGAAGATGGCGAAGGTCACCGAGCGTTACGACGTGACTTGGGAAGGTAATTTTGGGCGGGGAGGGTGCTGGGAGACCCAAAGCTCTGGGAAATGGTTCACAGGTACCCAGGATTCCCGGAGAGATTCGTTCCCCGTTGTGTCCTCCGCCGGGCAGCTCTCCCTGAACCGCCCGAACCGAGTGGACACTGGGGCTGGTTCCTTCCTGGGCCCGGCCACGGTCTGCGGCGTACCGTGTCGCGTTTGCTGGTCCGTACACCGATCCTCCTGCCTCTCTGCGCACGGGTTCTGTCATCTTCTGTTTAGGAGGCAGGAGGGACGCGGGGCTGCGACTGTCACACAGCATGTGGTTTCTGGGAGGCGTGGAGGAGGCGGGACCAATGTGTTGAAGCTGGTTTGAAGCCAAGAGTTAGGTGCAGTGAGGCCTGTGCTAAGTGTTTGGAAGGGTTAAAGTGTATAGAAAAGGTGTGTGGGAGATCCTCAAACAAATGTGTTTCTTCACCATGCACGTTCTATTTTGTTCTGTTTTCAGAACTGGGTTTAGAAAGTCTCTTTTAACTTCCTTGGCCAAACCTGCTTAAAGCACACACAATGTAGTAGCTTCCTACTTACTTTCTGCCAATTAATTCGTTTTCTGAAGGAGAATGCAACTGGTTAATTTGGAGGCATGTGTTCACATGTGATGGTCTTTTCCTGCCTGGTTGACCAAGAGTGGAGAATCTTTAAATAAAACATTCAAATCTTGTATCAGTTCTGTATGAGCTGTTATCTCTTTCAAAAAAAGGTTGGTGGGAGTCATGCTTTTTTAAAAGCACGGAATTTCTGTTTATATTCCCAGCAGTTGGCACAGTACAGTGTACTTCAGTAGCTAATTTGCCCATTGAGTGCTTTTGTGGGATCTTTAACATGTAGAGTAAAATTTACATGAAGTGTTTGAACATGAATAAATCTCGAATATTATGAGAAGTAAAAGATTTTATATTGCATAAAAAAATCTAAGTGTTGGTTCTGTATGTCAAGTACGACACAGCCCCAACCTTCAAAGAGTTTACAGTTTAATGGAAGAACAAACCTGTCAATTCATTTTTACTTTACCCTTCAATCGTAAAGTAGATAGGTAAGTAGGTGTTCGTTTCAATGCTTTTAAAAGTGTTATAAATACTTTATGATTTTTGAAAATTGATATTTTGAATGTATGTGAAGGATAGCTTTTAAAATCTATTAATGTGTACAATCAAGGGACAAGGATTATGTCACTGTTGGCAAGCAAAATGATTCTGTGTAGCTCCATACTGTCCTGCGGGCATTCTAAAGTGTAGCCATATAACTAGATTTGGAATAGTTACCACTGTGCAAATTTGTTGAGCAATGAAAGACAAAATTATTTTAAAGTGGTCGATAAGCTTCTAACCTGAGAGAAATGATGTTGTTGTTGGTTGATGGAATTATGTCACTCTGCTGAATGATCTGGCTCTTGGTGGCATCGAGCTGGAGCCACTGCCTGTCCCAACTCTGAGCTGGCTCCGCTTGTCTTTCCTAGATTGCCTAAACTGCCATGCGTTTGTCTTAGGGGTCAGCACACTCGATTCCTTCCACCAAAAGTGTTCTCTCCTCACAGCCTCACTCCTCACTCTTTTTTTTAATTAGATATATTCTTTATTTACATTTCAAATGTTGTTCCCTTTCCTGCCCCCCCACCCCCGGAAAATCCCCTAACCCATCCCGGCCCCTGCTCACCAATCCACCCACTCCCGCTGCTTCCTTGTCCTGGCATTCTCCTATAATGGAGCATCTAGCCTTCTCATGACCAAGAGCTTCTCCTCCCTTTGATGTCCAACAAGGCCATCCTCTGCTGCATATGCATCTGGAGGCATGGGTCCCTCCATGTGTACTCTTTGGTTAGTGGTTTAGTCCCTGGGAGCTCTGGGGGTACTGGGTGGTTCAAATTGTTGTTCCTCCTAGGGTGCTGCAAATGCCTTCAGCTCCTTGGGTCCTTTCTCTAGCTTCTCCATTGGGACCCTGTGCTCAGTTCAATGGCTGACTGAGAGTGTCCCCCTCTGTATTTGTCATGCACTGGCAGAACCACACAGGTACAATTCATAGACCAAATGAAGCTCAAGAAGAAGGAAGAACTAAGTATGGATATTCTGGTCTTTCTTAGAAGGGGGAACAAAATACCCACAGGAGGAGATACATAGACAAAGTGTGGAGCAGAGACTGAGGGAAAGACCATCAGAGTCTGCCCCTCCTAGGGATCCATCCCATATACAGTTACAAAACCCATACACTATTGTGGATGCCAACACTCCTTACTCTTAAATGTTAATCTCTCACAGTGATGCTCAAAAGTTACATGTTGCAGGACCCTTTAGCAACATCTTCTCACTCCTGCCACCATATTTACAAGAGAAGTAAAGAGGAAAAACAAAAAAATAAAAATCCCAAGCAACTGAATGGAACCAGAATCCCTGCTCCTGGATTGTGTGCTTTCTTACTATTGAAGCACTTGCTTGCTTGTGGTACATCAGGTTTTTTTTTTTTTTTTTTTTTTTTCTCCGCTGTTAGAATGAAAGAAACTAGACCTACTTTGCTCACTGTTATGTAACTAGTGCTTGGCACAGGGAAGAAATGATTTATTAATTGACTGAATTATTGAAAGTGTTAACAACCACCACTAATAAGTTGTCTGAGCTTTTTCTAGCTTTCTGGCCATTATCTTATGTGAACCTGGGCACCCCAGTGACTAGAACACAGTTTCCTTATTTTGTAAAATGAAGGCTTAATTTTCCTGAAAACCTGTTTTGTGAGAATATGGATGGTTGATGAAACATCAGATGGAGTTTTGTTTGGATATGGTGGGCAGTGTCAGCTGTATCCTTAGGCTCTCCATTAGCATCATAAATGGGTTCAAAGAACACTATAGTGTGTGTATCTGTGGGTGTGTCTGTGTGTTTGTGTGTGTATTTATGTCTCTCTGTGTGGTGTTTGTTATATCATACATGAGAGTGTGGGTGTACACAGGCACAAAGATACCAGAAGAGGAAGTTATGTATCTTGCTGTACACTCTTTACCTTATTTATTTGAGGCAGGGTTTCTCACTGAACCTGAAGCCAGGCTAGTAGACAGCAAACCCCAGTGAGCAATATCTCCTCCCTGACCCACTTCCTAGTGCTGGCATTAGAGCCAAGCAGGGCTTTTTATCTTTTGCAAAAGATTCAGCTCAGGTTCTTATGCTTGTAAAACAAAGAATCTTACCCAACAAGAGCTCTTAGCCCCTGAGCATCTCCCCAGATCCTGTAATTCTTGAAATAGGAATGTATATAAAAGACTTTAGTAAGTTTAACATTCTTTTAAGTCTCAAATAGATGATATAAACAAATAGAGTGTTCATTTTGTAAGCCAGTTGAAAGCATTTGTTATGTAGAATATTATTTAGAAATTTGGGGGTAGGAAGGAGAATGTAGACTTGTAAGGAAAGTAGTCAAGTTTCTTGAGAATATATATTTAGGCATGGCTGGATAGGATGCCTTGTGCAGTGCCTAGCATAATAGACATGAAATGAGTTTTTAAAATATTGTAGAGAATTTTGTTTGTATTCCTCCTTTTTTACATCATCCCTTAAGAACCCACAATTTTGACCTTTCATGGATGCAGCTTCCCTCTTGTATCTAGAATACACAATCTCACAGCTGACATTATGGTTTGCTGACTCTCAACTTTTATGCCCCCTTTCCAGGATTTTCCCCGAGGCACAGGGACTGGGTTGTATATGTATCAACAATTTGGTTTCTGTGTCTTGTTTTTTCTTTAAGGTGCTAGGAAGACCTTGTGCCAGTTCAAATGTTTATATTTTATACATCTCTATTATGCTTGCCTTTACAAATAAGCCTCCGTGCAAGATTTTGATTTTTTTTATCTTTTTGTATGTATGTGTGAGTATGATATATGTATGTATGTATGTATGTATGTATGTATGTATGTAAATGTCATTAAGTTCCTGCTGGGTGTTTGTCTATTGATTTCTACCTAATTTTACAAAACAGTTTGTCACACTACACCTTGAACTCACTGATTGGCACTAGGTCTCCAGGATCCACTTGTCTGTGTTCTTATAACTATGGGAGAGTGTTGCCATGCCCAGCTTTTTGCAAGAGCTCAAGGGATTGAAACTAAGGTCTCTTTCCATCCTTCTGCAAGAAGCACCATCAAGTGCGATGTCTTTTTTCCAAAACCCCTTGCTTTTGTTTCTTAATAGCATTCTTAATAGCATTTTTCTAGGTACACTTAATTTTTCTCACACTGTTCTCTGCATCCATTTGTTGCCAAGTGCTGGAATACACTAGATTGACTTTGCATCTCACTAGTGCACTGCCATGCCTAACTGGAAGAACACTTCTACTGAAGTTTCTGTACATTGAAATAACTTACATTTTGCCTTTAAATTTAGTACCCACCCTATCCATTAAGAGCCATGGCAGTTACATTATCACTGATTTGGTAATCCAAATTTTGGGACTATGAATAAGTGTTAAAAAGTATATACTGATTCATGTAAGTGAATCTGTAAGTGGTCTTTGAGAATTTATATTGGGATGGAGGAAATACAGAGAGAAAGGTGTTTTATACAAAAGAAACAGAGTAGAAATCAGGCTGTTTCCTCCTTTCTCGAGGTTCAGGTATCTTAGGCCAGTAAGACCCAGTCCTTAGGGAAAGATGAACAGGATAGCCCCTTTGTAGCCTCTCCTATTGCTATTACCCCCTAGTACAAAGACAGGAGTTAACAGCATGTACAGAGAGTGGTGAGTAGCTTACATGTAAAGGATACAATAAAATGAGCTTGGATTTGAAGAGCATGCTGTCTTTGGGGAACAGCTTTAAAAAAAGTATACTCAAGGGAGGAATGTTCCCCTAATTTATTTCCAGCCAGAGGTTTCCCCTTATTTCACTTACTTAAGGCAACCAAACCTTTTGTAGTGCTTTATGTTTACTAGAATGTTTTCTATAAATTGTTTGATAGTAGCAGTCCTAAACTCAGACTACATAAATGTGTATGAAGTTGGCTGAAAGATTGTAACAGTACCTATGAGGAATTTATGAGTGCTAGTAATTGAAATCGGCTTAGAAGCAAAACAAAAGTCCAGACCACAGCACTGTCCAAACATGGGCTCTTGGTTTTGCTGTATTTAAGTTTCATGAGAGACCTATAAAGCTTGTAACCCTGTGTATTTAATAACCAAAGTGGTAGAAATGTTCAGTGATAAGTCCCAAATCACCACTTTCATGTTGATGAGGCAGAGCTGATTTAATACTAGTCCTCCAACTCTATCCCTTGCTCTTTATGCTTCTTAGTGCCTAGAGCCAGGCATCAGCATATACTTTATAAAGAATAACCAGATAGTACTTCTATCTAAATGTTCTAAATGACAGCAACTTTGTGTCTTACTTGGCTTGTATTGGCTCTTCCTGTAACACTGCAGCACAGAAAAACAAAACCTCCCCAAAACGTAAGTTCTAATAAAAGTTTGCCTGCAAAACAATTGGGTACAAATTTTGGCCATAAGGTAGTAGTTTCTTGACTCAAGTTTAAGCTTTCTGATATAAATGCAAAGTGAAGAGCAAGCCAAAGAAGATTAATAGTGTTTGTCATTATAATTGAATAGAGGCTGACTGAGAGAGAATCATCAAAATAGCAGTATGCATAAACTGAACAAAAATTCTGTTTTCAGCACACACAATTAATAATGCTCACTGCAGTAGCCAAATTATATGGGTATTACTTTTTATCTTTACTTGGTAGATGAGAATGTTGAAATGCAAAGTGAATATCCAGGTAGAAGGTGTCAGTGTTGAAATTTGAAGAGCAAATGTTTGAGTATTACATTTCCACTCTTGATCTGTGTGTGCAGATAAAAATAAGAAAGATGTATGTTCTCAGGTAGATGCTTAATTGTACCTTAGCAATCTGTCTTAGTTCAAGCCAATACAACAAATACACCACAGTGGATGTCTTTAAACCATACGCTGTTTCCATATGGTTCCGGAAGATAGGAAGTGGAGAGGCAGGTCCAGGCAGATCCAGTGTCTAGCGAGGAATAGACAACTAATGGCAGGAAGCAGAGAAGACAGACTTTTTCATCTTGTGGGAACACTGATTGCCTTCCATAAGCCTGTCACCACTTAAGGTCTTGGGATTTTTAGTTAAGTTTTTAATTAACTTGGAAAACCGTAGACATATAACTTGTAATATTGTGTAAAAGGAACCAGATTAAAATGGTTCCTTTTTAAAAAGCATTTTTTAAAAATACTTTGGTTTTGTTTTTTTATTATATTCAGATCTTGGTTCTCCAGAATTATTTATTTACTTACCTATTTTTGGCCAGTGATTCTAGGGAAGGCATTCTGGTTTTCAGCTCCCAGGGAAGGACAAAAGCTGTATACAGACAGGCAAGACATAAGGGGTTGAATTCATTTTTCTTTAAAACTAAAACAAAAACAAAACAGGAACTGTTTTCTGTCATAAATAACCCACCTGAGATAAGTAATACTCCTCAGCTCACTCCTGTGATAAGGATATTGATCCATTCAGTAGAATGAGAGCCATAAGATCTGATAACACCCTAAAGGCTCTGCCACAATCTGGTTGTATTCAGAATCAAATTTCCAACCTGTGAACCACCACATGAGAGGCACTTAAACCACAGTAGAGTTTTTTTCCCTTTTATTGGATATTTTCTTTATTTACATTTCAAATGTTATCCCCATTCCAAGTCTCCCCTCAGGAAACCCCCTATCCCATCCCCTCTCCCCCTGCCTCTATGAGGGTGCTCCCCACCCACTCCCAACTTCCTGCCCTGGCATTACCCTACACTGGGGCATCGAACACCCTTGGGCCCAAGGGCCACTCCTTCCACTGATGTTCAACAAGGCCATCCTCTGCCACATAATGCAACTAGAGCCATGGTTACTATCATGTGTACTCTTTGGTTGGTGGTCCAGTCCCCAGGAGCTCCAGGGGTACTGGCCTGTTGACACTGTTGCTCCCCTCCTTCAGGCTGCAAATCCCCTTGTTCCCTCCAGTCCCTTCTCTAACTCCTCCATCAGGATGGCAAGCTGCACTCAAGCTGCGAGCATCCACCTCTGTATTTGTCAGGCTCTGGCAGAGCTTCTCAGGAGACAGCCATATCAGGCTCCTGTCAGCAAGTACTTCTTGGCATCTTCAATAGTGTCTGGGTTTGGTGACTGTATATGGGATGGGTCCACAGGTGGGGCAGTCTCTGGATGGCCTTTCCTTCACAGTCTCTACTCCACACTTTGTCCCTGTATTTCCTCCTGTGAGTATTTGTTCCCCCTTCTACGAAGCACTGAAGCATCCACACTTTGATCTTCCTTCTTCTTGAGCTTCATATGGTCTGTGAACTGTATCTTGAGTATTCCGAACTTTTGGGCGAATAGCCACTAATCAATGAATGCATACCACGTGTGTCCTTTTGTGACTGGATAGAGTTCTTTAGTTCAGAATTTTCTGTTGAATTGTAATTTGCAAAGTTGTTTTCCTGTCTTATCAATGCAGCTAACAATGCAATTGATCTTATTGACATTCATGTTGTATCCTAAGTTCAATCAAAGATTTCCTTTATTATTGTCTTCTTGTTCACTTCCTTGCATGGTAGTTTAGTAATAAGGAAATGTGAGGTGAATATCCCTTTGTTGTTGATAGCTCAGTATTCTGAAAATTATTGAAAAATTTTATATCCATAAGTAAGTTGCAAGAATACATTGAATATTTTAAGATATCTGTATGTAATTGTATGCTTTTATTTTATTATTTAGAAAATGATCTCTGGCTTTTTACCAGACCCTACAAAGTAGTCTGTGTTTCCCCTCACTCCTCCAGTTAAGACCTACAATTACCCAAAGCGATAGAGGGCCTTGTAGCAGACCCATGGCATGATGTTCTTTACATTTAAAGATGATGGCCATTATCACAGATTTGCCTACACATTGGAGTTCATTTCCTTATGTAAATAGTTGATTTCATTTAGTCAGTATTTTGACATCTATCATATATTCATATATGTGTATGTGTAATTACATTTTTTTTTAGAAATGCGAGATAAAATGAGAAAATGGCGAGAAGAAAACTCAAGAAATAGTGAACAAATTATGGAAGTTGGAGAAGAATTAATTAATGACTATGCTTCTAAGCTTGGAGATGACAGTAAGTTTTCAGTAATTTATGTATGCTCAGCATGTTGTATTTATGATTATTCATTTTAATGTATCTTTATTAGTATTTTACTTACTAGTTAGTTACACCAGTCCTATGTTGCAGGAGATATAGAGATATAATGAATGATATTTTAGTTTATGGAAGATTTATTGTTGATAGTTGTATCCGTTAACTTTTCTATCGCTGTGATACAGCAACATGACTGTGACAGCTAATAGAAAGAAAAGCCTGAGCTGGCTAGTTTTATATCAGCTTGAAACAGGCTAGAGTCTTTATGGAAGAAGGACCTCAACTGAGAAAATGTCCCCACCAGATTGTCCTGCGGGCAAGCCCCTGTGCATTTTCTTGACTGATGATGTGTATGGGAGGGCCAAATTCACTGTGGGCAGGGCTACTTCTGGGCTGGTGGTCATGGGTTATAAAAGAAGGCAGACTGAGCAAACCAATGAGCCGCACTCCTCCATGGCTTCTGCCTTGGTTCCTGCTCTGACTTTCTTGGATGATAAATTTAAAGCTGTAAGAAGATATAAACCCTTCTCCCCTAGATTGCTTTTAGCCGGGGTCTTTATCACAACAGAAACTCTGGCTACAACAGTTTATTTGGCTAGAGCCCATAATGGTGGCAGGAGCGGGAAGCTGAACACTGACTTCTTGGTCAATAATCATGAAGCAGAGGCTTTGAAATCTCAAATCCTGCCCCAGAAATGGACTTCTCTAGCAAGGCCACAACTCTCAGACCTCCCCCAGACAACTGGGGACCAAGTTTTCAAGACCCAGAGACGGTGGAGGACAGTCTTACTCAAACCACTGAAATAGTAAAACCATTAAACAAGCTCTTTAGTTTGAAAGACTCACAAAGCTGGTAAATGTTTGGCCAATGTATATTTCAGAATGGCATTCTAATCTAGTCAGAATGTATTTCATACAGAATTTTAGAATTTAGTATGTATTGAATATTCTTATTTCAGAAGATTTTATGTTGCTGAATATGCATTAAGGTATATTCTTAAGTCTAACCTTAAGAATTTTTATTTCTAAAAATAATTTTAAAATAAAGTAAGTAATAGATAAAAAATAAAATAATATTAAAATAAATAAAAATAAAGTAATTCAAAAAATAAAATATTAAAAAATAAATTCTAAAAATATTTTATTTCCAAAAATGATATAATTACTAATTTTCAGCAATAAATAATATCCTTAAAATATTTAAAAGTAGAGGAATTTATTAATTTCTGTTTGGGACATTTCTATATTAAATTCAATTTTTTTCCATCTCATATATCTAGTTTGGATCATATATGAGCAGGTGATGATTGCAGCCCTAGACTATGGTCGGGATGACTTGGCATTGGTAAGTATTTAAACTAACTATATTTTACTCTGTATTTGTTTCATGAGTTATACATTAGTTAGTAGTTAAGGTTTACTGTGAGGCATGTATTGAGTGCTTTGTGTAGCAAGTTTTGAATACTTCTTTAAGTACAAGGCTAGGGTTGTAACACAGTGGTAGGATGCTTGGTTAGCTTGTAAAAGGTTCTGGGTTCACTCTGTAGCATCATGAACACAAAGAAAATGAATAAAATACCCATACCAATAAAACAGTAAATGAAACTACATAGTTGGAACACAGTAGAAACTCATTAGACCATTTTTAATGGATTATTTATAAGATGTAATTATACTTGCTCAAGTCGTTTAACCCATTATGTTTAACCCATTATGTTTTCAGTTTTGTCTTCAGGAGTTAAGAAGACAATTCCCTGGTAGTCACAGAGTTAAGCGGTTAACAGGCATGCGATTTGAAGCTATGGAAAGGTAAACATATCTAGAGAACACTGTAATCCCACCTGCAGATGCGGAAGCTGTGTCCATAGTACACCTTTGATGCAGAAGGGCTTTGCGCTCTGTGCTCTGTTTGACATCAGAGTGCTTCTCAGGACAAATCCCACCCATACTTGTAGGAAGCAGCATTTGGCATGAAGTATAAGTCATTTGCCACTTCTGGCTAGTGAGATTAGGTCATGCTTTGTTAGAAGAACTGAGTTTACATTCCAGTTCTAGTATTTTCTAGTTTTTTCTAGTTTTTGACTTGACAAATCAATATTGTCTTCTCAACTTTATTCCTCTAAAATAAGGGTATTGTTTACTTCCTAGGTTTTGAGGGAAACATACACATACTCATGCATAAACTCTCAAAGTACATGGGTTGCATGATCATCATTTAGAAAAAGAAATCTGTTTTGAAAAATACCTTTAGCCTAGAACTCTAGAGAAGAGATGATTTGTTTCAATTGAAGCGCAGGCGGGAACCCATTTGGACCTGTGTTGAAACATTTGAAGCACATCTGTAGGAGAATTAAGAGTTCATTGTGGCTACAGTGTAAGGTGAGTTGGAGTTTTGGGCTAGAATTGAAGCTAGAGATAATAGGCAATTAAAGGTTATATACCATTAATATGCCCAGTAAATGGATGTCTACTGAAAATATGAAGAAAGCATTTTAGGTTATTAAAAAAAGACAACCCTTCTATTTATCTGTAAAACATTCTGTTTAATTATAGTCTTACAAAAACGGTTTTTGAGCCTCTTATTCTATTGTTATGAATGATAGCAGAACATAGAGGATGGATAAAAAAATGAAGATATAGAAAATAGACTATCAATAACACTGTAGAAGTGAAGAGAACAGATAAAAATGACTTGGCTTTCTGTCTCTTTTACTGAGTTGTTTTCAATCTAAGGAAACAAAAAGGACAAAAATAAGAAGTAGTAGGTTTTGGTATTATCATGATATCAAACTGAATCCAGGCAATTGAATACATATTCTTGAGAGAATTACCATGGGGTCCAACTGGAGACTAGGATGGCCTTTAGATTTGTCCATCCATATCTGTAGCCAGTGTCATCACTGTAACGGACACTGAGAAATGCCAACCAGTGCCACCTGTTCCTGGGTGGTCAGGAGTTTGGAATGCGTTCTTGCTGTTTGGCATATTAAAGCACCTATCCTGGGGTTTTTCTGATCATTAGAAACAGAGGAATGAGTGTTGGTCCATGTGTCTATAACTCATTTGTTTTGTGTCTTGTCAACTTTCTCCATTGAGCCTTGAATATATGTGCCCAAGGCACTCATGTACATTCCATCTGCTAATTCCAGTGTGTCTACAGTACTGAAGTCTGTTATTTTAAATCTTTCCTCTTTATTTCCAAGATGTAGCTAATGGCCTTTTTTCTATCTTCAGTTTTTCTCATGCATTGTGTTTCTGTGTTCTCTGTTGTAGTTTATGATTTTAATGCCACAGTCTCAGAACTGCAAAAACACAAAGCAAAAAAAAAAAAAAAAAAGCTATCTTTTAGCCTTGGTTTCTAGTTTTTACCATTGTATATACATGGAATTAATAGTTTTTGTAGAAGGTTTTTCTGTACATACTTTGTGAGTTTTGTTTTCTTAAAAAATAGACTAAATATACTTTCATCATTAAATGAAAATAGGGAGACTTGCATAGCTCATATGAATGAGTTAAAGCCCTACTTAATATTTGTCTGTATCATGACATTTAAGGTAATGATTCTTGATATATCTTTCTTTTTAAATAGATATGATGATGCTATACAACTGTATGATCGAATTTTGCAAGAAGATCCAACTAACACTGTAAGTTTGTACATTGCCCTGATGGTGACTTAATGATTAATGTAAGGGTAAAATAAATTATCTGAGGAAATACTGAACAGCTATTCATGGAACCAGACTGTTTCTTTTTCTTTTATATAGATTAGGTGAGCCACTTTTACCTTAAAGGCATTTGATGCTCTTTAGTAAGATTTGACTTTTGTTTTATTTAAAAAATAAGTTAGTTAAAACTTCGGGAGGGCAGACTCTGCTTACACAAAACCCCAGCAAGACTCTGTTTCTATAAGCTTATGAAATACCATTTAGTATGTATAAATACCTTTTGGTTATCATAATTAAAAATGAAAGAAGTCATCTCAGTGATTGTTATATGGCATTAGTACATTTATTTCATTTTTTATTTATTATTTGAATGTAAAAATCAATATAAATAATTATTTGTTTTAAAATTTCCCAATTGTCTTTTTAAATGTGATAATGTTTAATTTACTATACTGGCATCATAACTTGACTGTCTTTGACTAAACAGAAAAGTCAGGGGAACTGTAGTTAATACTCATGTTTATGTTTTTCTATATGTCCATGTATAGATGTGACTGCAGCAAGAAAATATTCTTAGAATAAAAAATGTTTTAAAAATAGCTTTATTTTTATGGGTACAGATGTTTTGCTCACATGTAAGTCTGTACACAGTTGGTGTTTAGCGCCTGTGGAGGCCAGAAGAGAATATCAGATTCCTTAGTACTAGAGTTATAGATGGTTGTGAGCCACCCTATGGTGCTAGGAATTCAACCTGGGTCCTTTGGAAGAGTAACCAGTACTATTAATGACTGAGACATCTCTCTAGCCTTTACTTTTGGAATTTTTAAACAAACATCAGGTTTTCTTTTTATATATAAAAAAGTTATGGTCATATAAGGCAAATTAAGAAAATATTTCTCCTATTTATCAAATATATCTTTAAAAATTACGCTTTAAAATCAACGTGATATATTTTTAAAGTTTTATGTTAGATCGAAAAGTGTTTAATTGAACAACGGTATCAATTCAACTTACAGAATTGCTGATGTTAACATTGGAAACTATTTAATAATATATAATTTACAAGAAATAATGGAAATAATTATTATGTAATAATATACTTTCTCCTTTGCCGTTAGGTAATGACACGTGACAGCAGTTGATATGTATATGGTAGATTCATACTTTTAGTGTTATCTCAGGAAAATTTCCTGTAGAAACTTGTAAGGAGTTTTGCTTTGTTTTATGTTTGTTGTTTATTATTATTGTAGGTATTGGAATGGAAAGATTTCATTACTTCATGATGGTTCTCAGAATCTAGAAAGTGGAGGTAAAAGTTCAGATCATGACATTCCCACCTGTTAAAAAAGAACAAAATGAAAATAACAGCTATTAGTTTGTCTGGATATTAGTACTATAAAGAGAGTAAAAATTGGTTTTTAAATAATTTTCTGATCTTAATTATCCTAATAGCTTGTCATCTGTCTTAGAAAAAGTTAATTTTAAAAAGTATCTTAGGACTAGAGAGAGTCTCTCGGTTAAGAGCACTGGCTGCTTTTCCAGAGAACCCAGGTTCAATTCCTAGTTCACAGCAGTCTGTAATTCCAGCTCTAGGGGATCTGATGCTCTCTTCTGGCTTCTGCAGGCACCAAATCTACACATGATACACAGACATGCATGGCATGCAGACAAAACATCCATACACATAAAATTGAATAAACTATAGATTTAAGATTATAAATTAAATTATATATTTAAGAATTTACTGGCTTCCTTTGCCATTTAGCCATATATTGAAAAAATAGTAAAATCAAGTTTCTGAGTTTCCTATGCTTTTCACATATAAGTTAATATGACTGGTGAATAATGTATTTTTGTGGAATAATACATGTTACTTCTGATATAGTTTAAGTGGGGATATTTTTAATAAATTACTTCACTTAAAGGCAAGGACTGAGGATGTAGCTTAATGATAAAATACCTGTGAAGTCCTGGTTTTCATTTCCAAGACCACAAGCAAGAAATAGTGGGTAGTTTATAATTTAATAGGACTTTGTCTTTGTCTTGCCTTTCATATTTTATGGATTTTTTGTGGTTTTTAAGATGTGTTAAAAGAGAAATCCACCTTATTATTTCTTTCAGAGTATGGGTGAGGTGACAGTAAGTAGATCCCATTAGTTAGATGCATTGAAGAAGGTGACTGCATTCAGGTTTCTGGAGTCAGATCTTCTAAAGCTCCTCTTTTCTTTCCCAGATATCTTTTGAGTATTTGTCATGGCATAGCAATCAAACCCAGCTCTGTTCTTTTATTTGTAGGAATCAGTATACTAGGCATTGATGGGGAAGACATAAAGCCATTCAAGATTTTAAAATATCACATCTACTAGAAGACTTCACTTTAGTATTAAGCAGTTGAGTTGCTGTGTTGAAGGCATCACTGTGTCTTTTTATAAAGCAAATTTTGAGGCATTACCTCAAAGGTGAAAGCCCTGCATTGTCTAATACTTTTCTGACCCTTTTGTCTTGTGCTTCTGTGTTCGGTGAAGAAATGGAACTGTACATCCAGTTTTAAAGACTCCTCTCATTCACACACATTCATTATTCCTTCAAAAACATGAAGTGTTTGCTCTTGGTGCCAGACAGAGGGTGCATTAGCTAGTGTTGCCTTGTCTCTGCCTCTCGAGAGGCTTCATTACATGAAAACCATCCTTTGAACCTTGAAATGGATTGATTCAAGTTGACTCTTTTGTGATGTCCTATATGAGTTCTGACCCTCAGAGGCTTTAAAGAATGGATGTGGCTTAAGTGAAACAAAGACAGTGAGTTGGAGAAAGATATTAAATGCTAAGTGAATGGTGTAAGGTTTCACATTATTAAGTATCCTTAGCGAAGGGAAGAATATGATTACAGTTAAGTTTCAGACTTTTGAGAAGGTGGTCAAAAGGGATACTACCTAACTTTTAAATTTTTTTAAGTGTTGGATACTCACATAAAAAACTATAACCAGAAAAAATGATGCATGAGAAAAAAAATACATCATGCCCCTGAGCTCAAGTCCTCTTCCTTTTAGGTTGATTTACTCTAGTTTGCTTTCAGAAATAAAGAAAGTTGTGTCATGTCTTCAGCAAAACTTGCTACTGCTTAGCCCAATCATGTATAAGTTTTTAGAAGATATCTTACCAATTTGATGAAGATTTATTCATGATCTTAAAATGTAAAGCAGTGTGTGTGTGTGTGTGTGTGTGTGTGTGTGTGTTGTTTGTTTGTTTTAGACAGGTTCTCTACGTAGCTGTCCTAGGTAGGGTTATCATTGCTGTAATGAAATACCATGATCAAAATTAACTTGGGGACACAAGAGTTTATTTGATTTGTACTTCTATATTACTGTCATCATTGAAGGAAGTCAGGATAGGACTCAAGGAAGGTAAGAACCTGAAGGCAGGAGCTGATGCAGAGGCCATGAAGGAGTGCTGCTCAATGTCTTGATCTTCATGACTCCTTCAGCCATCTTTCTTATAAAACCCAGAACCACCAGCCCAGGAGTGGCCCCACCCACAGTGGGCTGGGGCCTCCCCATCAATCACTAAGAAACTGCCCTTATAGGCTTACCCACAGCCAGACCTTATGGAGGCATTCTGTCATTGAGGCTCCCTCCTTTTTGATGACTTGCGTATGTCAAGTTGACATAAAACTCATAAGCACAGTAAAATAGGCTAACCTGGAAATCACTTCTGGCCCTGGGTAGCCTTGGACCTTCAGTCTTTTTGTGTCAGCTTCTCAGGTTTGGGGAATATACACATGTGAAGTTGTGCCTATACATAGCTTCCACGTTATCTGAATTGGAAAAATCTTACAGGAACATTTCTGTTCACATCCTATTTATCTCCTAGACTGACTTTCCTGTGTTTACTTCCCCTTTTATTATTTGAGAACTTACATGAGAATATCCTATGTGTCCTAATGAGGATGCAAAAGTATGTGTATTATATTTGCTAAACAGATTGAGCCTAGAAGAGTCAATTCTCTGAAACAAGATATCAAACCTTATTTATTTGGTTCCTGAAGAAGAAAAAAAAAAAACAAAACAGAGAATCAGATACAGGATGTATTGTTGGCCAGTTTATTCATTTTTGAGCACTAGAATGAATTGTTTGTGGTTTGTTGTATTTTTAGTAGAATCATTTCCACTGTTATACATAGTTTCTTCAGAACTATTATTGTATTTAATAATGTATCCCGGTTGTTAATTCAGAATACTGTTTTAAGTTAAGGGATACATTACTGGAGTTAGTACAGGTTAAAATTCTTAAAGGGGTGTGTGTGTATGTGTGTGGGGGGTGGGGGGGTGGTTGTGTGCTGGAAACTGAACTCAAGTCTTCAGCTCTTGAAATTCTACTTTTATGAAGACAAAAATTTAGGTGTTAGAATTGACTGAAAGGTGATATTACTTATTTAATGTGTTCTGGTTTTGTTAATTCTGTTGTAAGTAGGGCATATATATTTAGAAGAATAACTTATATTTTCTACCCTACCACTACTTTAGAGTAACGCCATAACTTTCTACCAAACAAAGGTGTGATATGTGCCTACAGATGGCGGGAGGATAATAGAGTTGAGACCAAGAGTGAAATGTAGTGTTTCTTGAATATTTGAATATATGAGTCCTCATGGAGCTGAGCATTTGTGTGTCTTCTGATAATTATTACCGTAATCCTATGATTTTTGTCAGATGTAACTAAATTTTTGAAGGGACCATATTGTAAGAAAGTTAAGAGACCTCGCCTACATCATGCAGTTAGTAAGGCACACATTCTGGAGTGATAGTTTGAGTTCAGAGCAAAGAGAAAAGCCATGGCAGTGAAGAGAGTTGGGATTCCACTTTGTCCTCCCTACAAAAATTCCATTCTGTAAATGTCATTCAACTACACTGCGATTGGTACTATAGAGTATACAGGAAGGCAAACCACTTGCTTTTATTTTATACCTTCCTACTTCCTGAGTCTATATAGTTTCTAGTGAATTTTATACGAGTGACGTCATGATAGGAAAAATAACTCTTTCCCCCCCCATCCATTTTTTTACATACATTTTTATGTGCTCTTAATAAAATCCAAAATCCAAGAGAAACCTATTTTGAACTTTATTCTGTGCTTGGTAATCATTCAAAACCTACACTGTCATCGTGGCTCTCTGAAGATGTATTGCCTAAGTTAGAGTTTGTGAATTGTAATTGGACAGCTGAGTAGTAAGTGTCCCCAGAACAAGACGCTGCTGGAAAGCTGAGTGAAAGTGTACAGGAGCCTTAAGCTTTGCTGTCTAAGTTGAGACTGGATTTTGTTTATACAACGTGAAGAGATTTAATTATCACTGCTCATTTTCAGGTTCTTTCCAGTTGTAAACTATGTGAGACAGCTGCTTTCTGTCTTCCTGTGTATCTGCATGCTCTCTGTGTCCAGCACTGTTCAGGGGAAAGGAGCTCACTGACACATGGGCTTCAGTTCCCTCTTCCCCTGTCTGGGAATCACTGACTGCAGCTGACTGAGGATTTCGTATATGATAGTCTCTACTTAAAATTTAAAGCCAATGGGAAGATTTTAAGACTTGAATAACTTTTCCTTTGTGATTCTACAGCAAAAGAGTATGCTTTGAAATTTCCTTTTTTTAAAATAGAGATTGTAATCCAGATATAGAAATCACTTAGAAGATATATAACAAATTTTAAGACTTCACTTTAAACCTGCCAAGATTTATCCAAATAGAATGTTTAGGAATATTCAGAAAATGGTTATGCATTTCTAGATGAGATAAAGTACAAGCAATACATACAAAAAGATGGTGGATAAATGTCTTAGACTACTAGTGTGTTTGAGTGCTAATACTGCCTTCTGTAGACCTTCCTTTTGGTTCTCTGCCTAGTTGTGGTTTGTTTCCTCAAGGAATGTCTACAGAAGTCAACTGAAGTCTTAAAATCAGTTTCTTATCCAGGCTTGGTAATACAACCTTAGGACTTGGTAGTCTGAGACAGGAGGATGAATTCAGTGCTAACTTGAGCTGGAAAATGGGACTCTTGCCTCAAAATAAATGAATGAATGAATGAATGAATGAATGAATGAATGACAGGGATGGGGTTGGGGGCTGGAGGATAGGGGGCAGAATTGAGAGAGTGAATTGGGTTATGCCCACCTTTTCAGTACGTTGATAAGGTTCCTGCTGGGTAATATTCTTCTAGTGGCCTTGCAGCTTGACTTACTTTCAAAGCTTTAACATGTAAATTTTTTTAGATTTTCTAAATTTTGCATTAATTTTAATGCTTTTGTTTTGCATAAAAATAAAGCAAATTTCCCCAATCCCCCACTGAGAAAAAAATTATAAACAATTGCATGTACCTACGGTGTGGCTTTATGCATTGGATTTTAGCGTGAACTGAATAATCAAGGTACATTTTTTAAATATGCCATTAGTAAAGTACTGTTGGCTTCATTATATTTTTCTTAGGCTTAATAGTGAGTCTCTTTTAATTTTTCTCCTTTTTTCAGAAGTGAACCAATGAGCTTCCATTCCACTATGTGTAACTCTGTTAGTTTAAAGAGGCTTTCATCCATTTTCCCTTTCCTGTCTGTATCTTATAGAGAATGTATTCCATGAAGCAATAAATCATGTTCATAATATAAGGTCACTTGGCCCAAGTCATATTTTACTTTGTGTATCCTGTAACTGAATTAGAGCTGGTGCACTTGAAATCCTTTATACACAGTGCTGTCGGGTCCTAGCAGCTCACCGTGGTCTTGAACTAGCAGTCACATGGTGGTACTTTCTTCTACTTCTGCTTATTGGTCGCTGCTGGGTGTAGTGCCCCGTGTGAGCTCTCGCTGGCTGTGCGTGGCTGCCTACCTTTACCTTTTCGGTTTCAGTGTGGGTATCTACATGTGGAATCCTCATTGCTGCTTTCCGTTTTGCTCCTCCCACTGTGCCATAGTTTATTGGGATCTTCCCTTTTGCGGTGACATCCTAGATATATCTCTCATTGCTCTTATTGCATTAAAATTGTACTAAATGCATATTTCTCATGAGATATTTCCTATAAGGAATGATTTATTTCCTGTTTTATTTTTATTATTTTATTATCTGGCAAAGTACCTGATAAACAACAGTTATTTAATAGTTATTTGAAGAATTCATAAATTAATAACATTAATTTCTTTATCATTTTTATAACTTTAAAATGTAAATTTTAAGTAATTTTATAATAAAGTATTTTTATTAACACTTATTTTACTTTTTAAAGGTTCATAAGTAATTTGTTTTTCTCTTAAAATTGTGAAAAAGTTGTCAGAAGCCAGATTTGTAGAATGACATTCAAGTGTCAGTTGTGTAATTTTCTTTCCCCCTAATCTCCACTGCCTCTCAAGATACTGATCCTGCGAATGAGTCCGAGTAAAGAACATTAGGTTGGGTAGAGATTAAGATTCCCTGCTGGCTTGTAATTATAGGACTTTGGTTGGTTATTTATTTGGATGAAATGATGCATACGTTTTTGCATACATCAAAAGTAAGGCGTGTGTGATTGTTGGAGGAATGTCTGAATTCCCCAGTGGGATGCCATGGGATGTTTATAAACTCTCACTAAAGCAGTTCTTCTACAATGGAATTTCATTGGCATTGAGATAATAATTTGCACAGTCAAATTACTTTCTTTACAAAAAATCGTGAGGACCTAATCCTTTATTAATGTCAACCCATAGGCTGCCAGAAAGCGTAAGATTGCCATTCGAAAAGCCCAGGGGAAAAATGTGGAGGCCATTCGAGAGCTCAATGAGTATCTGGAACAGTGAGTGTTTTACAAGAGGATTGTGTTTTGTTATTCTGATAAATCTTTTTTTAATTAAAATGGAATTTGCATTTGATTTCCTAGTGTGTTCATTTATAGAACATTTACACATACTCTCTTTTTTCCGTATCAGGTTTGTTGGAGACCAAGAAGCCTGGCATGAACTTGCAGAACTTTATATTAATGAACATGAGTAAGTTGTTAAAAACACGTAGAATTTTAAGGATGAAATTGTAAAGTTCAGTAAACTTATTTCCAGAAGATTGGAAAGAAGTCAGTCACTTGTCATTTTGGTCGAAGAACTAATTAAATGAGCAAATAAATGAAAAATCATAAATTAAAATTGCTAGTTATATGAATATCTTTTAACTGGGTCATTTGGTTTAAGTAAATTATTTTTGTTCAAGAAATAAGGTTTTCTTTCAAGTAGAAATGGGATCCTTTGAAATGTGAAAGGCCTTTTCCTAAGCTATTCTTTGGGGGAATCAAAATTGTGAATTTTGGAGTTCAAATTGTTCTCATACACAAAGAGTATTATGCTCCCTGCTGTTTAAAAATTCAGTCAATTGTATGCATTTATTAGCCTCAGTATTAAGAGAATCAACTCTTCCAGAGCAGAAGCATTCTGTTGCCTGGGTTAAAAACGAAGTGTAATCAAGAATGTTGAATGCTATAGGAACTTGGTTATTGGATATTTAATGTTTTTGTTAGCTTTTTTATTGCTGTAGTGACAAGAGGAAATCCCAGTGTGAAAGGATTAGCGCAGAGTCCTAGTGGAGGTTTGCAGCTATCTCAGCATTAGTGCCAACTTCCATGTAGGATATGACAGCTTACTTCTTTTTCCCTCTTAACTCTAAATCTGAAGTCTATATATAACACATTGTATCTTCCTTTCATTGTGAAAGGATAGAATTAGATTCCCATGCACATTTTCTTATTTGAGTTAATAGTTAACTTTGGTCTCATACTACACACAGATGACACCAGAAATAAAATAGAATGAAGGCCTTTGTATGTTGCCTTTGCAAAAGTCTATACTTGCAAAGTCTATACAAAAGACTGGAAATCACATTCATGATTTTAGTGAAAATAGTACCTAGAGTAAAAGCTATAACTGATATATAGTGAAATACATTTTACATTTGAGAGCCATTCTTTCTTTCTGTCAGATTCTGCTAGAATCACTTCTTATGGTAAGGGATCTCTTTACTGAATTATGTTCAGAATACACACACACATTTGTGTGTGTGTGTGTGTGAATATATTCTCTCAGGCATGTAAGACCACATATAAGTCAATAGAAACCTGAGCTTTCAGCATGTATTACAATGCTAATATTAGATTGTATTTTTTAAGAAACACAAGACAATCACACAAAAAAAAAGAAACACAAGACAATCACAATTTCTTTGTACTTTTCAAAGTTTTCTGTGACCAAAAGTATTTTAAAATTTTGAATAATCAAGAAAATCTTTTTGTTCAAGGTAAAGTAATACCTAATGCATAAAACTTAGAAACTCCAATAAAACAAAGACATGACAAAATTCACTTCTGATTCTACCCGTCTACCTTCAGTGTTCCCTGCCTTACCTTGTTTAATGCTTCATTGGAACCAGAGTTCAGTTAAACCTATTTAAATCTCTTAACTGAATTTTTGGTGGCATTGTAGGTAAAGGAAGACTTAATTAGCTATTGAAGATAGAGACTGCTTTCTCCTCATTTTTTAGCTGAGTTGATATTAAATATGTTATTTCTGGTTTTGTTTCAGATTTATTCATTTGTTCAGCTACTTATTGAATGGAACCTTTTCAATAACAAATGCTAAGTTTTAGGTATAAAATAAGAAGGGCTAAAAAGCTGCAGAGGTTGGATGGGATCTGTATGTAAGATCCTCCCAGAATCTAAAATACGGTTTTGGGGAGTTTCTGGGATGAATTTGGTTCCTTGATGTCTATGTGGGTTATTCTGTTGTAGCTACTGACAATTTTGTTACTATATCAGCGTAGTTTTTTGTTGTGTGTGGAGCTATGAAGGCAAGACAGGTAGTGGTTATATAACGGCTCTCTGCAGCGGGACAGCCTGGGTTATAGTTGACTTCTCTGTGCCTCTGTTCTCTGTTAGGAAATTATAATATTAACTTTCTACTTTTTAGGGATTTGGTAAGGTAAAATGGGTTAATACACTTAAATATTTTGAATAGCGCAGGATGCATAATGAGTACTTTATAAAATGTACATATAACTCTGTAGGAAGGTGTGGGTTTAGACTGTATATATTTCAGAAAAGATACCAAGTTTTAATATTCACACATTGGTAACAAATACTAAAAGTAACCTTACTTATCCCTGTTCTATTGAGGAGGGTTACCACCTCACTGGGAATAAATCTTGCAATGTCTAAGTATTCTTTAGAATTTTCTGTAAATAATGAGGATGAATAGATAGCTCTAAGCATAGACAAAATTAAGGTGAATTATAATCACATGTTCTAAAAGCTACTTTACCAAAATCCTTCTGGCAGATCTCCATAAGTTTTCATTACCACTTGATTTAATAATAGTGGAGGGCATATCATAACTAACTTCATCTATTATTGATAGCTTTAGAAACACAATTTTATTTGATTTTGATTTGATATCTGAAAATAAACTTAATAAGAAATCTTTACAATAGAACATATTGATATAGATGTCTGTGAAGGCTGTGTAGCAATTAGAAGCTATTTCATTAAATATAGTATTTCTTTCTGCTACTCTTTTTAAACGTTAATATTGAATGATCACTGGATTTATTGAAGTTGTAGAGCTCTCAGGATGGAAGCCTGTTACTAATGTGTAGGTGCCTCATTAATAACACACTTTTAGTAAAGGATTATCCATTGAGTATTTGTAGATTACTTTGGGATTTAGACACAGATTTCTTTATTTAATTCAACAAAGGTTTTGATATTATTAATATTTTGAATCAACAAATGCTTTAAATCTGTTTAAATAGTTTTAGAAATAAAATATCTAATGTCACTAAGGTTTTAAATTTATTTTAAGATGTGTTTATGAAAACTTATGACTTAAAATCAATATTAATATTTTACAGCTATGCCAAAGCAGCCTTTTGCTTAGAAGAGCTAATGATGACAAATCCACATAACCACTTATACTGTCAGCAGTATGCAGAAGTAAGTATTGCAGCAACAACACTATTGAGTCAAATTTTGCTGCTTTTGTCTGTTGTATGTTACTAAGTCTATTTTCCTCACATAAGATGCCTGGTTACTGAGTGGTGAGGAAAAACAAGCATGTAAATATTGAAATGAAATACTTTTCAATGAAAAGTTTAGATGAACTGAAACTTGTTGTAATTTATTACAGTATTTGTAAGTTATATGTGTGTGTATGTGTTTCTTTCCTAATTATGAATCAGTTATATCATAGTTGTCAATATTTAATTGTTCGAGACATTTATAAAGATGATGGTTTTTAAATATATATTCTAGGAAACTAGAATGTTGACATGTTGGAAATATGTGTTTAATTTGCACACTATTAAGAATCACAGTATAACTGAATGCCATAAGGTTACAGATATGTCATTATGAAAGAATATAAAAAGACTCTTGCTCTCATTTCTAAAGTACACATGGAAAATAGGGAATTTCTGTCAAGGTCTAGATTTATAATACATGTAATAGAAAATGCAGTATTGCGTAACAGCAAGGCTATTGATATGAAAATTGTGCTCTGCTTTTTAGTGTGACAACATTTTGGTTATAACAGCTACTCAGAGATCTTAGTGTTCATAGGAAAGAATAGTTCAGCAAGAGCATGTGTGTGTTTTACATTTTAGATTACCTTAGTGTACATTCTTTTAGCATGCTGCATTTGTTTAGAGAATATCTGTTCTCATTACATAATGCCTATGTATGATGGAACATACTACATTTCAAAGTAGTAAAATAAACAGATTTTAGCAATCTGCAACTTTTAACAGGTCAAATACACCCAAGGTGGACTTGAAAACCTCGAGCTTTCAAGAAAGTATTTTGCACAGGCACTGAAACTCAACAACAGAAACATGAGAGCTCTGTTTGGGCTTTACATGGTGAGTTGATGTGCGTGTTCAACGTCACTTTACCGAGTCTGTCATTTAAAATGCATTTAACTGTCCTTCCAATCTCTCCCTGCTTGCTTTTGTATCCTATTGATGAGCATAGTTAATTATGACAAGATGGTAAAAAATGCTGTAATTGGGAATTTTAGTACATTCTTGCTGTTTGACATTTCTATTGAGATATATTTGACATTTCAGAATTAAACAGTATTAAATACTAAAGCATAATGTATATTGTCCATTTGTTTTGATGTTCTTAGGATTTGTCCTTATTTTTATTGTACTTATTTTCTAATTAGGAAATAAATATAAAATATATTTTAAGCTATGCCAATAAAAAGTATTAAAAATAAAATCTCTAGTATATCAAATTTTAAACATTTTAAAAAGTGTAAAAAAAGCAGCTTGGAAATTATTTGTGAGATTAAATAGTTATCATTTATGCATGCCTCACAAAGAGCTTAGCAAAATCAATTAACAAGAGCTATGGGAAGCAGGACAATTTTGCAGAGCTTTAGAATATTGCTAAAATGAGCACCTGTTTGCAATCAGAAAGGCTAGGGAAATAAACTTTAATGGATCCCTTAGTTCTTTGAAATTGTGTTTACCTTTTTTTCTTGCTTATTTTTGAATATTTATCATTTGAGAATTTCAAACATAGATGTAATGTTCTGATAAAATTCACTTTCTACTTCCTTCTGCCTTTTGCTATGAACCCCCTTCCTCTCTCAAATTCATATATCTTTTTACAAATGTACTGAGTCTAATTAGTGTTGACAGTATTTTTACCGGTCTTTTTTTTTTTTTTCATTGACTCTTTGATCGATGTCTTCTTGTTGAAGCCAACAAAGAGAATTATTTGAAAGTACAGCAATAAGAAGAAACAAATGAGATGATTTTTAGGAAAGAAATAAGATTAAAATATGCCTCCGAAAAATGCAAAGGAAGTTTTCTTTGATTCTACCAGAATGTTTCAGTGGCTTGGAGATGTACCATTGTTAGCGGTATCTAATAAATCAAACAGCCATCTTAAAAACTCCATGACACTGATTACTAACCAACCGCTTGCTTATGCAGAGCACCTGGTATGCTGGGCATTGCTCTCAGTCCTAGTTTTCATTTTAAATCAGTAGTTGTTCACACCATCCATTTAAATAAATTCTCCAGTTGCTACCTGAATTTTACAAGTGGTGCAACTGAGATACAATATATAGTTAATTTCCTCAAAGCTGACCACAATGCTACTATATTTAGCTGGGACACTGCATTTGCCTAAGTTCATACCAAAAATGTAATAGTATCTCACAGAGATGTAGAAACTGCTACAAGCATACAGATAACCCATTGACTGGTGAGAGAGCAGAAAGACTGTGGAGACCAGGTATAAAAGAAAAACTTAACCTTTCCTAAGTCTCCTAGGCAGATCCTTATAAGGACAAGGTATATTTAGGAATACGACCAAAGTTTAACCTTCCTCTTCCCAGAAATATAAGCATATATTTTAAAATCAGTCTCTTATTTTGGGGGTTTATAGGTTGTTTAATAGATATTGGACTAAGGATTTCTCATTATACTTCATTGTTTTTAAAGGTAGATCAAACTGTGACTAGTCTGGTTTTTAGAATATAATTGGAAAGCTCTTGGTATAGAGTAAAGGCAAATAAGGTAGAGATAAATATCCCCTTTATTTCACAGATTTCCATTAACTTGCTTTGTTCAAGTTAGATTATTTCTATCATCCTGAATATGTTTTCACCTGTTCATATTGGAAGTTGTGCCAAATTGTTTGAGATCTCTGATACTATTTGATAATTATAATATTAGAGATTTGCTATTCTTCAGTAGCAAGAAATAACAGTAACCTAAGTAAAATGCTTTGTTGTGTATAAAGTATCTTTTCATAGTGATAACGATTTTAGCTCTTAGAGTTGATGTAAATACATAAGTAATTACACTTAAAATACACTTTAAAAATATTCTTTGTCTTGTTATTTTGGACTATGCTGCATTTTAAGTGACATTTTAAGTTTAAAGTATTGATTTCATTCAACATTATTTTTATTTTAAAATTGTTTCGCTTTAGTGTTAAAACTTGTTATCAGCTCCCTGCAGCTATGATTCTTTCATGTTTTTATTATCTTAACTAGAAAAGAGTTACTTTTGATGTTTCTTTTTTTTGTTTTGTTTTAGTCTGCAAGTCATATTGCTTCTAATCCAAAAGCAAGTGCAAAAATGAAAAAAGACAACATCAAATATGCTAGTTGGGCCGCTAATCAAATAAACAGGGCTTATCAGGTTAGTATTGGCAATTTTGTTATGTATATTACTGGATGTATTTCTTTGTTACTTTGATCTCTGTAAAGTACAAAGCTAAATGTCTATCATTGAAATTTTTTTCTAATGCCTTAGGCATTTAACAAATGGTTTTTATGATCCTTCCCCAACAAAACAAACTATTAGTTTTATGATATAATTAATCTTTAATTTGTAAATCTCATTTGTTAAATAGGGAAGAATTATAAAACCCAGATGTTAAACTAGAAGATGCAGCTTAGAAGCACATTGGAATTGAGAATGCAGATATACCTCAGAAAATAGAGAGAAAGGCCTAATGGCCAACTGGGCAGACCTTATCCTGAAGCCTGCCCTGTCTGTGTCACCACAGAGCTTCCATCAGACCTCTTCATTTGTTAGAGTTCTGGAGCTCCTTTGTAGGGGAATTTATTTTTTTTCAGGTGACTTTTTTCAGGGGAAATTTGTTCATGAGAAAAATACCTGCTTATATATTTTTGACAGCATTTATATGTATAAAACCCTTTGGCAGTTTATATATTGTTTGACTAACATTTACTTACATATTTTAACCATATTTTCCCAATGACTTTTTTTTTTATTTTATTTTTTTAATTTACATTCCAAATCACTTCCCCTTTCCCGTTTCCTCCCTCCCCGAAAGTCCCATAAGCCCCCTTCCCTCCCTCTTTTCTCCATTCAACGCCCTCTCGTTACTCTGTCCTGGCGTTCCCCTACATCCAGTCTTTCCAGGACCAGGGGTCTCTCCTTCCTTCTTTTTAGAAATCTATTGATATGCGGATTGTGTCTAGGGTATTCCGAGATTCTGGGTCAATATCCCCTTATCAGTGACTGCATACCATGTGTGTTCTTTTGTGATTGGGTTACCTCACTAAGGATGATATTTTCAAGTTCTGACCATTTGCCTAGGAATTTCGTGAATTCATTATTTTTAATTGCAGAGTAGTATTCCATTGTGTAGATATACCACATCTTCTGAGTCCATTCCTCCGTTGAGGGACATCTGGGTTCTTTCCAGCTTCTGGCTATTATAAATAAGGCTGCTATGAACATAGTGGAGCATGTGTCCTTATTGCATGCAGGTAAAGTCTCTGGGTATATGCCCAGGAGTGGTATAGCCGGATCCTCCGGGAGTGTCATGCCCAGTTTTCTGAGGAACCGCCAGACTGCTTTCCAGAGTGGTTGTACCAGCCTGCAATTCCACCAGCAGTGGAGGAGTGTTCCTCTTTCTCCACATCCTCGCCAACAACTGCTGTCTCCTGTGTTTTTGATCTTAGCCATCCTGACTGGTGTGAGATGGAATCTCAGGGTTGTTTTGATTTGCATTTCCCTAATGACTAAGGATGATGAACATCTCTTTAGGTGCTTCTCAGCCATTAGATATTCTTCAGGTGAGAACTCTTTGTGTAGCTCTGTACCCCATTTTTTAATAGGGTTACTTGCCTCTCTGGAGTTTAACTTCTTGAGTTCTTTGTATATCTTAGATATTAGCCCCCTGTCAGATGTAAGGTTGGTAAAGATCATTTCCCAGTTAGTTGGTTGCCGCTTTGTCTTTTTGACAGTGTCTTTTGCCTTGCAAAAACTTTGTAATTTAATGAGGTCCCATTTGTCTATTCTTGATCTTAGAGCATAAGCTATTGGAGTTCTGTTCAGGAAATTCTCCCCTGTGCCCATATGTTCAAGGTTCTTCCCTAGTTTCCCTTCTATTAGTTTCAGTGTGTCTGGTTTTATGTGGAGATCTTTGATCCACTTAGAATTGTGCTTAGTGCAAGGAGATAAGGATGGGTCAATTTGCATTCTTCTGCATGTTGACCTCCAGCTGAGCCAGCACCATTTGTTGAAAAGGCTATCTTTTTTCCACTGGATGGTTTTAGCTCCTTTGTCAAAGATCAAGTGACCATAGGAGTGTGGATTCATTTCTGGGTCTTCAATTCTGTTCCATTGATCTACATGTCTGTTACTGTACCAATACCATGCAGTTTTTAACACTATTGCTCTGTAGTACAGCTTGAGGTCCGGGATACTGATTCCCCCAGAGGTTCTTTTACTCTTGAGAATAGTTTTAGCATTCTGGGTTTTCTGTTATTCCAGATGAATTTTTGAATGGCTCTTTCTAACTCTATGAAGAATTGAGTTGGGATTTTGATGGGGATTGCATTGAATCTGTGTATTACTTTTGGTAAGATGCTCATTTTTACTATATTAATCCTGCCAATCCATAAGCATGGCAGATTTTTCCATCTTCTGAGGTCTTCTTCAATTTCTTTCTTCAGAGACTTGAAGTTCTTGTCATACAGATCTTTCACTTGTTTGGTTAGAGTCACGCCAAGATACTTAATATAGTTTGTGGCTATCGTGAAGGGTATTATTTCTCTTACTTCTTTCTCAGCCTGCTTATCCTTTGAGTATAGGAAGGCTTCTGACTTGCTTGAGTTGATTTTATATCCGGCCACTTTGCTGAAGTCGTTTATCAGCTGTAGGAGTTCTCTGGTGGAGTTCTTTGGGTCGCTTATGTATACTATCATATCGTCTGCAAATAGTGATAGTTTGACTTCTTCCTTTCCATTTTGTATCCCTTTGACCTCTTTTTGTTGTCTAATTGCTCTAGCTAGAACTTCAAGTACTATATTGAAAAGATATGGAGAGAGAGGGCAGCCTTGTCTAGTCCCTGATTTTAGTGGGATTGCTTCAAGTTTCTCTCCATTTAGATTGATGCTGGCTACCGGTTTGCTGTAAATTGCTTTTACTATGTTTAGATATGGGCCTTGAATTCCTGATCTTTCCAAGACCTTTAGCATGAAAGGATGCTGAATTTTGTCAAATGCTTTCTCAGCATCTAATGAGATGACCATGTGGTTTTTTTCTTTGAGATTGTTTATGTAGTGGATTACATTGATGGATTTCCTTATATTGAACCATCCCTGCATCCCTGGGGTGAAGCCTACTTGATCGTGGTGAATGATCGTTTTGATGTGTTCTTGGATTCAGTTGGCAAGAATTTTATTGAGTATTTTTGCATCGATATTCATAAGAGAGATTGGCCTGAGATTCTCTTTCCTTGTCGGATCTTTGTGTGCTTTTGGTATTAGTGTAATTGTGGCTTCATAGAACGAGTTGGGTAGTGTTCCTTCCGTTTCTATTTTGTGGAACAGTTTGAAAAGTATTGGTGTTAGGTCTTCTTTGAAGGTCTGATAGAATTCTGCACTAAAACCATCTGGACCTGTGCTTTTTTTGGTTGGAAGACCTCCAATGACAACTTCTATTTCTTCAGGGGTTATAGGACAGTTTAGATGGTCTATTTGATCCTGATTTAATTTTGGTACTTGCTATCTGTCAAGGAAATTGTCCATTTCCTCAAGATTTTCTAGTTGTGTTGAATACAGGTTTTTGTAGTAGGATCTGATGATTTTTTTGAATTTCCTCAGTTTCTGTTGTTTTCTCTCCCTTTTCATTTCTGATTTTATTAATTTGGATACTATCTCTGTGCTCTCTGGTTAGTCTGGCTAAGGGCTTATCTATCTTGTTAATTTTCTCAAAGAACCAACTCCTCGTTTTGTTGATTCTTTGTATGGTTTTATTTGTTTCTACTTGATTGATTTCAGCCCTGAGTTTGATGATTTCCTGCCTTCTACTCCTCTTTGGTGTATTTGCTTCTTTTTGTTCCAGGGCTTTCAGGTGTGCCATTAAGCTGTTAGTGTATGCTGTCTCCCGTTTCTTTTTGGCGGCACTCAGGGCTATGAATTTTCCTCTTAGCACTGCTTTCATTGTGTCCCATAAATTAGGGTATGTTGTGCCTTCATTTTCATTAACTTTCAAAAAGTCTTTGATTTCTTTCTTTATTTCCACCTTGACCAAGTTATCCTTGAGTAGAGCATTGTTCAGCCTCCATGTGTACGTGGGTTTTCTTTTGTTTTTGTTGCCATTGAAGACCACCCTTATTCCATAGTGATCTGATAGGAGGCATGGGATTATTTCTATCTTCTTGTATCTGTTGAGGTCTGATTTGTGACCAATTATATGGTCAATTTTGGAGAAGGTACCATGAGGAGCTGAGAAGAAGGTGTATTCTTTAGCTCTAGGATGAAATGTTCTATATATATCAGTTAGTTCCATTTGGTCCAAGGCTTCAATTAGATTCACTGTGTTCCTGTTTAGTTTCTGCTTTCCTGAACGATCCATTTCAGAGAGCGGGGTGTTGAAGTCACCCACTATTATTGTGTGCGGTGCGATGTGTGCTTTGAGTTTTAGTAAAGTTTCTTTTACGAATGAGGGTGCCCTTGCATTTGGAGCATAGATATTCAGAATTGAGAGTTCTTGATGGTGAATTTTTCCCTTGATCAGTATGTAGTGTCCTTCTGTGTCTTTTTTGATGACTTTAGGTTGAAAATCAATTTTATCCAATATTAGGATGGCTACTCCACCTCGTTTCTTGGGGCCATTTGCTTGTAAAATTGTTTTCCAGCCTTTTACTCTGAGGTAGTGTTTGTCTTTGACACTGAGGTGCGTTTCCTGCATGCAGCAAAATGCTGGGTCCTGTTTACATATCCAGTCTGCTAGTCTATGTCTTTTAATTGGGGAATTGAGACCATTGATATTAAGAGAGATTAAGGCATAGTGATTATTGCCATCTGCCATTCTTGACGCTATCTTTATGTTTGAGTGGTTATCTACTTTTGGGTTTGATTCAAGAAGGTTATTATCTCATTTTTTCCAGGGTGTTGTTTCTCTCCCTGTATTGGAGGTTTCCACCTATTATCCGTTGCAGGGCTGGATTTGTGGAAAGATATTGTGAAAATTTGGTTTTATCATGGAATATCTTGGTCTCTCCATCTATGGTGATTGAGAGTTTTGCTGGGTATAGTAGTCTAGGCTGGCATTTGTGCTGTCTTAGTGTCTGCATGAGATCTGCCCAGGATCTTCTGGCTTTCATAGTCTCTGGTGAGAAGTCTGATGTGATTCGGATAGGTCTTCCTTTGTATGTTACTTGGCCCTTTTCTCTTACTGCTTTTAGTATTCTTTCTTTGTTTAGAACATTCGGTGTTTTGATTATTATGTGACGGGAGGTATTTCTGTTCTGGTCCAGTCTGTTTGGAGTTCTGTAGGCTTCTTGTACGTTCATCGGCATCTCTCTCTTTAAGTTAGGGAAGTTTTCCTCCATAATTTTGTTGAAGGAAAGCTGGTAGGCTCCCGCCCAGTGCGGGGTCCCTCTGCCAGGCAGAAGTCCCACAGCAGAGCTGGCGGGCTGGTCACTGCAGACCAGCCCCGCACCTGGGAGCTGCACACACACAAGCCGCCTGAGACCCAAGCGACATTATGCCTCCCCAATGACTTTTCAAGAGAATGTTATCCAGAAACCTAAGTGATTTAGACTTTTGCTTGATTGCCCAAAGGAAGTTTTTCTTTATCTTTAAGTCAATATGTAGCATATTTTTTGTTTGTTTGTTTTAGGATCACTGTTTCTAAACACACAAAACAGTTGTTTCTAGGATTTAGTCCTGTTGAGAAAGAGAGTTTTAGGAATTCAGTTTCTTTCGTCTTTTAAGAGTCCAATTATAAATGCATTTCTTTGCCATTCTTGCCTCTTTTTCTTTTTTCTGTGATTCTGTCATTTTAACATAAAAGTATTCCATGGTGTTTGTACACTTTCTTTTTCTTTTTCCACATTGAGTGAGGTCCTGGGCCGTTGGGAACTGTGTGTGGGATGGGCAGTGGAAATGTGATAAGGTAGCTTTTCTGGCCTTACTGTGTCCTCTCTTTGTTGCTGAGAACTCCTTTATAAACGCTCTGGGTGTCTGGTCTTTGCTCCCCTTAAGACTGGCTTGGATTTTCTGATTCTGGTCTTCGGTTACACCCACTGAGTTCTGTAGGTTTGGAGTCCTCTGGTGTGGCTCTGAGCCTATGTTGCCCACCGTTGCATTTCCTCTGCTGTTAGCTCCTCCTTAGGTTCCTTGGACCATTTCTTGTTACTGTTCCACATTTCTGTCCTATGCAGTTTGGTTTTGGATGTTAATATTTTTCTTCATGCTTTGAAGCATTTATGCTTCAAGAAACAGAAGTATTGAGTGCTAGTTTGAGGTCTTATCTATAGTTCAATTTGTTTAATCACATTTACATACAGTTTTCAGATGTGCCTATGAGTTAAAGGCTGGGAAGATACATACGAACATTGTTTGTTTGTTTGCTTGTTTGTTTTGGGTGTTTGTAGATTCATCACATCAGACCTCAGTCTTTGGAGGATTAGTGTTGATTCATAATTTTTCGGCTTTGATTTAATATAAGGAGTCATCTGCTCTCTTCTCCTGTGCTCCAACCTAGATCCAGTTTTCTGTCGCAATCCTGCTGCCTACCACTGGCCACATGATCACATTGGAATGTTTAGAAAATTGCTTATGGTGGAGTTTTGAAAGATGTCATTAGAGGGCTGGTATTCTCTTCTGTTCGTTTGGTTTTCATGTTGTTTTAGCATTCCTTGGTTGGGGAAGATTGGGGCCATTAAAAAAATGCTATGCCCCCTAATTATATCATGAAAATAACCTTTATTTATGTATATTACATGTTATAGAAAATCTTAGTTCTGTTAGCATATTACAACTCAAAATGCTTATAAATAGCTACTCTGTAGTTCTTCAAATGCATTTGGAATGGCCTATATCTATAGTGTGTGTGTGTGTGTGTGTGTGTGTGTGTGTGTGTGTGTGTGTGTGTTTTAAAGATAGGACCAATATAATAACATAAACTAATAGCATGTACAGTGTATGAGTATTCTTAGGTTTTTATTAGAAACAAACTACCAAGAAATTGATCTTTTGACATAGCATGAATACATTTTTAAAATCAGCTGTTATTAAATTACTCCATATATGGAAGTAAGAACCTAAGTTATGAATAGACATTTCAATGAACAACATGGAATAAGTTTATTAAGCTAGTAAGTATAAACATTACGTCTTAGGAGGTCCTCCCAATGGTCATTCCTTCTGTCCTTTTCAGGAGGCCTGACTAATCCCTCCTAGGTTATGAAACCACACAGTATTTGTTTTGCCTTTTCTGTTGGATTCACTGCTAGACTTGAGGTCACCCTTCCATATGTCTGCAGTCATTCTGGTTGTACCAAGTCTCTTACTTATTAAATGCTAATATGTAATTTATTTCTTGCTTTAGGGTATTAGGAATGAGTCTACACTTAATTCTCTGTACACATTTTTTGGTCTTAGTACATGTGTACATCTGGTGTGTGTATATACTTGGTGGTAACACTGATTTAGAATATGTGTATATTTATTAGGGAGGACAGTTTTCTAAATCAGTATTTACTTCCATTTGTTCTTGTAGAGAATTGTCTTTTTACCAACAGATGTGCTGATGTGCACCTAGTGTTACTTCATTTTGTTATATTGTACTTCCCTAATGTACAGGGAGGTTGAACATGTTCATACATTTCTTGTCTACTTAGATATCTTTTTTTCTTGTCTACTTAGATATCTTCTTTCATAAAATCTATCATTTTATCTGTTCATATAACTCTTAATTTTTGATCCATATTTTGAGTGTATATATGGCAAATATTTCTAAGTGCTTATTTTCTCTTTGAAATGAGTTTGAGAAGTGGATCTTCTGAAGTAAAATGTGTTCAAATTCATTAATCACTTCCTTTATGGTTTTTCATCTGTATATTTTGTGTAAGAAATCTGTGGATACTACAGGGTCAAGAGTGACACTCATATTTTTTGTTTCCCATTTAAAATTCCTATTCACTAGGAAAATTTTATTTATAAATTGAAATAGGATCAGTTTTTACCCATATGGATATCTAGTGGTCTTTTTTGTTTTTAAATCACAAATGGTAGATCTCTATTTTCTGGGTTCTAAATTTGACTGTGACATATACTGCTTATATAACAGTGATAAATTGCATACCATTGACCTGTATCTCCTGTTTTACAAATGTGGAAATTAAAGTACAGAAAGATTAATCTTCTCAGGTGACATACTGGTTAAATAGCATCTCTTGTTAACTCAGGAACTCTAATACCTTCAAGGTTGCTACTCTAAAATCACAAGATGATGCCTCTCAAAAACACAGGTGCTATCATAATTCTAACACCTTCATCAGTTATAATCTCATGTAAGTAATTGATATCATATCCGGCCCTACTTGTTTCTTCATTTTAGATGTAAAATACTCTGTAATACTTAAACTAAAGAATCTGATGAGGGGGGACTTCTTACACCATCTTTTTAGTTATAGAAAGACCCTACATTTCTAAACAAACGTCTTCCCCCTACTTTGTGAGACCCTCTTTACCAGTTGACATCATTTTGGTGTTTTAAGCCATTAAAGACCCTGTTCTTGGTGACATTTACCCTTTCTTCAGTATTTATCTTCTTCTTTCCTCCTCTGTCCTCTCTCTGACCCTCTCTGTTTAGCTCAATATCTCCTTCCATTATTTATTTTGTTATTAGATTCATTTTATTTTTATAAAGTGTTGTAAATCTCACTATTCCATACAAAGAGTGCTGCGAGCACTGCTTGTGTGTTTGAGGTTCTGGCTGTGGCTCTGTAAGTTCCGTAGTATCCAGTGAGGTGGACTTCTGTTCTGCTTTTGCTTTCGTGGGAGTAGGGGTATCTAGATTTTCCTTTGTGGCTGTAACTGGCCTAGTGAAACACACACAGGCTGTGGCCTTGACCATGGTTCAGTCATGGATAAGTCAGGCCATGGCTTATCCTAAGTTGAGCACTGACTCAGGCTCCACAGTGCTGGATTACAGGTCTCCATGTAGACGTCTCCATGTCTGGCTCAGTTTCCCACTCATCTTGGGTAACTAATACACCAGTACATTGGAGAATGATATTTTTTTATTGTTTGGTTGTTTTAGTGTTCTTCCTGGTGAGTTTTGTGGTTATATTTTTAAGATCCACAATACAGGCATGATTAGCTTGTTCAAGCGGGTTTAACTGTGATAGATTTGGGAATGATATCAGAAGTATAGCTTCCAGACTCACATTTTTGTAACTAGATAAATTTGAAGATGCATTTGAAAATTTAGGAATGTGTATCTAGGCATATGAACCAGTGCAAAGCATAAAACATATATAGATTCTTTACTGCGGTGTTTTTCTAAATATTTACACATTTGATAAAGTGAGGTTTTATCATCAGATTTTCTTTGCTTCCACTTAATTAAACAAAATGTGACCACAGCCTGCTCTTTACTTAGAAACTTGGTCTAGCATGTTGACTAGAACAGTCATCGATTTAGTGTTCAGGAGGAGTTTATTGTGAACTTTATTGACAGTTCTCCAGACCAGCACTTCTTCCTTACACTGTTAAGTTTGCCTGTCATAGAGCCATATGATATTATGTAACTGTAGATGGGAAATAGAAAACTAAATTATGATTTGAGGAAAAAAATCAGATCTTGGCTTAATCAGTTCATTTGCCATATAATTCTGGAATAGATAGAAATAACTGCATGTCAGGAAGAATTTGAAATGCTAAATTTATATTTGCACCTTTTTCAGTGTGTTTTGACATGAATGAACAAGCTTGGCTTATCCTAAGTTGCAGTGGTTGTCAGTGGTGGTGTCACTAGCCTATGTGTGTATTTATAAATGGCTAATTATGAAAAAAACATACTTTCACTTCTAAAAGTATATTTCATATAAATTTTAAAATCCTATATTTAAAAATAGATTTTAAGGATTCATAAATTTTTATTTTTACTTTATACTTAAAGAAGTTAGAATAATTATTACTGTGTGGTACCCTATTGTATACCCTTGCCCCAAACCCATCAAAGCTTTTCCTCAAAATTAATCCATAAATTATTTGATTAGAGCCGTTCCTGCTTATATTGAGTAAGCAGTGGTAAAAGAAAAGTCTTTCTGTTCTGGTAAATCCCACAAAGGTAAATTTATCAACTGGATAATTGCATGAAAAGCATACCTTCTCAGTAATCTTTAATTGCTAACAGAAGTTTTAAAGGTTTAAATATGATATTGTTACCATAATTCATAAGTAGCACTGCTGTTTTTAACATTTCTGTCCTTTAGGCTTGATGCCTTATGGCAGGCTGGTGCCTTGCATTTCCTCACTGTCTCTAGGATGCTCTTGTATTATCTCCTCTGTCAATAGACTCTGTGCCACAGCACCTAATGCCATGGGATTTACTGTGCTAAATATAGTCAGGTCAGAGGAGGTTACCAGTCATGAAGCCTGTGCTCCTGTAATCTGTGCTCTCATTCCATCTTCTGAACAGGTCATTTGCCACATTCAGTTCATTAAAAAAGAAAAGAAACACATAGTAAGTCAAGTGTTAAATACTTACTGTCATAAGACAGTTGCTGGAAAATATGTTAACTAGGAATACTAGATGTTGCTAATAGCACATTTTAATCAATACTTAAACCATGGGAAAATAAGTACTACAGATGAATAGACTTTTGCCCACCCTTACAGGGAACTTCACTTATTGGGTAAATCTGTTGTGTTAAGTCAGACCTGAGGCAAATGATGGTGATTGTCAGCACAGTTAGAAAGCTCATTTTGAAATCAGCATGGAGTAGTCAGCACTGATTCCCCAGTGTATGAGTTTTTGAATTTAATATGCTATGAATTTGCTTTTGTATACATGAACCTAAGACTTGATATACTATTTTTTGTTTTCATTATAAAATTTAATCCCAATTAGTTTTATAAAGTGAGTTTGAACTTAATAGACAAGAAGTGTATCATCCAGCTAAGTAACAAATCTGAAATCTTAAAAATGTGACCTATTTTAAATAATATCAAAGTATGTACATTTTTACTTTTAAATGTTTAATTAAGATACTTGTATGTATACTGCACCTTGTTTGAAATTCCAAGCATCCATTTACAGGGTAAGACAAGTAGATAACAACTCTATTCATCTATGTGTGTGTTTAAACTTCATATAAGTTATTCAATACTTCATAAATGTTTTGGAGTCTGAACCTAGAGTAGTTTTAAAATCCAATCTAAGCTTTTGTAGTTTATCATGATAATTAAAATCAGCTTAAACTACCCAAGTATGTAGTGAAATATTTGTACACTTCAACTGAAGATGAAACCCTAATGCAAATATCCATAAAAGGCAGAGTGTGCTCATACTGTAAAGCACGTGATTTCACACAAATGATAAAATAATATTTTCCTCCACAATATGAAGATGAGGTGTGATGTTTAAACTTTGCAATGAAATTGAGCCTACCTAACTGAAGTGTTTTTTTCTTTTTAATTAGTTTGCAGGTCGAAGTAAGAAGGAAACCAAATACTCTCTTAAGGCAGTTGAAGACATGTTGGAGACACTGCAGATCACTCAGTCTTAAGGTCTCAGGAAACCTCTGACATTAGATTTCAAAACTGCCCAGTTGAACTTTTTGGCTGTGACTTAATTTACTAAATGCCCAGTGCTATTTGTATTCTAATTTTCTCTGAAGAGGTCATTATAAAGAATGTTTAAATAAACCTCAGCTTGCCTTGTACTGCTAGTAAGCGGGAAGATGGAGGTAATCCATGGAACAGAGATTTAAGACCTATTGATTGTATATCCATTCTCGTATATCACCCCCACACCTTATTAAATAAACCGTGATTTATTAAACTCATGTATGAAAATTCCAGTTTCTTTTGTTATATTGTAACTCATGTATTGTTGTAGAGCTCTTTTGTCAGCTAAGTTCTTATTGGTGAGGAGAAACATATAAATATATGGCTTGTGGAAACATTATTTTGAGTATTTTCCAATGTCAGACTGGATTTTCTTTTACATTTCAGTGGGCTGTTTGGGTTTTTCATTCTTTCAAATTGTTCTAATCATGCATTTTGCATAAATTATGTCATTCTTTACAATTGATGATATCGCTGTGAAATTTTTATTTGATGTAGACATTTTTATCCATAAAATGTTCCAAAGGTAATAATTGTCTAAACATTTAGAATTAGCCCTTTTATGCATTATTTTTATTAAAACTTTTAATTTTGAACTTCATGTAATATATTTAGTATCAGCAGCCTTATTTATAATAGCCAGAAGCTGGAAAGAACCCAGATGTCCCTCAACTGAGGAATGGATACAGAAGATGTGGTATATTTACACAATGGAATACTACTCTGCAATTAAAAACAATGAATTCATGAAATTATTAGGCAAATGGTCAGAACTTGAAAATATCATCCTTAGTGAGGTAACCCAATCCCAAAAGAACACACATGGTATGCAGTCACTGATAAGGGGATATTAACCCAGAAACTCGGAATACCCAAGACACAATTCACTTATCAATTGATTTCCAAGGAGATGAAGGAGAGACCCCTGGTCCTGGAAAGACTGGATGTAGGGGAACGCCAGGACAGAGAAGCGAGAGGGGGTTGAAAGGGAAACAGGGGAGGGAAGAGGGCTTATAGGACTTTCGGGGAGGAAGGAACTGGGAAAGGGGAAATCACTGGGAATGTAAATAAAAATATAGAACAACAAAACAAAACAAAAAAGAAATATCAAGGACACCGTTATCACTGGAATCTCCTTAGTTTTGGAGGGGAAAGGAAAGATCTAAACTATCTTTAAAATATCTTTACTGTTCTTACATACAATCATCTCTTTACTGCAGTTTCTTGTCTTTTACTTTGATTAGTGCGTGCATATCCAGTACTCTGCCTTCACCAGCACTACTTTTGTTCATAGCTTAGAAAGGACTGAGTGCTAAAGCTCCAGTCTACACAGGGCTTTTTATTCCCATCTGTGAGTGGGGGTTAAGGAAAATATTGACAACTACCTTCACTGTCAGCTACTTTTAACTGTTTAAATAATTCTTTGTACCAGAAAATTGTTTTTGATGTTTTATCTAATGTTTCATGTTATAGGTATTTTCGTGGTATAAGCTCATGAGTCATGAACAGAAATTTGTAGTCTTCTGTGAGCTAACTCTGCCCATGTGAAGATAATTTTTCACCACTCATCTATTAGCATAAAGATATACTTTTTGTGTATACAGACCTACTAACTGCATCATCAACATTATGAAACATTTATGTCTACCATAAAGAACCTCATACCTGCACCTTCTCTCCCTCTGATCTCCTTACCAGTCTAGATACAAATGTACTTCTGAAATTGTATTTGTGTAGTAAGAAATTTAGTCCTTCCGTAGCTGCTGTCCGTGGTTTCCTTTGATCTTTTTAAAGATTTTTTGAAATAACTTCCGTTCAACAACTTTAAGTTTGTTGTTAATAGTAGCAATTTATACATTTCAACATAAGTACACAGACAATTTTTGTTTCTTCTTTATTTACAGTGAGCTGCTTTGTTCAGACAGTGACAGAATTTCCTATCTGTGACAGATACAGGACATGAGTATAAGCTGTGTCAGAAATGTGAGGCTGATTAAGTATTTGAAAATCAATATATTTTATCATAATAGAAAAATGCTAGATCAATATAGAAAAAGCATTTGGCAAATTTCAGGTTTCATTTATGATTCAGAATAAAGCCTCTGACAAAATAAAACTTTCCCTACTTGATGAGCAGAATCACATACATTCTCTGAAAGATACAAAGTGAAGACAAACTTTCTTCGTTCATGCCACATAATAGCATAGAAAAAGGAAATAAAAGGCTTGTGATTTGGAAAGGAAGAAAGAATTACATCTCCTTCCCACTAAAAAGATTGTCCACAGAAAAAATTTCAGGAAGCCTCCAAAATATACTGAACTCATACATGAATTCAGTAAGGTCAGTACCATAAATCAACTTGTTTTTTTGTTTTATTTAATTTTTTTAAGCTAAGCAAAAGAGGAATTTTGATGAATATGACTCATGCTAATAAAATCTAGGTGAAATAATCATTTTTCTGGATTAAAGGCCTTAATATATTAACAGCCGTTTTCTCAAAGTAGTTCTGTAGATTTAATGTCATTTCTGTCAAGATTCTACATTTATTGTAGGTTGAAATTGATTCTGCAGTAAATGAAAAGGCATCATCATAGAAGAGCATTAGCACTTGAAGACAAGGAAATTGAGGGATGGCGACGCTAGATGTGGAGATATCAGAGCAGGACTCTTGGAGTGGTCAGTACAAAGATCGGTGGGAAAAGATAACCAAGAAATAGACCCATAGCTGGATGGACATTTGAATTTTGACAGTACTGTTTGAAATAATGGAGGAATTGTGTTGAAGCAACTTTTAAAATTACTCTGAAACAGTTACAGATCATTAACATAAACAACAGCAAAAGTGTTTGTCCTCAAACCTACTTTAATGGAAAAAAATAACTCAAAATGGACCATATAAATTGTGAGACTGAACAGTTCTAGAAGATATCCCAGCATGTGTCTGTGCATACTATATATGTTAATGAATTAGGAAAATAACATTCTGGAAGTAGAAATGGGAGAAGCTTGTGTTCGAGACCAGTCTGAGCAACCTAATAAGACCTTCTTTCACAAAATGGGGTCTGAGGGTGGCACGGTATGTAGTTCTGCTGTATTGCTTGCCTAGCATGGGCAAGTTCCTTGTAATCAGTTCCCAGCACACATAGAAAAATGCATTATTCAGTTAGGTATAACAATAAAATATACTACAGAACTGGAGTAACCTCACATCTTCACTCTGTTGCCCAGCAAAAGAAATTGCAAGGGAAGTCACATCCAAAATCTAATAATCTACTCTAACAGGCCTTAGTTAATGATTCTTAGGTGTATATGTAGTTACTGTGGAACCAGTTAGAATGCAAAGCCCCTATTACATTAATCTGCGAGATAAGAAATACAGTCCAGGAGTTTACATGTGCTTTTATTTGGAGGAGTTGGGTGGGGATTAAATCCAGGGCCTTGACCTTGAACACACACTTAGGCAAATGCTTTATCAAGTGAGCTGTGCCCTGCTAATTCCAGCAATTTGTGTTTTAGTATATCTGAAAGGTAATCCTGAGAGCCACTGAAATTGGAAACCCATTGTTATACTAAGCTGTTGGACAATGAAGACATGTTGCTGTGAAGATCTGTATGTTACATTTTTTGCTGCTTAAACATTTTTATGTTAATGTTCATTGTATTATGTTTTTCTTTTTTTCTTTTATTTTTAAACTCAAACTTTTTTCACCACAAACCTTTCACCCTATGTAGTATTATAAAGAAATGAAATATATGTATTTTATATTTTGGAATATTTTTTAAATTTAAGAATAGTTTATCACTTTTAAGCAATGGTATCACTATTTAATTTCTCAGAAGTTAAGGTTAATTATTTCTGTTTATGTTTATTGCCCTCAATAGCATAAGAAACATTAGACATTTATAAAGCAGCCTTTTGATATTCATATGTAAATATTTGCCTATATATCTATAGGTAGACATCAGTATACATTCATATTTGCAATATTTTTGCAACAAATTACAATCATCACCATGATGTAGGGAAGATATATGCTTTGTATTACTGTATACAATACTGCCCCCCACACACACACACAAAATAGCACAGAAAGCAAGAATATGGAGTTCTTTAGTCAGTGTTCTTCTACAGTTAGATTTGGATATCCCTCAAAACTAAATTAGAAAAACCTTCATTAAAAAATGATTGAATTCCAGTATGATATCTGCATCTCTATTACTTACAAGAATTGAAAAACTATAAGAATTGAAAATTCATTTTACAAACCATATGTGTGTTGGTGTTTCACCTGCATTATTGTCTGTGCACTACTGTGCATATATACATATGTGGGGCCCATGGGAGCCTGAAGAAGGCATCAGATTCTCAGGAACTGGAGTTACAGTTAGGAGCTGCCATTTGGGTGCTGGGTTTCAAACTTTGGTCCTCTGGAAGAACCACCAGTATTCTTAACTGCAGAGACATTTCTCTAGTTTCTAAAATTCATTTTTAAGATTTTTAGATACGTGAAAAAATTCTCTACTTCTACAAATGGCTACTGTGTAACTTTGGAGACAGTCCTCTTGCAAGAAAGTCACTATTAGGGAAACTTTTACATGGAACAGTCAAATCAAAAATATATAATGGAACGAATTAGAATGAATTTGAAGAACTGTCCATCTAAGGTGAGATAAAGTATTGAGTGTCCTTTGTGATTTGAATTTATTTTCAAGTACCTTTTAGGCAAATCGGTATGAATTACATGAAAAGGTGAGTGTGAGTCACATCTTGTGAAACATAACAGTTCCGGCTGTCCACATCAAATGGAAACCAAAATTAAGGTCTCCAGAGTGGTAAGAAAGAACCACTGGTTTTAAACGTTCAGCTCAAATGACAACTGATTTTGGATCTAATTTCAGTTTCCTGGCCTACCTGTCATTCTTAGTAGGTCAGAGAGGATCAGAGACAATACAGCTCCATTGTTTGTTAACTCCCCAGTGACTTAAATGACTGGAGTACAAATATCTATCATTTTTATAATTAAAATTTAATGAGGGGAAACAGGGTAGAGACAAAATGTTGAAGATATATATATATATTATTATACGTGTATGTACACACACACACACACACTCTATGTCTTACTAAAAAGAACTCCAAATAGTACCTTCTACATGGTAACAAACAAATGATTGATCACCAGTATTAAGATTGTGGGTAGCAGACATACCTGTGTCTGAGCCATCTGGTTGTCAAAAAAATATTGTTTTGTGAATATGTAGATTAATTTGAAAATAGAGAAATTAATGATGTATATTCCATATGACTCCAATTCCTGCACAAAAACATTATTATAAAGATTAGAAAGAAAACTCTTTTACGATAGGACAGTTAAAGGTGTTGAACAAACTATTTGTTTTCATTTTGAGGTGGAACTTCACATTCTTGATCATATTCTTTAGCTTCCCACAAGGAAATATTGACTATTCTTTAGCATATTTTGTAGCATTAACTTAAGCTAATAGCATTATGTCTATAATTAATATATTAGCAAATATCAATTTTAGTTGATTAAAGTTCATAATTTAGCAATCATTAGTTTGAAATAACAATAAAGCTTTCATGTTAAGTTCTATACTATTTCTTTCAGTAGCCTGTAGAAGTTCGCCACCTAGTGTTTACATTTTTAAATTGTAGAACCCGCAGGCTAGTTTGGTATTATTTTTTTATTATTATAAAATTTATTTATGCACTTTACAACCTCATATCAGCCCTTGCTCTCTTCCCCTCATTCCACCTTCCCCTTCTCTTTTGGAAGCCTCCCCTGTGTATTCCCCTTACCCCACCCCCACCCCATGCAGATCAAGTCACAGTAGGACTTGTCCAATCCTCTCCCACTGAGGACAGACAAGGAAGTCCATTTAGGAGCAGTAGGTGTTATTTTAAACTACAAAATGTGGTCATGTTTTATTCAAATCATGCCAGAGGTTAAAATAATTGTGGAACATTGTCATATATGTGCTCTAGCATTTTGGCATCCAACATTCCTAAAGTTGTTTTATATTTGATGGATATTATTCTTATTTAATTATTCCACATTCAGCAATTCACTTAATATGCCCATTTGTAATAAATAAGAAATTAAGCTCAAGAGTTACAAGTTTTAAAGCCTTAGGATTAATTTTAATATATGATTGATTATTAGATAAATAATGTGCATAAAACAATACATATGTGTATGTTTAACAAGGGCAGCGTCATTTATCACTGGCATGTTCAATGGGTTTGTAAGTGTAATTATATTGAGGTCATAGTCATTGAATAAGGTTTGATGATGGAAATTTGCATTTTGGATGCACATTAGCCTGTATTCCAGTAGGAAATGTTTTCAAATGCTTATACAAATGTAGATTTAAAACCCTTTGATTTGATCCCTGTGGCTTTTCAAGTAGTGTTGTAGTTTAAGTTTGGAATAGTATCCATAGGCTCATGTGTTTGAACACTTGGTGGCCAGCTGGTGCTGGGGCTTTAGAAGTTCTTGGAACCTGTATGAGGGAGGACTTGGAACCTGGAGGAAGTGCTTCACTTGGGACAGGACTTGAGGTTCCATAGACAGGATCCCTTCCTCACTGCCCTCTGCTTCCTAATTGTTTAGGCAATGTTACCTCATGTTCCTGCTGGCAGGTCTTTGCTATGATGGACTGTATTCATTTCTAAAGCCTGGACATAAAAATAAATAAACAAAACAACCCTTCTTTGAATTTTCTGTTGTCACAGCAATGAGAAAAGTAACCAATATGCAGGCAGACATGACCTGGAACAAACAAAAAACAAAAACCAAAAACTAAGGAGGACTGGTTTGGGTTTTTAGATTTACTCATAGGGATGAAGTGTTAGGGATTGGTTCTAATGTTTTGTCTTAATTCGACTCCCCAAATCACAAAGGAATTTGCATCTCCAGATGCTAAGGGTCCCTATTCCCAATTGGTTTTTGATTAATCAATAAAGAGCCAACGGCCAATGGCTGGGCAGAGTGAAAGCAGTGGGACTTTTAGGATTCCGAGGCAAGAAATGCAGAGGAGAGAAGGAAGAAAATCACCATGACAGGGAAACTGATCAGATTTAAGAGCTTCGAGAGAGAAATCATCCAGCAACATAGGTGCAAAGGGAAAGCAGCCCCATGGGAGGGCTGCCCAGAAAGAAAACAGGCCAACAAACATAAACAATAGATTTAGAAAGTGTTAACTTATGAATACCATAGGTGAGTGTGTACTAGCCATGGGGAAGTTTGGAAGTGCCCAACCATTGAGTTAGTCATGGCATAACAAAATATAAAGGGTGTGTGTGTGTGTGTGTGTGTGTGTGTGTGTGTGTGTGTGTGTGTGTGTGTGTGTGTGTGTTTCTTTCATTTGTGAATCCAGAGAACTCTGGCAGGTGGCAAGAAGTGCAATCGCCTGCCAGGAGCTCAGAGCAGATTAACAATTCACCACTGCAATAAAAGTCCTTAATGGAGACACTATTGCTTAAGATGTTGAGTTCTCTAGGCTGTTCAATTAACTGGGTGGTACTAATAAAAGAGAAAGCATTGATATATACTAAAGATTGGGATAGAGATTTCATCAACATCGATTAAAAACTTTAAAATTTGAAACCTAAGCTATTTACAACTACCAAAATTCTTAGTTCTATCTTTGAAAAAAAAAAACTATCCCCATAGTTCTTACAAATGGCACTTGTAATAGCTGAAGTTTTTTTTACTTCACGATTGGAATGTTTGTGGGCAAATGATATTGCTTACAAGATGGGCCACACTGAGTTCAGGTTGCTTGCTGAAACAGCACTTTCATTCGCTAGTGTTCAGTGTTTTCTACCAACTAGAGCAAAAGCTCCCAGTAAGAATGTCTCTTGTTTCAATTTCCCTTCTCCTCTAACATATACTTGTCCTAAAGAGAATGCTTAGGAAAGTGTGCTGACATCATATTTTGTCTCCATGCCAACTGATGTCTGTAAGGAGTATCAAAGAAGTGCTAAGCTTCTCACCATTCAAAGTGCGGTTATCAGACTGTGAATTTAATTAGCAACATTTGAAAGTTGTATGCTGGGTTTATTTTTAATTGATTATGACAAATTTTGCTTAAAGCCCAGCAGGAACTCCTTGACAGCAGCTACATTTTGCAGAAATTCAGAGTGAAAGATTTATGAAATTTCCCAATCTGCTAAGAATATGAACCAGACAGAAAATTATCCACCAAGTTACAATAAATGTCAGTGGCTTTAAAAGCAAAACAAAACAACAACAAATAAACCTTAAACCCAAACTTACTTTTCAGTTCTAAAGGATATATACATTTTATTTGTAATATTGCCTTATGGCTTTTTGCTGCCCAGAGTATCTTGCCGTTGCCATGGGGAGCTGTGTTGTTCGTCAATGCAGGGTTTTCTGCTTGGCACAGTATATATTTATGATGGCATCTGTGTTTGCTGGTTGTTGCTTTTGCAGTGGAACTTGTATTTCTGCCAGTTGAAGAGAAGGGAAATGAAAGCAAATTAAACTTGATGTCTTGGCAGAGAAGCTGAGGCTTCTCGTTACTTGTATCTATTCATTCCAAGAACACAACATAGCTGCAGTCATGGTCCCTTGTTCTATACATGTGGCAGACTTTTATAATAATAGAAAGATCCAGAGATCAAGAACGCTGTACTCTGTCAGTTGACAGGGCACTTGCTTTTAATTGGAATTTTAATATGGGGAGTTAACCCATGTGGAAAGCCTGAATTTTGTTCGTTTATTTAAGAGGAATAATCAATATCATATAATGTAATGTATCATTCACTTTAAACAAGTGGGAAATTTTTTCAGATTTTTGAGGCAGTGTTTTCCTATCACCAAACCTAACTTTGAATGCTTGATCCTTTTCCCTCAACCTCCCAAGGGCTGGGATTATAGGCATGTTACTGTATCACCCAACTGCAACCGAAAATCTAAATGAACTAATTTAAAAATTCAGCTTTCAGTGACAATGAAAGAACCAAGATAGGAAATAACAGTTAATGTATTAGTGTCTGTTATTTTTTTAAATAAACTCTAGTGTTTGTTTTAGATTTATCATACATTGTCATTCAATCCAGTTTTACAAGTCTGCCCATGTCTACTACACAGCCCTGTGTGGTCATCATCAGAATATCATCAGGCATCCCCAAAACTATCAAGACTATAGAAACACTTTAATATGGGTCCTTAACATAAAGAATTAATGTTTAGGCATATGAATTATTTTCAGTGTAATTTTGTGGATTTTTTAATTTTAATGTTTGCAGTATTGGAGACAGCATTTGATTTAACATCTACTTACAATGTTTCATGTCCCAGATATGATGATACATATGTGTAAAAATCATTGTTGCACCTTGCTACTGGGGTTATAGTCTACCTTGTCCAGACAGCTTTCCTGAGTTTGGCTAAAAATGGAGCACTCCCTTTTCTTAGTAGGTCTTCCTCTTCTCCACCTGACGTGTGGAGTCTGACCCCCAATCTTCTACCTGAGGAATGTCACATAATCTTTGGCAAAATTAAAGGATCAGCACCTTCAAATGAAGATGAAGCTAAGGGTTGGGAGGTTTTGTGATCACTTGCATCCTATGTGGAAAGAATTATGCCTGTCTTCTTCTTCTTCTTCTTCTTCTTCTTCTTCTTCTTCTTCTTCTTCTTCTTCTTCTTCTTCTTCTTCTTCTTCTTCTTCTTCCTCCTCCTCCTCCTCCTCCTCCTCCTCCTCCTCCTCCTCCTCCTCCTCCTCCTCCTCCTCCTCCTCCTCCTCCTCCTCCTCCTCCTCCTCCTCCTCCTCCTCCTCCTCCTCTTCTTCTTCTTCTTCTTCTTCTTCTTCTTCTTCTTCTTCTTCTTCTTCTTCTTCTTTTCGGGACAGAGTTTCTCTATGTAGCCTTGCCTGCCCTGAAATTTGCTATGTAGACCAGACTGGTCATGAACCTCTGCCTCCCAAGTGCTAGAATTAAAAGTATGTGCTACCTTCCTAGAATGTCCCACCATTGCATTACCTGCTACAATTATAAGGAGAATACAAAACACTTTAAAGTGATAGGTTTTATATCTTTCTTGCTAGGATAAAACATTTAGAAAACCAGGGAGAAGTGAGGCTAAGGCATGGCATTTGTATTGTAGAACAAGTATTTCCAATATACTTTAAAATGCATAAGTGATATCTGTGTAATTTCCATCTACTATAAAGTACTTGTGGGACAGTATCTTTATTACTACTATTTTTTAAATATACAACTAAAACCACTGGGGATTATTGTTATAGACTATAATAGCTAAAGAGAATCTAAAGAGAATGTAAAGTATATGATAAGCTTTCTTTTAAAGGTAAAATACATGATTTCAAAAGTGACATCAATTCTTACAATTTCCCCTTATCTTAGAAAAATGTTTTACTGACCATAGTTTTATGGAGGAGAATTGGTTGGTTTAAATTTCAATATTGTCTTCTATTTCTATTTTTTATTTTAAATAATCATGCTTATTCATTAAAAATATTTATCTCTGCACTTAAAATTTCATAACAGTGCTCAATAAAATCTCGTAGTGGTTTTCTTGGGTGATAGAACATTATGATGCATCATTTTCTGAAACAAAAAAACAATCTTAAAATGTTGCATGCAATTGCTTTTATGTGCTACTGATTAGATGGTTACTTCTTAACTTTTTGAATGAATAACCTCTTTCATAATACTGCATGATTTTGATACCTCAAGAATTTAAGCTTATTTTCTGGTTTTCTGTGACATGTTATAAAGATATTTTAGCAAAAATAAACTTTCAGAATTGTTGTATTTTATTCTCAAATTTTGATGAAATGATTAGTGTTGTCAATTTAATGGGATCTGAAATACACTAAGGTATTACTATAGGTAAATCTCTGGGGGAAATGTCCAGGAAGGTTTATTGAGGAAGAAAACACTCTACAAGAATGGGCAGGTCCTTCTAGCCTCTGTCCACATACAAAGAGGGTAGATTGCAGGAGAAAACCATCTTCCTGCCTTGCCCCTCACTGAGAAGTACAACTATCTAATCAGTTCTACAGCAGTTGATGTTCTTCACTGATATCAAAATATCAAATGCTTTTCTTCCATGGACTGAAGAACTTGGATTCTGCAGGAATCTTCCAGGCCTTCAAAATGTTCTCTGTGGATTGAGCTGCTCCTTGGTTATCAACCTGCCAGTATGTAGCCATTTTTGGATTATCCAGTCAGTAGCATGTAAGTCATTTTAGTAAATTGTCATTTCTAACGCATGCACTCTGTTCTCTTCCTCTAGATAACCTTGATCAGTGGAGATGGTGTGAGAGAAAAAGTTATTAGTGAATCTCCGCAATTATACTCTATGCAGCAGCTTTTACTCCTATCTAAGTTGAGCTGGGTAGAATCATCACTATATTTAATCACCATCAACTGTAAATAAAGAAGTAGTGACATGCTTTAAATGTTATGATCAGACAAACAAATGGTTCTAAGATCATTTTGAGGAAAAATTTGCACATTTATTGTATTTCGACATTCTCTTGTGTTATCTTTTATCAAGCACTGATGAGCATATAAATTCCATTTTAAGGGACCAGAAGTAGATACTTTAATGCTAAGTAATGATCATGCCTTCCTGATGGCCAGTGGGGATGTTTTGGGTCACACACTGGCTGTGGTGGCACTTGGGGAAATTGTCACTAGTCCTTGATGGTCGTTCACATTCTTTTGTTCTTAAACTCCATGTTTTTAGCTTTTTTTCTTTATTCTTCTCTCATACAATATATCACAATGGTAGCTTCCATTCCTCCCAGTCACTCCTGCCCCAACCTCTTCTCCCCTCTAGATCTACTGCTCCTTCATTCCCTTCAGAAAAGAACAGGCCTCCCAGTGATATCAAACACAGCATAATAAGAAACAGTAAGACTAGGCATAAACATTCATATCGAGGCTGGATGAGGGAAACCAGTAGGAGGAAACGGGTCCTACAAGAGGCAAAAGAGTCAGAGATACCTACACTTCCACTGTTTGGAGTCCAACAAACCCCCCCAACCACATCATGTATGCAAAGAATCTAATGCAGACCCATGCCATCTCTGGGGTTTCGGCTTCAGTCTTTGTGAGTCTTTCTTGAGCCCTACTTAATTGATTCTGTGGCCCATGTTTTCCTGGTGTTCTTGACCCTGCTGGCTCCTACAATCCATTCTCCCCCTCTTATCCAAGGGTTCCTGGAACTCCACCTAATGCTTGACTATGGGTCCCTGCACCTGCTTACACCAACTACTGGAGGAAGCCTCTCTGATAATCAGTAGGCACCCATCTATGACATACATACATACATACATACATACATACATACATACATTTATTTTTGCCAGTTGTGTTTGGTTCTACCTTTGGTCTCTGAGCCATCAAGCTTCTGAATCCTCGCCATCCAGGCAGTGTCAGGCATAAGCTTCCTCTACTGGCTTGGACTTCAAGTTAGACCAGTCATTGGTTGGCCACTCCTACAAGCTCAGAGCTACCATTGCTCAAGTGCATTTTTGCAGGCAGTACTGGTTGTGGTTCATAGGTTTTGTGGCTGGTTTGGTGTCCCAGTCTCACCACTGAGAACCTAGCCTGGCTATGGAAGATGGCCAGTTCAGGCTCCATAGCCTGCATTATTAGAAGTCCTCACTAAGGTCACCCTCATAAATTCCAGGAAGTTTCCACTGCACTAGGTTTCCACATCACCCCCTAAATATTCACCTATTCCAGTTGTCTTCCCCTGTAGTCTCTCCTTCCATCCCTCCCACCCCAACCTAATATCTCCTTTTCCCATTCCCTCCTGTTCCTAGTTCATCCACAAAATCTATTCTAGTCCTCCTTCCCAGAAAAATTCATGCATCCCCCCCTAGACCACTGCTCTTTATATAACCTCTGGGTCTGTGAATTGTAGTATGATTATCCTGTACTTATCAGCTCATATCCAGTTCTAATTCAATATATATTGTGTTTGTCATTCTGGGTCTGGGTTGCCTCACTCAAGATGATTTTTCTAGTTCCTTCCTTTTGCCTGCTAATTTCACAATGTCATTTTTTTTTTCTGGCAGCCGAGTAATACTCCATTGAGTAACATATCACATTTTCTTTATCCATTATTTGCTTGAGGGTTGTTTCAAATTTCTGGCTATTATGAATAGTGAACATAGATGAGAATTGTTCATGTGGTAGGATGGGCCATCATTTAGGTATATGCCCAAGGGTGTTATTATTAGGTTTTGAGGTAGGAAAATTCCCAGTTTTCTGAGGAACAGTCATATTGATTTCTATAGTGGCTAGATGAGTTTCCACTCTCACCAGCAGTGGAGGAATATTCTCCTTGCACCACATCCTCACCAGCATAAGCTGTCATTTGTATTATTGATCCTAGCCATTCTGACAGGTGTAAGATGGAATCTCAAAATAGTTTTGATTTGCATTCCTTACTGCCTAAAGATGTTGAACATTTCTTTAGGTATTTGCTCTACAGTACTTACATGTTATTTGAGGGTTTCATATGGAAGTGAGAATTTAAAAAATTAGTTTTCATGTCCATTTTAAGACAAATGCAACTGTCTTCTTGTGAGATCATGATCTTCTAGAACCTGGTGACTGGAAAATTCCCAAATAATAGTTTAAGAAAATTTTAATTCAGAGAGAGGAGAGCAAGAAGTTCAAGACTGGACTTGTAAGGCTCATTACAATTTTGAGAGTTGAAAGAAAACAATTGTAAAGGAAAACAAATGTAGAAAATATAATTTACAGAGCTCTCTGTGCAATATGAGCAGGAAGGACAGAACTCAGAAGGTGGTATAATTGTCATGGTCCTCAAAACAGATTTCAGCATGAAAAAGAGGCAAGCCACATTCTGTGGCAATATGAATATGCGTTTCTTACTTTCACATCTGAATTGGGGCTTATGCTTTGAGTGTTGTGAGTTACTCCTTGTTAACTTGGCACGACCAAGGCTTAATAGAGTCTGACCCAGAATGCATACCAAACTCTGACTTCTTAATACAATACCGATGTTGACTTCTAGTCAGAAAGGTCTTAAGATGATCTTGTTTAAGGATTTCATAAATATTAAATTTCCACAAATGACAACACAACCGGGTGGTTCACAGGACATAATTTGAAGGCTAGAAAAAGAAGACAACATGATTATTAAATAATGGAGAGCAAAATGGTTGATAGTAACTAAATCTCCTTGATTTTTCTCTATAATTCAAGAAGATTGTGGCTTCTACTTCTGTCTTACTATGGGTCTTATTTATAGCCATCATGAATCGACACCACTACAAAGTAGACTTTTTGGTTCAGAAAAGTCATATTTTGTCTTTTCATAATAGATGGTGTTTTAGTTAGGGTTTTTCTGTTGTGAACAGACACCAAGATCAATGTAAGTTTTATAAAAGACAACATTTAATTGGGGCTGGCTTACAGGTTCAGAGGTTCAGTCCGTTGTCATCAAGGCAGAAGTATGGCAGCATGTAGGTAGGCATGGTGCAAGAGGAGCTGATGTAGAGGAAGATGTAGAACCCTTCATCTTCATCTGAAGGAAAGCAGGAACATACTGCTCATGCTCAGGCATCTAAAGATCTCTAAGATCTGTAAGAAAGATCTCTAAGCCCAACCCCACAGTGACACACTTCCTTCAACAAAACACACCTTCTAATAGTGCCACTCCCTGGGATGAACATACATAAACCATCACAGATGGCAACTTAGAAATTTAAAGAGCATCATCCATGAAAATGTGCTAATGCTGCTATTTTGTCAACAAATGAAGAAAAACATTCAGTGCAACCCAGTGCACATTTATAAACTAAAAACAGCAACGAACAAGGGAAATATATGGATACAATCTTTAGCAATTGCTAGACAAAATTCAGTTCAGGATCTATCAGATTAAAAGCAGGATGCCATAGGAATGTAAAAGAAGAAGCAGAAAAATAGTCACAGTACCAAAGTCTTCCTTGTATATTATGCCATTCAATGTATACTTTATTGTGTACATAATTGAAATTTACTGAAGTGTTGGGAGTTGCATTGTCTTATTATTATGAACTTGAAGCAGGTCTGTAGCGATGGAGAAAAGCTGTACTTAGAGTAGTCTACCTAAGGCAACAGAAGGAAACATGGAGGAATTAAAAGGAGGGAAATTTTTACAAATATTATAACTTAAGATCTGTCTGTATTTTTCATTCATGTCTGTGACTGCCTTAATGACACAACATTTAATAGGAAATAAAATACAGACAGCATGCATATGTATTGCAAATTTCTTTAGAATAGGAATGTGACCTTTAAAATTTGACCTACATGGAATGCTACCCATCTTTTAAATTGGAATCATAAAGAAGATGAAATTTGAATAACTTCTTTAAATATCTTAGAAAACAAAAAATGTATTAAAAACAAAAAATGTATTAAAAACACATACAGAAAAGTACTTTTAACTAACATACAATTAGTGTTTAAGTTCTAGCCATTAGATTGAGTTTAGAGTTTAAAAAATATTTATTCACCACAAGCATCTTCTTTTTGCTTTTGTTTTAGCTAGGGTTTCTATTTCTGTGGTAAAACACCATTACCAGGCTGGAGAGCGGTTAAGGGCACTGACTGCTCTTCTGAAGGTCCTGAGTTCAAATCCCAGCAACCACATGGTGGCTCACAACCATCTGTAATGAGATCTGATGCCCTCTTCTGGGGTGCTGAAGACAGTTACAGTGTACTAACATATAATAAATAAATCTTAAAAAACAAAACAAAAAAACCAAAAAACCCCACCATTACCTAAAGCAACTTGGGAAGAAAAGAGTTTATTTTTATTTACAGCTCTTGGGTTATACTTCTTTGCTGATGGAGTTCAAGGAATCGGAATTCAGGAACTGAAGCAGAGGCCATAGAGATTCACTGCCCACTGGCTTACTCCTCCTGACTTGCTTAGCCCTACATCCTTAAACAACCTAGGACTGCCTGCCCAGATGTGATACCACATACAGTGAGCTGAGCCTTTCCACATCAATAACTGTTAAAACTAAAAAAATGTTCTATAGGCTTGTCTGCAGGTATTTTTGGATGCAATGTCTCAGTTGAGTTTTCTGTTCCCAGGTAACGCTACTTGTTTCAAGTTGACAGGAAATACCAACCATGACAGCTTCCTAGCTATCACTAGCTAAAAGGCTTTCCTGAAGTATAGGTTCTATACCACCAAGGTCAGGAAACACAGAGGAAAGGTCCCTTAGATGGAAATCTTTGGACCAAAATGAACCTTTGTTTCTGTCAAATATTTTGTCACAATGGCAAAGAGTCTACTTAGCATAGACACCTGATAGGTCTTTCGGTGACTATATAAGCATGTAGTTCAGAAGCCTCTAAAGTGGTTTGTGGTAACAGTTTGGAAAAATTAAGATACACTTTAAATGCTATAAGCAGAGAGCTCAGAAAGCCAAATGTTGATAGAAATGTTGAGCTAAAAGCTGAGTTGAGGTTCTAGGAATAGCTGTCAAAGATACATAAGGATCTCAGTTTAGACACCTAGCATTTATGATTTTAAAAAGCTACACATGATGGTACATAACTGTAATTCCAGTGCTTGAGACACATGTAATATCTGTGAAGGAGAGCTCTAAGCTGCAGGCAGTCAGCACAGGAGTGAGGTCACCTAGCCTGCCAATAGCAGCCTATATCATTCAACCACATGCTCTTAATACTGGACATGAAGGTACAGAATTTGTTTGGTTTTCTAAAATGTTTTTCATATATTTCTCTAGTTTGTAGGGATGTGGGCTTGAATTGGAGATCAGAAGACAACTTGTAAGAGTTTTTCTTCTCTCATGTGTGTTTTGGGGATTGCACTCAGGTTGTGAGCTTTGGTAACAGGTGTTTTTACCCACTGAGACACTTGTTTAACCTGAGGCTACAGAATGTAATATTTGACCTCTGTTGTACTCTTGATTTTGTCTAATTTACCCTGCTATTCTTATAGTTATCCTTCTTGGGATGGGGATGTTTCGTCAATGTCATTGTATGTGGGAGTCATTTAACTACATTTTTAAATTTTGCAGGGTGTATAGATACACTTGCCTTGATTTATCAGAGGAGGCTTTGCACTTGCACTTTTGAACAACAATGGAATTGTTATGCCTCTAGGTACTCTTGAATATTAACCTAGTACATTATATGATGAATTAAGAACTTTGGCAGCAGAACATGTTTTTTGATGTCAAATTGACTTATGATGCATTGCTGTCAACTGGACTGGATTGAGATATTAAGTAAAGTTCACCCCTGTGTGTTTGCAAATCAGTTTCCAGAGAGTATTGTCTGAGGTGGGGGAGGGGGCACCTTGAATGTGAGTAACATTATCTAATAGGCCGGGAACCCAGATGGAATAAAATGGAAAGAAGGAACTCACTGGCATAGGGTATTTTCCTAGTTCCTGGGCTGCCGAGGGGTGAGACATTTTCCTGCACTGTGCCCTTCTGCCATGATGTATTATCTCAGTAAAGCCACAGAAAAGTGAGCTGGGGACTGTGAATAGAGACCCTGCAAATGGGAGCCAAAATAATCCCTTTCCTTTGAGTTGTTTGTGTTGGGTATTATGTTATGGTGACGAAAAGTCTCATTAATACAGTAAGCTTGGATACGTTCAAGTTTCAAAAATCCTTTGAATGCATAGAGACAGTAGCCTTTCTGTTCCTCAGTTTACTGTCCAATCATCAAATACGAAGAGATCCTACATACTTCATGTTCAGCACTTTTTTGCATGGACTCAGTAAGGAAGACTGAGAACTGAAGACAGGTTTGGATATTTCTATTTTTTGTTAGTTTTGTTCTGATGATGAACAATGAACAATAGTGATTTTTGTAGCTCTGAACTGAGCCTGTGTTTCTCTTCTATATGGAGTTCTTCTAGGCATCACATTCTATTGTGGGGGAAAATCAAAAGACCTGTCTGTAGTTTATAGTCCTCATTGTGATGCAGATCAATGTAGTCCCATATAGAAAATAGCCTAGTGTGTGTGAGCCTAAAGGCCTTTCCACAATTATTCAGCCTTGCCACTATGGTGAGGAAATCACCATACATGCTATCTTAATATGTGATACAATCCCAAGAAGGTTTTTTTTTGACACATGCTAAAACATCATTTATTAAACTAGGATCTAGACTTTTTACAGTAGTAGTCTGCATTCCTTGTTAGCACTATGATTTTCCATCAAATGAAACCTTGTTTTTAATATTCAGTTCTTATAGTACCCCACCATTTTAAAAACATTTTCTTTTTTGTATTTTTTATTTGTACATCATTTGTGGAATTTGAAAATTCTCAATATATAGGAAGACTTGAACACCAACAAAAATATATTTATCTTACTTTTGCATGCATACTTTATAAAGCATATAGTTATACTTTATTATTTTTCATTTTTTATTCATAGATTCTGATAAAGATGCTCATTTCAAATCTACAGATGTTTTTCTATATTAAATGCTTCAGCATTTTATGGCATCTGGAAATGTTCTTTCAGAGTGGTATGTGAAACATGTTTGAAAAATCCACTTAATACAATGAATATATATGTTGAAGATGATTTTTCTTTTTTGTGAGAATAGTTCCTTGACAATATTTAATAGGAAGCTAACTCTTAGGATTTCTATTTGTGAATATTCAGATTTGTCTTGATTCATAACACTGTTAAATAGTTTAGCATGAAACCAAGAGCACTTTCTTTTCCGGCACATCTATAAATGATGACATTACTTTATCCACTTAGCACACAGTTGTAAGACTTAAAACATCACTGAGGCTCAACAAAATTGCTAAACTTTTTTAGCAACAAAATGAAAGAGATTAGCAGTACTGAAGTGTATGCCTGGATGAAAATATCCTTTGGAAAAACAAGAGACTGGCTCATATGTAAGAGGTGGGAAGAAGTTAGACACAACTGCTCCACAAGAGGCTGGAATTTGGATATGAGGTGAGGAGGCAGCTCATTACCGTACTAAAGATTGCCTTCTGCTTGACCTTTATTTTTTAAGAGCAAATGATAAAATAAGATCTGGATTAATTTTTGTAGACAGGGAATATAAACTAATGTCTCCATTTTATTTATTTTTGTCACAGGCTTGTGTGCGTGTATGTGTGTGTGTGTGTGTGTGAGTGTGTGTTGTGGATGGCTCTGTGCTGCTTGTATTTTTATGTTAATTCTGTCCCCCCCCCAAGGCTGTCTAGAATAAGGAATGAGTCACATTGCTTAGGTGACTTCTTGTGAACCAATCTCCTAATGAATAGAGGAGCCAATCACTGGTCTAGTAAACTGGACTTCCCAGTTGGACAGAGGAAGAGAGGAGGCAGGAGAGAGTTGTTTGGTCCTTTTGGAATGGGGATAGCAGAGGGGTAAGATGTAGCTGCTAGAGTTTCCTGCTATCATGGTAGATCTGCAAGGATTTACCACCAGAGGATTTAGATTTAATAAGTCTTCCAAAATTAGGTTTTAGTTGTTGTGCCCAGAGATTGAGTTACCATTGTTTCTGAACTAATTTTGTGTTGTATTTTCCTTCAGTGGCAGCTTGTCTGGGTTCAAGAGAGAAAGCAAAGCATGGATTTGCCAGATGTGCACCACAAAGGCTATGGGGGATTTGAAGCAGGGGGCTGGTGTGGGAACTTAGCTAGCTGGGTGGAGTGATTGTTGAGTTCTGAGTCAGAGTTTCCTTGAGATAAAAACAGGTCAGTCATTGCCTGTCAGTGCATGGCCCGCCAGTTTGCTGGGGCAGAGGCACAAGCTCAGGAACTCTCCGGTTCATATATATATACATAGTGGAACACATGCCCCTGTGGCGTGGTGGGACATCTTTTGGGTATATGCCCATGAGTGGTATAGCTTGGTCTTAAGGTAGATCCATTTCCAGTTTTCTGAGAAACCTCCAGATTGATTTCCAGAGTGGCTGTGCAGTTTGCAATCCCACCAGCAATAGAGTAGTGTTTTTCTTTCTCCACATCCTTGCCAACATGTGCTGACCCTGGAGATTTTGATCTTAGCCATTCTGATTGATATAAGATGGAATCTCAGGATTGTTTTGATTTGCATTTCTCTGATGTCTAAGGACTTTGAACAGTTTTTTAAGTGCTTCTTGGCCATTTGAGATTCCTCTGTTGCGAATTCTCTGTTTAGTTCTATACCCCATTTTTTGATTGGTTTGTTTATTTTTGAGATTAGGTTCTTGAGTTTTATATATATATGTATTATCCCTCTATTGGATGTGGGTTTAGTGAAGATTATTTTCCCAATCTGTAGGTTGCTGATTTGTCCTATTGACTATGCCTTTTGCCTTACAGAAACTTTTTGGTTTTATGTAGTCCCATTTTCAATTCCTGATCTTAGAGCCTGAGCCATTGGAGTTCTCTTTAGGAAGCCCTCCCCCCACCCCGAACCTCCCCTCCCCACACCAATGAGTTCCGGACTCTTTTTCACTTTCTCTTCTATTAGATTTAGTATATCTTGTTTTATGTGGAGATCCTTGATTGACTTGGACTTGAGCTTTGTGCAAGGTGACAAATATGAATCAATTTTCATTTCTCTACATACAGACTGCCAGTTAGACTAGCACCATTTATCGAAGATGCTTTCTTTTGGTCTTATATTTTTCATTTCTTCATCAAAAATCAAGTGTCTGTAAGTGTGTGGGTTTATTTTTGGGTCTTCAGTTCTATTCCATTGATCAACCTGTCTGTCTCTGTACCAATATCATGCAGTGTTTATCACTATTGCTCTGTAGTACAACTTGAGGTCAGGGATAGTAATTCCCCAAGAAGTTCTTTTATTGTTAAGGATTATTATTATGTTTTTGTTTGTTTGTTTTGTTTTTTTCATATGAAATTGAGAATTGCTCTTTCCATGTCTGTGAAGAGTTGTATTGGAATTTTGATGGGGATTACATTGAAGCTGTAGATTGCTTTTGGTAGAATGGCCATTTTTACTATGTTAATCCTACTAATCCGTGAACATGGGAGATCTCTTCATTTTCTGAGGTCTGCTTTGATTTCTTTCTTGACAGACTTGAAGTTCTTGTCACACAGATCTTTCACTTGTTTGCTTAGAGGTACACCAAGATAGTTTATATTATTTGTCTCTATTGTGAAAGGTGCTGTTTCCCTTTCTTTTTAATGCATAGATAAATCTATTCATGGTACTTCAATCTAGGCAAATTTTAAAATTAAAAATTCAAGAGGAAGAATTTGAAGGAGTAAATTATATTAAAGGAAGGCTGGAACTGATGAATTTTATCTCCTATTAACATATGTTTTAAAATGCCAAGCTTATACTTTACATAGACCAAAAGCCACATACTTCCTTTCAAAAGCAACAAGGCAGAACATTTTTAAAGGTTAGCCTGAGTGTAGGAAAGAACTCAAATCTCAGACAAACATATTCTACCATCTGCAGACATCCTTGTTCTGTAATAAACAATTGCAGGTTGTATAGAAAGTACTCTGTACAATAATGAACTACATTAACAATTTGAATTTCACCCACAGAATTCACAAGAAAGTAGTTCAGTAGAATCAAAGTCATTAGAATCTAAGAAGTGGAATCTCCTTTGTATCCATGGGAAAATCTAGTCTCTCTAGCTTATTGGTCACTGATTTATTTTTCTCTTCAAAATGCACTAAGTACAACTTATTTACTTGTTGAATTATGAGGATTATTCAGCTCCCCCCACCTCTCACTCCCTGTTTTACTTTGTGATCAAACCCAGGACCTTCAACATACAAAAAAAACTCCTTAGCTTCTTTTTAGTCAAATCCATGTTTGCTCCCTTGATTCAAGTTCTTGATTCTGTAAAGTTAAGAGCTCTGTTCTCTTGCCATTTCCTTCTTAAGAGTTTTTTTGTTTCTTGGAGTTTTTTGTTTTGTTTTGACGTTATTGTTTGTTTTTCAGAGTATGACTTGGCTAGAAGGATGTTGAGCATTATGGAAGATTTAGATTTTATGATATAAAGATAGTCACCTGGTAGAAGCCAGACCACCTCTCCCACCCCCACCCCCCACATTTTTAAAGATTCAACCATCAAACCTATACTTGTATTCGTTTACTGAGCTCTAGAGGGCAATTTACTAAGGTTGCTATAACTTAGCTTCAAACAGAAAGCTGCTCTTGAGTTGGGGAGTCCTGAGAGAAAGGGAGTGTTTAGCAGAGACAAGTATCTTGTATCAGTAGCATTTGAGAATAGAGCAGGCAAAGGGCACAGGTATTTCCAAGATTACATTATACATATTTAGCTTTACTTTTCAAGTAGAGTGATATCACTTCTCATTCTAGCCCATTTCTAAACACTATGGACAAGTAGATTCTTATCATGAAACTCAATTTTAGGATTTTTAGAATTGAGTCTTTAAAAGATCTGTCCTGAGATTTGGGGCACAGTGAGAATTTAAAATGTGTAGAATATTCTTGAATCACTGAGTTGACTTTCTACTACACTGCTCTGAACAGGTGAGGTCAGCAATGAGGTGGGGGTGGGGGTGGGGTGAAAACCTACCCTGTTGAGTGTCTCTGTTTGCTTTCCAAGCATTAAGCAGATCCAACTCTGCTTCACTTCTGAAAGTGCAGAGCTGTCAAATAGTAAAAAGAAACAAAGTACATGAAGTTTCTCTTAAGGTGTAGATGTGGAATAGTGTTTCCTTTCTTGGCTCTTAAAGGCAGCTTCATTACGGTACAAAAGGATTTTCCTGGTATCATGGGGATTTATTGGCACAAGATACAATATGCTACAGAGGTACGGTTCCCTTCAGCAGAGTTATGTCTAATAGACGACAAAGCAAATATACAACAGGCTCCTGACACATGATGTGCAGAGTCTGAAAAAGAGGGGATGTGAAGCTTGAAAAGAAAAGCAAGAAAACAGAACAGAGAAGTAAACTTGCTGCTTGACCCCAACCTTGCTTAATTATAGAAATCAGAAAAAGCATACAGTTAAAAGAAAAGCAGACATAACAGACGTTAGATTTTTGACTATAAGATGAGAGGTGCTCTTTTGAGCAGAGAGATCGGCTAGAAGGTATAGAATAAAAATGAAGTTAAAGAACTGCCTAATTTCAGAGGATTCTGGGAAGATCATTCATTGGATAACTCTAAAATATCAAATTGGTAGGCTTTTTGTGACATAGATCTGCCTGAAAATAAATATGGAAACCTATATTTGATGATTAAAATTTTGGTCTTGCAAATTCAACCTTATATTCAGATCTTTTAATCCATGAAAAACACAATTCTCACTACAAACAATAATAATGAAATACAGCTGTTCTACCCAAATATTTTATCAATAAAATGATTCCTAATGACATTCTGCTATACCTATAAATCAATGCCCTACTCAGCCATCACCAGAGACCCACAACCCGAAACTAAGCTGACAATGAGATGCCTTGGAAAGCTCAGCCCTAAATCAAATTCCTCCCCTCAAGACTCACGGACCCCTGTGGAAAAAAAGAGTGAAAAAGCCAAAGGGGATGAAAGACACCAATAAAACAATATTTTGTAAATCAATATGATCAAAGTACATATGAACTCACAGAGACTGAAGCAACATACACGAGGTCTGCAAGGTTCTGCATCACATCCTTTGCATATATATATATATTTTTTTTTTCTATTTTAGTGTTTTTATGGGATTCCTGAGTGTATAAACAAGTGCCTCTCTGTTTCTTGTGTCTTCTCTTTGGCTTTTTTCCTCCGGACATAGAAGTAGCTACACAAAATTTGTTTTCTTGTAGTAAAGGGAACATCTTGAGATATTTGTACATGTATCAACATACAGCAAATAAGTTTGTGAAGGAAGAATATCTCCCCTACTCATGCTTTTGTTTGAGGATGGAATATACATAAATAATTGAGTAATTAATCTAGGGCTAATCTGCCAGTGTAGATGTTAAACTTGTAAAGACCTAGGCCATCCAGGCTTATAAAAACTTTACATTCTCTGATTAACCTGGTTAAGTAGCAGAACTTTCAAGAAAGCAGAACAATGTTGTCCAAAGTCTTGTTAATTTCCATATAGGGCTTTTGGGCTTCATTCATTTAGGAGATGCTTCCTGTGTGCCAGGCGTAATTCAAAGTATTGGCAATACAATGAGACTGTGATGAGCATGGATCTGAATGTTAAATATCCATGGTCTGAGCTCCCAAACTCTTAGACAAGTTTGAATCTGGTTATAATTTAATATAATTAGAAGAAAGATTCCTTTGTATAAATCTAGATTGTTGCTGAAATTATTTGTAATTGAAAAGGACTGGTGATAACACTTGTAGTCTGGACCAACAACCCATTTAAAAATCACTAGTAGTTCTAGATAAATCAGATTTTCTAATTTATGCATGATATGGTGTAATAGAACATATTTTTATAGATCTAGAGCAGCAGCATTGGGAAGAGAGGCATGCAAGAAAAACACAATTTTAAATTTTGTTTTTCATTTCTAAAATGGGTTTCTATCATAACTCCTAAAAGGGATCACCATGTACATTATCATTAAATAGCTCTGGCATAATTTATGTTAAGAGGTTTTGGCCTGTTTATGTACCCTAGAATTTGCTAAAATTAGTAATATGATATTCCATATTTAGCAAACCTACAGAGCAATGAATAAGGACTCATGTCTATTGGGGAGCGCCGTTTGTTTAAATTCTTTTTGTGGCAATCATGAAATGCAAGGGACTTCCAACTCAAATTCTGCACTATTAGGCTGCAAGTTCTACTCTGAACCAAACCAGATGGTGATCAGCTCTATTCTTATTATCAGCTCAGTGCAGGGATGGTTACCAGACCTTACTTGCATTGTTAACATTTGGAATAGATTAGCAGCAGTTAGGCTGAAATGAGAAACCTTCATTTTACTAAAAGGCTCAGAGCATATCATATTATAAAATCTGAAAGACTAGTAAGAAAAAGTATGAGGGAGAGAGTTCACGGTCTACCTTGGTTTCTTCATGAAGGATGTGTTATTTTTTCTTTCTAAAAAAAATGTTGATGTGGAGTATTGTGGGGTTAGGGTCTATAAGACCATCAACCTCCTGAGGTGCTCATTGCACAACTTGTTGAATTTATCTCTACAGTCATGATCAATACAGGTCTTGAGCAACAAGAGGACTCCTTACACTTTAGGCGGGATTTTCTTTGCAAAAGTCTGCACATAACACGCACACACACACACACACACACACACACACACACACACCTGTACCACATAACATACACACACATGCACATGCACACATATAGAGACACATACACCCATCACACATGCACATACCACACACATATGTACCACATGCATACAGACCACACATTTATATACACATAGAACCACACCTGCTCACACAGACATAAACACATTCACATATACCCATATACCACACATACATTCACATACCACATACATGCATGTGCATATATACCATGCATGCATAAACATACATAACACACATGTAAATACCCCAAATACACACCAAACACACCACACAAACAAATACACATACCACACTTACACACACAGCCACACACATATACCATATACATACAGCAAAAACAAATATACAGCACACACTCAAAACACACACACAAACACACACACACATGTATAAGTTCAGAATTTCACTTAGTCACTGAGATGCATAAAACATTTCAGCTGCTAGAGTTTTCATGTGGATTCTTGTATTTGGCTAAATGTTTTGATTTGTGGAGCATTGTCTTCTGTTCACCTTTGACAATCTTGTTTGTGTATTAGCTAATATATATGAATTGCACATATTAAAGAGGTTAGTGTTAATTTTCAGCACATGCATAAAATGTGCACAGATCCAAATAGAATTTAATTTTCACAATGTCCCTGTGCTTGGCATTTTCAAATTTCCTTTTTTTAAATCTTCACAAAATACAGTCTAGATTATGCTAAACTACAGTTATCCCCCTGTGTTGTGGAATATCAACACAGTGTGTTATTGTTTCTATCTAAATATGGTATTATACAGAATAGCTAAGTATAAAATCAATCTAAATGTTATTGGATAACAGGGCAAAGAAAATGGAATATATATTATATATGCATATATATATAAATATTATTTAGTCACACAGAAAATAATTTATACAACAATGGGAAAAACTGGGGGAGCTCATAAACTGAAAGATATCAGATTAAATAAACCACATGGAATGAAAAAATACCACATATTTGTTTCTCCTATGTGGGCACTAAAAATATCCAACCAAAGCGTAGAAAGATGTGAACTAGAGCTAGGGAGGTTGTAGAAATAGATAAAAGGAAGCAGAGTAATAGCAGTCATCGTTCTTCTGTGGCATTTATCGTCAAACCTATTCCTAAGACTTCATGGCATTAGGGCAAGTCATACCATTCATTTACCCCTAATCTGTACATAGCTAGCACCAAATTAAGGGATACAGGAAGGTGCTATCTTTGAGGTATCCTTGTCAGGATTAAATTTGAAATATGCATACACACAAAAGTGATATACAAAAGTAATATTTTGTTTCACTACAGAAACAACACTGGGAGGTCACAAAGATGCATAGTTGGTAAGAAAGCTAGACATGATGAACATAGGGTATGGCTGGGATGTATGTGTCAACATCTTTTCTTATTATTTACTGATGCAGGAACAGGTAGAATATCCACCTTCTGTGACCAAATGGTGGCATAGAAAGGGCAGATCTCACCCTTATTAAAGAGAACCAAACAGCTGGCTAGAAAACACGACAGAGAGAAGCCAATTGCCTTTGTGTGTTGTTTATTCTTTAGCCAAGATCTTGTCTCAAAGATCATTGAAAAAAATTGGCCTGTTTATTGTTGTGATAAGATATATAAATTTTTTAGCTGTGCATTTGTTGGAGCCATTTGTACTCCACAGTTAGGAAGAGTGAAAGCAATATATAATTGTAGATGACTGTGAGTATGTGTGTCTACTTGAGCAGAATTTTGGGGTGCAATAGTTAAGAATGAAACCAATGAGGTGAGAAGTGATCTGTAACAGAAGGAAGAGAAAAAGAAGAGACAGAGAACAAAAGTGGAAAGGGAGAGCGAAAGGTTGAAATGGAGACACAGAGACTGGGAAAGAAAGAGAGCAAAGGAAACAGGCATTGAGAGCTGAAAGACATGCCTATTTACCTTCCAAGAAACACTTCAGTACTTTTTCTTAATCATTATATATAGCTTTTTAGTTTCTCTCTCTCTCTCTCTCTCTCTCTCTCTCTCTCTCTCTCTCTCTCTCTCTCTCTCTCTCTCTCTCTCTCTCTCTCTCTCCAAAAATTTATCTTTTAATCTTTTATTTACAATCCAACTGTTATTCCCCTCCTGGTCTGCCTTCCCACATTTCTTCATCTCATTCCTCCTCTGCCTTGTCTCCAAGAGGATGTCCCTACCCTCTCATCCCCAACCCCACCAGGCCTCTTCACTTCCTGGAGCCTCAAGTCTCTTGAGGGTTAGGTGCAACTTCTCTCACTTAGGCCAGATCAGGCAGTCCTCTGCTGTATATGTACCAGCTAGTGTTGCTGCCCGGTTGTAGCACAGTGTCTGAGAGATCTCAGGGATCCAGGTTAGTTGAGACTGCTGGTCTTCCTATGAGGTCGCCCTCCTCTGCAACTTCTTACAGCCTTTCCCTAACCACAGGGGTTCCTGGCTTCTGTTCATTGGTCAGGTGCAAGTATCTGCATCTGTCTCAGTCAGCTCATTGTTGCATCTCTCAGTGGGCAGTGATGCCAGACTTTTGTCTGTAAACACACCATAGCACCAGTAATAGTGTCAGGCATTTGAGCCCCCTCTTGAGATGGATCCCAAGTTGGGCTTGTCATTGGATGGCTTTTCCCTCTTTCTTTTTTCCATTTTTTGTGCTTGCAGTTCTTTTAGACAGGGACAATTCTGGGTCAGAGTCTTTGAATGTGGGATAACCCCATCCCTCCACTTGATGCCCTGTCTTTCTACTGGAGGTGGACTCTACAAGTTCCCTTACCCCCACTGTTGTGCATTTCATCTAAGGTCCCTCCCTTTGAGTCCTTAGAGTCTCTAGCCTCCCAGGTCACACTTCAGTACATTTAACTGGAAATGTGACAGGATCTGCAGATTACCACTGTGTCTTTTCAGAGTAGAAGAAATAAAGACCAAATAGGGGGTTATTTTCAATAGATAAGACAAATGATTTTTGAGTTATATGGTCCTTTAAATACTGTTTTCTATTCATATTTATATGTATTTATGTCTATAGCTACATGTATTTAGAAAAATCACATACTATTTAAAGTATTTTACTTTTACAATATTATAAGCATCATTGAATTTAATTCTACACACACACACAAACACACACAGAGTACTGGAAGCTCATACATTCTCATCAAGCATTCTTTCACCAACATATACTCACATTCCCTTACATTAAATTTTAATGGCCATATAACATTTCCTCGATAGGAAGCTTATTGAGCTATCTTATCATGAGTAACATTTGAATTTTCAATAGATACTGCTGTACAGACTAACACCATAAATACATCTCTGCCTACACACATGAAAATTTCTCTATGATTTTTCTAGACCTTGAATTTCTGAGTGAGAGGGTAACTCAAATTCATAAATTTCATCATGTATTACTGCATTGATGTGGCAGCAATTCAAAATTCTTTGGCCTCATGGCTGTTACCCAGGGAGATTTGTATGGGTTACATACCATAGTGCCATACTTCTCTCCCCAAATTTGTTAGTGAGCATACTTGTGATGTAACTATTATTCGACTGTTTCAGATTATCAGAGGTAAAAGCTAAAAGAGGGAGGACTTGTTAAATTTGAATGTCAGGTTCATTTTGTAAATAGAAGTAGATCATAGATTTGTCTATTCTATTTATTAGTAACATGAATAAAATCAGATCAAAGTTTCTCCATTCAATCACCCATTGATCCATCTATCTTTCTTTTTTTTTTTTAATTTTTTTTTTTTATTTTTTTTTTAATTTAATTTTATTTTATTTTTTAAATTTACATTCCAAATCACTTCCCCTTTCCCGTTTCCTCCCTCCCCGAAAGTCCCATAAGCCCCCTTCCCTCCCTCTTTTCTCCGTTCAACCCCCTCTCATTACTCTGTCCTGGCGTTCCCCTACATCCAGTCTTTCCAGGACCAGGGGTCTCTCCTTCCATCTTTTTAGAAATCTATTGATATGCTGATTGTGTCTAGGGTATTCTGAGATTCTGGGTCAATATCCCCTTATCAGTGACTTCATACCATGTGTGATCTTTTGTGATTGGGTTACCTCACTAAGGATGATATTTTCAAGTTCTGACCATTTGCCTAGGAATTTCGTGAATTCATTGTTTTTAATTGCAGAGTAGTATTCCATTGTGTAACATACACATTTGATAGCCACGAAAAAGCTGCTCCATGGCCTCAAGGATTATAAATTTAAAATAGAATTTTGTCTTAATTTCTATTCTATTACTATGAAGACAGACCATGATAAAGGCAACCTGGTAACCTGGTAGAAAAACCATTTAATGAAGGCTTGTTTATAGCTTCAAGAAGGTTAGTAAATTATCAACATAGCAGGAAGCAGTCAGGCATAGTATTAAAGCTCTCTGAGAGACAGTGAGACAGACTTTTGAAGTCTCAAAGCTCTCCCCCAGTGTCTTAATTAGGGTTTTACTGCTGTGAATAGACACCATGATCAAGTCAAGTCTTACAAAGGACAACATTAAATTGGGGCTGGCTTACAGATTCAGAGGTTCAGTCCATTACCATCATAGTGGGAAGGATAGTCACATCTAGGCAGGCACAGTGCAGGCAGAACTGAGAGTTCTACATATTCATCTGGAGACTGCTAGTGGAAGACTGGCTTCCAGGCAGCTAGAATGAGGGTCTTAAAGCCCACATCCACAGTGACACACCTACTCCAGCAAGGCCATCTCCTAATAGTGCCACTCTCTGGGCTGAGCATCACATCCAGTGACACACAAGGCTACAACTAATCCAAAAAGACCACACCTCCTAATCCTTCCCAAACAGTTCCACCAAATAGGGACCAAGGAATCAAATATATGAGCCAAAGTGGGGTATTCTCATTCCAATTATTGCAACTTTATTTTAAAGTAATTTTAAGCTTATATCACAATTAAGCTATTTTGTTTTTTTTCTTTTTTTTTTCAGGATTCATTATTTATTGTCAAAATTAAAAGAAATTTAAGGAAAATTAGTAAACAATAAGAAATCTTTATGAATGTATTATAATCACAAATTAAGCTACTATGGAAGAATACCCCAAATGTCAAAGAACAATTAAATTAGTTTTTCCACTTTCAAAGTTTTGTGTAACAGGATTCCATATATTTGTTTTTTTTATTTTATTTTATTTTATTATTTTTTTTAATTTACATTCCAAATTATTTCCCCTTTCCCATTTCCTCCCTCCCCGAAAGTCCCATAAGCCCCCTTCCCTCCCTCTTTTCTCCATTCAGCCCCCTCTCGTTTCTCTGTCCTGGCGTTCCCCTACATCCAGTCTTTCCAGGACCAGGGGTCTCTCCTTCCATCTTCTTAGAAATCTATTGATATGCGAATTGTGTCTAGGGTATTCCGAGATTCTGGGTTAATATCCCCTTATCAGTGACTACATACCATGTGTGTTCTTTTGTGATTGGGTTACCTCACTAAGGATGATATTTTCAAGTTCTGACCATTTGCCTAGGAATTTCATAGCAGCCTTATTTATAATAGCCAGAAGCTGGAAAGAACCCAGATGTCCCTCAACGGAGGAATGGATTCAGAAGATGTGGTATATCTACACAATGGAATACTACTCTGCAATTAAAAGCTATTTTGTAATTACTGAAAAAGAAAGGAAATACATGAATAGATACATATTTTTGAAATAAAATAATTTATAAGTAAACTTTTTGTTTGATTATTTTTTGGAAGGTAGGAAATCTTACCAAGTAACCAACTGGCCTAGAACTTGTGATCCTTTGCTTTCGCCTTCTGAATCTTAGGAATACAGGTTTGCATTCATATCTTTCTTGCTTTAAGTCTTTTATAGAATAAGACTCTATTTGTCTAGTGATTGAAAGTGCTTACTAAAAGGACATGTCATTTTTTTTTAAAGTGTTTTGTTTTGTTTTTGTTTTTGGTTTTTTTTTTTTGGTTTTTTCGAGACAGGGTTTCTCTGTGTAGCCCTGGCTGTCCTGGAACTCACTTTGTAGACCAGGCTGGCCTCGAACTCAGAAATCCTCCTGCCTCTGCCTCCCAAGTGCTGGGATTAAAGGCGTGCGCCACCACCGCCCGGCTAAGGACATGTCATTTTTATAGTAGCCTTAATCACTCATATTCTCACCCTATTCTGGATTTAAAAACAAACAAACAATCCCCAAAACAAACAAAAAACCCAATGGTTTTAAAGTTTCTTTTTGTTTTTGGTTGTTGCTGTCGTCGTTGTTGTTGTTTCTAATGTGTATGAGTGTTTGCTTACATGTATGTATATGAACCACATGCATGCCATGGGTCCAGGAAGGATGACTCTCCTGGAGTAGATGTTACAGATGGTTGTGAGCCACAGTGCAGATGCTGGGAAACTGAATCCAACAAGTGCTCTTAACCTCAGAATCATCTCTGCAGCCCTTTTTCTATATCTTAAGTAAAATGCAAGGTAAATGAAATTACAACACAGAAGTAAAAAAAAAATCTGGGTAGTGTGTTTGTTATGTTGTTTTTTCCTACCTTAAATAATGTTTGTAAAAAGAAAATGAAAAATTGTAAAAAAATTTGAGTTTATGGAAAAAGGATCTTAACTATATTTAGTCATTGCAGAACTTTTCCCTTAGTCATTATTTTTTTCTATATATATATCGGATTTTTGTCAGTCTCACATACAAATATACTCCTATAGACCCTATTTTTATTAACTAATCTTCCTACTTTTATGTCTACTTTTTTTGTGATTCACTGAGTTTTATTAGTGTTGTTCTATGAGTGTGGGTAGGAGATAATTCAGTGGAGTAGAAGAAATTTGGTGGCTGTATCTTTGAATGAAATAATATAATTTTCATTATTATTTGAGTTATATCTCTAATAGGATTGGGATCATGGCCACAACTTAGTTTTTAATTAAAAGTATACTTTTACTCTGATTTTTCTTTTTCTTAATTCAAACACTATCCTATTGTGATGGTCAATTTTCATTGTCAACTTGTTCAGAATCAACGTGGAAACACCATCTTTGAAAGTGTCTCTAGATGTTTAAGTAAGAAGAAAAACCTACCTGTACGTAGGCATGTGTGGCACCACTCCATGGGTTGAAACCCCAGAATGAATGGTAAGGAGAAATGTGGCATTGTAAAAGAGAAATAAGGCACTGTGACCATCTGATTCATTTTCCTGCAACCATGCTTTTCTGGCCATGAAGGACCGTAACCTTAAACTATGAGCCAAAATAAACCTTTCCATTCTTTTATTTTCTTTTATTAGATATTTGTTTTATTTACATTTCAAATGGTATCCCCTTTCCTTGTTTCCCCTCCGAAAACCCCCTATCCCATCCCCCTCCCCCTGCTTACCAAGCCACCCCATCACACTTTCGTGACCTGGCATTCCCCTACACTGGGGCATCGAGCCTTTACAGGACCAAAGGTCTCTCCTCTCATTGATGTCTGACCAGGCCATCCTCTGCTACATATGTAGCTGGAACCATGGGTCCCTCCATGTGTACTCTTCTTGGTGGTTTAGTCCCTGAGAGCTCTGGGGAGACTGGTTGGTACATATTATTGTTCCTTCTATGGGGCTACAAACCCGTTCAGCCTCTTGGGTCCTTTCTCTAGCTCCTCCACTGGGGACTCTATGCTCAGTCTATTGGTTGGCTATGAGCCATGAGTATTTTGATCCACCTTCTAGGAAGGATAAAATTATCCACACTTTGGTCTTCCTTCTTCTTGAGCTCCATGTGGTCTGTGGGCTGTATCTTGGGTATTCCGAGCTTTTGGGCTCATATTCACTCATCAGTGAGTGCATACCATGTGTGTTCTTTTGTGATTGGGTTACCTCACTCAGGATGATATTTTCTAGTTCCACCCATTTGCCCAAGAATTTCATGAATTCATTGTTTTTAATAGCCGAGTAGTACTCCATTGTGTAAATATACCACATTTTCTGTATCCATTCCTCTGTTGAGGGATATCTGGGTTCTTTACAGCTTCTGACTATTATAAATAAGGTTACTATGAACATAGTAGAGCATATGTCCTTATTACATGTTGCAGCATCTTCTGAGTATATATATGCCCAGGAGTGGTATAGATGACTATGTCCAATTTTCTGAGGAACCACCAAACTGATTTCCAGAGTGGTTTTACAAGCTTGCAATTCCACCAGCAATGGAAGACTGTTCCTCTTTCTCCACATCCTCACCAGCATCTGCTGTCCCCTGACTTTTTGATTTTAGCCATTCTGACTGGTGTGAGGTGGTATCTCAGGGTTGCTTTGATTTGCATTTCCATAATGATTAAGGATGTTGAACATTTCTTTAGGTGCTTCTCAGTTATTTGGTATTCCTCAGTTGAGAATTCCTTGTTTAGCTCTGTACCCCATTTTTTAATAGGGTCATTTGTTTCTCTGGAGTCTAACTCCTTGAGTTCTTTGTATATATTGGATATTAGCCCTCTATAGGATGTAAACCTTTCCTTTCTTATGTTGCTTTTATCTTCACTGTGCTTTTTTGATGCTGTCATCCTGTAAGGGTATCTTTTCTCTTTCATATTTAGTGTTTCCCTCTTTGTTTTTCTTAAGCATTTTTGTCATGTGACTCTTACTTGTTAGGAGATAATTCTTCATTGATCTTTCACACTTCTGCAAATTTGAGACTTGCTGTTGATGCTTCTCTGTTCTAGATTATGATTACTAGGATGCTCATAGGATGAGCAGCCACTGTGGAGAGAATATCTTCCTCTGGGATGAAGACCTATTCTTAAAGATTTTAAAGACACTCACTTAAAGATTTTTCACTTTGTAGTAATTGACAAATTATGCTAAAAGTATATTTTTAAAACTTTTTGTCCCTGTAGGAATGTAGGTCATTTGAGTTAGGCATGGATAGCATTCCTAATCCATTTATAGATTAGTCAATTATGGGGTGAAAATACTCAGAAAATTTGTATATATACTGAAAATCTGTAGAATTCTTATTGCTAATATTTTTTGAACAATGCAATGTGCATATTTATATGTCACTGAGACTGCATTATGTGTTATATGTAATTGAGAGATAATTTAATGGATATGAAAATGTGTGTTGGTTTTATAGAGATACCAGGTTATTTTTAATACAGTGGATTTGAGCATGTATGGATTTTGGTGTCTGCAGAAGGAATAGTGAAACAGGGTTTTTGAACCAGTCCCCTGTGGATACTGAGGAACAGCTGTTTTGTCAGGGAAGACAATCTAACATGTGCCACTTTCAACTCTTTCTTATTATATAAGAATGCTAGTTGGACCTGGAATATTTCCTTACCAAAAGATAAAGAGCCTTAACAGTCTATATGGAATTGAAAACTTGTGTGAGAATGTCCTTTTCTGTTTCATATTTCTTATGTACCCTTTTTCTATGCTTAAATCCACGTTCTTCAGTACCTGGTCTACCACAGTACCGTATCTGTCCCCTGCAGGAAGGGGGGGGGTAAGGCCCTTATATTGCCACACAAGAGAAAACAAAGCAGGCCACTAAGCACTAAGTCACCAAGGTAGCCCCAATGGCATGATGGAGTGAGCAGAATTACTTAGGTTTCTGCTTTTGATTGCAAGTAGTAGATTCTATATTCCAAACAAAATCCATGTACCAGTACCTGGTAGCATTTAAAAAATGTACACTTAGGTATTAAATCTACATTGATGAAATAATATTTATTCCACTTTTCTGGTTTCTTATTAGCCAATTATTTATACTAAAGTGTTGAAATGTGCTAAAATTATTTCATTACAAAGCCTGCTTGTGTTTTTATTCCAATCCTCCATCTACTCTTACTCCCCCGACTCCTATAATATCTTCACCACCTTCCTATCCACCAAACTTTCTTTTTCTAGCTCTCTCAAAAAGAAACAAAACAAAACAATAAACAGAAAACAAATATTAAGTAAAAACCCAACAGGGCAAAACACAACACAACAAAACAAAACAAAAACTCAAAATCAAACTAAACCAAATCAAAATGCACAAAACCCCAGAAATTTTTTTTTGTATTGGCTAACTATCTAACTATCTCTGGGAATGAGACTTCCTCAAGAATGTCCTTGATATTCCCAATGGCACCCCATTGGAGAAAACTGATACTCCCTTTCCCTTTACCATCAGGTATGAATTGCAAATAGGTTCTTAATATGGGGTGAGAAGTTGTGTCTACTTCCCCTTCTCCATGTTTGGATTTTTTCCCCTGCTTTGAACTTGTACAAGTTCAAAGTCTTGTGAATGTTATTAAAGTCTCTGATTTCATATGTGTATCAGTCCTGGAAGATGCTATTCCCCTGGAATTATCTATCACTTCTGTTTCTTAAAATCATTTTACCTTCTTTTCCACATAGATCCCTGAACCTTGAAAGAAGGGGACTGATGAGAAGATTCCATTTAGGGCTGAAGGTTTCAAAGTCTCTTACTCTTAACACATTGTCAAGTTATTGGGGTCCATTTTAACTACCATCTATTGTAATACCACCACCAACAATAACAACAACAACAACAAACTTTGTTGATGAGGTCTGGGTAATGAACTATTCTGTAGGTATTGTGATATGTAATTGGTTGTTATTTTATTGCCATTTTCCTCTAGCAGAATAGGGGTTTCTTCTTAGGGCCTGTCTAGACTTGGGTCCTTGACCAGTTTAGAAGCATCAGGAATGAATTCCATCTCATGGTTCTTAAATGCATCAAAAAGTGCTTGGTTAATCCCATGACATTTGTGCCACTGTTACACCAGTATACCTTGCAGATAGGTTGCTGCTGTAGGTTGTGGGATTTGTAATTGGGTGATATCAATGATTATTTTTCTCTTCCACTAACTTACAAAGTACCTTCCAGCACCACAAATACTTAATTGGGTACCAGCTAAAATTCCCTGTGTTCAGTGACATAAGTAAGTGGTGCCTTCAGTAATAGGGTCTTATTGTGAGGTTGTAGAGGGGAGCTTTCTTATTATTTTCTATTTCTGTGATAAAACACTATGATCAAGGTAACTTACAAAAGAAAGTGTTTATTTTGGAAGTTATGGTTTTAGAGGGTTGATTAGTAAATCCCATAGCATTTTTTCATGATCATCATGAAAAGGGATATGACAGCAGGCAGACAGGCATAGTAAGTATTATAATAGTAGTTGATAGCTCACATTTTGAAATAAAATCATGAGGCAGAAGGAGCTAACTGGGAATAATGTGGGCTTTTGAAACTTTAAAACCCACTCCCAGTGACACACCTCCTCTAACAGGCCTCATTTTCTGAACCTTCTCAAATGGTTCCACCAATTTGAGACCAAGTATCCAAATATTTGACCCTACAGAGGCTGTTATTCTAACCACCACATAAAACCCGATTTGTCATTGGCCTGTGATTTGGGAGGGGATGGCTTATGGGATTCTTTTGGTCAATGACTTCTCAAGATGTAATTCATTCCTTGCACTGGTTGTTTTATTTGGTGGTTTAAGCTATCTAGTTGGGAAATTCTCCTCCTTGTTATATTGTGACTCAATTTAACTGTCTTTAGCATATGTTACTATATTAGGAAGCTTCAACAGTGATAGATTTCTGTTTTGCTTTTCAAAAAATCCTTTAGCGTTAGTTTCCTGCCAGGCATTTTTTTCCCTTTACTCTGCCCTCTCATAATTCCTCCTCATTTAATCGACCTATTGCAGTTCCTATTCTATCTCTGTAACATTATATTTATTCTTCCATGGAAGAAAGTACCCTCCTCCCTCATTGGTCCTTTACTACCTACTTACTTCTTTGATTATTCAAATTGAATCACAAATATCTAAGGCTAATATCCACATATAAAAGAAAATATTCAATATTTGTCTTTTGGGGTCTGGGTTACCTCACTCAGGATGATTGTTTCCAGCTCCATTCATTTACCTGCGATTGAATTTTTCTTAACAGATGAATAATATTCCATTGTGTAAATGTACCATATTTTCATTACTAATTCTCTTTTGGTAAACATCTATGCTGTTTACAATTTTTCACTGTGATGAACAGAGGAACAATGGATATGAATGAGCAAGTATTGCTGTAGTAAGATGAAGAGTCCTTGGCTCTCTTATTACATGAAGTCCTTGGTACATCTTTTGCTCTCTCTCTCTCTGTCTGTCTGTCTCTGTCTTTCCTTCCTTCCTTCCTGTATAGATCACATCATCTGTAAGTAAAGATACTTTGTTTTCTTCCTTTTCTATTCATGTTTCCTTGATATTCTTCACTTGGCTTACTGATGTGCCTAGGAATTCAAGTACTGTATTGAATAGGTATGGAAAAAGTGGGTGTCTTTGTATTTTTTCTAATTTTGGTAGAAATGGTTTGGATTTCTTTTCATGCTGGATGATGTTGGCTCTGGGCTACTTGTAAATGCCTTTGTTATGTTGCAATATGTGCCTTGTATTCGAGTTTCTCCAGGGATTTTATGAAGAGGGATGTCAGACTTTGTCAAAGGCCCTTTCTATATCTAATGAGATGATCATGTGGTTTTTGCTTCTGTTTATGTGGTAGGTTATGCTTATTGATTTTTGTATATTGAATCATTCTTATACCTCTGGGATGAAGCCAACTTGTTTATTGTGGCGTTGTCCTTTGGCTATGTCCTTGAATTCTGTTTGCAAGTATTTTATTGAGAATTTTTTCAGTTATATTTATGAAGGATATTTGTCTGCAATTTTCTTTTTGAGTTGAGTCTTTGTGTGGTTTTTGTATCATGCTAAGTAGATAACCATGTTCATAAGAGCAATTAAGAAATGTTCCTTTACTTTCTATCTTGCAGAACAATTTAAGTAATGTTATTATTATTTCTTCTTCAAAAGTTTGGTAGAAATCGGCACTGAATCCATCTGTCCTTAGCTCTTTTTCACTGGGGTTTTTTAATTACTGTTGCTATTTCACTAGGGACTACAAGTCTATTTAAGTTGTTTATTTCATATAGAAATACTTTGGTAGCTTCTATGCATAAAGAAATTCATCCATTTCTTTTAGGTTTTCCAATCTGGTGGAATACAGGATTTTTAATGTATGATGCTATGATTCTCTGAATTCCCTTGATGTCTGTTGCAATGTCTCCCTTTCATCTCTCATTTTATTGATTTGTATCTTTGTGGTATATCTTTTGGATAATTTGATTAAAGCTTTGCTAATCTTTATTTTTAAACAAACAAAAACACTCTTTGTTTCAATGATTCTTGGTAATATTTGTTTGTTTCTATTTCATTGATTTTTTTAGCTCTGGATTTAATTATTCCTTTCCACTTACTGTTTTGGAGTATTATTTCTAACAGTTGGTAGATTGTCATTAAGTTATCAATATGAGATGTTTCCTGTCTTTGTTATGTAGGCACTAAATGCTATGAAGTTGCCTCTTAGAAATGCATTCATTGTGTCCTGTAAGTCTGGATGTGTTGTAATTTCATTTTTAATTCAATTTTACAAAGTTTTTACATTCCTTCTTGATTTCTGTTTTGACCAAACATTTATTCAGCAGTGGTTTGTTCAGCTTTCTATGAATTTATATTATTTTTGAGTTTCTCTTGTTGATATATTAATTCCTGTTATTTTCCTGTGTTGGTGCACCCCTCCCACACCTCTTTTGATGAATTGTTCTGGGATTATTTATTCTTTGTGTTCTCTTGGGTATAGTTTGCCATCTCTTCAGACTAAAACTTTTCTTCTAGTACCCTTTGAAGAAATGTATTTGAGGGCAGAAAGTTTTCACATTTGTTTTTATCATGAAATATTTTTATTTTTTTTTGATGATTGTCACTGAAAATTTTGCTGGATATGATAGTTTGGGAGGGCATCTATGGTCTTTAGGAGTTTGTAGAAATCTGTCTTGGCCCTTCCATCTTTTAGAATCTCCATTAAAAAATCAATGTTATTTTAACATTGGCCCACCATTATATAGGATTTGGTCTTATTTTCTCTATCCTTTATTATATTATTTATTATATTATGAATATTAATTTGTTATACACATTAAATATTTTTATCAGATGTGGAGATATTTTCTCTCTCTGGTCCTATACATTTTATACTCTATATGTCTCTTGTACCTCGATAGGCATCTCTTTCTAGATTGATAAATTTTTCTTCTGAAATTTTTCTTTTTTTTAATATCTTTTGTTCTTTTTACTTGGCTTTCTTTCCCTTTCTTTGTACCTTTTATTCATAGGTTTAGTAATTTCATAATGTCTTTGTTACGGTTTCTATTGCTCCAATGAAATGTCATGACTAAAACCAAGTTGTTTGGGAAAGGATTTATATGTCCAGATCATAATTCTTCATTGGAGGATGTCAGAACAGGAACTCAAGCTGGTCAGAAACCTAGAAGCAGAAGCAGGTGCAGAGGCCAAGAAAGGGTGATGCTTACTAGCTTGCTCCACATGCTTAGCTTGCAATCTTTTTTTTTCTTATTTTCTTCATTTACATGTCAAATATTATTCCCTTTCCTGGTTTCCCCTCCGAAAACCCCCTATCCCATTTTCCTGCCCCTGTTCACCAACCAACCCACTCCCACTTCTCTGTCCTGGCATTCCCCTACACTGGAGAATTGAGCCTTCACAGGACCAAGGACCTCACCTCTCACTGATGTCTGAAAAGGCCATCCTCTGCTACATATGCAGTTGGAGTCATGGGTCCTTCCATGTGTACTCTTTGTTGGTGGTTTAGTTCCTTGCAGATCTGAGGGTATTGGTTGGTTCATATAGTTGTTCCTCCTGTGGGTTTGCAAACCCCTTCAGCTCCTTGGTTCCTTTCTACATTTCCCATTGGGGACCCAGTACTCAGCCTAATGGTTGGCTGATAGCATCCAACCTATATTTGTCAGGCACTGGCAGAGCCTCACAGGAGACAGCTATACCAGGCTCCTGTCAGCAAGCACTTTTTGTCATCTACAATAGTGTCTGAGTTTGGTAACTGTATATGAGATGGATCCCCAGGTGGAACAGTCTCTGGACGGCCTTTCCTAAGTCTCTGCTCCACGTTTTGTCTCTGTATCTCCTCCCATGGGTATTTTCTTCCTCCTTTGAAAAAGGACCAAAGTATCCACACTTTGTTCTTTCATCTTCTTGAGCTTCATGTAGTCTGTGAATTGTATCATGGGTATTTTGAGCCCTTGGGCTAATATCCACTTATCAGCGAGTACATACCATGTGTGTTCTTTTGTGACTGGGTTACCTCACTCATGATGATATTTTCTAGTTCCACCCATTTGCTTAAGAATTTTGTGAATTCATTGTTTTAAACAGCTGAGTAGTACTCCATTGTGTAAATGTACCACATTTTCTGTATCCATGCCTCTGTTGAGGGATATCTGGGTTCTTTACAGCTTCTGGCTATTATAAATAAGGCTGCTATGAACATAGTGGAGCATGTGTCCTTATTACATATTGGAGCATCCTCTGGGTATATATATATGCCCAGGAGTAGTATAGCTGTGTCCTCAGGTAGTGCTATGTCCAATTTTCTGAAGAACTACCAAGCAGATTTTCAGAGTGGTTGTACTAGCTTGTAATCCCACCAGCAGTGGAGGAGTGTTCCTCTTTCTCCACATCCTCACCAACATCTGCTGTCACCTGAGTTTTTGAACTTAGCCATTTTGACTGGTGTGAGGTAGACTCTCAGGGTTCTTTTGATTTGCATTTCCCTGATGACTAAGGATGCTGAACATTTCTTTAGGTGCTTCTCAGCCATTCGGTATTCCTCAGTTGAGAATTCATTGTTGAGATCTGTACACCATGTTTTAATAGAGTAATTTGTTTCTCTGCAGTCTAACTTCTTGAGTTCTTTGTAATTATTGGGTGTTAGCCCTCTATTGGATGTAGAACTGATAAAGATCTTTTCCCAATCTGTGGATTGCTGTTTTGTCCTATTGACAGTGTCCTTCGCCTTACAGAAGCTTTGCAATTTTATGAGGTCACATTTGTCAGTTCTTGATCATAGAGCATAAGCTATTGGTGTTCAGTTCAGGAACTTTTCTCCTGTGCCCACGTGCTCAAGGCTCTTCCTCACTTGCTCTTCTGTTAGAGTCAGTGTATCTGGTTTTATGTGGAGGTCTTTGATCCATGTGGACTTGAGCTTTGTACAAGGAGATAAGAATGGATCAATTTGCATTCTTTTCCATGCTAACTGCCTGTTGAACCAGCACCATTTGTTGAAAATGATTTTTTTTTCTACTAGATGGTTTTAGTTCCTTTGTCAAAGATCAAATGACCATAGGTATATGGGTTCATTTCTGGGTCTTCAATTCTATTTCATTGATTGACCTGTCTATTCCTGTACCAATACTGTTCAGATTTTATCACTATTGCTCTGTAGTACAGCTTGAGTTCAGGGATTGTAATTCTGCCAGAAGTTCTTTTATTGTTGAGAATAGTTTTCACTATTCTAGGTTTTTTGTTATTCCACATGAATTTGCAAATTGTTCTTTCTAACTCAATGGAGAAATGAGTTGGAATTTTGATGGGGATTGAATTGAATCTGTAGATTGCTTTAGGCAAGATGGCCATTTTTACTATAGTAATCCTGCCAATCCATGAACATAGGAGATCTTTCCATCTTCTGAGGTTTTCTTCAATTTCTTTCTTCAGAGACTTGAAGTTCTTGTCACACAGATCTTTCACTTGCTTAGTTAGAGTCACACCAAGGTATTTTATATTATTTATGGCTATTGTGAAGGGTGTTGTTTCCCTAATTTCTTTCTCAGCCTGTTTATCATTTGAGGAGAGAAAGGCCACTGATTTATTTTAGTTTGTTGTATATCCAGACACTTTGCTGAAGTTGTTTATCAGGTTTATGAGTTCTCTGGAGGAATTTTTCAAGTCACTTAAGTATACTATCATATCATCTGCAAATAGTGATATTTTGACTTCTTCCTTTCATATTTGCATCTCTTTGACATCCTTTTGTTGCCTAATTGCTCTGGCTAGGACTTTGAGTACTATATTGGATAGATATGGAGAGAGAGGGCAGTCTTATCTAGTCTGTGATTTTAGTGGGATTGTTTCAAATTTCTCTCCATTTAGTTTGATGTTGACTACTGGTTTGCTGTATGTTGCTTTTACTATGTTTATGTATGGGCCTTGAATTCGTGATCTTTTCAAGACTTTTAAAATGAAGGGATGTTGAATTTTGTCAAATGTTTTCTCAGCCTCTAATGAAATGATCATGTGGTTTATTTTCATATATATATATTGAACCATCCCTGCATCCCTGAGATGAAGCCTACTTGACCATGATAGATGATTGCTTTGATGTGTTCTTGGATATTGTTTGTGAGAATTTTATTGAATATTTTTGCATCAATATTTATAAGGAAAATTGGTCTGAGATTCTCTTTTTGTGTTGGCTTTTTGTGTGGTTTAGGTATCAGAGTAATTGTGGCTTCATAGAACAAACTGGGTAGTGTTCCTTCTGTTTCTGTTTTGTGGAATAATTTGAAGAGTATTCTTATTAGGTCTTCTTTTAAGGTCTGATAGAACTCTGCACTAAACCCATCTGTTCCTGTTTTTTTTTTTTTTTTTTTTTTTTGTAGTTGTTGTTGTTGTTGGGCGACTATTAATGACTGCTTCTGTTTCTTTAGTGGTTATGGGACTCTTTAGATAGATTTAACTTTAGTATCTTGTATCTGACTAGGAAATTGTCCATTTTATTCAGATTTTCCCCCTTTTTGAGTAAAGGCTTTTGTAGTAGGATCTGATGATTTTTTTTTAATATCCTCAGTTTCTTTTATGTCTCCCTTTTCATTTCTGATTTTGTTAATTTTGATACTGTCTCTGTGCCCTCTGGTTATTCTGGCTAAGGGTTTATCTATCTTGTTGATTTTCTCAAAAGTCCAGTTCCTGGTTTTGTTGATTTTTGTATAGTTCTTTTTGTTTCTACTTGGATGATTTCAGCTCTGAGTTTGATTTTTTTTTCCTGTAGTCTACTCCTCTTGGGTGTATTTGCTTCTTTTTGTTTTAGAGCTTTCAGGCGTGCTGTTAAGCTGCTAGTGTATGCTCTCTCCATTTTCTTTATGGAGGTACTTAGAGCTATGGGTTTTCCTCTTTGCACTGCTCCCACTGTGTCCCATAAGTTTGGGTATGTTGTGATTTCATTTTCATTAAATTCTAAAAAGTCTTTAATTTCCTTCTTTATTTCTTCCTTGTCCAAGTTATCATTGAGTAGAGCGTTGCCCAGCTTTCATGTGTATCTGGGCCTTATATTGGCTTTGTTGTTATTGAAGACCAGCTTTAGTCTGTGATGATCTGTTAGGATGCATGAGATTATTTCAATCTTCTTATATATGTTGAGGCCTGTTTTGTGACAAATTATATGGTTAATTTTGAAGAAGGAACTGTGAGGAGCTGGGAGGAAGGTATATACTTTTGTTTTAGGATAAAATGCTTTATATATATATATGTTAAATCCATTTGGTTCATAACCAAATGGTTAGTTTCAGTGTGTCTCTGTTTAGTTTGTGTTCCCCTGATCTGTTCATTAGGGAGAGTGGAGTGTTGAAGTCTCCCACTATTATTGTGTGAGGTGCAATGCGTGGTTCCAGCTTTAGTAGAGTTGTTGGGTTTTTTTTGGGTTTTTTTGTTTTTTTTTTTTATGGATGTGGGTGCCCTTGCATTTGGAGCATAGACATTCAGAATTGAGCGTTCTTCTTGGTAGATTTTTCATCTGACCAATATGAAGTGTCCTTCTTTATCTTTTTTGATAACTGTAGGTTGAAAATTAACTTATTTGATATTAGAATGGTTACTCCAGCTTGTTTCCTGGGACCAATTGCTTGGAAAGTTGTTTTCCAGCCTTTTACTCTGACCTAGTCTCTGTCTTTGTTAGTGAGGTGGGTTTCCTTTATGCAGCAACATGTTGGGGGTCCTCTTTACATATCCAGTCTGTTAGTCTATATCTTTTTATTGGGAAATTGAATCCATTGATATTAAGAGATATTAAGGAAAAGTGATTGTTTCTTCCTGTTATTTTTGTTGTTAGAGGTGTAATTATGTTTATGTGGCTATCTTCTTTTTGGTTTGTTTAAAGAAGATTATTTTCTTGCTATTACTAGGGTGTAATTTCCCTCTTTGTGTTGGAGTTTTTCATTTATTATCCTTTGTTGGACTGGATTTGTGGAAAGATATTGTGTAAATTTTTTTTGTCATGGAATATCTTGGTTACTCCATCTATGCTAATAGAGAGTTTTGCTGGCTATCGTAGCCTTGGCTGGCATTTGTGTTCTCTTAGGGTCTGTATAACATCTTCCCAGGATCTTCTGGCTTTTATTGCCTCTGGTGAGAAATCTGCTGTAATTCTGATAGGTCTGCCTTTATATGTTACTTGACCTTTATCCTGTACTGATTTTAACATCCATTCTTTCTTTTGTGCATTTGGTATTTTGATTAATATGTGACTGGAGAATTTCTTTTCTGTTCTAATCTATTTGGACTTTTATAGGCTTCTTGTATCTTTGTTCATGGGCACCTCTTTCTTTATGTTAGAGAAGTTTTCTTCTATAATTTTGTTGAAGATATATTCCGGTCCTTTTAGGCTGGAAATCTTCACTCTCTTCTATACCTATAATCCTTAGGTTTGGCCTTCTCATTGTGTCCTGGATTTCTTGGATGTTTTAGGTTAGAAGCTTTTTGCATTTTGTATTTTCTTTAACTGTTGTGTCAATGTTTTCTATGGTATCTTCTGCACCTGAAATTCTCTCTTCTATCTCTTGTATTCTGTTGGCGATGCTTGCATCTATGACTCCTGATCTCTTTCCAAGGTTTTCTACCTCCAGATTTGTCTCTTATTGTGGTTTCCTTATTATTTCTACTTCCATTTTTAGATCCTGGATGGTTTTGTTTAATTTCTTCACCTCTTTCGTTGTGTTTTCCTTTAATTCTTTAAGGAATTTTTGTGTTTCCTCATTAAAGGCTTCTACATGTTTACCTATGTTCTATATTTCTTTAAGGTAGTTGTTTATGTTCTTCTTAAAGTCCTCTATCAACATCTTTAGATGTTATTTTATTCAAAATCTTGTTTTTCTGGAGTGTTGGGGTATCCTGGACTTGCTGTTGTGGGAGAACTGGGTTCTGGTGATGTCACATAGCCTTGCTTTCTGTTGGTAAGTTTCTTGTGTTTGCCTTTGCCATCTGGTTATCTTTGGTGTTAGTAAGTCTTACTGTCTCTGGCTGGAGCTTGTTCCTCCTGTAGGCCTGTAAGCCGCTGTCAGCACTCCTGGGAGAGCAGCTCTCTCCCGGTGGGACTTCTGTATAGAGATCTTTGGAACAGCTTTAGCTCCTGGGTGCAGATTATGCCTCGGAGCCTGCATTCTTATAGAGCCCAGGACCACCAGCCCAGGCATAGCACCACCCACAATAAGCTAGGCCTTCTCCTATTGATCACAAATTAAGAAAGTTCCTTATAGCAGAATCATATGAAGGCATGTTCTCAATTGATGTGACTTCTTATCTGGTAACTCTAGATTGTGTCAAGTTGATATAAAACCATCCAGCATACATACTGTAACATATTTTCTGGAAGTTTTGTGCCTGATTTTTAAGAAAATATATAATATTTTCTTTGACTGAACTCTGAATTTATTCTAACCTTGTCTTCAAGACCAAAAATTCTGTCTTCCACATCTTTTACTATGTCAGTGTAACACCCTACTTGTATTTTTGTTTGACTTTCTGAGCTTTTCATTTTCAGTTTGACTGTTCTTTAGGAATTTTATTTCTTTGTTGAATTCTACTTTCATTATTAAATTATTTTTATTTTTTCACTCAATAATTTATTTGTGTTTTCATCATTTTCATTAAAGGTTCTTTACATCCTCATTAAGGTCCTTCATAATTGCTTTTTTGAAGTCTTATTTTGGTTTCAGCTAAATTGCTTTTGTCAGGGTCTATTACAGTAGGCACTGGATATGGAAGGGGGCATATTGTCTTGTTTGTGATTTGTATTAGAATCTAGGGCATCTGGAATTACGACATTTGAACTTGGCCGTGACCCAGCCATGTATGGCAGAAATATTTCCTTATTAGATAGTGGTTCTGGAGTTTTGCAGGGTGTGATAAAAGAATGAAGGTACAATAGAAGAAAATACTGAAAAAGTTAGCAGAAAATTTGTGGTAGACTCAAGTCTGCTCCACCACTGGGCATGGCCTCTTGGGGAAAAAGAACTCTAGGAGTTTGACTGAGCTTATCTCATTCCCCTGCTGGATTGAGTGTTGGAAGATCAGGGAAACCCTGCTCCATACTTTGGGGGGTAGGAAAGTGCAGTCTGAAATGTGGGAAAGCCCCAGCTGGCTGGGGGTCACTGGGCCTGAGCTGTGGCTGGGAGGCCTTCTACAGGAGAATTAAGCTATAGGTGATCTTGATGAAGAAAACAGCTCATGCTTCTAAACAGTTTATTGGTTGTTCATGGTGGAAAATAGATGCATAAAAGCATACCCCTTTCTCAGGGTAGCCCTGAGATTAAATATCTTTGGCAGGGAAGTGAAGCTTATTTGGCTAAGCTCTCTAGGCCTCAAGTTACTTCAGCATGGAGAACTCTGTGTTGGGCCTACATGACCATAGGACACATTTCTTTATGTGAGTAGTGTGGCACGTGTTCAAGGTTCAGAGTCTGGCAGGGAGCTGGGAATTGCCTAAGCTTCTGTTCTGTGCCCACGTAGTCTCCTGGTCTCAACCTGCTCTACCTGGTCAAACTTCCTGGCATGGTTTTATGTTCCCCAGGACTCTGCGTCCAAACCTTGAGACGGAGTACTAAGGGGATCAAGGTGCGTTGGGAGGAGTGCCTCAGTTGAGCAGGCAGCATCAACTCTAAGACTACAATGCAGAGTCTAAAATGGAGGAGGTTAAAAGTAAAGTTAGCCTAAGTCCTAGCCAATTGCCAACTGTAAGTCTCTGGTAGAGAGAGGTTCAATAGATTAGCAAGGAGTCATGGAGGAACGGAGATGGACTAGACAGAATGTCTAAAAGGCACAGCAGAGAAGAACAAAGGGAACCCTGGGACTATACCATGAGGCTGAGCCGCATGACTCATGATATCTTTAATAACTCAGTAGTGTTTGGCACAGATTCCTGGGCTAAAATATATGCTAATGGTGCTGTAGCCTGACTGGTGAGAACCAAGCAGTTATATGTATTTATATTTTAAGAATTTTGTACTTGTGTCAAAACAATAATGCACATATGTTGAAAGAAAAATGTTTTTATTTTAACCTTAACCACCATTACTTGCTAATGAAATATGTGGGCCTCTGAGGCCCTATGTACTTCTCAGATGCTGGAATAAGGTTGAATGCCAGCACCCTCATTTCCTGTTCTTCTTTGATTCTCAACATTTGCTTTTTATTCCATAACCACCACAACTGAATGTGGAAATGACACGACATTTTTTAAAGGAGCATAGTTTGATCTAACGTTGAATTGGTCCATTAACTTGAACTAGCACTTCACACAATGGCTGACAGATCTAAAGTATTAGAGTATTCCCAACTATATGAGCACATCACACAGTACTTGTGCGCTTCTGAGGATACTCATCCATGCTCTTAGTAATTAGCAGAGCAGAGGATTGAACTCAAGCCTTCTGGTTCTGAACTGTATTGCACCATGCCATGTGTCATAAGATTTGTGGGATTAAGGTTTTCACAGCTTCCTCTCCCCATGACCCTTCCTGGATTTCAAGCAAAATTGAAATTACTATTTTTCAAAACATATGGAAGTGCTTGAAACTCATGAAAATGATTTTAAGTCGTGTCTACATTTTTTTTTTTTATTTAAAGCACACTTCCTAGTCTGAGCAGAGATTAAATAACTTTACAATGGCCTTAAAAATGGCTCACAGGAAGACTGTTTAAAGTTTGGAATTATGACAGTAAATTTCACATTAACTTGTAATTATTTTATTGCTAATTTTTAATGTGACCTGAAGCAAGAGTCACATATCACTTTTCTCCAACTGTCAGGACAGTCCCTGTAAATGCAAACTTCTTCACCAGCTGCTGCCTCATTCGGCATGGGCCGCACTGGAAAACATCCAGTTCTTCCTGCATGTAATTTCTAAATCTCAACAGACCCATGCAAAAATGAAACATAACTATAATCTTTCATGTCGGTCATAGTTTTATTTAATTATCTGAAACTTGACCTGATAAATAGTGCAATCAGAAGACTTGGAGTTTCACAGTAACTACTTCCACACCATTGCAGCTCTCATCTAATGTGAAACAGGTCTTGAAAATTTCGCTCTAAATTATGTAAACTCTTAATCAATGATTAAGAATCTTCAAGGTTTTTTTTTTGCTTTGTATGGTGGTGCTTAAAAGTCAATAAATCAATCCATCCAAATGAAATTTTTGCTCATATAGTTTTTAGGACTTTATTTCACCCTAAAATTATTGACGTGATGAAAGATAAGTAGTTAGAGCTAAGAAATAATAAATCATTACAAAGGAAATTTCTTTTCAAAGAAACAGTCACTGAACATAAAATTAAAAACACATTTATATTGCATCCATGAAAGAGCACAGTTTAGAAAGACTTCTGACTAGTGGAAAACTGTTCTCCATTTCAAAATGAATTTGTCAGCAAGTAGGAATAAGCTAACATTAATGGAATATCTTATAAATGTCAAGAAATTTGTATTATCATACTGCCTGAATCTTAAACTCATCAAGGAAAACTTGCATTTTGCAGAGGGGAAAATAATAGTTGACTGATTAAACAAATCTCCCAACTTGTTAAGTGAATAACCAAGTTGTGGTTTCTGACAGGCATGCACTGCCTTCAGGTAAAGACACATGGAGGGAGGACCTTGATATAAACACAGTTGTATGTGAAAAGAGGATATTGAATATTATTTGCAAACTATTTAGTTGAAATATGAAATGGGATATGAAAATTTCTAGGACCCAATTAGTACTGTGATTGTTGACATTTATTGAGCCACCTAGATTTTTTTTGTCTCTCTAACAACGTATACAAGCAAAATAACTTATAAGCAGAAATATTTACTTGGGATTAAAGATTTTAAGAAATTTTGTTTCATGGAGTGGAGTGGAGAACAGGAAATCACCTTATAGTATCCAGGAAACACACACACACACACACACAGAGAGAGAGAGAGAGAGAGAGAGAGAGAGAGAGAGAGAGAGAGAGAGAGAGAGAGAGCATTGGAGGAGGGGTGAGGAAGGGAAGGAAAGAGGAAGAAGCTCATTCAGACCAGGAAACACACACACACACACACACACAGAGAGAGAGAGAGAGAGAGAGAGAGAGAGAGAGAGAGAGAGAGAGCATTGGAGGAGGGGTGAGGAAAGGAAGGAAAGAGGAAGAAGCTCATTCAGAGCAGGTTTTTCCTGGCTAGTTATTTTTTTCTCAGAAAATACCCTCACAGACATACTCAGAAGTATCTTTTTTTCATCACCATGACATATCTCACTCCAGTCAAATTCACAACCAAGATTAAAAGCACAGATTCTATAACTTCCATCCATTTTCTAAAAGTGATTGTTTCAGCTCTTATGTTTTATAGCACAGACCCCAAAGATGAGATGGATGAGAATCTATAATGTGGAGGAAAAAAGTTTATCTTGGATTCCAGTAGAACCATGTTTGCATCTTCTATTTGTTATCTCTGTGATCTAGATATCAATTTCTATGTCTATGATGAAAGTCTTTCATTTATGTACTGAGATGATAGGATACAAAATCTGTGAGGTTCTTATTTTATTAAGCACATTGCAGTTTTATAGAGCACTCCCAGTGGTCCATGAGAATACATCAGAAGGTGGTTTCTACAACTCACAGCTAAAGAAATTCCTTGAGAGTAGACACTGAGAAGTATAGTGAAAGTAATTTCTCTTAGGGTTTCTATTGCTATGAAGAGAAACTATGATCATGGCAACTCATATAAAGAAAAATATTTGAGGGCTGGCATATAGTTCAGCGGTTTAGTCTATTATCTTCATGTTGAGAAGCATGGTAGAGTGCAGGCAGACATGCTTCTGGAGTGGGGCTGAGAGTTCTATATCTAGATCCTCAGGCAGCAGGAAGAGAAGGGTAGCCACTAGGCCTGGCTTGAGCATCTGAAACCTCAAATCCAACACCTTTGACATACTTCCTCCATTAAGACCACACCTCCTAATAGTGCTGCCCCCTATGAGCCAATGGGGACCATTTTATCCAAACCACCACAGAATCTTTAAAACACTTTACCAATTACAAATATGATGGTAGATTTCTTGTCATAAAAGGCAATATGTTTATCATCACTTTGTTTCTGTGGGTCAGGAGTCATGGCCATAATTTTTTTGAATTTGCAAAGCTATAATCAAAGTATCAACGGGTTATATTCAGCTTTGAAGCTTGGTCCTTTTCCAAGTTTAAATTGTTTTTAGAATTTACTTACACATGTTTGTAAAATGGGGCCCTGATTTCTTTATTGGCTATTAGCTTTTAGGAGCTACCTGAAATTTTTTCTATGTGTTTCTCTCATGAGCCTACTCAAAACCTTATAAATCACTTCTTAAAACTTACTAACAATAGTCTTTTCCTTGTTCCTATAAAGGCATGTATCAGTAGTGGATTTATTAGTGTCCTACTTAAAAATTCATGTCTGCCTAGAACCCAGCAGAATTAGCATATTTAGATATAGAGTCTCTGCAGCTGTAGTTAATAAAAGGAAGGACACATTGAGGTTTGGTAGGCCCTAACATTGTAAGTGGTAATCTTAATAAAGCAGAGCAGAACACATCTAATAATGGTGATTCATACAACTCTAGAAGGCTGAGGTGGAAGGATCACAGATTCAAAGCCATCATAAGCAACTTAGTGAGAGCATGTTTCAAAATAAAATAAAATGAAAAATTAGGATGTGCCTCAGTGATAAATTGTTTGCTAAATGTTTAAATACACTGTATTTTTATCAAGTATTTATATAGGTATATATTTAATATCACATATATATTTAATATCATATATTTATTTAATATCACACATATTAATATATATGAAAGCAGCAGAAGAAAGCAGATATATAGACATAAAGGGAAGATGGCCATATTACAATAGAAGACTAATAATATTTTGGAGTTAGTCTGTTACAGGCCAAGAAACACTAAGAATTATTGACAATTACCTGAAACTAGCATAGGAAAATGAAGGCTTTCTTATTTAGAGCCCACAGAGAGAGCATGACCCTACAGAAAACTTGAATTTAGATTTATCCTACAGAATTATGAGAATACAAATCTTGTTTTTAGGGGCTGAATTTTGAATGCTTTGCTAAACGGAGAACTGATGAAATAAAACATGAAGTGACAATGAGATCAACATCCTGTTGTGTTATACTGATAACAGTAGCAAGTCAAAGGAGTGGTATTCTGTAACTGTTGCCATGTTCTGTTGCTTAGAAGAACATTAGCCATTTACCTATGATGAAAGGAGAAGGAAATGGGAGGGAATGGATCTGTCTGGTCATTTCAAGATTGTTCTGTCATATCAGTGCAAAGTTAGATTGTCCTTAGGAGAGTGGTATATTATAGTCAAAGTTCTCTAGATGAAAAGAACTCATAGAATTAATGAATATACATATACGTGTGCATGTGTGTGTGTGTGTGTGTGTGTGTGTGCGATTTCTTAGAGTGTTTAACAGATTGTGCTTCAGCTAGTCCAACAATGATTGTCTATCAAAAGAAAGTCCAAGAATTAGAAGCATAAGGCTACATGTCTCAGCTGGTCCTCAGTATAGTTCTGAGAGAGTAAGCTCTAGTATCAGGGAAGGAATGAACTTGCCAGCAAAAGTAAGGGCAAGCAGGCAAAGAACAAAAACTTTTTTCTACCTTGTTCTTTATCTAGGTCGATATGAGAAGGTATGGTCCAAATTAAAAGTGGGCGTTCTGATATCAAGTGATATAGATTTAAGGTGTTTCTTCCTATATCGAAGGATTCAATTAACTTAAAATCCCATACAGTGTGCCCACTGACTTGGAATTTAGTTAATTACAGATGTAGTCAATTTGACAACCAGAACAGCCATCCTAAGAAGGTCTTTGGAATTGAATTAAATAGCTCTATCTAAAATTCTTCATATTCTCTAATGATTTCAAGTTTTCCCCTATAGCTGTCCTGGCTACTCTGTGGGTTCTTCTTTCTTCCACTCTTCTTGACCTCTTTTCTTCCACCTGTTCAACCCTGTAATACTAGATAAAGAGAAAAGAGGATAGAGAGGAAAGAGATCCATGAATTAAGTCAAGGGTTGGAAAGATGGTGATATTATCATTAGACTACTTTCTGTTGATTAAGGCATTGAGTTTCTTAAGGGAAGATTGATCTTCATCATCAGAGTATCTAATTTCTTCTTTTTGTTTCTCCTTTGCACATGGCTACTTAACAAACTGTGATCAACAAGAACCAACAACAACAATAAAAAACAACCAGCAATTCATCCCAGATCTCTTCACACTAGCATTTATATACTGCTTGAAAAGTCTTCAGAATTCAAAACATCACATAATCTCAGAAACTCTCTTCAGCAGGCAAAATCACACCCCTGCACAAGCATGAGTCAAATCACAGTCAGCTGCTGTGGACAATCTGAAGTATCCCTGTAGCCTACAGCTAGGATTAAAACAAAAACATATTTCTGTGTTTTTTAAGTAAATCAAACTTCCCAAATTTTCACTGTAATCCCATAAAGTATCTACTCTTACCTGCTTTTAATACTCTTTCCTTTATATTAGATTGCCTTGTCCAGCCTTGATATGAATCTTTTGCTTTGTCTTATTATATCTTGTTTTATCTTCTTTGGCTATCATCTCTTAGATGCCTATTCTTTTCTGAAGAGGAAACAGATGGAAAGTAGATCTGGGGTAGAGGAGAGATAGGAGGGAGCTAGGAGGAGTTGAAGAAGCAAAAATTGTTTTGGGTGCTCTGTATAAATGAAGACTATTTTCAACTAAAAAAGAAAGAAAGAAATGTAAAAAAAAATAAAATAATTGATGTATTTTCAAAATGATGGTACTTTTCCTTAAAATCTATTAGTTAAGATGTGTGTGTGTGTGTGTGTGTGTGTGTGTGTGTGTGTGTGTGTATGTGTTTCAATGGGTTTTATAATACATAAGCTGTAGGCTATGTTTTAGGTGAAAATTGGATGTCACTTGAAACTACAAACAACAGAAATAGATTAAAAACTAAACTCTACCCTCTTAAAACATTCTTAGCCTTCTAAGAGACAATAGTTACTTGATGTCACTCTATTGACCATCTACTATATAATCAGCATCTTGCAAGCCTATTAAGGATACTTTAGTATGTAATCAATATTTCAAATGACACATGATGTGGTTAGAGGGAAATTGAGATGTGTCAGACAGTAAAACCATTCCTCAAAGTTACTGTAGCTAAGATATATTTACATAAAACATTACTATGTTCAACAGATACTAACCAACTTTCACAAAATTGGAGTACAATTAGCAAAAACAAAATCAATCCAACCAAATAACCAAATAAATAAAGCTTATTCTACTGTGTGCCTTTTATTCATAATAGTTTATTTTCTATTTGTTTGAATTTGCCATTTAGCTCAGGTTGCCTTTGCATTATTGATCTTCCTGCCTTAGCTTTTAAATTTGGGGATTAGAATCACTTAGCCCCAAGTTGCTCTTCTTCCCAACCTCTCTGTATATGTTTTTCTCTGTTTCTTTCCTCTCTCTCATTTTTATTTTTACTGATATGTCTCATGAAAGATTAAACTGAATGCCAGATTAAAATTCTGTATTATTACAAATGTAAATTTCTTCTCCTTGCAATCACTCGTTCTTCACCATTTTATACACTTAACATTTTCTTTCTTTAAGTCTTCACTGTAAAGCATTAAAGGAGAATCTTTACATAGTTGTAAATATGACTTTTGGAGAAGCTAAATGGTCAGCAATCACATTTAGCAAGAGAACATGCCAATTTTTCACTTTCCTTTAAAAAAAAGCTAGAGTGTATTAATGGTGAAAATGAGCTTCATCGCAACAATTTTTCTCATTTATTTTATGCTTATGAGTGCTTGGCTGTATGTATGTATGTATGTATGTATGTGTGTATGTATGTATGTATTCTATTGTATGTACCTGGTGTTCACACAAGCCAGAAGACAGCATCAAGTTGCATTAAACTGGAGCTAATAGATGTTTCTGAGACACCATAGTGGTGAAAGGAACAAAATCCAAGTCCTCTATAAGAGCAGGATGTGCTCTTAGCTGTTGAACCATCTCTCCAGTCCCAATTGTGACATTTTTTATATACATATAAAATGTATTTTGATCAAATTTATTCTTCCAATATTATCTTTTATTCCTTACCCCCCTAGAACTTTTCTGGTTCTACTTCCTTTTACATTCATGTATTTTAAAATTTCAAATCTATATTTGGCATCCAATTTTGAATCAAAACCTCTACCAGAACTGTGAAATACAGTCTGATTTTTGAGCTAGACAAATCTGTGATACTTGCTATGGATTTTTTTCTGGGATTTCTGATAGAGAGACAAATGATTTTGCTTGGGTACAAGCACTGAATTCTCTTTTGTGGTGGATTTCGTTTGTTGTCAGCCTTAGGGAAAAGTACATATTTTTCTACATATAACCTTCATGCCTATCATAGTGCAAAACCATTCTTGGTGAGTAGTCTCAGTATGTAGTGAATAGTTCCTGAGGATCAAATTTCCCATTCATAGATATCTTGCTTAAAAGTCTATTTAGTATGTCAAAGGCACAGGTTTGCATACATTCTTATGTAGGTGTTGTAAAAATCAGGTCTCTAAATAATTCTTGATTTCATAAAAACTGTAATTAAAATTCCTTCCAAATTCCTATATTTTAAGATTCTATAAATTATCCTTTGGGGTATTTGCATTTAATACAGTAAGAAAGATATAATAAATACTGTAACCCAGTAAATATTACTTATAATGCATAATATAGAAAATACAATACATTTTAGATATCTAAGCTTAGAATTTCTGCATAATATATTCAGGTGAAATTTCTTAATATAACTGAGTCCATATTGTCAAACTTTTTGTACAGGCATTTAAAAAAATAAAGCTTCTGTAAGTCCCTGATGACATTTACATCATCAGGGCTAGCTATTTCATTTCCTGTTTCTGGACTGGGTCCTCTCACAAAAAGTCAGAATCTTGTAGGTGAAGTTACAGGGTCTGGAGTCAGTTGATTTGTTTTCAGAATTCATGTTCTCATAATTTTTATTTGCAAAATGTGATAAAGAATTTGTAGAGGTTATATAATGAATATAAATTATGTATTATGAAGGTTAGCATATAGAAATATTCAATATAAAAGAACAAGCCAAGACAAAATTTCCATTCAACAGAAATTTCAAAGTGTTCACAAGGTAACTAAATAATCTGGAATGAGTTTGAAACAAAAAATAATTTTGTTAAAAACTTGTAACATTCTCTTTTGAGTCAAAGAACTGTATACAACACTTAATCAAATCTTGGGAACAAATGGTGTCTCCAGTTGTCTTTTTAAGCACCATGGACTAAGGGAATTCTTGGCAGGCTATCAAATTTGAAATCAACTGGATTAAGGGTCAAAATAAACTGGAGTTGTAAACAGAAATGGGCAGTGTGTCTAACAGGTTTGGTCGAGTATTATGACCTGATGCTGAAGGTGAAGTATTACAACTAGGTCTGAACAAAGCTAGGTTAATAGTATTTAAATTTCTCTAGGATTTCAGCTAATATGAATCCCAAGCCCTGCAGTGGCATCACTATCAAATGTATTTATTTTTTAAAACTCTGTATCTTTGGCAGTGGATTAATAATGCAAAAATCACACTTTGATGTTTCTGAGAGGCCCACAGAAATTAGAGACAATGTATGATTTCTTACAATATTCTCTCCACCTTCCCAAGGTAAGAATAGGAAAGATTCCATCTCACAAATAACCCCTTTAAAGATCTAGTTTTATATATCAAAGTATTTTACAGTTACTTTCTATTTTAGACACTAAACTAGATACTTAAAACCATGTGATTGACTATGAGAATAAAGGTAAAATTATTTTTTAAAAAAATAAACAGAACCTCCTAAGTGGTGCATAGAAATGATGTCACTGAAATCTGAAAACACTCTCCAACAGTTTATGTTTATATAATAATGTCCTGCTGATGCTCTGATGCAAAAAGGCAAAAAGCCTTAGAGAAAATGAGCTACTTGAACCGAAGCTGCTGAATGCATTTAAACCCTGTAATTTTGTCAGAATATTACATCATCCAAATAGAGGAGATAAACTAGAGGTGTAAGGGATATGAAATGCAGTTTGTGTTCTTGACTCCCGAGACAGTAGATTTCAGAAGGCGATAAAGTTAAAACTGCTGAGAAGAAAAGGTAAACTCCAGAGCTGCCCGTGATGAGTCCTGGCTGTGGAGAAACCAAGGCACTACCCTTAGTGTAAAACACATGGACTTTTCTTTTTATTATTAAAAATGTAATTTTCAAAGGCTGGAGATAGTTGTAAAGCATCCGCAATGCATGGATGAGGCACTGCATTTTATATATATATATATATATATATATATATATATATATATATATATATATATATATGTGTGTGTGTGTGTGTGTGTGTGTGTGTGTGTGTGTGTGTGTGTGTGTGTATATATAATTTCTACATTATTATTAATCAAGAAATCTTCTGATTTGAAGCTATTAAGCCAGGCACAAAGTCAAATTGCTTTGGCTCTTCAACAATGAGAGAAAATTTTCACTGGGCATAAGTAGTAACAAAATCAGGAAAAATTGTGAAAAAAAATGTACAATAAAAATCACATGTTCCTAACTAGCATGCCTAAGAGGTAAAAGACTCTTCATTTAAAATTTAAATATTATTAAAATTTAAATTTAAAATATTATTTAAAATTTATATATAATATGCATTTTAATAGTATATAAAAATACTATTAACCTAGCTTTGTTCAGACCTAGCTGTAATATTTCACCTTCAGCATCAGGTCATAATACTTGAGACCAAATCTGTTAGATGCACTGCCCATTTCTGTTTGCAATTCCAGTTTTTTTGACCCTTAATCCAGTTGATTTCAAATTTCTCAGCCTGCCAAGAATTCCCTTAGTCCATGGTACACACAAAGTCAATTCCTGAAATTGAAAATGGAGTTGTTTTGTTCATAAAATACTGATGTTTTTATGATCTAGTTTTGGGTTGAGGGGAAAGATGTCATTCTGTTACCCCCACTGACAATGATTTGCAATAGGCAATTGGTCTATGCCAAATTTGCTGAGTTTTGTCCTGTGGATATCTTCAGGGGCAGGAAAGGGCAACAGCCAAAAGCTTTACCTCTGCTAACAAGCTGTCAATCACCTTACCATTATTTATGTTGGACACAGTTTGTTTTGTCTCGTATTTCATTTATACTGTCACAAAATAAGGATAATAGTTTTATTTCATAGTATTACTATGAACACTAATTGCATCAATGAAATGTGTAGTATTTTATTCTGGTATTATAGTAACTTTAAAATGTTAGTTACCACAATGATATTTAAAAAATCTATGAAACAATCCATGTGATTTAACAAGAACTTTTTCCAGGAAAAAAGAAACAACTTATGAAAGAATTCTACATTGTATGTAATTCAGCTCAAGAAGTTTAGGGTAACTGGCTCCCAAAGTTTCAAAATTTGGTATGCAAATAGTACAACTTTTAAAACTACTTAATTATGTTTATAACAATTAAATCCTATTTGTACATTTGCAGAAAATGGGAAATGTGTCAGTGAAATCTCAAGGTTTTCTTTTCCCCCTTGAGAACTGCTTGAAAATCATGAGTTCTACTGAATCATTTCTTTTTATCATACATAGCAGATATTGTGTAGAAAATGTAATAACTACCTTCCCTTTAGTTCCTAATCACCATCAGGGTGTTTGCTTCAGGATGAGAAACATCAGGCTGTTTTTCTATTGAATCTGTTGTTTTAGTTGGAAGACCTACAACAATTTGGTTCAACTCATAGCATAACTTATAGTTTTTATATCTACCTTTCAACCTCCAAACACTTTGTAGGTGAGAAAGATTAAAAGGGATCTCTTTAGACTACTTCTTGGTGATTAAGGACACTAATTTCCTTGGGCAAATCTAATCATCATCGGGATATCTTCAGTTTCTTCCTCTCATATATTTGCTCATGAAAAATTGACAAACCACCACAATAGGAGCTAGGAGCAGCAGCTTGGGGGAGCAGTAGCTCATATATTTATATACTCTCTAAGAGTCCCCCAAATTCCAAATGTAAAATATCTTCTGATGGCAGAATCTTGTCCCTGCCAGAGTATGAGACAAATTCACAGCTAGCTTCTGTGGACAATCTGAGGTAGCCCTGTATTCCATACTTTGGATTAAAACACAAACCTATTCCCATAACATGAATGGGATTTTAAAGAAACACAACCTCTCACTACAGCCAATAGCTCCTTGTTCCATAGTACTGTGGCTATGGCGCTCACCCTCTGAATAATTGAATTCAGTTCAGGTTTGCTAACCCTTGTCTATTTTTTCCCTTCATGATAACTCAGGCTCCTCTCTGGTTTTTCCTTAAGGGCTCAGTTCAGTTCTAGTCCTATCTTGGAAATTTTTTTTCAAAGTTGATTTTCCTCTTTATAGTATCCATGGCATTTTGCATATATCCTTTGAGGGCAAACTTGTAATATTTTTATTCCATCCTGTCTAGCTAAGCTTCCATAACATGGTTTAAGGCTCTGGAATTTCTGTGACTGCAAATATTGCTCTGCTGTCATTTTTCTGTTGAGGCAAGGAACAAAAACTGCTTTACTTCATTAACTCTGTAGCAGGGCAGGCTTAGTCTATGATTACTGAGTTTGCTGATGTTAACTAATGCGGCATGAGTAGTTCTCTGGTCTCTGTTTTCTATAATTAACTAAGTCTACACCCACTCCTTCTGAGTTCTTTTATGGGAATCACAATTATTTTTTAGCTCACTGGAGTTTGGTATGACTTGGAAGCAGAACCCTCTCATAGGGTTCTACGATTCAGTAAATGTCATAATCAGATGATGAGCACTGCTTCCTCAACATTGGGTAGGCACGAAAGAGGCATGAACGAAGCCAAGAAAACCACAGCAGTGAGGCAAGAAATATTACCCAAAAGGAGATCTGTAGACTGAAGACACAGTGTCCTGAGGTTTTATTCTTACGCAGGAAGCCAGATTTTCTTGGAAGAATCCCACTTATGGTTTTAGATCTCTGTACACTATACAATTCTATACATGCTGTACCATTCTATATACCCACTATGCATTTCTATCAGGAATAGAGCCTGCAAAATGTCATCCAGAGTGATTTCATCCAGAGCAGTTGCTTCAGTGCCCATACCACAAATCTGCTTCCTGATAATTGTCATATCCTTCAAACAAGTGCCTCTCCAGCAGATGACTGTTAACATAGGCAGAAGACACAGCCATGCCCACTGAAAGAACTTTTATATTCCAAAAGACAGAAGAAGTATTCTGTTCGAAAGAGGATGTGGACTAAATATCTACAAGAAAGCATTTCCAAACTCTTGTTTCAAACACATGAACACATATTCTGCAGTAAAATCTCAGCGTTCTTTGGTTTCTGAAGATAGTAGACAAAGTCTTCAGTTTCACTTGTGCATGAGAGAGAAATTGTGGCTGCATTTTTCTCTCTCTGGCCATCAGAAAATTCAATGTCTAAATTTTGTAGGATTTTATTTAGAAATACTTTACCTATATTTCTAAAATAATCTCATGTATTTACTTTTAAGAATAAAAATCCCTATGCTATTTTAAAGAAGAAATTAAATGGGGGGGGGAGGGTCAGTGAGATGGCCCAGTATGTAAAATCACGTACTACCAATCCCGAGAATCCAAGTTCAATCCCAAATGGATAGAGAAAACCGACTTCTACAAGTTGTCTTCAGACACACACACACACACACACACACACACACACATAAATGCAATAATATTTTAGGTGATTTAAGTAATGTATTTAAATTGAAGCAGTGTTCCTGTAACCCAGGTTGGACTTGACCTTGCTATCTAGCCTGGGCTGAAATTTGTAATCTTTCTTACCCAGTCTCTCACATTCCAATACTATAGACCTGTACCATTTGCACAACTCCAAGGATATTGTTTTTACCAATATTATCCTACACACAAAGTACTCTGATGTCTGTTCAGGGGATAAGCATTGCCTAAAAACAAACAAATAAACAACACCAGCACTGTTCCTCCCAACAAAACATTCTAAGATGAAATCTTGTTTTTTCTTTGTGCTAACATAACTCATTATGGATAAAAGAGTCTTTGGAGTTTGATGTGTTTTTGAGGTGTCTTAGTACACTGCTGGGAGATAGTTGGGGGCAGCAATGCAGCTAAGGTAAAACCCCTATGAACTGATTATGTCATTTCTGTGTAACCACACATGTTCATTAGAAACTTACATTGGAATGATGAATAACACAGCTCTGGAAGGCCTTATTGAATAGACTGATGTCCCACATTACCTGTAGCAACAAATGGAGAAGTGGCAAGAACTAACCTGCTAGCCAAGTACATGGACTTGGGAAAGATTTGCAAGTGAGGAAAGTCTCATTTTCTTTCCTAGATCAGGAATATTGTCCAAGAGAATGCTGAAGAGTTGCAATGTCTTCCTTTCCCTGTCTCTGCTTTTCTGTCTGTTTTTCTTTTCTTTTTTTGTCTCTCTTGATCTATTTCTCTCCTTTCTCATTTGCACAACTAACAACAAAAATACATCTGAATCAATAGTTATGTAAAAAACCCATAATATGTTTGATTTAAATTGCTTGCAACAGAAATCCTTCCATTTAACAATGCAGAATTAGGAGGCTATCAGTGTGAGCATGCTGTGATCTGTAGTTATTTCCTGGACCTAATCCACTTAAGATATGCTGTAGTTTGATTCTGTTTTGACATTAGATGGGAGGAAGAGCAGCCTCCAGAACAGTGGTTTAGTGAATGTGAGTGTTGAAGAAACCCCATTAGTGTGTCAGTAAGGAATGAAGATTTGTGTCCTGCTTTGTAGACAGTAGCTCTACAAGCAGCTAGGACTTGAGAATCAGGATAGCAGTCTCACCTAACGTCTCCAGAGCGAATCTTGTAGAAGAAGCCCAGATAGATAGAATGTGTGTTATAGTTTATATAAGAAATGTCCTCCACAGGCTTATTTGTTTGAACACCTGGTCCCCATCTGATAATGCAGTTTTGAGAGATTATGAACTCTTTCAAATATGTGCAATAACCGGAGGACATGATATCCATCAAGTCTTTACTGAGTGCTCCTGGCTCTTCTCTGCCATAGCAATGTGACCAGTGTCTTTTACAAGCAGCCTACACTCCTGCTGCTATACCTGTCTCACATAATGTGTTTATATCTCTTGCAGCTGTGAGCCAGGGTATCTCCTTACTAAAGTTAAACCTGTGGGGTTTAAGCCAGTAATGAGGAAAGTGACTCACTGAGTGGGCATGAAGTGAAGCATACTTCTCTATTCATACATTCCCATCTGCCAAACTGTCTCATCAACTGGCATCCTTTTCAATCCAATTCTAGATTGCTGGGACTTCAAATTTCTCATTCCATATGTAAAAAAAAATTCAGTAATTATTATCCACGCCCTCACAATATGTTCAAGTATTATCTCTTTTATGTTGGCTTTGCTGTCTCTACTTTCCAGTGGACTTTATAAATGAATAATCTGTTGGCTGAGCTAATTCACACTTAAGTTCGAATAACTAATAACCTTTTTTTTACTTCTTGTTAACATCCAGAAAATCTATATTTTAAGATGATTCCTAATATAAAAAAATCAATATTGGGAACCATTTCAGACCATGAAAAAAAAATAAAAGAATTTAGGCATTTTGGGAAAGATTTCCTGATGGATGAAGTCAGTAGACAACTGCTCTAGCTGGTTACAGAACAATGCAAGGTCTGTATTGATGAATCAGCCACACTATGCTAGCTTGGACTGAAAAGCCACAAAGCTTATGAAATTCCAGTTAGCAGTGAAAAGGGCATTGTCTTTGAGAAGGAAATATGATGAAATGGGTCAGATGTAGACAATTCTTAATGTATCTGGGCTAGTCATCTCTTTTTTAGTAGTGAGCAAAGAATAAAGGTTGTTGCCACCTGAGGAACATTTGCTCCATTTACTGTCAACCAAGAGTTGGGGAACCACTGGTGGGGGAAATGGATCTATATGTCAGTTTTCTCTGCTGAGGAAGTGCATCTGCTTTGCTCATGCTGCGCCTTGGAACTTTGGTGTGGGGAGCAAGGAGGTAAGACAAGAAGGGTAGACAATGAAGGTGCTGAAGTGGCTCCCTGCTTTTGGATCCTGAGCACAGCATTTCTTCTCTGAATGCCAGTTTTGTCCTCTGTTCTGATGAAATAATTGAGACAATTTACGTGCTCAATGCTGATGGTGAAGATTCATTGAAATAATGCAGAACATAGTAGAGAGCTAGGTTGGGAGGTTCTATAAAAATGTAGAGCCTTTGTTTATTAGTCCCTTATCAGCTCTATTTAAATCCAAAGAACACTTGGCACATAAAAGCCAGAGCACACACTGCATGGTGACTTTCCATGACCTTGTTTTTTCCTTCTGAGTATGTGTGTTATCCCATCTTCTTTCTATGTCTTTTTAACCCAAACTATTTTCACTGACTTGTCTTTTTTTTTTTTTTTTGGCCATTGCATCTATGTTTTCCAGAGGTTTAATCATACTCACACAGCTATTTTTCCTATGATGAGCCTAAGCTGACTGCAGGGAAATAAGTTAACTCACTGGGATGGATTCTCTTTGGGGAAGTATAGAGGATTAAGGAAAGTGTCTGTGGGATGAGACAACATTCTCCTTGGAAAAACCTCAGTTAACATTATTACAAATTCCATTAAACAAGGCTACTGATGACCAAAATTAGAAAATCTCCATGAATCATAAAACTTGAAACATTGCCTACAATATAACATTATACGTATCATTTACCTATTTATAAAACCAGTTGAAAGAACCTCAGAAATTTTCCTTAAGTGTTTTTACCCTTACCTCCATATGTTCAAGGTTGGCAAGATGGCTCCAGCAGAAGAGGAGATAGGAGATGAGAGAATGCATGTTCAGGGGAAGTCACAACCTTCTCAACTTAAAGTTAAATGGGTTTAAATTTCCTTCCAGCTTTTGTTTTTGATTGCTGAAGATAGTTCCATTAGACATGTTAGCATTACATCATAGAATCCATAGTCTGGTTGAGAGCCAGAGCTAACTTTATCTCCACCCTCTTACCTCTCTTTTCCTTTTCCCATTCCTCCTTATTTCCTTGCCTCTTCCTTTGTTTTACCTCCCCTCCTTACTTTTATTGAAATTATTCTGTTTCGTCTATTATTTTTCTGTAACTCTTCTTCTATTCTTCTATTTTCTCTTTGTTTCTTTCTTTTCTTCTTTCTTTTCTGTTTTTTAGTTTTATACTTGTGGAATTGAGTAGGTTGCAAATCTCACTTTATACTATATTTATCCACACATAAGTTCCCTTTTATATTAAAATATTTATGTGATCTGATTCTCTATATACCTCATCTCAAAATCCATTTCTCTGCCATAAGCATCTATTTTTTCTGCATTTATCCTAAGATTTTAAAAATCACCCTTTACATATTCGTTTGCAAATATATTGTCATAAGCAATAAGTGTTACTGCTTTATTGTGTGTTATTACTATATAGATACAGTGTTATGCTCTTCATTCATTTGACATGGTTTTAAGTCTATTTGTATCAGTATGTATGGAACCAGTTCATCCCTCCTAATTTCTATATATTTTAACTATTTTTCCTATTTATTAATTCTAACCTTTCTTCTAACTAGCACAAAGGACATCACCATGATGAAATCTTATGATTCTAGAACAGTAAGCCCAAATAAACTCCTTTTTCCATAAATTGCTGGCCCATGGTATTTTATCATAGGAATAGGAACACAATAGAGCAAATGAAGTAAAATAATTATAAGATTTTATCAGTGGATAAGGTAAAAACATTTACTACATTCAGCACTCAGTGATAAAATTATTGGTAATAGAGTGACACAAAAACCATTTAAAAAATAGTAGACACTATATCCTAATAAGCAATAGAATTTATTTTTAGTAGTAATTGTTAAAGAGAAAGTATAAAAGAAAAACAGTAAGATTAAACAAATAAATATTTTGATATGCTGTGGTGGTTTGAAATAGAATGACCTCCCACAGGCTGCTGTTTTTGGATATTTGATCCTCAGTTGGTAGAACTATTTAGGAAGGATTAGCCGATGTCATCTCATTGAAGAACATGTGTCACAAGGGGTGGAATTTGAGGTTCCAAAAGCCCAAGTCATTCCCTGCTCTCTCTTTCTCTTTCTCTCTCTCTCTCTCTCTCTCTCTCTCTCTCTCTCTCTCTCTCTCTCTTTCTCTCTTCCTCGTTCTCTCTCTCTCTCTCCTTTGTGTTTGTATATCAGAGGTAAGCTCTCAGCTACTGCTCCAGCACCATGCGTTTCTGCCTGCTGCATGCTTCTGACAAGACGATTGTGTACTCTATCTCTTTAGAACTGTGAGCCTCCAATTAAATGCTTTCTTTTATAAGTCGCCTTGGTCATGGTGTCATCACAGTGATAGAAAGTGGTTTTATTTCCTCCATCTAACCTATAAATGGATGCAATTCAAATAAAATCTCAGTACATGAATAGCTAAAAACAATTAGAAAAAGAAACTAACATGTTAATCCTTAAGATGCAAAAGCTATTACAAATAGGTTCTAAATTATTCTAGGACAAAACAGACTAGTGTGTTATTAGAATAAAATATTTATTTCCAAACCAAAAGTAAGGCTAACTGACAAGAATAGGTTAGCTGAATCTTTTGTAAGGATGACTTAATAGTTGAATGTAATAAAAAAAAACCCAAAACACCATTGTATTTACTGAACACTTCCTGTGTCTCAGTATTACTTTAGTTGAAAAATGTTAGACTGATTTCATAAAAAACACATGAAAGTGTTTTGTACCGTATTGCAAGTGATTAAACTCAAAGATATGCACAGAAACATGAAATATAATGAAGATTCCTAAGCTGGAATTCCAACCTTTTGGCTCAGTGTCTGTAAAATTAACCACTACTCCAGGCAGCAATCTCAGAATAACATTGGTTTATTCCAAGCAGGAATTCAAATTCTGTATTCAAACTCAAACACACAGAATTAACCTCTGGAGAGTCTCCTTCTTTTTAAAGCTTGTGATATAACCTGGAATTTCTTGTCACTAGTCCTAGTGGGTGGTGACTAATTCAACTTACATCTTAAGTCTAAACATTGCAAGTGTTTGAGAATTTCCTCTTGACACCAGGATATTAGTTTTCCTTTATACTTGCTAAATTCCTTCTGATCTATACTTTACAGAAGAAACAAACTTTCAATCAGGTTTGAAGAAGAAATAAAATTGGCAAACAAGGATTGTCAATTACTATCTGAGACATTGCTTAGTGGCAGAGTATATAAGGTCCTAAGTTCCAATTCCAGCACTACAAAAACATTAGATGATCTTGCAGGAAAAAATAAAGAAAGAAATAAGTGACAAGTCATCCCCAGTCAATATCAGAAAAGAAGCCACCATCTAGAAACTGTATATATTTTAGAGAAAAACTGTTGAAAATGGGAATTTTGATCCAAGTTGATCTACACATCCTTGGAAGATATTGGGACATGTAATAAAATGCCAAGCCATTTCCTGAACGTTAGTAATTTCAGGAATCAAAAAGTGCTTCATCTCTAATGATGTGGGATCTGAAGATAAAGATGTGTGTCTAGAAACCCATAAAGTCTCCTCTATACCCAACCAGTGAAATAAAATATGTATTGTCTTAGTGTTTTACTGCTGTGAACAGACACCATGACCAATGAAAGTCTATAAAAAAACACCATTTAATTGGGGCTGGCTTATAGGTTCAGAGGTTTGGTTCATTAAGCCAGGGACATGGTAGCATCCAGGCAGGCATGGTGCAGGAGAAGCTGAGAGTTCTATATCTTCATCTCAAGGCTGCTAGTGGAAGATTGACTTCCTGGGCACTAGGGTGAGGTCTTATAGCCCACACCCACAGTGAAACATCTACTCCAACAGGGCTGCACCTTCTAATAGTGCCACTCCCTGGATCAAGCATATACAAACCATCACATATACATACTAGTGTTATTCAAGATGTCCTTACTGAGAAAATAAACTTTCAGTGAATAAAGATGTTGAAAAAGTACATTTTTCTTCTGCTTGCATTAAACTTGTATCATAAATATCCTTCTGACAAAACTTTTAATTTTCTCCTTCATACTGGGGCAAAAGTGATATTTAAATAAGCAAATGAGGTACCAGAAATTCATTCATTTCCCAAACTTCTTAGAAATGTTTGTATTCATATGTATTTAAAAGCATAATAATCATTAAAATCTCTTATCAGCTCATACATATGCACATATACTTGTGTGTGTGTCTGTGTGTATATGCATATGTGTGTACGAGCAAGCTGAGGTTTAAACATAGATCCTTATGCCTGCTACATCATAAGTGCTCTATCACTAAACTATATCTTCAAGTCTTTTGCTCCCCCTATGGTAACTGAAAGTTTTTCTGGACTTGAGCTTTGTACAAGATAAATACATATGAATCAATTTGTATTCTTCTACTTGCAGACCACCAGTTAGACCAGCACCATTTGTTGAACATATTTTATTTTTTTTCACTGTATGATTTTAGATTATTTGTCAAAGATCAAGTGTTCACAAGTATGTGGGTTTATTTCTGGGTCTTCAATTTTATTCCATTGATCAACTTGTCTGTTTCTGTACCAATATGAGGCAGGCAATTTTTATCACTAGTGCTCTGTAGTACAGCTTGAAGTCAGGGATAATTATTCCCCCCAGAATTTTATTATTGAGAATTGTTTTCACTATCCTGGGATTTTTTTTTATTTGATATGAAGTTGGGAATTGTCTTTCCATGTCTGTGAAGAATTGAGTTGGAATTTTGATAGGGATTGCATTGAATCTGTAGATTGATTTTTGTAAGAAGGTCATTTTTACTATGCTAGTCCTACTGATCCATCATCATGGGAGATCTTTCCATCTTATGAGGCCTTCTTTTATATCTTTCTTCAGGGACTTGAGGTTCTTGTCATACAGATCTTTTTCTTACTTGGGTAGAGTTATTCCAAGATATTTTATGTTATTTGTAACTATTGTGAATGGTATTGTTTCCCTGATTACTTTCTCAGCCCATTTATCCTTTGTATAGAGGAAAGCCACTGATTTGTTTGAATTAATTTTATATACAACCACTTAGCTGAAGCTGTTTATCAGCTGTAGGAGTTCTCTGGTAGAAATTTTTGGGTTGCATATGTATACTATCAGGTCACCCACAAATAGTGATACCTTGAGTTCTTCCTTTCCAAATTGGATCCCTTTGACCTCATTTTGTCTCCTTGTACAAAGTTCAAGTCCAAGTGGATCAATGACCTCCACATAAAACCAGATAGAGTGACTCTAACAAAAGAGAAAGTGAGAAATAGCCTCAAACATATTGACACAGGGGAAAATTTCCTGTACAGAACACCAATGGCTCTGACTCTAAGATCAAGAATTGACAAATGGGGCCTCATGAAACTAAAAAGCTTCTGGATGGTAAAGGATACCGTCAATAAGATAAAACAGCAACCTACATATTGGGAAAGGATCTTTACCAACCCTACATCTGACAGAGGGCTAATATCCAAAATATACAAAGAACTCAAGAAGTTAGACTCCAGAAAAACAAATAACCCAATTGAAAACTGGAATACAGAGCTAAACTGAATTCTCAACTAAGAAATCTCAAATGGCTGAGAAGCACTTCAAGAAATGGTCAACATCCTTAATCATCTGGGCAGTTATCAGCAATGAATATCAAAACTACCCTGTGATTCCACCTTACACCAATCAGAATGGCTAACACCAAAAACTCAGGTAGATACTGGAGAGGATGTGGAGAAGATTGAAAGATTGTAAGCTGGTATAACCATTCTTGAAATGAATCTGGTGGTTTCTCAGAAAATTGGAAATAGTTCTACCTGAAGATCCAGCTATACCACTCCTGGGAATATACCCAAAAGATGCTCCACCATACTTGCTCCACTGTGCTCATTGCAACCTTATTCATAATAGCCAGAAGCAGGAAACAACCCTGATGTTCCTCAACCAAAGAATGGACACAGAAAATGTGGTACATATACATGATGGAATACTATTCAGTTATTAAAAATGAGGACATCATGAAACTTGCAGGCAAATAGATGGAACTAAAAATATCATCCTGAGTGAGGTAACCCACACCCAAAAGGATATACATAGTATGTATTTACTGATAAGTGGATATTAGCCAAAAAGTTCAGTATCCCCATGATGTAACTCACAGACCATATGAAGCTTAACAAGAAAGAAGGACCAAGTATTGTTGCTTTAATCCCACTTAGAAGGAGAAACAAAATAATCATAGGAGGCAGAAGGGGGCACTTGAGTGGGAGAGGGGAAAAGGATGGAAAAAAAGGGGACTGGATTAAGTATGGGAGGAGACCAGGAGGACCAGGAGAATAAATAGAAAGATTTTTAAGTGTGAGGTTGGGAAAAAGGAGAACCACTAGTAAGTCCCAGACACCAGGGATATGAGAGGTTCCCAAGACCCAGTGGGAATATTAACAGAAATGCCTAACAGTAGGGATACAGAACCTGAAGAACCCACCTCCAGTAGATAGACATGGCCACCAGTTGCAGAGTGTGACCACCCACCAATCTTAAAAATTTTAACCTGTGGGCCTATGTACCAGAGACTTTCCATGGAGATCTCTGGCCTGGCAGGTGCAAGAGTTCCAGCAAAGGGGTGCGAGAATGAGCAGGGAGGGGAAGTCGCTTCTGTTGCTTCCACAGCTTCTGCTATTTCCACAGCTTCTGCTGTTTCTGCTGTTGCAATTGGCTCCACCTCTGTTTCTGCCATGCTGTCTACGTTACTCCATGTTGCCTTGCACTGAATCAGGTCGGATGGGCTGGGCCAACTAGCCAGTGAGGAGTGCAGTGGAGCTTCTGGTGGCATTTTCAGAGAGCAGACCTCTTCCAAAGTGTTACAGCTCTTATGACAGACACTATCAGATGACAAAGTAGTCCTCAAATCCCTTTAATCTGGATAGGATTCTTGCATACAGTTTTGGGGTTGTTCAGAGTCTGACAGCAGGTACTTCTCATTGGCTTGGTCTGAAAGCTTGGGGAAATCTTATTTGCATGTGGGAGGACTTGGTGCTGCTCCTATATAACTGAGGCCACACACCTCTGTGGGGGTATGGAGTGTGGGAAGCTGTAACTGCAAGAGGAACCAGGGGTCCAAGGGGCATGGATGAACACCTGCTAAACCTTGCACCTGCTGGGTCTCTGGGGTTCTAAGCCTGAGCTCGACTAGTGATCAGGCTGCTTGTGCATGGCTCACTGCCCCACTACTCATAGAATTATTCCTGTCTAAAGGAAATTCAGGGACAGAAAAGGGAGTGTAAACTGAAGGTAAGGCCATCCAGAGACCATCCCATCTTGTGATCCATCCCAAGTGCAGACACTAATCACTGACACGGTTGCTGATACCAAGATGTGCTTGCAGACAGGAGGCTGGTATGGCTTTTCTCTGAGAGGCTCTGCTAGCACCTGACTGAGTCAGATGCAGATACTTACAGTCAACCATTGGACTGAGCCCTGGGACCCCTGTGTAGAGTTAGGAGAAGGACTGAAGGAACTAGAAGGGATTTCAGGGAAGGGGGACAACATTTTAAATATATAAAAATAAAACACATAATAATAGTTAATAAGGAAAGTTTTGCTTGGTATAGTGGTCTGGACTGGAATCTGCAGTCTCTTAGAACCTGCAGGCCATCCATCAAGGCTTTTCTGACTTTTAGAGTCTCCACTGAGAAGTAAAGTGTAATTCTAATAGCTCTGTTTTAATATGTTACTTGCTTTTTCCTTTGCACCTTTTAGTATTCTTTGTTCTGAATAGTGTTTTGATTATTACGTGACAAGGGTACTTTTTTTTCTGGTCCAATCTATTTGGTATTCTGTAAGTTTTTTTATATCTTCATAGTCATCTCCTTCTTTAGGTTAGGAGATTTCTCTTCTCTAATTTTGGTAAAAATATTTTCTGGACCTTTGAGCTGAGAATCCTCTCTTTCTTCTATTCCTATCATCCTTAGATTTGGTCATTTCATAGTGTTCCAGATTTCCAGGATGATTTGAGTCAGAAACTCTTTAGTTTTAATATTTTCTTCAACCGATATATCTATTTCTTCTATGGTATCTTTAATGCTTGAGATTCTTTCTTCCATATCTTGTCTTCTGTAAGCAATGTTTTTGTCTGTGGCTCCTGATTGCTTCCAAAGAGTTTCCATTCCCAGAATTCCTTCAGTTTGTATTTTTCTTTGTGTTTGCTTCTATTTCTGTTTTCAAGTCTAGAACAGTTTTGTTTTCTTCAACAGTTTTGTGTTTTTCTAATTAGTTTAAGAGATTTGTTAATTTCTTCCAATTGTTTGCATTTTCCTGAATTTCTTTAAGAAAGTTATTCATATCTTCTTTACGGACTTCAATTATCATTATAAATTTAGTTTTAAGACATTTTTCTTGTGTTTCTGCTATATTGGAATATTCAGGTGTTGTTGGAGTAGGATAGATGAGTTCTGGTGGTGATATATTGCCTTGGCAGTTGTTGAATATGTTCTTGCACTGGCTTCTAGGCATCTGGGTTTGGGGTGATTGTAGGTCGAGATGATGATTTCCAAGTTTGTCTTTGTTTCATAGGTGTATTGTTCCTTGGTTTCTTTTTCCTCTCTGGTCTTCTGGCTGGTGTGGACTGGGCTTCTCTCAGTCTGCATAGTCTCTGGGAGTTTCTGTCTCAGTTTTAAGTTGGGGTAAAGCAACTAGCATGATACAAGACTGGGGATTGAGTTGGGGACACCAAGATAGAGAATGGGGAATTTGAAAGGCAGGCCTAACTGAACTGTAAAATTCTTACCTGACCTTTTCACTTATTTGTGTTGCTGACAAAAGATCTTATCAGAAGTAGATAAAGTTGCTTATATAAACCCTTCATACACAGCGAAAGATATAGGTGCACAGGAATTTACACACATATGTATATATGTACAAAATATAATATGTAATTTATTCTGAGACAGAGCATTTAGGATGCCCCTGGTTATTGACATCTCTTACCAGAACACATTTCAGGCTGTTGAGGTTTAATTCACCTAATGACCAAGGTTTAGTGTCTTCAGTGTTCTGTAACAGATCCATTCAAGCCTTTCTAGTTGCTCAGGCAATGCAATCTATAAGTTATGAAACAGAGGAAACTCATGTAGTGAGGAATAGTATACCAGTTCATTGAATGACAGTGCTAGTTGTAATTTCATTTTTTAAGGGCACATTTTAAATACTTGCTTCTGTTTTTTTTTAACATTATATGTGACTAAATGTTGGAGACCTAACTGACTTTACTCCTTTTATTTCTGCCTTCAAATGACTTACTCTGAAAAAGAAAATTTGAGACATTTGGCTAATCCTTCCTCCTTGGAACCCATTTACTGACTCTTCCATGACACTTTTCTCCTTGTTTTGTGATAACAGTACAAGTTGCTCTTGCTTAATATTTCTTGTTTTTTTGACTTTTTGTCACCTTTCTATCTGTAAATGATGAATTGGTGAGAGAGTAGGTTAGCAATTCCATACAAAAGGCTTGTTCCATTACAGACTGACAAGAGTGTGTGCGTGTGTGTGTGTGTGTGTGTGTGTGTCTGTGTGTGTTTGTGTGCGCTTGCCCGAATGCACATGCATGTGTTTTTCATGCATTCACAAGATTTCAGACAATAGTAATGTATATGCCAGCACTTTTATCAGTTGGGTTAATGCCCATGCTGCACAAAGTCTAAGTTCATGTAGGAATAAGTTTCCCCTTTGAGAGAACTCTTCAAATCACTAGGTTAAGCTAATACTTTCTGTTTGTTTGTTTTCTATATTTCTGGTCCCAATGTTATTTCCAGTCCTTATAATTTTTTTTTCCAAACTGGTGATTTTTGCTGTGAATATCCAATACCATAGAAGTTTGACCAAAGGCCCTGGCAGCAATAAATCCTGCCTACTCTTCATTTCCCTCTTACATGCAGCCTTGATTCTTTGCTTCCAAATAAGGAGCTGAGTTCTTTACAATGAAGATATATGAGGTCTGGACTAGCTAGTAGCTCTGTCAATGAGTGACTCATGAGTCCTTCATAAATGAGATTCTCAAAGGTAACTAAGGTAATAAAGATGGTGGTCAGAGAAGCCCCCATACCCTTTAGTTATATAGCTCTTCACCATCACTTTGTTTAAATCAGGAAAAAATCATCTGAAAAATTATATTGGGTAATCCTTCCTTACCTTCTTCTTTGATTTGGTTTCAGTGTATTCCATTTTCTTTCTTTTTTTTTTTTTTTTGTTTTTTTGAGACAGGGTTTCTCTGTGTAGCCCTGGCTGGCCTGGAACTCGCTCTGTAGACCAGGCCGGCCTCGAACTCAGAAATCCTCCTGCCTCTGCCTCCCAAGTGCTGGGATTAAAGGCGTGCGCCACCACCGCCCGGCTGTATTCCATTTTCTAATTTATGAAGCTTTGTTTTCATCACAGATCTCAACTGTACTACGTATACAAGAGGATAGAACTCTAGATTGATTTCCTTTCTTCTTGCTTTTATTGAAATTTCAGCATCACCAAGGCAATTTTGTTATATATTTACTTGTGTGTCTATTTACCATTTATTTTCCACCATTTGAATTCAAAATTATGAAATGTTAGAATGTTTTTCTATTTACAGTTAAATTTCTAAAATATAGAGTAATTGTTGACACATAAAATTTGTCAAAAAATAAATGATTCAGTTTAATCGTATCATCATCATATTTATTTGTATATTTCTTTTACATTGTTTTGATTAGAATGATCTCAACTATAACTCAGCATAATAATAATGACAGTACAAATGACAATGTTACTATATATTAAGTAATCTTGGGTAGTTAATTTCCTTGGGCTTCATTATAATCATTTATAAAAGAAGAGAGTATGTTCTGGGAGACTTCCTAAGCTCTGGAATGTATGAATTCGAGGATTAACTTAACACAATGAAATTTTAAAAGGAAGAAAGGAAAGCCAGTGGGCTAAGAGTGCATTTTATAATGGACTGGTAGCACAAAGGGACAGAAAAAGCAATCTGGCAGAAGAATAATATGAATGATCAAGAAAGGAATATTTGTTGTATTTTTCAGCATGAAAAAGCAGGATGTAATGTCTAATCTGTCTTTTGTGGAGATATATGTTGGTTAGGATAAGTCCTGAGTTACAAGCACTGGAGAAAGAACTGTTTAGGAATAAGGTTTGTGTTGGGACCATCATAGGGTCATTCTGACTGAAATTTTTCCTTCTATTGCTGGATTCCTACTGATGCTGGGTCTTTGTTTCTTGGGTTTGATGATATAAGAAGAGCTGACAGACAGACTCCTATCCAAAAATAGTCTTATGCTAGGAAAATCCAAAGTGACCCTTTCGAAAGTCTCCTGAAATAGTAGTACACGTATTACAAGGACAACCTTCTCCATCTTGCCTCTGCTTACCACTACAAATACAAGAATGTTTTTCTGAATACTTACTTTGTTTACTTAGAGTTTCATAAGGCCTCAATCTAACTTGATAGGCAGCAAAAACAGGAATTGGAGGATTTTTCCCCCTTTGAGAAATTCAACTTTCTCAATAAACACATGCTTTTGCAACATCCAAAATGACCTTGAGTAAATATTTGGTTTCATTTCCTCCATTCTTAAAAAATTTTTGACTGACATCATAACATCACTGATTTTTTTATTCAATAAAAAAATTCACTAGCATCAAATATAATCGAATGAAAACAAGACCATTTCTCTAGCTTATAAAGCTAGGCCACAATTTCAGTAGAGTTCCTTAATTTAAACCAAAAGGAAATGAACTGACAAAGTTCCACAGGAATTTATTGAATGCAACTATAAAATTTAAAAATATAAAACAATGTTTATAAAAGCTAAGTTACAACTTAGCTTTTGACTAAGTATCTGCATTCATTTAGTTGTTTATTTAACTCTAATTATAGCATTGAAACATTACTATGAAGAAATACCCTCAATCTAAAGGAGACAACTATCTTTAGGGGGAAGGAGCTTTTAAAGGGCTGGGGATCAAATCCAGGCTCATGAGAACTATGTAAAATTTTACTAACTGTGCTACATCTCCAAAGACTTTTAATTTTTAAAAATACAATAAGCTATATTAATCCATTCAACTAGTGATTTTTTTAAAGTCAAGATCTATAGAAATCCATGACTTCCTAAATCTAGATGTGGCTATCAGCTCCACTAGTTTACAGTCTACTGCTTGTTTCTGTCTTTCTTTTCAAGTATATTTGCAATGTATCTTTCTTCAATTTGTCTCATATTTTGTGAAGTGTAGAGGATCTAATCCTAGGCTTTGAGAGAGATTATCATTTACATTTTTCTGGGTAGTATATGTTAATATATGACAAAAGTATTCTAGGCATGTATTGTAAGAAAAGGGAAAAAAGATCATGGCTATTTTAATAAAAGCCATCTCTTAACCACTTAGGTCTTAGGAATGGCCCACAGAAGTCTGAGAAGAATGGCTCTGTTTAGGATCTCAGGGAGTAGAGACTTTGAAAAGGAGCTCACTGAAAGTAAGGAGAATGAAGCAAGTTGCTCAGTCCATTAGACTAAATGTTGTAACCTGTAATTTTAAAATAAAACTCACACTTGCTCCAGCTAGGTGCCAGCAATGACTGTCTCACCCGGCACCCACAGCTAGCTTTGCCAAGCCTCCCTGGTCTTTGTTCCTTGCCTAGTGCAACAGCCCAAGACCATGACTGCTGCCCCTTCTTCTGGCTGGCTTTGCTAAGCCATCCAGCAGGTGTCTCTCCTGAGGATACCTGGAGCTATCATTCCTGTTCCATCATCTATCCACCCCCTATGTCATCCTCCCTCCCCCTGCTTCTATGAGGGTATTCCTCCTTCCTGCCCTCGCTTCCTCTACACTGGGGTATCTATCAAACCTTCATAAGATCAAGGACCTCTTCTCCCATTGATATCTGGCAAGGCTGTCCTCGGCAACATATGCAGCCAGAGCCATGTGTACTCCTTGGTTGGTGGTTTAGTCTCTGGGAGCTTTGGGGTATCTGGTTGGTTGATACTGTTGTTCTTCCTATGGGGTTGCAAACCCTACAGCTCCTTCAGTCCTTTCTCTAACTCCTCCATTGGGGGTCCTGCACAAAGTGCAATGGTTGACTGCAAGCATCCGACTCAGTATTTGTAAAGCTCTGGCAGAGCCTCTCAGGAGACAGCTCTATCAGGCTCCTTTCAGCAAGCCTTTCTTAGCATCCACAATAGTATATGGGTTTGGTGACTGTATATGGGATGAATCCCCAGGTGGGACAGTCTCTGGATGGCCTTTCCTTTGTTCTCTGCTCCACATTAGCTTCCATGAGTATTTTGTTCCCCTTTCTAATAAGGACCGATGTACCCACACTTTGGTCTTCCTTGTTCTTGAGTTTCATGTGGTCTGTGAGTTCTATCTTGGGTATTCGAAGCTTTTGGGCTAATATCTACTTATCAGTGAGTGCATACCATGTGTGTTCTTTTGTGACTGGGTTTCTTCACTAGGGATATATTCTAGTTCCATCCATTTGCCTAAGAATTTCATGAATTCATAATTTTTAATAGCTGAGTAGTATTCCATTGTGTAAATCTTCCACATTTTCTGTATCCATTCTTCTGTTGAAGGACATCTGGGCTCTTTACAGCTTCTGACTATTATAAATGAGGCTGCTATGAACATAGTGGAGCATGTGTCCTTATTATATGTTGGAGAATCATTTGGATATATGCCCATGATTAATATAGTAAAAATGACCATCTTGCTGAAAGCAATGTACAGGTTCAATGTAATCCCCATCAAAATTCCAAATCAATTCTTCATAGAGTTAGAAAGAGCAATTTGCAAATTCATTCGGAATAACAAAAAACCCTGGATAGTGAAAACTATTCTCAATGATAAAAGAACTTCTGGGGAAATCACTCTGTAGTACACTTCAAGGTGCAATTTTGTTAAAAACTGCATGGTATTGGTATAGTGACAGGCAGGTAGATCAATGGAATAGAATTGAAGACCCAGATATGAACCCACATACCTACAGTCACTTGATCTTTGTTATAGGAGCTAAAACCATCCAGTGGAAAAAAGATAGCATTTTCAACAAATGGTGCTGGTTCAACTAGTGGTCAACTTGTAGAAGAATCAGTCAATTTTTATCTCCCTGTACAAGTCCAAAGACCTCCACATAAAGCCAGATACACTGAATCTAATAGAAGAGAAAGTGGGGAAAAGTCTCAAAAACATGGGCACAGGGGAAAAGTTCCTGAACAGAACAATAGTTTATGCTCTAAGATCAAGAACTGACAAATAGGACCTCATAAAATCTCAAAGCTTCTGTAAGCAAAGGACACTGTCAATAGGACAAAATGGCAACTAACAGACTTGGAAAAGATCTTTATCAATCCTACATCCAATAAAGGGCTAATATATATGTATACAGAACTCAAGAAGTTAGACTTCAGAGAACCAAATAACCCTATTAAAAAATGGGGAATAGAGCTAAGCAGAAAATTCTCAACTGAGGAAACTTGAAGGACTAAGAAGCACCTAAAGAAATGTCCAACATCCTTAGTTATCAGGGAAATGCAAATCAAAACAACCCTGAGATTCCACCCCACACCAGTCAGAATGGCTAATTTCAAAAACAGGTGACAACACCATACAATCTTAATATTTAAAATCAACCAGATGACACAAACTCTAGACATGAAATCTATTGTCCTAAACTCATCAGCTATTCTAGGTTGTAATTCTTCTGGTGGAGGAGGTCACCGGTGGGTCTAACATCTCCTGGCCTATATTCTGCATGTCCTTCTCTTCACTGGCTCACTGAAAAGGCTGTTTCCCTTCTCTTATGTTCTCCTCTTCATCTCTCAGACCCGGAAAACCCACCTCCTTATCTTCATTCAGCAATTGGCTTCTTGTTTTTTTTATTAGCCAATTAAATAATTAGGGAAAATCCAAGTACAAGATGCTATATTACAGTTCTTTTACACCAATATGTTTATTCTTTGAGAATTTCATCCAATGTATTTTAATCATCCTTCCTCCCCCTCTTAACTACTCTCAATCTATGTCATCCTCCAAACTCAAAAGTTCATGTCCTCTTTTTGTGTTGTAAAAATTAATAACCCACTGGCTTACATTTTTGCTGTCCATTTAAGTCCTATGTATGTAACCATGCATAGATCTGTGTTTCACCTAACAGGAGCCATGCCTTTAAAGAAATCTGAATCTCCTTTCCCAGAAGCCATCACCTATCCATAGATAGCTCCTCAGTTAGAGGTAGGGTCTCATGAACTCTTACCTCTTCCATAAAAGAATATTGACTGGATTGATTTTGTATGGACCAACACAGCTGCTCTGAGATCATGAATGTATCAGTCCTGTCTTGTCTAGAAGAAACTACTTTACTCCTGTCCTCTCTTAGCACTGGCTCATGAATACTTCTGTTTCTTCTCCCTCCCTATTGAATAATTTTGAATGTAGGCTAATGTGGTGTCACTGAAACTCTAATTTGTCCAAGCTGCACAAAGAATTGCGCCAAAGGGGAAAAACAGAGAAAGGATAGAAATGAAAAATTCTTCAAAATAAAAAGGCAAACAGCTGGAAAACATCTAGAAGGTAAGGATATTCTATGAAAGAGTTTTACTTAGAGGGAAAGAGAAAGTTTTTCTGTGGTCCTTTTCACTTGTTCTCACTACCAAAAGAGAAGAACTGAAGCTTTGATACCTTAAAAAAATGAGGCACCCTTTGCTTGAAATAAGAAGTTCTATAGCAGTTAGATTGCCAAAAGAAACAGGACTGCGTTAAATTCTTAGAGTAGTGCTTGCAAAATCCCACTACACAGTGTGACTTAAAGCAGCAAAATCAATTTTCTTACAGTTGTCATGGCTGAAAGTCTGAGCTCCAAGCATCAGCAGGATCAGAACCTGGAGATGTGGCCATGTACTTCTTCCAGATTCTAGCATTTGCCAGTGGTCCTCAGAACTCCTTGCCTTATAAGACATCACTCTGTCATCTGCATCCCTCCTCATACAGTGTTTTTTCCAATGTGTCTTTTTTATGCCTTTGTCAAATTTCCTTCTTTTTTAATTTAAGTACTAGTTGTAGTATTATAGTCCATCCAAACTAAGAACAAATGCCTCTTTAAGTCTGTCCCATCTTTGAAGACCCTATTCCCCAACTAAATCACTTTCATTGCAGCCAGGGCTTAAGTCAAATATCTGATTTTCTTTGGGTGGGGCAGAATTCAACCTAAAGCAACTATTGTGATTGTGATGATACCTTAAGAAGCCATAGAGCCACATAGATCCAGCACCCCTCATTCATAAAGTATATTTTGAAGTATTTTAGAGAAAAGCTAAAGTTCTGAAGAGATGTTTGAAAGGGAACTAGAGTAAAAATCTTTATAATTACATTTACATGAGGGATACCTCAAAACAAACTCTTGAGTAGCTGTGGCTAGAAAACATAATAATATTATGACTAAAAATGATGGTAATAGACTCGGAAGCTAGTCAGAGGATTTTGTATAACCAATTTTGATTTAGTAGGTCTGGATTAAATATGAGATCTTCTATTTTCACCAAGCATGCATGCCTGCCCTTCTGTTCAATGATTCATTATAAGCAATTGGTTTATGATTGTAAAAGAGAGAGAGTGTATATGTGTAAGACTTGCATAGTGAGTCATCAAGCTGGAGACTCAGGAGAGATGATGGTTTAGTTCCACTCTGGGAACCAGAAAACCAGATGGTATAGTTCTGTTGAAAGTTGGCAGGCTAGAGGCTAGAAAAATCCAATGATCCAGTTTGAAGGCAGTCAGGCAAGAAGAATTCTCTCTCAAGCCTTAGGAAGGTCAATATGTATAACTCAACCTATTATTTAGATGCTAATTTTGTTCAAATAATTTCCCTTAAAATGCCCTAATTATCTTTTGACCACAAATTTGTAGCCCAGTCAAGTTGATTCAAAAAATTAATCACTACACTTATTTTTTAACACTTGTTTTGTGTCTTTTGACTCTTTTAATTCTTCTAATTCTTACAGACTCTTAATTCTTCTAATTCTTACAAGGATACCCACAGGCTAGAGCTGTTACTAACATAATTTCACAAATGAAAATATAAAGCCAAAAGAGTAGGTAAAATTCCTAATGTATCATCAATAGTAAATAGTAGACTAGGACCTTAATATATGTTGTCTGGATGCAGATCTCTGTTATTTTGGGGAGGGCAGTGGAAGCTTAAACAAATTGTTTCCACTTAGTAATCATGTGCCCAGAAAAGACGGGAATCAAATGTGTTTGGTCAAAGGGAAATTTTGTGTATAATTCATTCATTTTTGCTGATTTATTTGTAAACAGTAGATGGCTTCTTGGAAGAATGGGAGAGGAACTTTATAATGATTTAAAATAAGCAAGAATAGTCAGATATTAGTGTCTTACAGATTCAAAGAGGTTAAAAAGTCTTCTTAACAGCACAGTACTTATTGAAACATCATGGAGTCACATTTATTCCTAACACAGTGGATAGAAATAAATCTCCGGCCATCTTTGCTCCAGTGACTGGGAGGTTGGGACGGCCAGGTACTGAGACAGACAGGCATAGTGTCACTTGGGTCTCGGGCGGCTTGTGTGTGTGCGGCTCCCAGGTGCGGGGCTGGTCTGCAGTGACCAGCGCGCCAGCTCTGCTGTGGGACCTTCTGCCTGGCAGAGGGACCCCGCTCTGGGAGGGAGCCTGCCAGCTTTCCTTCCGCGACCTCTGTTCCCGCGGACTGCGCTGGAGAGATGGTACCCCAGGCTCCCTACCCCCAATATAACATCACTTGGGACACGGCCTGTTGGGGCTACCGTCTGTGCCTGAGGGCGGGTCGGCACTGTGGTCGTCTGGGTGCCAGATCGGCGGGCCATCGCGTCTACAGGGTGAGCGGCGCCACGGAGAGTGCCCTCCGTGATCTTTGCTCCAGTGACTGGGAAGTTGGGACCGCCAGGCTCAGAGACAGACAGGCATGATATCTCTTCGGTCTCCGGTGGATTGTGTGTAACCTGCTCCCAGGTGCTGGGCTGATCTGCAGTGACCAGCGCGCCAGCTCTGCTGTGGGACTTCTGCCTGGCAGAGGGACGCCCCCTCACCCACCAGAAGAGATCACACACCCCTGCACAGGGCAGGAGCCTGCCAGCCTCCCTTTGGCGACCTCTGCTCCAGGAATCCACTAGGCTGAGCCTTTAGATGTGCAAGGCCTCCCCAATATAAGATCACTTGGGGCAAGGCACATTAGGGCTCCAAAGTCACTCAGGAGCAGGCAGGCCCGAGAAATCGGTGCCAGGGGAATCCTGGTAATCCAGGGGGGCAGAAATAGCTTTGCAGGCTCACAGGAGGTCCAACCAACAGCCAGTGGCAGCAGGACCAACTAACACCAGAGGTATCCAGATGGCAAAAGGCAAACGTAGGAATGTTACTAACAGTAATCAAAGTAATGTGGGACCATCCGAACCCAACTCTCCAACAGCAGCAAGTCCTGGATACCCCACCACACCCGAAAGACAAGATCTGGATTTAAAATCACTTCTCATGATGCTATTAGAGGATCACAAGAAGGACACAAATAAATCTCATAAAGAGTTACAGGAGACCATGAATCAACGGTTAGAAGCCCTTACAAAGGAAACACAAAAATCGCTTAGAGAAATGCAGGAGAACATGGATCAAAAGATGGAGGCGCACAAGGAGACAACACAAAAATCGCTTAACGAGATGAATCAACGGGTAGATGCACTCACAAAGGAATCACAAAATTTGCATAAAGAAATGCAGAAGAATATGGGTCAACAGACGGATGCCCATAAGGAGGCAACACAAAAATTGCTTAAAGAAATGAATCAACGGTTAGATGCCCTTACAAAGGAAACACGAGAACTGCTTAAAGAAATGCAGGAGACGATGGATCAACAGATGGAATCCCATGAGGAGGAAACACAAAAATCGCTCAGAGAAATGCAGGAGAACGTGGGTCATCAGGAAGAAATCCTGAAAGAGGTAATGCAAAAATACCTTAAAGAAATACAGGAAAATACAAACAAACAAGTGAAGGATCTCAGCAAATCCATCCAGGAACTAAAAAAGGAAGTAGAAACAACTAAGAAATCACAAAGGGAGACAACTTTGGAGATAGAAAACCTTGGGAAGAAATCAGGAGTCATAGATGCAAACATCAACAGTAGAATACAAGAGATGGAAGAAAGAATCTCAGGTGCTGAAGATTCCATAGAAAGCATCGACTCAACAGTCAAAGAAAATGCAAAATGCAAAAAACGCATAACCCAAAACATCCAGGAAATCCAGGACACAATGAGAAGACCAAACCTAAGGATTATAGGTATAGATGAGAGTGAAGATTTGCAACTTAAAGGGCCAGTAAACATCTTCAACAAAATTATGGAGGAAAACTTCCCTAACTTAAAGAGAGAGATGCCGATGAATATACAAGAAGCCTACAGAACTCCAAACAGACTGGACCAGAACAGAAATACCTCCCGTCACATAATAATCAAAACACCGAATGTTCTAAACAAAGAAAGAATACTAAAAGCAGTAAGAGAAAAGGGTCAAGTAACATACAAAGGAAGACCTATCCGAATCACATCAGACTTCTCACCAGAGACTATGAAAGCCAGAAGATCCTGGGCTGATCTCATGCAGACACTAAGACAGCACAAATGCCAGCCTAGACTACTATACCCAGCAAAACTCTCAATCACCATAGATGGAGAGACCAAGATATTCCATGATAAAACCAAATTTTCACAATATCTTTCCACAAATCCAGCCCTGCAACGGATAATAGGTGGAAACCTCCAATACAGGGAGAGAAACAACACCCTGGAAAAAAGGAGACAATAACCTTCTTGAATCAAACCCAAAAGTAGATAACCACTCAAACATAAAGATAGCGTCAAGAATGGCAGATGGCAATAATCACTATGCCTTAATCTCTCTTAATATCAATGGTCTCAATTCCCCAATTAAAAGACATAGACTAGCAGACTGGATACGTAAACAGGACCCAGCATTTTGCTGCATGCAGGAAACGCACCTCAGTGTCAAAGACAAACACTACCTCAGAGTAAAAGGCTGGAAAACAATTTTACAAGCAAATGGCCCCAAGAAACGAGGTGGAGTAGCCATCCTAATATTGGATAAAATTGATTTTCAACCTAAAGTCATCAAAAAAGACACAGAAGGACACTACATACTGATCAAGGGAAAATCCACCATCAAGAACTCTCAATTCTGAATATCTATGCTCCAAATGCAAGGGCACCCTCATTCGTAAAAGAAACTTTACTAAAACTCAAAGCACACATCTCACCGCACACAATAATAGTGGGTGACTTCAACACCCCGCTCTCTGAAATGGATCGTTCAGGAAAGCAGAAACTAAACAGGGACACAGTGAATCTAATTGAAGCCTTGGACCAAATGGAACTAACTGATATATATAGAACATTTCATCCTAGAGCTAAAGAATACACCTTCTTCTCAGCTCCTCATGGTACCTTCTCCAAAATTGACCATATAATTGGTCACAAATCAGACCTCAACATATACAAGAAGATAGAAATAATCCCATGCCTCCTATCAGATCACTATGGAATAAGGGTGGTCTTCAATGGCAACAAAAACAAAAGAAAACCCACGTACACATGGAGGCTGAACAATGCTCTACTCAATGATAACTTGGTCAAGGTGGAAATAAAGAAAGAAATCAAAGACTTTTTGAAAGTTAATGAAAATGAAGGCACAACATACCCTAATTTATGGGACACAATGAAAGCAGTGCTAAGAGGAAAATTCATAGCCCTGAGTGCCGCCAAAAAGAAACGGGAGACAGCATACACTAACAGCTTAATGGCACACCTGAAAGCCCTGGAACAAAAAGAAGCAAATACACCAAAGAGGAGTAGAAGGCAGGAAATCATCAAACTCAGGGCTGAAATCAATCAAGTAGAAACAAATAAAACCATACAAAGAATCAACAAAACGAGGAGTTGGTTCTTTGAGAAAATTAACAAGATAGATAAGCCCTTAGCCAGACTAACCAGAGAGCACAGAGATAGTATCCAAATTAATAAAATCAGAAACGAAAAGGGAGAGATAACAAGAGAAACTGAGGAAATTTAAAAAATCATCAGATCCTACTACAAAAACCTGTATTCAACACAACTAGAAAATCTTGAGGAAATGGACAATTTCCTTGACAGATACCAAGTACCAAAATTAAATTAGGATCAAATAGACCATCTAAACCGTCCTATAACCCCTGAAGAAATAGAAGTTGTCATTGGAAGTCTTCCAACCAAAAAAAGCACAAGTCCAGATGGTTTTAGTGCAGAATTCTATCAGACCTTCAAAGAAGACCTAACACCAATACTCTTCAAACTGTTCCACAAAATAGAAACAGAAGGAACACTACCCAACTCGTTCTATGAAGCCACAATTACACTAATACCAAAAGCACACAAAGATCCGACAAAGAAAGAGAATCTCAGGCCAATCTCTCTTATGAATATCGATGCAAAAATACTCAATAAAATTCTTGCCAACCAAATCCAAGAACACATCAAAACGATCATTCACCACGATCAAGTAGGCTTCATCCCAGGGATGCAGGGATGGTTCAATATAAGGAAATCCATCAATGTAATCCACTACATAAACAATCTCAAAGAAAAAAACCACATGGTCATCTCATTAGATGCTGAGAAAGCATTTGACAAAATTCAGCATCCTTTCATGCTAAAGGTCTTGGAAAGATCAGGAATTCAAGGCCCATATCTAAACATAGTAAAAGCAATTTACAGCAAACCAGTAGCCAGCATCAATCTAAATGGAGAGAAACTTGAAGCAATCCCACTAAAATCAGGGACTAGACAAGGCTGCCCTCTCTCTCCATATCTTTTCAATATAGTACTTGAAGTTCTAGCTAGAGCAATTAGACAACAAAAAGAGGTCAAAGGGATACAAATTGGAAAGGAAGAAGTCAAACTATCACTATTTGCAGATGATATGATAGTATACATAAGCGACCCAAAGAACTCCACCAGAGAACTCCTACAGCTGATAAACGACTTCAGCAAAGTGGCCGGATATAAAATCAACTCAAGCAAGTCAGAAGCCTTCCTATACTCAAAGGATAAGCAGGCTGAGAAAGAAGAAAGGGAAATAATACCCTTTACGATAGCCACAAACCATATTAAGTATCTTGGCGTGACTCTAACCAAACAAGTGAAAGATCTGTATGACAAGAACTTCAAGTCTCTGAAGAAAGAAATTGAAGAAGACCTCAGAAGATGGAAAAATCTGCCATGCTCATGGATTGGCAGGATTAATATAGTAAAAATGAGCATCTTACCAAAAGTAATACACAGATTCAATGCAATCCCCATCAAAATCCCAACTCAATTCTTCATAGAGTTAGAAAGAGCAATTCAAAAATTCATCTGGAATAACAGAAAACCCAGAATAGCTAAAACTATTCTCAAGAGTAAAAGAACCTCTGGGGGAATCAGTATCCCGGACCTCAAGCTGTACTACAGAGCAATAGTGTTAAAAACTGCATGGTATTGGTACAGTAACAGACATGTAGATCAATGGAACAGAATTGAAGACCCAGAAATGAATCCACACTCCTATGGTCACTTGATCTTTGACAAAGGAGCTAAAACCATCCAGTGGAAAAAAGATAGCCTTTTCAACAAATGGTGCTGGCTCAGCTGGAGGTCAACATGCAGAAGAATGCAAATTGACCCATCCTTATCTCCTTGCACTAAGCTCAATTCTAAGTGGATCAAAGATCTCCACATAAAACCAGACACACTGAAACTAATAGAAGGGAAACTAGGGAAGAACCTTGAACATATGGGCACAGGGGAGAACTTCCTGAACAGAACTCCAATAGCTTATGCTCTAAGATCAAGAATAGACAAATGGGACCTCATTAAATTACAAAGTTTTTGCAAGGCAAAAGACACTGTCAAAAAGACAAAGAGGCAACCAACTCACTGGGAAATGATCTTTACCAACCTTACATCCGACAGAGGGCTAATATCCAAGATATACAAAGAACTCAAGAAGTTAAACTCCAGAGAGGCAAGTAACCCTATTAAAAAATGGGGTACAGAGCTACACAAAGAGTTCTCACCTGAAGAATATCTAATGGCTGAGAAGCACCTAAAGAGATGTTCATCATCCTTAGTCATTAGGGAAATGCAAATCAAAACAACCCTGAGATTCCATCTCACACCAGTCAGGATGGCTAAGATCAAAAACACAGGAGACAGCAGTTGTTGGCGAGGATGTGGAGAAAGAGGAACACTCCTCCACTGCTGGTGGAATTGCAGGCTGGTACAACCACTCTGGAAAGCAGTCTGGCGGTTCCTCAGAAAACTGGGCATGACACTCCCGGAGGATCCGGCTATACCACTCTTGGGCATATACCCAGAGACTTTACCTGCATGCAATAAGGACACATGCTCCACTATATTCATAGCAGCCTTATTTATAATAGCCAGAAGCTGGAAAGAACCCAGATGTCCCTCAACGGAGGAATGGATTCAGAAGATGTGGTATATCTACACAATGGAATACTACTCTGCAATTAAAAACAATGAATTCACGAAATTCTGAGACAAATGGTCAGAACTTGAAAATATCATCCTTAGTGAGGTAACCCAATCACAAAAGCACACACATGGTATGCAGTCACTGATAAGGGGATATTGACCCAGAATCTCAGAATACCCTAGACACAATCAGCATATCAATAGATTTCTAAAAAGATGGAAGGAGAGACCCCTGGTCCTGGAAAGACTGGATGTAGGGGAACGCCAGGACAGAGTAACGAGAGGGCGTTGAATGGAGAAAAGAGGGAGGGAAGGGGGCTTATGGGACTTTCGGGGAGGGAGGAAACGGGAAAGGGGAAGTGATTTGGAATGTAAATTAAAAAAATAAAATAAAATAAAAAAAAGAAATAAATCTCCAAGGACAATTTTAGACTTAGTCATGGCACATCCTACCTGTCCCTTACTAACGTGATTAAGTGCTTCCAAATAGTATGGCCAAATCCCAATTAATCATACAAAACTAGAGAAGTCATTTAGACACATAAAAAGAAGGGAAAAGAGAAAGAGCTGCAAGATCTAATGAGGTTTTCCCATTTCCAGTATCTGTAAAAGCACTATTTAGTAATCCATCAGAGATGCATATGCAGTTTGAAGTAAATAATATGAGAACCATAATCATCTATTTTGGGACTAAAATAGCTGCTGTTGGTTTGCTGAGCTTGTCCTTGCTTGCTTGTCTACTTACCATTAGAAAGTCTGCAGGGGCTTCTGCCTTAAGCAAGAGATAGTACCATCACTGAGCCTATTGGAAGCTTGCTTTGTTGAGCATTTAAGGGATTTTAAGTATGTTGTTGCCTCTACTTATTTACTTTTTCATTTCTAGGATTTAAAGATAATTTCTTGTAGTCACTTTTCTGTTTCCATGAGAAAACACTCTGACAAAGGCAGCTTATGAAAGAAAGCATTTAATTTGGGTTTATGAATCCAAAGTGTTAGAGTCCAGGGCTATTGTGTTTGGGAACATGATAGAAGGCAGGAAGGCACAGCATGGGATAGCTTAAAATTTGATCAACAAGCACAAAGTAGGTAGACCTAACTGGAAATATCATGAGCTTTAGAAGTCCCAGAGCATACCACAATGACACATCTCCTTCAACAAAACCCCACCTCCAATTCTTTCCAAAGAGTTCCATCACTTGAGACCAAATATTCAAAAACATGAGCTACGAGTGCATTCTCATTCATATTATCATAAATTGAATTCATGAAAAAGTAAACATGCTTTCTTGGAGAGTTACTGTTTTAGTTAGGGTTTCTATTACTAAAATGAAAAAAAAAACATGACCAAAAAGCAAGTTGGGGAGAAAGGGTTTATTTGACTTGTACTTCCACATCACTGTTCGTCACCAAAGGAAGTTAAGGAAGGAACTCAAGCAGGGCAGGAATCTGGAAGCAGGAGCTGATGCAGAGGCCATGGAGGGTGCTGCTTACTGGCTTGCTTCCCATGACTTGCTTTTTCTGCTTTCTTACAGAATTGAGGGCATCAGACCAGAGATGGCACCACCCATCATGAGCTGGACCCTAATTAAAAGAAATGTGTTATAGCTGGGTCTCATGGAGGCACTTTCTCAACTGAGGCTCCTTCCTCTCTGATGCTTCTAACTTGTATCAAGCTAATACAGAAAACCATCCAATATTGTCAGTCATTTCAGTTCTAAGGAAGGTGGAAGACCAGTAAGGTTAGGGTGAGGATCTGAACTGTGTTTGGAAAGAAGTCACTTTTGAGAGCCACATGGTCTCATCAACATAGGCACTGGTTAAGAAATAACCACTTTTTTTGTTTGTTTTGTTTTGTTTTTGCATGAAGCAATACAAATGGTTTCCTGGGTTTTCCCAAGCTGTCTGCAGGCAGTGTTTTCAATAAACATGATATTCTCAAGAACTACTAATTTGGCAAAATGGTGTTTGATTGTTGGTTTCATAGGTAAAGGGACAAGTCTGGAAACATCAGGGATTAGGAGTCTAAGCCTTTATAAAACACAGTGTTTAACAATGACAGGGAAATCTACTTATCAGAGGAACTTCACTAACCCAGGAAAAGATCATGTGTACCACCAATAACATAGCCAACCCTTACTAGGTTCAAGTTTTCTGTGTTAGGAGGTTAGCAAAGACTAGGCCAAGTAGTTATGCATAGATTCATTAGAATGAAAAGTCCATGCTTTCTTAGGAGGGGCTGTTTTTAGCCTTTTGCATCACAGGAATACTGCTGAGGCACAGTGAGCTTTGACATTTTCTAGAAATATATTTAAGACCTGAAAACAAAAGTGTTAGCGTTAAGTATGAAAAGACAGTAGCAGAGCCGGGCGGTGCTGGCGCACGCCTTTAATCCCAGCACTTGGGAGGCAGAGGCAGGAGGATTTCTGAGTTCGAGGCCAGCCTGGTCTACAAAGTGAGTTCCAGGACAGACAGGGCTACACAGAGAAACCCTGTCTCGAAAAACCAAAAAAAAAGAAAAGACAGTAGCAAAACTGGATATGTTACAAGATGCATACATACTATGAGTTTTGAATACTAGCCCAGATATTAACTCTGATATCATGTAAATTATTGTTTCACAAGAAAATAGTGACATTAAACCTAAAACAAATGGAGTGTCACCAAAAAGAAGGGTTTGGTACAAATGACTGGGAGATGTTTGAGCAGGAAGAGGACTTGCCATGCAAGTGTGAGAACCAAGAATTCATATAAAAGGCACACAGCTGCCTGTAACTCCAACACTTAGGAAGTAAAGGCAAAGGATTTCAAGAACAAACCATATAACTACACTAGCTATACTCTGTAAACTCTTGGTTCAGTTGAGGAACTCTGCCTCAATGAATATGGTGGACAACAATCAAAAAAGCATCAGTCTTGGCCTCTTGGCCTTTCAGAGGAATACACATACACGTACACATAGACACCCACAAACACACACTTGTATTTTCATTCAACTCATGTGTACCTACATAGGTGAAAACATGGATATATGTACATGTATGAATTCATACACATGCAAAATCAATAATAAATAAAATAACACAAAGGCAGCAGGAGCAAGAATGCAGAAAGTTTGTTACATGCAACTAAAAGTGGAGGGATCATGACCAAAACATGTGACTTTATCTATCTATCTATCTATCTATCTATCTATCTATCTATCTATCTATCTATCTATCTATCTATCATCTATCTATTTATTTTTATGTCAGGAGATTCTTCTGGGAGAGCTGCTGGAGAGCAGGCTAGGAGTTTAGTAGAGGGGCATCATCATGGATACTGCAGTATTCTAGCAACACAGGTTTGAAGTGCTATAGGTTAGCCCTTGATAGGCAAGATTTTTCAAGGGAAATGTGTGATACAGAGAAAGGCTCCTTTGGAATATATTTCATGTACTAAGTAAGGTACTTTTTTTAAATCACAATCTATAATTTTTTTTTAAAAAAAATTCTTTTACTAGCACTTCCTCTCAAATTCCATGACTACAGTGTTTGAAAATAATCAATTAATGTTCCAGCTTATTGGATTGCCCAATTGTGAAATATGTCTCTTTTAATATTTAAAATGCAACTTAGGGCCTTAGAGCCTCAGACATCCATAACACATGTATCATTCTTGAGAATTAGAAATAAGTTGCATTCAACTCCAATTAGCATCATCATCAAAAATATTGTGCACGGCACACATGTCATGCAAGCAGCAAGCACTGACTGTGCAAAGGGCTCTAAAGGGGAACTCTCCCCGCCCAAATGGCTTCATGCAGAAAAAATAAACAACAGCAAGCAGGCGGTGGGATCAACATGCACTCTTTTTATTTGATTTGGTTTTCCAGTCTTCTGCAGTACCCTTAGCAGAGTATCTTATACTTTTAAGTGATGGTTAAAATGAGAAGTGTACAGGGTTCTCTATGCTTTGTCACACTTGATTTCATAAGCCAACTATAGCTCAAGTCCAGATATCAAGCCGTTTACTGTGGAGACTTGCCTTCTCTGCCTTCCTCTGAAGGAACCAGAGGAAATGTGATAACGCAGCTATTTGTACTGAGCGAGTTTCTGCTGAAAGGCCTTTTGTGGGTTCTCCAAGCCTGTGTGAAAGGTACTCATTGTTAGCTGCTTGTATTTGAAGATGACCTCCCTGATCAGGTTTTATCTCCAAATGCTGGAAAGCACAATGGTCTTGGATGCTTGCAGGACAGATTTTCACTGTGTTGAGAGTTGGTTTGTAGCTCCTGGTAATGGCACCACTAACTTTCCTTCCTTGGGCTGCTTGTCAGGGTGAGTTGGCTCATGTCTACTACTTGCACACCAGAGTTCTTTGTTGGAGAGTGTCCTAATCCAGAATTCCATAGTTATCAAGAAACAGATTGTGTCAACACTAGCTCTTATTGTGTTCTGAAGCACTTTGGGGCCTCTTACTTCTGCTCTTGTTTTGCAGAGCAAATTGCAAGAAGACAAAGGTTAATTTTTAAGTGGATTCTGCATTGCTATTTGCAGCATCTCCCCTGATATATGAGTCATTTAGCATATGACTCTAATGTTAGATCAGGGTTTTAAAAGAATTTTTTGTTGTTGGTCACCTTTAAGTCTGCATCAATCACTTGGTAGTGGAAAAAAGTCAATGTAATGATCTGTTTTGAAAATAAACACTGCAACTTGACTTTGGCCTCCAGAGCCTATTATCATGTGGTAACATCATGCTATTCCAATGACATTATCTGCTAAGGATATTATGATGTGGGAAATATTCTACTTTTGTTATTGGAACAATGAAGCCGTAATATTTAATTATGGAGAAGTACGTTTAATTTGTGGAATCTGGAATGTTAACTGTCAGAAGACTGACAGTGGTATCTAATTTGAACAGAAGATTATTTCATAGTCAACTGAAATGATTGTTTCACTACTATTCCCTGTTGTCCTAAATCTGTTAGTTCACCCATTGAGTTTTTTCATTAATAGATTAACAAATTTATGGACTCAATATGCAGATGTGATAGGTGATAGGAGAGGCACTAGCATATAGTGTATAGCATTTCTGGTCAGTTTTATTGTTGGAAAGAATAGCCTTTGTGAATGGCATAGCAAGAAAAGTGAAATATAAACAAACCAAGGGAAGTCATTCTCCCTCTCTTTTCCCCTCCACCTCACTGTTTCTCCCTCTCTCCTCTGCTCAGCATCTGAGAATGTCAGAGGTCTACCCAAGGCCGTGGATGGAGTTGTTGGTAGAACTAGATCCATAGGCTAGAACCATAGCTGAGTCTCTTGACTAGTATTCCATAGCACTGAATTCTTGCTGAAGTTCTGATTCTAATCTGGGATTAATCTGTTGCAGAATTATCTGGAGAGGGGAGAGCTTTTATTAACGGTACAGGCTGAACTGAGAATATGCTTACTTTTCACACATTTGAGGCCAAAGGATGGATTTCCAGGGAACCTGGTTAACTTCTGACTGTCTTAGCAGCTGAATCACAGTTGCTCAGTCTCTTGGTTTTGGCTGCTGAAAAGATTCTGAATCACTTAACTATAGTGTCCTCAGATTCACAAAAGTGCCACAGGAACAATGAAACAGAACCTTTGTATAAATACAGGACAGGGAAAAATGGAGAAGGGTTGTTCTGAGGGTTACCAACATATTTAAATGAGAGCTGTGTTCACAAACACAGTATAAGAGGACAAAATTGCCTTTTGTTTTTGACTGGTGAGAGTTGACTGGAGAGAAGCAACATATCCTGTATGTGAAGTGACCCTGAGCAATATCAATAATTGATAGAGGTATGGTCTTCTGAGTTGCTTGCAATTTTTAATTGAAAAACAAAATTTCTCACATTTATGGTGTGTATTATGATGTTTTAGTGTACTGATGTATGATTGCTAAGTCAAGTGAACGAATATATGTGTTACCCATGTGCTTAAATGTTTCATGCTGAAGATATTTAGAGTCTTTTAAAATCTGCTTTCTTAGCTATTATCTCCCAGCCATATACTTCTATTGCTAAGTGCCTTTTGTCAATACAAAGGTCCTCTATGTACAAAGCATAGCTGTAAGAAATCACTGATGAACTGGCAGACTTTGATTGAAGGTTAACTTAGCAGTTGATGTTAAGTAGATATTTATGTTGTTCTATTTTCAGGCAGGCTTTTGTTTTGTTTTGTTTTATAACAATGGCATGTACACATACATAATCATAAAATTTTTTGTCTTTTGGTCCCAATATGAGGAAGAAGAAGAAGAAGAAGAAGAAGAAGAAGAAGAAGAAGAAGAAGAACAACAACAACAACAACAACAACAACAACAACAACAAGAACAAGAACAAGAACAAGAACAAGAACAAGAACAAGCAAGAAGAATGGGCTGGACAGATGGCTCAGTGGTTAAGGGCACTGACTGCTCTTCCAAAGGTCCTGAGTTCAATTCCCAACACCATCTGTAAAGGGTTCCGGTGCCCTTTTCTACTGTGTCTGGAAACAGCTACAATGTACTCATATAAATAAAATAAATCTTAAAAAAAGAACAAGAACAACAACTACAACAACAACAAGGGAAACCTGAAGTTGATCACAAAGATGTAGAGATCAATGTATAAGAAAAAAAGCAAGAACTACAAGCCTGGTTATCTCTCACAATTATAGAGGTTAAGAAAATGTTTTAGAAAAACCACAAGTTACTCAAATACATAATATATAGATCTTATTTAGCCTACCCAGCAGCATTTCATTTTAATGCATGAATGTGCTAGTGATTTTACTTGCTTGTTTGTTTTTTGTTTGCATTTAAATATGAGACAAGAAGCATGGTGGGGAAAGTGAGACATATGGTCAGACCTTTGAAGGTCAGTGTTCTTACTGAAGCACCAGGGAGGTTACCTAATCCTTTCAAATCTGAATTTTCTTATTGGTAAAATGAGAAATATTCTCACATGAAAGTTCAGGCCTGGCACTCCGCCATCTTTGCTCCAGCACCAGGGCAGCTGGGACCGCCAGGCTCAGAGACAGACAGGCATAATATCTCTTGGGTCTCAGGCAGCTTGTGTGTAACCTGCTCCAAGAGCTGGGCAGATCTGCAGTAACCAGCGCGCCAGCTCTGCTGTGGGACTTCTGCCTTGCAGAGGGACCCCGCAATGGGTGGGAGCCTACCAGCTTCCCTTTGGCAACCTCTGTTCCAGTATCGACTGCACTGAGGAGACAGGTACCCAGGTTCTTCCCGATATAACATCGCTTGGGACATGGCCTGTTGGGGCTTCCATCTGCTCCCAAGAGCGGGACAGCGCTGTGGTCGTCTGGGTGCCAACTCTGCTGTGGGCCATGCCCCCTGCAGGGTGACCTGTGCCACCCAGAGAGTGCATAGTGCACTCTGCCATCTTTGCTCCAGCACCAGGGCAGCTGGGACCACCAGGCTCAGAGACAGAAAGGCATAATATCTCTTGGGTCTCAGGCAGCTTGTGTGTACCCTGCTCCCAAGAGCTGGGCAGGTCTGCAGTAATCGACGCGCCAGCCCTGCTGTGCGACTTCTGCCCTGCAGAGGGACACCCACTTCCCCCCCCCCCGGGAGAGTTCACACACCCCTGCACAGTGAAGGAGCCTACAAGCCTCCCTTTGGCAACCTCTGCTCCGGGAATCCACTACGCTGAGCCTTTGGATGTGCAGGGACTCCCCAATATAACATCACTTGGGGCAAGGCACATCAGGGCTCCAAAGTCACTCAGGAGCAGGGCAGGCCCCAGAAATCCATGCCAGGGGAATCCCGATAATCCAGGGGAGCCAGAAATAGCTTTGCAGGCTCACAGGAGGTCCAACCAACAGCCAGTGACAGCAGGACCAACTAACACCTGAGGTAACCAGAAGGCAAAAGGCAAATGTAGGAACGTTACTAACAGAAATCAAAGTAATATGACACCATCCAAACCCAACACTCCAACAGCAGCAAATCCTGGATATCACACCACACCCGAAAGACAAGATCTGGATTTAAAATCACTTCTCATGATGCTATTAGAGGATCACAAGAAGGACACAAATAAATCTAATAAAGAATTACAGGAGACCATGAATCAACGGTTAGAAGCCCTTACAAAGGAAACACAAAAATCGCTTAGAGAAATGCAGGAGAACATGGATCAACAGATGGAGGCCCACAAGGAGACAACACAAAAATCACTTAAAGAAATGAATCAATGGGTAGATGCACTTTCAAAGGAATCACAAAAATTGCATAAAGAAATGCAGAAGAATATGAGTCAACAGATGGATGCCCATAGGGAGGCAACACAAAAATTGCTTAAAGAAATGAATCAATGGAGAGATGCCCTTACAATGGAAACACGAGAACTGCTTAAAGAAATGCAGGAGGCGATGGATCAACAGATGGAATCCCATGAGGAGGAAACACAAAAATTGCTTAGAGAAATACAGGAGAACTTGGGTCAACAGGCAGAAATTCTGAAAGAGGAAATGCAAAAATACCTTGAAGAAATACAGGAAAATAAAAACAAACAAGGGAAGGATCTCAGCAAATCCATCCAGGAACTAAAAAAGGAAGTAGAAACAACTAAGAAATCACAAAGAGAGACAACTTTGGAGATAGAAAACCTTGGGAAGAAATCAGGAGTCATAGATGCAAACATCAACAATAGAATACAAGAGATGGAAGAAAGAATCTCAAGTGCTGAAGATACCATAGAAAGCACCGACTCAACAGTCAAAGAAAATGCAAAATGCAAAAAACATGTAACCCAAAACATCCAGGAAATCCAGGACACAATGAGAAGACCAAACCTAAGGATTATAGGTATAGATGAGAGTGAAGATTTGCAACTTAAAGGGCAAGTAAATATCTTCAACAAAATTATGGAGGAAAACTTCCCTAACCTAAAGAGAAAAATGCCGATGAACGTACAAGAAGCCTACAGAACTCCAAACAGACTGGACCAGAACAGAAATACCTCCCGTCACATAATAATCAAAACACCAAATGTACTAAACAAAGAAAGAATATTAAAAGAAGTAAGAGAAAAGGGCCAAGTAACATACAAAGGAAAACCTATCCGAATCACATCAGACTTCTCACCAGAGACTATGAAAGCCAGAAGATCCTGGGCAGATCTCATGCAGACACTAAGACAGCACAAATGCCAGCCTAGACTACTCTACCCAGCAAAACTCTCAATCACCATAGATGGAGAGACCAAGATATTCCATGATAAAACCAAATTTTCACAATATCTTTCCACAAACCCAGCCCTGCAAAGGATAATAGGTGGAAACCACCAATACAGGGAGAGAAACAACACCCTGGAAAAAATGAGATAGTAACCTTCTTGCTTTAAACACTAAAGTAGATAACCACTCAAACATAAAGATAGCGTCAAGAATGGCAGATGGCATAATCACTATGCCTTAATCTCTCTTAATATCAATGGTCTCAATTCCCCAATTAAAAGACATAGACTAGCAGACTGGATACGTAAACAGGACCCAGCATTTTGCTGCATGCAGGAAACGCACCTCAGTGTCAAAGACAAACACTACCTCAGAGTAAAAGGCTGGAAAACAATTTTACAAGCAAATGGCCCCAAGAAACGAGGTGGAGTAGCCATCCTAATATTGGATAAAATTGATTTTCAACCTAAAGTCATCAAAAAAGACACAGAAGGACACTACATACTGATCAAGGGAAAATCCACCATCAAGAACTCTCAATTCTGAATATCTATGCTCCAAATGCAAGGGCACCCTCATTCTTAAAAGAAACTTTACTAAAGCTCAAAGCACACATCGCACCTCACACAATAATAGTGGGTGACTTCAACACCCCGCTCTCTGAAATGGATCGTTCAGGAAAGCAGAAACTAAACAGGGACACAGTGAATCTAATGGAAGCCTTGGACCAAATGGAACTAACAGATATATATAGAACATTTCATCCTAGAGCTAAAGAATACACCTTCTTCTCAGCACCCCATGGTATCTTCTCCAAAATCGACCATGTACTTGGTCACAAATCAGACCTCAACAGATATAAGAAGACAGAACTAATCCCATGCCTCCTATCAGATCACTATGGAATAAGGGTGGTCTTCAATGGCAACAAAAACAACAGAAATCACACATACACATGGAGGCTGAACAATGCTCTACTCAATGATAACTTGGTCAAGGTGGAAATAAAGAAAGAAATCAAAGACTTTTTGAAAGTTAATGAAAATGAAGGCACAACATACCCTAACTTATGGGACACAATGAAAGCAGTGCTAAGAGGAAAATTCATAGCCCTGAGTGCTGCCAAAAAGAAACGGGAAACAGCATACACTAACAGCTTAATGGCACACCTGAAAGCCCTGGAACAAAAAGAAGCAAATACACCAAAGAGGAGTAGAAGGCAGGAAATCATCAAACTCAGGGCTGAAATCAATCAAGTAGAAACAAATAAAACCATACAAAGAATCAACAATATGAGGAGTTGGTTCTTTGAGAAAACCAACAAGATAGATAAGCCCTTAGCCAGACTAACCAGAGGGCACAGAGACAGTATCCAAATTAATAAAATCAGAAACGAAAAGGGAGAGATAACAACAGAAACTGAGGAAATTTAAAAAATCATCAGATCCTAATACAAAAGCCTGTATTCAACACAACTAGAAAATCTCGAGGAAATGGACAATTTCCTTTACAGATACCAAATACCAAAATTAAATCAGGATCAAATAGACCTTCTAAACCGTCCTATAACCTCTGAAGTAATAGAAGTTGTCATTGGAAGTCTTCCAACCAAAAAAAGCACAGGTCCAGATGGTTTTAGTGCAGAATTCTATCAGACCTTCAAAGAAGACCTAACACCAATACTCTTCAAACTATTCCACAAAATAGAAACAGAAGGAACGCTACCCAACTCGTTCTATGAAGCCACAATTACGCTAATACCAAAAGCACACAAAGATCTGACAAAGAAAGAGAATCTCAGGCCAATCTCTCTTACTAATATCGATGCAAATATTCTCAATAAAATTCTTGCCAACCGAATCCAAGAACACATCAAAATGATCATTCACCATGATCAAGTAGGCTTCATCCCAGGGAAGCGGGGATGATTCAATATGAGGAAATCGATCAATGTAATCCACTATATAAACAATCTCAAAGAAAAAACCACATGGTCATCTCATTAGATGCTGAGAAAGCTTTCGACAAAATTCAGTATCCTTTCATGCTAAAGGTCTTTGAAAAATCAGGAATTCGAGGCCCATATCTAAACATAGAAAAAGCAATTTCCAGCAAACCGGTAGCCAACATCAATCTGAATGGAGAGAAACTTGAAGCAATCCCAACTAAAATCAGGGACTAGACAAGGCTGCTCTCTCTATATATATATATCTTTTCAATATAGTACTTGAAGTTCTAGCTAGAGCAATTAGACAACAAAAAGAGGTCAAAGGGATACAAATTGGAAAGGAGGAAGTCAAACTATCACTATTTGCAGACGATATGATAGTATACTTAAGTGACCTAAAGAACTCCACCAGAGAACTCCTACAGCTGATAAACAACTTCAGCAAAGTGGCCGGATATAAAATCAACTCAAGCAAGTCAGTAGCCTTCCTATACTCAAAGGATAAACAGACTGAGAAAGAAGTAAGATAAATAATACCCTTCATGATAGCCATAAACCATATAGAGTATCTTGGTGTGACTCTAACCCAACAAGTGAAAGATCTGTATGACAAGAACTTCAAGTCTCTGAAGAAAGAAATTGAAGAAGACCTCAGAAGATGAAAAAATCTGCCATGCTCATGGATTGGCAGGATTAATATAGTAAAAATGACCATCTTGCCAAAAGCAATATACAGATTCAATGCAATCCCCATCAAAATCCCAACTCAATTCTTCATAGAGTTAGAAAGAACAAAAATTCATCTGGAATAACAGAAGACCCAGGATAGCTAAAACTATTCTCAAGAGTAAAAGAACCTCTGGGGGAATCAGTATCCCAGATCTCAAGCTATACTACAGAGCAATAGTGTTAAAAACTGCATGGTATTGGTACAGTGACAGGCATATAGATCAATGGAACAGAATTGAAGACCCAGAAATGAATCCACACTCCTATGGTCACTTGATCTTTGACAAAGGAGATAAAACCATCTAGTGGAAAAAAGATAGCCTTTTCAACAAATGGTGCTGGCTCTACTGGAGGTCAACATGCAGAAGAATGCAAATTGACTCATTCTTATCTCTTTGCACTAAGCTCAGTTCCAAGTGGATCAAGGACCTCCACATAAAACCAGACACACTGAAACTAATAGAAAGGAAACTAGGGAAGAACCTTGAACATATGGGCACAGGGGAGAATTTCCTGAATAGAACTCCAATAGCTTATGCTCTAAGATCAAGAATTGACAAATGGGACCTCATTAAATTACAAAATTTTTGCAAGGCAAAAGACACTGTCCAAAAGACAAAGTGGCAACCAACTAACTGGGAAATGGTCTTTACCAAACCTACATCCGACAGAGGGCTAATAACCAATATATATGAAGAACTCAAGAAGTTAAACTCCAGAGAGGCAAGCAACCCTACTAAAAAATGTGATACAGAGCTAAACAAAGAGTTCTCACCTGAAGAATATCTAATGGCTGAGAAGCACCTAAAGAGATGTTCATCATCCTTAGTCATTAGGGAAATGCAAATCAAAACAACCCTGAGATTCCATCTCACACCAGTCAGAATGGCTAAGATCAAAAACACAGGAGACAGCAGTTGTTGGCGAGGATGTGGAGAAAGAGGAACACTCCTCCACTGCTGGTGGAATTGCAAGCTGGTACAAACACTCTGGAAAGCAGTCTGGTGGTTCCTCACAAAACTGGGCATGACACTCCCAGAGGATCCGATTATACCACTCCTGAGCATATACCCAGAGGCTTTACCTGCATGCAATAAGGACACATGCTCCACTATGTTCATAGCAGCCTTATTTATATTATCCAGAAGCTGGAAAGAACCCAGATGTCCCTCAACGGAGGAATGGATTCAGAAGATGTGGTATATTTACACAATGGAATACTACTCTGCAATTAAAAACAATGAATTCACAAAATTCCTAGGCAAATGGTCAGAACTTGAAATTATCATCCTTAGTGAGGTAACCCAATCACAAAAGAACATACATGATATGCAGTCACTGATAAGGTGATATTAACCCAGAATCTCGGAATACCCTAGACACAATTCACATATCAATAGATTTCCAAGAAGATGGAAGGAGAGACCCCTGGTCCTGGAAAGACTGGATGTAGAGGAATGCCAGGACAGAGTCGCAAGAGGGGGTTGAATGGGGAAAAGAGGGAGGGAAGGGGGCTTATGGGACTCTTGGGGAGGGAGGAAACGGGAAACGGGAAATGATTTTGAATGTAAATAAAAAAAAACTTAGAAAATAAAATAAAATTTAAAAAAAAATAAGTTCAGCCCTTGTTAAATTGCAGTTACAGCATACAGATTCAGAAAATAATAGTCTAATTCCTAATTCTTATAAAAATAAGCAGAGCTTTTTCTATATAAAAATTATGGCTCTGGCATTAAGGGTGCTTACTGATCTTCCTAAGGACCCTAGTTCATTTCACAGCATCCATATAAATGACCTTTCAGCCAACTGTAACTCCAACTCCAGGACATCAGATGTTCTCTTCTGGCCAACTTGGGTTCCTGCATATATGCCCCGTCACACACATACATTCTGTTGTTATCTCTCCCTTTTCGTTTCTGATTTTATTAATTTGCATACTGTCTTTGTGTCCTCTGATTAGTCTGGCTAAAGGTTTATCTATCTTGTTGATTTTCTCAAAGAACCAAGTCCTGGTTTGTTGATTCTTTGTATAGTTCTTTTTGTTTATTCTTCATTGATTTCAGCCCAGAGTTTATTTCCTGCTATCTACTCCTCTTGGATATATTTGCTTCTTTTTGTTCTAGAGCTTTCAGGTGTGCTGTCAAGCTGCTAGGGTATGCTCTCTCCAGTTTCTTTATGGAGGCACTCAGAGCTATGAGGTTTCTTCTTAGCACTGCTTTCATTGTGTCCCATCAATTTGGGTATGTTGTGCCTTCACTTTCATTAAACTGTAAAAAGTCTTTAATTTCTTTATTTCTTCCTTGACCAAATTATGTTTGAGTAAGGTGTTCAGCTTCCATTTGTATGTGGGCTTTCTGTTGGCTTTTTTTTTTTTTGCTATTGAAGACCAGTCTCAATTCATGGTGATCTAATGGGATGTATGGGATTAATTCAATCTTCTTGCATCTGCTGAGGCCTGTTTTGTGACTGATGATATGGTCAATTTTGAAGAAGGTACTGTGAGGTGCTGCAAAGAAGTATATTCTTTTGTTTTAGGATGAAATGTTGTATAGATAACTGTTAAAACCATTTGGTCCATAAGTTCTGTTAGTTTCACTGTGTCTCTGCTTAGTATCTGTTTCCATGATCTGTCCATTGCTGAGAGTGGGGTGTTGAAGTCTCCCACTATTATTGTCTGAAGTGCAATGTGTGCTTTCAGCTTTAGTAAAGTTTCTTTTATGAATGTGGGTGCCCTTGCATTTGGAGCACAAAGGTTCAGTATTGAGAGTTCTTGGAAGATTTTTCCTTTGATGAGTCTGAAGTGTCCTTCCTTATCTTTTTTGATAACTTTTGGTTGAAAGTTGCTTTTATTTGATATTAGAATGGCCACTCCAGCTTGTTTCTTGGGACCATTTGCTTAAAAAATTGTTTTCTGGCCCTTTACTCTGAGGTAGTGTTTGTCTTTGTCCCTGAAGTGCATTTCCTGTATGCAGAAAAATGTTGGGTCCTGTTTACATATCCTTTCTGTTATTCTATGTCTTTTTATTGGGGAATTGAGTCCATTGATATTCAGTGATATTAAGGAATAGTGATTATTGCTTATTATTTTTGGTGTTATTTTTATGTTTGTGTGGGTATCTTCTTTTGGGTTTATTGAACGAAGATTAGTTTCTTACTTTTTCTAGGGTGTAGTTTCCCTCCTTGTGTTGGCATTTTCCATTATCCTTTGTAGTGCTGGATTTGTGGAATGATATTGTGTAATTTATTATTGTCATGGAATACCTTGGTTTCTCCATCTATGTTAATTGAGATTCTTGCTGAGTATAGTAGCCTGGGTTGGCATTTGTGTTCTCTTAGGCTCTGTGACACCCTCCCAGGGTCTTCTGTCTTTTATAGTCTCTGGTGAGAAGTCTGGTGTAATTCTGATAGGTCTGCCTTTATACGTTACTTGACCTTTGTCCCTTGCTGACTTTTTCCCTTGATTTTAATATTCTTTCTTTGTTTAGTGCATTTGGTATTTTGATTATTATGTAACAGGAGGAATTTCTTTTCTGGTCCAATTTATTTGGAGTTCTGTAGGCTTCTTGTATGTTCATGAGCATCTCTTTGTTTAGGTTATGGAAGTTTTCTTCTATAATTTTGTTGAAGATATTTACTGACTCTAAGCTGGAAATCTTCACTCTCTTCTATACCTATTATCCTTATGTTTGGTTTCTCATTTTGTTCTGGATTTCCTGGATGTTTTGGGCTAGGAGCTCTTTGCATTTTGCATTTTAGTTGACTGTTGTGTCAATGTTTTCTATAGTATCTTCTGCACCTGAGATTCTCTCTTCTATTTCTTGTATTCTGTTGGTGATGCTTGCATCTATGTCTCCTGATCTCTTTCTTAGGTTTTTTATCTCCAGAATTGTCTCCCTTTGTGATTTCTTTATTATTTCTACTTCCATTTTACTTTCCATTTTTTCCTTCACCTGTTTGGTTGTATTTTTCTGTAATTCTTTAAGGGGATTTGTATTTCCTCTTTAAGGGCTTCTACCTGTTTACCTGTGTTCTCCTGTATTCCTTTAAGGGAATTATTTATGTCCTTCTTATAGTACTCTATCAGCATCATGGGATATGATTTTAGAACCAAATCTTGCTTTTCTGGTGCACTGGGGGTATTCAGGGCTCGCTGTGACAGGACAACTGGATTCCCATGATGCCAAATAGCCTTGGTTTCTGTTGCTTATGTTTTTGCCCTTGCCTCTAACCATCTGGTTATCTCTGGTATTAGCTGGTCTTGCTGTTTCTGACTGGCTTGTCCCTCCTGCAAGCCTATGGTTCAGTACTCCTGGGGAGACCAGTTCCCTCCAGGAGCAATTTGGGTATGGAGAGCTGTGGTACAGGGTCAGCTCTGGGGTGCAGTTGGAAGCCTGAAGGATCCTATCCCTGGCTGTTCCTTGGTTCCTGTGTCCTGATGGCTCTGGGCCGGTCCCTTTTGGGCCAGGAATTTGAACAGAAGTGGTGGTCTTACCTGTGGTCATGGGCATGTCTTCTTTTCTGGGAGACCAGCTCTCTCCTGGTAGTATTTGGGTATGGAACACTGTGGCACAGGATCAGCTCCAGGTGCAGAGAGAAAGTGGAAGGCCTGTCTCTATTTTGTAATTGCTCCTTGATTGTTCAATCTGTAGTCCAAGTAACCCAACAATGAGCATCTGTGAATGGGAAGTCCAAGAATCTAGAAGTTAATCAGTCTCATGAGGCTAGTTGTTTCAGCCTGTCTTTTGTATAAGCTGTGTCTTAGTCACAGTTTCTATTTCTGCACAAACATCATGACCAAGAAGCAAGTTGGGGAGGAAAGGATTTATTTAACTTACACTTCCACATTGCTGTTCATCACCAAAGGAAGTCAGGACCAGAACTCAAGCAGGTCAGGAAGCAGGAGCTGATGCAGAGGATATTGAGGGATGTCACTTACTCTCACATTTTCATGATGACTAAGGAGTTAACCATTCTATTAAGTGCTTCTCAGCCATTCAAGATTCCTTAGTTGAGAATTCTGTTTAACTCTATACCCATTTTTTAATTGGGTTATTTGGTTTTCTGGAGCCTAACTTCTTGAGTTCTTTGTATATTTTGGATATTAACCCTCTATCAGAGGTAGGATTAGTGAATACCTCTTTTTAACCTGTAGATTACTGTTTTGTCCAATTGATAGTGTCCTTTGTCTTACAGAAACTTTTCAGTTTCATGAGGTCCCATTTGTAGATTGTTGATCTTAGAGCCTGAGTCTTTGATGTTCTGTTCAGGAGATTTTCCCTGTACCATTGTGTTTGAGGCTACTTTCTCTTCTATTAAATTCAGTGTTTCTAGTTTTATGTTTTGGTCCTTGATCAACTGGTACTTGAGCTTTGCACAATGTGATAATTATGAATCAATTTGCATTATTCTACATGCAGGTATAGTGAAAGCCTGCATGAAACGGTTGGCCGGAGACTAGAGAGATAAGAAAACATTCAAAAGAAAAGAGAGCTTTACAAACTAGACATATAGGAGAGTAGTGAAGTTTAGGTACAGATTAGGGTAGTTATTGTTAATTTTGTAGTCCATTGAATATTAAGAACTTGCAAGGCATAACATTGCCCAGGTTTTTTCCCTTTTTCGAAATTATTATATAATTACATAATTTCTCATTTCCCTTTTCTCCTTTCTTTCTTACAAATTCATGGTCTCTTTTTTCATTAATCATTAGTATGTGTATATATATATATGTGTGTGTGTGTGTGTGTGTGTGTACATATATATACCTCCTAATATAGACCTCCTAATAAAATCTAAGTATTTGTCTTTGTTCCCATAGATAAGTGTCATGCTCAACCCTCATCAAGGAAACTTCTCTGCCACAGATGAAGATTTACATAAAAATACAACCAATGAAAATTCAGAGGTGTAGAACCCAGTCCCAATGGACAAGTGGTAAGATACCCCACTCAAGGTTCAGAAAACATTGTGGATGAGGCAGGTAGAAAAATTGTAAAAGCCAGAGGACCAGCAAGTTTTCCATGATGTTTTAATCTACTTGATTCCTTTCATATAAAAATCTGTGAGTATGTTAAGAGGGTTTAGAGGATCATTAACAGCCAGTCAAGTGCTGGGGCCCTTGCCAAGGGAAAATGCAACAGCTCTACCCTTTGTCAGTGTTTTGTGCCCATTGGATGATAGATTTCCTGTGATCAATAAATACACAATTGCTTATTTTACACCAGAGGTGTAGATGGTGATGTTTTGGATTCTGGAAAATCTACCTTACTTGTACTCTTGACATTTACTATACTTTCATGTACATCATGTTACTCCAGAAGAGCTGTGAATTAAAAGTGTGCCAGTGCTCTTTAAGATGTTAAGCTTCAAATAGGCATCCAAATACCCACTCAGTATAAAAGCCAAGTCAAAAACTCAAAACATTCTGTCTTGCACATTCACCTACTTATAGTCTGCCTCCCCACCCCCCTTTTCTCTGTCTGTATCAGTAAAACAGAGGAGCATGTTGACAGAGTGTATGTTCTAATGGCTTTAGGATGTTGCCCTGAACTGTTAATAGTTATGGGAATGAGATTAGAATACATTTATGAGGAAGACCTGTATCAGGTGGGTAAGGTAGACTACCCACGGACCCACTGTTACTGCTTACTGGCGTTGCTTAGTGAAGAGAACTATGCCTCAAGGTTCTGCTTTTATGAAGCTGCATGGTTTCCACTTGTCTTATAATATTTCCCTGTATTTATTCTGTTAATATACACAGTCTTATAATAATTAAAATCCAATATAGCTTCACTTCATTTTTCAGGAAGATAGCACATTTTTCTAAGGTTATAATTTCGTTAAAAATTAGATACATTTGACTAGACAATTTGTGTAATGATATGAATGTGTATGTTTCTAACTCACCTATATAAGATTAAAGAATACAATTTTCTAAAGAAAGAAAGAAAGAAACAAAGAAAGAAAGAAGAAAGAAGGGAAGAAATAAATAAATAAATAAAGAAGAATGAAGAAAAGAAAGAAAGAAAGGAAAAGTAAGCCCAATTTTTCAGTCTTTCTAATGGTGAGTTAACTTTGACATTAGAATTGAGCAATTCTATTTCCCAAGAGAAATAACATTTGAGTTTGAAGAGTTTAAATGAGCAGTAGGTACATGCTTCCCCCTGATCTGGTATGAAAGGAAATTTTGCCAATCCCACACGTTATCATATAATTGGCAGGCTTCAATTTGACAATTACCCTTCAAGAATAACAGTCTGGTTTCCTTACGTGCCTTTCCTCCCTTTCTTTCCCCTTCCTCCAATCCCCTTTTATTTTCCTTCTTTTCTTTGTGTCTTGGCAGCTCTAAATCTGGCAAGATTTTTGGAAGTTCTTCTGTAATTCTTGGAATACACCTTTAGGAATATGCTCATATTATTAAGAAACACATCTCGGCTAGACACTTTAATGCACGTCTGGTAGGTTAATCCAGTCTGGCTAGAAGGTATTGGCAAGTTATTGTCTGTTACCAGAAAGTAAAGGCAGTAAATATGAAATTTCCCAACAATTCCCTAAATCCTCTTATTTTTCTGTTTGAAATAACAAAGAAACAAGCATCTTCATGTATGTGACTCGGCAGTCTTTATTTTGCCTTGCCTTATTACATTAGTAAGGACTTCCAGTGTGGTGTTCATAGGAGTGAGAGTGAACAGTGCTGATTTCTGTCTGTGAGGGGACTTTTCCCTACTTTGATGTCAGAGAATCCTTTTCTGGTCTTTGAACTCAAGGCTTTCCCTCCAATTATCAACCTCAGTGCCAATGTCTTTCCCAGCTTACCGACAACAGGGACAAGGCTGCCACGAATTCATGACTAGCTCATTCCCATCTACTTTTTGGTTCTCACACATTTATCTCCTGTGTCATGTTTTGGTTTTTTTTTTTTTTTGTGGTGGTGATTTTGTTGTCTTTTTGCTTGCTTTCCTTTTTTAGTATTTAATAGGACAAAGAGAATTGAAAACGCCTCCCCAATCTTATATAGAAACAGAAGTACTTTGATATTTTTAAGTAAGATATATTTTGTGGTTGTTTATAAAAGTGCCTTTGTGTGTTTCAAATTGCAAGAGGACAATTGTTTAACCCTAAGAACATGAAAGAATATTTTTTGATGACCTTTTATTTCTTTGTGCTTTGTGCTTGTTGCAGTACATGGAGGCTTGTTAGAACTCAATATCCAAGAAGAACAGGACCCGGCACAGGGTAAAAGAGTCTATCTTTGTCTCCTACTCATTTTGCCTAGACAAATACTTTCAGGAAGCTTAACTTTTTCATTGTTTTTGACAAAAACTTACAAGTTACTGAAATTGATCTGGCTAACTTAAAAATTTCCTAAAAATGTATTCCCACCATAACATTTATATATATATAATATATATATATTATATGTGCGTGTGTGTGGTGTATGTGCATATGTATTTGTATTTGTATATGTATATGTATTTGTATATGTATATGCATGTATGTATATAGTCTCATACAACATGAGGCATAACTTGCATGTTTCAACTTAGACTGAATAAATATATTATAAAGAATTTTTCTCAACAGATTTCCTTTTTATTAATAATACTATTATTTGACAAATTATAAATGAAAGCATGTAAATGACTTTTGCAAGTCACTTCAGCCATGTTGAAATACACATCCCAATGTATCGGGAGATATGAAGATGTGGAGAAGAGGTAAGGGTAGAACAGTCTTACTAGATCTTGCCAGGAACTTCTAGCTATACTCACTTACAAGTTCAGGGTTATCAGATATATGTGCTAACCAAAAGGCAGACCTCTTACTACAAGTCTTTCACTACATCTCCTTGGGACAGTGGATGCATCACTACCTTGATTCTTAGTATTGTTATTTTATAATCTGTCCAACTGGCTCTTTCAGGCAGAATTCATTGAGAACTAACTCTTTCTAGCAAGAACATTTTCTCCTTTGCTCTTTTTTTCATTCTCTCTGTCCTCATTATACATACATTGTCTTTAGGAATATATAACTCATTTCTCATAGCTTAATCAGCTTGCTCAGTAATTCTCAACCTGTTCACCAGGAGACCCTTGCCAAAACTCTATCTCTAAAAATATTTACGTTACAATTCGTAACAGTAGCAAAATTAGTTGTGAAGATACAATGGAAATAACTTTATGGTTGGAGTCACTACAACATGAGAGATTGCAGCATTAGGAAGGTTGAGAACCACTGCTCTTACTCATGAGGTAGACCAGACTCTATTAGTCTCTTAGCTTCTGCTTTCACAAATCAAACTGTGTAAGTAATCTTGAGTTTTTCGGGACTTCTTCCACATCCAGTGAAAAATGAGACTCCAGTGTTGCCTGATGTGCTGACAATAAAAAAATTTTGTTTGTAGTCAGAAGACTTTCAGACAAATTAAGTTTTCCACTGGTGAGCTGGGAATTCCAGTGTTGCACAATTAAGGCCATAGTTGTGAAACTGAGATTCATTATTTATTTAGTATACTTTCCGTCTGCGTTGTGAGCAGTTCGAGGGCAGAGACTAACTTCTATGAATTATTTTATGGTATCCATAGGACCTAACAAGATGCCTGCAGTTAGGAAAATGTTTAGCTAAGTTTAAAGCATGTGAAATAAATAGATTTTTTTTAATTTGTAAATTTTTTAATTGGCTGTTGTCCTATAAATAAAAGTGCTGCTATTTAAATGAAATCCTCAGCCCTTCAGTTTCCTTTCCTCAAACTCTGTCTAGCTTAACTTAACAAAAGAAGGTGAATTTCTATGATAATTTATTACAGTGTGCCAATATAATTTTGTGTCTGAAAGTCACCTACAGAGCTCTTCCATCTCTCAGAACAGAATAAAATGCACCAGAAACATGTAGATTGGAAAACTGGCATTCTAAAGGAAAAGAAAATATGACTTAACAGGAGACTGACTAAGGAAAATTCCAGCAATTCTTTGCTGTAAGGGATCTCATAAAAATGTGTTTGTCTTGTAACACAATTCTTCCATTAGTGTCAGAAAGCAGTTTTCCCATAAGTACACCTTGCAGTAGTCATTCTCTCCTTTCCCTGTGCAAAGTCATGAGGATTGGCATGGCCTACTTATTCCACGACCTGCCCTCCCTGCCCCCAGCTTATTCATCTTTTCTTAAAAGACTCAATATTGGCTTCAAAAACTAAAACAAACAAACAAACAAACACAGAAAGCCAGTTGTTGCTTCCATATAAACTTTGTAACTCATTCCCTGTTCTCCAATTACATAATTAACAAAAACACAAACGAGTGTTCCCTTTTGAAGAATAGTGGTTTATTTTTTAGTCCCCAGTGACTTCTTTGGAATTCTATTCCCAGGTTTGCTTCCTGTGTTGGAGTCTACTTATCAAAATCTTTTATTGGTTCTTCCCATATTTATTTCGACTGTAAATATTAAAAGACACCCAACTCCAAGTTAGTACTGTGAAACTCTACCAGGGATGACATGACAGGTATGCTCTTGAAAACAAAGCTGCTGTGATTACTCACATGAGATCCATACAAGATTAAGCCTGGGGTTTTTCCCTGTGAAGTGGAGGAAGAACTCAATATTCAGCAAAGGTGAGGTTCAGGATGGCATAGCTTTCTCTTAAGAGTTGCTGGGAAGGGGGAGCATTTTCTTCAGTGATGTGTTGGCCCATAAGTTGTCCACACTTTTGTAGGTAATCCCACATCTCTCCTAATGTAAGAAAACCTAAACTCATTGATTCAACCAGCTAAACTTGGTTAGTACTGTGTCTTTTCCAATAGCTTATGCTCTAAGATCAAGAATTGACAAATGGGACCTCATAAAATTACAAAGTTTCTGTAAGGCAAAGGACACTGTCAAAAGGACAAAGCAGCAGCCAACAAATTGGGAAAAGATCTTTACCAATCCTACATCTGACAGAGGGCTAATATCCAATATATACAAAGAACTCAAGAAGTTAGACTCCAGAGAGCCAAATAACCCTATTAAAAATGGGGTACAGAGCTAAACAAAGAATTTTCACCTGAAGAATATCGAATGGCTGAGAAGCACCTAAAGAAATGTTCAACATCCTTAGTCATTAGGGAAATGCAAATCAAAACAATCCTGAGATTCCACCACACACCAGTCAGAATGGCTAAGATCAACAACACAGGAGACAGCAGGTGTTGGCAAGGATGTGGAGAAAGAGGAACACTTCTCCATTGTTGGTGGGATTTCAAGCTGGTACAACCACTCTGGAAAGCAGTCTGGCGGTTCCTCCCAAAACTGGGCATGACACTCCCGGAGGACCTTGTTATACCATTCCTGGGCATATAACCAGAGGCCTCCCTGGCATGCAACAAGGGCACATGCTCCACTATGTTCATAGCAGCCTTATTTATAGTAGCCAGAAGCTGGAAAGAACCCAGATGTCCCTCAATGGAGGAATGGATACAGAAGATGTGGAATATTTACACAATGGAATACTACTCTGCAATTAAAAACAATGAATTCATGAAATTCCTAGGCAAATGGTCAGAACTTGAAAATATCATCCTTAGTGAGGTAACCCAATCACAAAAGAACATACATGGTATGCAGTCACTGATAAGGGGCTATTAACCCAGAATCTCGGAATACCCAAGACACAATTCACATATCAATTGATTTCCAAGAAGAAGGAAGGAGAGACCCCTGGTCCTGGAAAGACTGGTTGTAGCAGTATAGAGGAATACCAGGACAGAGAAGTGGGAGGCGGTTGACTGGGGAACAGGGCGAGGGAAGAGGGGTTATGGGACTTTCAGGAAGGGGGAAACCAGGAAAGGGGAAATCATTGGGAATGTAAATAAAAAAATATAGAAAATAAAATAAACTGTGTCTTTTAGCATTTCTTTAAGTGCTTCTCAGCCATTCGAGATTCCTCAGTTGAGATTTCTGTTTAGCTTTGTACTCGATTTTTAATAGGGTTATTTGGTTCTCTAGAGTCTAACTTTTTGAGTTCTTTGTATATTTTTTATATAAGCACTCTATTGGATATAGGGTTGGTAAAGATCTTTCTCAATCTGTGGGTTGTTGTTTTGTCCTATTGACAGTGTCCTTTGCCTTACAGAAGCTTTACAATTTTATGAGGTCCCATTTGTCTATTGTTGATCATAGAGCTTGAGCCATTGGTCTTCTGTTCAGGAAATTTTCCCCTGTGACAATGAGTTTGAGGTGCCTTCCCACTTTCTCTTCTATTATATTCAGCATATCTGGTTTTATATGGAGGTCCTTGATCTGCTTGTCATTAGGGAAATGCAAATCAAAGTGACCTTGAGATTCTACTTCAAACCAGTAAGAATGGCTATGATCAAAATCTCAGGTGACAGCAGATGCTAGTTATTGAGGATGTGGAGAAAGAGGAACACTCCTCCATTGTTGATGGAATTGCAAGCTGGTATAAACACTCTGAAAATCAGTCTGACATTTCCTCAGAAAATTGGAAATAGTTCTACCTGAGGACCCACCTATACCACTCCTGGGCATATACCCAAAGGATGCTCCAACATATAACAAGGACACATGCTCCACTATGTTCCTAGCAGCCTTATTTACAATAGCAAGAAGCTGGAAACAACCCACATGTCCTTCAACAGAGGACTGGTTTCAGAAAATGTGGTACATATACACAATTTAATACTACTCAGCTATTGAAAACAATGAATTCATGAAATTCTCACGCAAATGAATAGAGCTAGAAAATATCATCCTGAGTGAGGTAATCCAGTCACAAAAGAACACACATGGTATGCACTCACTGATAAGTGGTTATTAGCCAAAGTAAAGCTCAGAATACAGATAATGCAACTCACAGACCATATGAAACCCAAGAAGAAGGAAGACCACACCAAAGCATGGATGCTATAGTCCTACTCAGAAGAGGAAAGAAAATAATCCTGGGAGGTAGAGATAGAGGGGGATCTGGGAGGGAGAGAGGAGGAGGAGAGAAAAGGGGGACCAGTTCAGATAATGGAGTACAGAGGGTCAGGAATTTGAAAGTCGGTGTGTAGTGGTGAAGGGGCAACTGGGGATATCCACTAGAAAGTCCCATATGCCAGGGACCCAAGAGGTACCCAGGACCCAACAGTGAAGACATTAGCCAAAATACCCAACAAAGGCCAGATGGAACCTGGAGAGTCTGTATCAATAGGCACTACCCTGGTTGATGGCCACCGACCCACCCACCTCAAAGACAATAATCCAGAATTCCTCCTGTCAAAAGAAAATGCAGGGACAAAGAGTGGAGTGGAATCTATAGGAAAAGTCATCCAGAGACTGCCCGACCTAGAATCTGTCCAATCTGTAGACACCAAACCTACACACTATTGCTGATGCCAAGAAAAGTTTGCTGACAGGAGCCTGGTATAGCGGTCCCCTGAGAGGCTGTACTAGAGCCTGACCTGGAGAGATGTGGATGCATGTAGCTAAACTATGGACTGAGTGTGGGAAACCCAATGGAGGAGTTAGGGAAAGACTGAAGGAGCTGAAGGGTTTGCAACCACATAGGTAGAACAACAGTATCAACCAACCAGACCCCTCAATGTTCCCAGGGACTAAACTACCAACCAAAGAGTACACATTGGGGGACTCATCACTCCGTAGGATAAGTAGCAGAGGATTGCTTTATCTGGCATCAATGGGAGGGGAGCCCCCCTGGTCCTGTGAAGACTCGATGACACAGCATAGGGGAATGCTAGGGCACTGAGACTGTGGTGGGTGGGTGAGTTCGGGAGCACCTTCATAGAGGCAGGGAGCACTAGTAGGGAATTGGGGGTTTGTGAAGGGTAACTGGGAAGGGGGATAACATTTGAAATGTAAGTAAATAAAATAACCAATAAAAATATGAAAAAAGAACGAAATGTGTCTTTTTTTTTTTAGTCTTTTTTACATTGATGTTCATAAGAGAAATTGGTCTGAAATTCTCTTTTGTTGCTGAGTCTTTGCAGGGTTAAGGTATCAGAGTGACTGTGGCTTCATAGAATGACTTTGGCAGTGCTCCTTCTGTTTCTATTTTGTGGAATAGTTTGAGGAGTATTTGGTATTAGGTCTTATTTGAAGGTCTGTTAGAATTCTGCACTAAAACCATATCTGGACCTGGGCTTTTTTTTTGATTGTGAGATGTTTAATGACTTCTATTTCCTTAGGGGTTACAGGGCCATTAAAATAGTTTACCTGATCTTGATTTTACTGTAAATAAATCTGTAAGTGGTATCTATCTAGATAGTCATACGTTTCATAAAGATCTTTCCAATTTTGTGGCGTATAGGCTTTTGAAGTAAGACCTAATGATTCTTTGAATTTCCTCATTGTCTGTTGTTATGTCTTCCTTTCCTTTCTGATTTTGTTTATTTGGATACGGTCTCTCTGTCTTTTGGTTATTTTGGCTAAGGGTTTGTCCATCTTGTTGATTTTCTCAAAGAACCAACTCTTGTTTTCATTGATTCTTTATATTGGTTTCTTTGTTTCTAACTGATTGATTTCAGCTCGATTTTGATTATTTCCTGCCTTCTACTTTTCTTCAGTGTATTTGCCTTCTTTTTTCTCCTAGAGTTTTCCAGTGTACTTTTAACTTGTTGGTATAAGGAATTTCTAATTTCTTTATAAAGGCACTTAGTGCTATGGACCTTCCTCTTAGAACTGCTTTCATTTTGTCCCACAAATTTGGATATATTATGCCTTCATTTTCATTGAGTTCTACAAAGTAATTTCTTTATATCTCTCTGAGCTGAGAGTTGTTCAGTTTCCATGAGGGTGTAGGCTTTCTGGTGTTTGTGTTGTTGTTGAAGTCCAACTTTAATCCATGGTGATCTGATAAGATACAAGGCATTATTTCAATTTTCTTGCATCTGTTTTGGTGTATTTTGTGCTCAACTATATGGTCTATTTTGGAGAAGAATCTATGGGGTGTTGAGAGGAAGATACGATCTTTTGTGTTTGGGGGAAATATTTTGCAGATATCTGTTAGGTACATATGATTCATAATGTTGGTTATCTTCATTATTTCTCTGTTTAGAATTTGTCTGGATGACCTATCAATTCGTGAGAGTTGGGTGTTGAATTCTCCCACTATTAACGTGTGGGTTCGATGTGGGATTTAAACTTTAGCTTTTGTTTTTGTTTTTGTTTTGTTTTGTTTTGATTTTGGGGCATAAATGTTCAGAACTGAGATATCATCTTGCTAGAATTTTCCTATAATGAATGTGAAGTATCCTTCTCTGTCTCTTTTGATTAATATTGGTTGAAAGTCTATTTTATTAGATAGAATGGCTACTCCAGCTTGCTTCTTGGGTCCATTTGCTTGAAAAAGTTTTTTTTCCAGCACTTTACTCTGAAGTAATGTCTATCATTATGGCTGAGATGTGTTTCTTATATGCAACAGAATGATGGATCCTGTTTTTGCATCCATTCATTCTATGAGCCTGTGGCTTTTTATTGGGGAATTAGGCCCATTGGTGTTGAGAGATTGTAACTTCCTGTTATTTTGTTGTTGGTGGTGGTGGTGGTGGTGGTGGTGGTGGTGGTGGTGGTGTGTGTGTGTGTGTGTGTGTGTGTGTGTGTGTGTGTGTGTGTGAGTGTGTGTGTGTGTGTTTCCCTTGTTTTTGCTGGTATAGAATGTGTTTTCTTGAATGTGATTATCCTCCTTGGGTTGGACATATTTTAATTATATTTCTCCCTTCCTTTTTTCCCTCCAAACCCATCCATATAACCCTTCCCATTTCCTTTCAAATCCATGACCTACTTTTTCATCAATTGTTGTTACATGCTTATTCAATTACTCTTTATAAGATAATTTGATATGGCAATATAAATCATTTATTTCTTGCCAAATATGCATGTATATATGATGTATTCCAGAATTAGACATTTTGTACATGACAAATCATAATTAATTTTTGTTGTTCTGAGAGGTGATTGATAAGTCCTTACTTAAAACTATCCATTTAAGATTCTGTTAGCAGGTTATATAAGTTTAGTATCTTGAGGTTTTGATTTGCAATTTGTCCATTTGGATCAAGCTTCTTATCAGGCAAATACTGGCATTGCATATTAGCAATTTCTTGGCCATTCCAGAAAAGTGGCCTTTTGTTAAGATGGGTATCTTGATTAGATTTTTTTATATGAAAATGTTAATCTTACTTTCTGCATAGTTGCTTGTTAAATATGCAATAAAGAATATCCACTGAAATTTTTCCCCAGGCAATGTTCTGAGGGTTGAACCCAGTGCCTTTTGCATGACTGACAAGTTTTGTACTTCTGAACTGCATACCAGTCCAGTTCTTTGAACTCTTCGATGACTGTTACTATATATTTAAAAATATGTCTCATTTGTGATAATACTTATGAAAAACTACAAAAGTACTTCATATCTTTGAGATAATTCTATATTTTCATCATATAGAAAACAACACTGACGGTAATGCTAAAGTAGATCAGTAATACTAAATAGCATCACTGTAAAGCTAATTTTATTGAATACCCTTTTAGTGCCATGCCATAATCTGAGATGGAAAGAAATGGGAAGGTATTTATTAAAAATGTTTCAGTGTATCTGCTAGAGTCACATCACTGAAGACTTTATTCCTTGTGTAAAAGGGAATGCTATAGAAAATATTGCCAATTCTCTTGAAAAAAAAACATGGTTACTCCAATTAAGAAACACTAAAAAATTATATTCTTATTTTTATTAATTTTATTTATATGTATGAACTGAGGGCATGAGCATGCGATAGCATATGTGTGGGCAGAAGACAACATGCAGAAATTGGTTCTTTCCTTTTACTCAATTTGTTTCAGATTTGGTGGCAAGTGTCTCTGCTTACTGAGCTGTCTTGTCAGCATGATGTTCAAGTATTTTTGATTTATAACTTTTACTTTTTCTCTTTCTTTTCTTTCTCCACTCCCTCTCCCCCCTTTATCCCTATCTTTTTATTTCTTTATTCATGTATAATTAACAAAGAAAAATTGTGTATTTGGACTCCAGTTTACAATGTGGTGATAATATACAATAAAAAGATCATGAAAATCAATTAGCACATCTATTACGAAACACTTACAATACATTTGTACTCTTAGAGTCCTCTATCTTAGCAAATTTCAGGTAAATGATAGAATAGAGTCCTATTAACTCTGACACCACAGTGTAAACTATAGTTTCAGAACTTACTCTTCATTATAACAATCTTTATTAAGATATTATTGTGCTAAGTCTCTATTAAATTGGGGGAACGAAGGTGATTGTCTTTGCATGGAAGACTTAGTGTGTGCTTCTGTAATAAAATGCACAAAAAAATTACGTAAAAGAGCAGAAGTGCATTTCTTCACTATTCTGGTGGATGTAAAGACCAGCATCAGGGCACTTAAAGGCCATGTTGTCTTGTGAGTTCTGTTACCTGTTTCCAGAGTAGGGATGCTATGTTCCCACACAGTGGATTTTAGAAGGGCACAATGGGCCAAAAAGTGGTTGAACATCTTGCATAAGGGCCTTAACCTTAACCTGAGGAATCTGCCCTCATGGTCACTTTTCATAAGGACCTGCATTTCATTGATGAGGGATTGTCCTCAGGATTAAAGAATTTAAAGACCTTTAAACACCCACCTGAATCCTATTAACTTTCAATATGTACACATTTTGGATGGGACATATTCAAAATGTAAAGCACTCTGAAGAAAAGAGAGTGTGGGGTCCAGCATGGCCTTAGTAAGGGTAGAATGGCATGGTTCCTACCCCTTGGACAGGGCCAACAAGTGTGGACCTCCATGAGTGTCCATGACTGCTGTGGATATAGACCTTGTTTGTATAATGCTGTACATATTTTGACTACTTTCCTTTGAGGAATGTCCTACCTGTTAAAATTAATGACTCCAAGATAATTAGAGACATCTTGAGTCTGGGAGGTAAAGGAGTGGCTAATGTCTCAGCAAAATGGTAAATCGTGGAACCTTCAGGGCAGCCCTTAAGGCTGTGGAAAAGAACTCTAAAAATGTGAGTTCAAAAATACATAATTTATCAATTATACAAAAATACAAGGATGCAATATCAATTGTATAAGGATCTTCACAGATCTAAAGGAACAGAGGCAGCTGTACTATGAGTCAGTTTGTTAGAAAGATACAAAGACAGGCAGATATAAATGCAGGCAGATTCCTGAGTTCAACCTCAAAAAGACCTAATTTAGGTCTTGCCATGGTTGGAATGGTAATTCCAGGGTGGGGTCCCACGCCGCAGTCCTATTGACTGTGCTTCTGCTTGCTGTCTCTTCTAAGAGTCAAGGGGCCGAGGTCATGGGATGCTGATTCATGGGATGGTCTAGAGGGAACGTGGAATCAATAACTGAATTGATATGTAAATAGAAACTGGGCTTTTGGTCTGCATGAGATGAGCTAGCAGAACATTTTTCTTCAGAAGTTATGTCTAACTGAGCTGTCTGGAAATCTCTGGAGAGCAAGTACAGCTCTTCAAGAATTTCTCTAACAGGACTTCTGATTTTGTTTGGAAAATCTACAAAGAGTGAACAGCACTTTTAGAATGTTTTCTATCTTCTAAATTTTTTTTAACAAGACTTTTTACCTTGATTGGAAATCTCAAGAATTACTTAGAGAGTAAACAAAGCTCTTTTAGAATGTTTTCTAGCAGCTATTCAGAGAAGGCTGTCTGAAGAGCAAATAACAGTTCTTTTAGAATTTTTTTCTGGCTTTCTGATTTTGATTAGTAAATGCAAGAATTACTTTTAGAATTTTTGTAACAGGTTTTCTAATTTGGTTGAAAAAATCCAAAAATATTTATAGAAGCTTTCCTGATTTTGGTCAAAAAACTCATGAGCTATCCAGAGAGCTTTTAGAATTTTTACTAGCAGAGAGAGTTGTCTCAACCAGAGAGAGATGACTTGAGCAGAGAGCTAGTTGTTTCAACCAAAGAGTTTTTTAAAATAGCAAGAAAAGGCTGTCTCAAGAAGAACACAGAACGAGAGATCAATATGAAAAGCTTTCTCAAGCAGAGCATAAGCCGCCAGCTTGGACCCAGGATTTGACTTTGAGTAGTTTGTTTTCATCATTCCCAGACACCCCTTTCCTCTGAACCTCTGTCTAAGCTGAGGCTGGTCCTTCCCAAGAGAGAGGGTTGCAGTATCCAACCTTGTGAATTGAGAGATTAGTATGTTTGTATGCCTTGAAAGTATTTATGGCGCAGGGGATCTGGAAAATTCTACTTTGTAGCAAACATTTGTATGATATCCTCTCAGACTGCATACACATTTAAAACACTGTTAAAATATTTGTGAAAGAAAGAAGGAAATAAAAAGAGCAAATAATCAAATAACTGCTCAAAAATCAAATTATTGATCCAAAGCAGAAAGCAATGATGAGCCAGAATGTTTTAATATTATTGTAATACTATGCTGAACAGAATGGCAGTGGCAGTGGTGTCCCCAGCATTTTGCAGGTTACTGTAAATAAGGGAAAATTCAGTAATTTCCCTGACTTTCAATATAAGAATGAACATAAGACCAAAATGAAGAAATATCTGACTTGCAGAGATAGCACAAAACAGTTCCCTGTGCATGTCAGTAGAAAAAGAAGCAGAGTTACAGAAAACACCATGAGAAATGTAAATTTCATACCCATTTTAAAGGCATGACTGGATAAAATATTTTCACATTTTGGTAAAGAAAAATAAAAAATAGACATCAGAACTCAGTAGTTCACATCAAAATCCATGTTTGAACCAACCTTTAAATAAAATATATACTATATTCCATCTCTAACTGGTTTTAATCTTACATTTAAAGTTTCTTTTGTTATCTTTCATTAAATGTGAAACTGAAATACCTGCCCATCCAGTTATTATTGTGATTAGTTAATTGCTCAGTATCCTTCATTTTTCAAGCAACTCTTTTTTTACATCTAGAATGAGACAAAATTAAGTAATTTTTGCTCCTTATGTAATTTTCTCTTTACAACATTATTTATTCTGGAATTTTTACATGATGCAATTGCAACAAACAGATTCTGCTGTGTACATGCTACAGTCTACATATTAATAGCTGTAGCTAGGTCTAAGCCTAGGTGGTTATCCATATTCCTACCCATCGTCTTCAGTAGGTGGTCTTTGTGACTATCACTTTTGGGTCTAAACATGATCTTGAGGTCTTTTTCCCATCACAAATCCTCTTTATCAAGTTTGCTAATAATCTCACATTTTTAGTTGCTCAGGTCCCCAATTTTGGAGTCTCTTTAACTCATTTCCTCATCAGATTCAAACCATCATTTAATGGCATGCATTTAAGACTTTTCTAGAATTTTACAACTTTTTTGCACTTCTTCCAAAACCATTATCCAGCCCAGTCTTATTCACCACTGGGTAATAATAATGATCACTAATATGTCGCTTTACTGAATGCTTGCTCTTCTGAAGTAGTTTTCATCATGGAAGCTAGGAGATCTGAGCATATCATGTTTTCCTTTATTATTGTATTTATTGTAAGGATGTTCATAATTATCCTTTTTTGTTCCTAATATATAAAAAAGCCACTAGAATATTCTTTTATACATAACTGAATAAATAGACTTCTATTTTTAGAAGAAAATTATAGTAATTATAGTAATTTTAGTAGATTTAGAAGAAAATGATAGTAGGAAAAGAAATTTACTCCCCCAACATCTCTTAGAAAACATCAGAATTTATCTCAAGTTTTGAATTTCTTTCATGTTCTTTCCTCTGTCTTATACTCACTCGGCATGTTGACAGCTTTTCAAACTGAAGATCAAGATTTCTTTGCAAAGGAATATGCTGGCTGTTAATGTCTGAATTCATATCATGATTTTGACCATTTGAAGACAGAATTTGAATACAATTTTTTCTTTGTAAAAAGATACACGAAAGTATTCCTTATGGACACTGAAAGTCAAATACTTCTTGTAACACTATCCATATACTTGCCATGTCTTCAATATCAGTAGGACAGATGTCTAAAATGACATTTGTGAGTATACATGAATAAGAAGCATCTCAAGTATGCTAATCCACTTCGTAGATTGCTGGGTAGGCAAAGCTAGTCATTTTAAGTGGCAGAAAATCTTCAGGGGATGTATGCTAACTGGTGTCATTTGGCTCAGTTAAAGCCCTCAGTGATGGTATATACAAATGTGGTTTGGCCAAATTGAGTGTAATATCTATCTATCTATCTATCTATCTATCTATCTATCTATCTATCTATCTATCTATCTATCTATCATCTATCTATCTATCTATCTATCTATCGATCTATCTATTTATTTATTGTATGTTTCAGTCTTGTGAAATCAAACAATATCTAAATTATTGGTATGATGTCTAAAGGTTCATGATAGGCATCTATATGGATTTTCAGTTCCTTGGATTAAGACCCACTGTGTATCTGAGTATTTGCAACCATTTCTTGACATCAACTACAGTGAAATTTGCCTCAAAATAGACACTTTCCCAATTTCTGTTAGCAGCTTTATTGCAGATGATCAGTTCTCTTACAATTCATCTTAATCTCCGTTTTATTTTTGTTGATAGCCCTGCCCCATCACTATCTAAAGACAAAGTTTCCTAGGCAAGATCTTATCTGACTGCTGTAATCATTTCAGAACATCAACCCTTGATGATTTAAAGTTCTTGAGTTTTTATTTGTTTCTTGGGCTTCTTCTATGGCAATACTTCTTGGCACTCACTGGATAGATACTTTCTTAAGTTGCCCCACCACATACCTTCTAGATACTTTAGAAGGTTACTTTCACATATTAGTCCAGGTTTGAATAGAGGACAGATATCTCTCTATGAATATGATTTTCCATTGCCTATAGATTTTTAACAAGTCCCTACCAAAATCAAGGATTTAGGCAACTATTTGACACATAGTCTTAGATGCAGAAATACTCCAGAACAGCTTGGTGCTTTGTTTCTTGTCCCGTTCCCCATTTTATCATTATCTGGGAATTGAGGTTGTTAGAAATCTTAACATTTCTTTGCCTGCTGTTGTCTACATGACAACACCAACTGCCTTTTCTTCTTCTTCTTCTTTTTTTTTTTTTTTTTTGAGACAGGGTTTCTCTGTGTAGCTCTGGCTGTCCTGGAACTCACTCTGTAGACCAGGCTGGCCTTGAACTCAGAAATCCGCCTGCCTCTGCCTCCCAAGTGCTGGGATTAAAGGCGTGTGTCACCACTGCCAGGCCAACTGCCTTTTCTTATATCTTGGAATTCTTATAGCATGGCCATTGTGGGTGAATCTCACATTTTATATTAATCATCTTTAAGCCTTAATACTCTATCAGTCAAAGCATTCACGAGGCCTCTCAGATCAAAATAGAGGAACAGATCCTAGTCCTTGATGAGAAAATGACAAGGGCAGTATGCAGCATGTGAGTTGTTGAGGTCACTTTTGAAAATACAATCTGATTTAATCTACAAATTCCATAGTTTCGCTTTAAATTTATTGGGGATTAAAAGATTTTTCTTGTTTATCTTGTTATAATTAATAGATGAATGAATGAATGAGTGAATGAATGAAAACCTTTCCACTAGGCTAAAGATTAACAATGGAATTGTCACTTACTCTTGCTGGGAATTGAGTAACACTGGCTACATCAACAACTGACCAAGACAGCTCAGTCAGTCAACACGATTTCCAGCATAGGAGTGAGGATTAAAAAGAAAAAAGACAATTAGACAACATTGTAGCATGACCCCTGTCAATTCTGAGGCTGAAGGGCAGGTTTAAGTTTTTCTAATCTGCTTTTATACCATTTTAATCACATGCAAGTATTAAGGGCAATAGTAGTACAATGAGGAACAAGCAAAACAATAAACACAAAATAGTCAAGGCAATAAGCAAAATCCCGAGATTACTCCGCAGTGACAGTTTCCAAGGGTGTGTCAGAATGACCAAAATACCTGATCCCACTCCCTTGTCCAAGCCTAAAATCTTGCCTGAAGCCTACTTTCTTTGTTCCACCCTAAGATTAAAATTCCTGCCTGAAGCCCATTTCCTTGCCCTTGGCCAATGTCAGACTCCTGCCAGGAGGCAGGGCACTCCAATAAGGCTCTCTACAAACCACTTACTAAAGGTCTCATGTTCAGGGATACTAACATGTAATAGGATTGACAGTTTAATTGTGTGTGGGGGGTAATTTTGTTTTCTTGTTTTGTTCTCTTTTTGTTGTTGTTTAGTGAGTGGCTGTTTTATTGGGTTTTTGTTTGTTTTATAAGAAAGAACATAGAAGTTGGAGAAGATATGGAAGGACTTGGGGGAGAAAAAGAATATGGTCAAAATACATTTAAATTTAAAAATTGTTTTAAAAAATTATGATAAAAAACACAATAAAAAGAAAAAGGCACATGTGAGTAAAATGCATGATATATAAACTGAAGAATCAAACACTAGAATGTCTGAAGTGAATTTCAATTTTAGACCAGCCAGTGAATGGACAAGTTGTGTAGGCAAAAGTTTGTTAGGAGGATCTTCACAATTAAGTTGTAGTTTATGGTCTATTAGTTGACTGTGGAATGACATGCTATTGGGGTTATGGTAGACCATTCTTTGAAGAGGCAGATTACAATTACCACTAGTTTTTTTCAGAGTTCTTGCATACAACGTCCTGATAACATTAGACGTAATGTTATCATCTCAACAGCTGGCATAGAATTTAGTTTGAAGTCTTTCTTATTTAAATCATTACCCAAGACTTTTCCAGTTTAAATTTTTAGTCTCATATGTCAGTGTCAATCTCAGGGTATATGTTTTAATTTTGCAGATTAACCTATAAAACACACTTAGAAAATAAAATAGATTGCATATTACTTACGAGTCTTCTTTGCTATTATTAAAATCCATTTAACATGAGTAGTTAAGCTTAAGATGCTTTGTATGTTATGCCAGATAAAACATATATTTTTGTTAAATCAAATCAACCAAGATTATACTTTCTAAATCTAATACAACTATAATTATAAGTCTGTGTGCATGTACAAATTTGTGTATAATAAAATTTGAGTGATTTATTGATTACTCAAATAATGTAGAGACCTGGTAATGTAGCGACCTGGACAGTTCATTGTAGCTGTCTGTATTCTCATGCTAATTAGGTTCCCCCAAAACCTGTTTGCAGTGTTAGTTCTGATTGGTAAATAAGGAAACTTACACCCAATGGCCGGGCAGAGACGCGGAAGCAGGAGTCTAGGAAACTGGGGCAAGGATCTGAGGAAGGAGCAGGAGGAGGCCTCGTGCGGGGGAGGGGGGACCAGGCCCAAGAGGTGCATAGAGAGACAGCCATCTCTAGGTGCCAGGAAACACAGCCAAGAGGGCTGCAGGTCTGAGTCTGGGACAGCAAAGATGGGATATAGATTTTAGTAAGTAATAACTTGAGGATATCGGAGGGTGGATTAGTCATATGGAGATTAGGAAGTGTCCCAGCTATTGAGCAGATTAAGGCATATGAAAGTACAAAGGCCTCTCTCTCTCTCTCTCTCTCTCTCTCTCTCTCTCTCTGTGTGTGTGTGTGTGTGTGTGTGTGTGTGTGTGTGTGTGTGTGTGCGTGTGTCTTGAATTTGGGAACCCAGAACTTTAGGGCGGATAGCAGCGTGTCCACCGTAGCCGCCAGGATCAAATTGAGTAGTGATAATTGGGTACAGCTACAGTTGATCTTGAAGTTTGAAAGCAGGATTATCTCCTTGGGCTTCATTGCCACCTAATAATTTGAATAGCCCTTAAATCAGTAATATGGTTATTAATTTCTTTATTTCCACATAGAGAATAACAATACCACTTGGCTTATTTCATTTATCTAATGGCTGTTCAGAGTTTTTCTCTGGAATGGAGTTCCTAAGCAAATAGAAATCTTCTACCTAGTCAGCCAACATTGCTGTGGACCCAGTGGGAAAATGAAGTCAAAACTGCTTACTTCAACTTACAAGAGCCTCAAAGAAAATGTTAAGTGCCTCAGGATTGTTTGTCCCATTGCATCTTGGGAGATTCTTGCTGTAGGCTTAATGCCTCTGTTATTTCCACTCACCTGGAGCCCTAAGAGTTTCAGATAAAAAAATTGCTTTTCAGAAGTCTGGGAATCACAAGTCCTGCACTGAAATGTTACTGGATGTGGACTGACTTAGAAACATGTGGATTAAATTTCTCTGAAAATTTCTTTGGTTATAAAAATTAAGAGGAAAGTGTTTGGCCAGAAGCATTTTGGTTGATGACAACCCCAAAATGGCTTGAAATTTCTGGTTGGATAAGCAAGCAAATAAAAATACAACAAATTTCATTTTCATGTTGTCTTATAAAACCCCAGACACTATATTAAACCTCAGGTCACTTTGAAGCCAGGTTTTACAAAGCATCTGGAGAAGCTATTGGTTTTATTCTTTGTCTCACAAAAACAATACAGAAAAATGCTTTCATGAACTTATATAAGCAACTTATATGTGTGTTTCTCAATCAATCATCACTGGATTGAGTGAGATAAAATAAATTTATACATTTATTTGTTTTCAGAATGTTAACTAAAACAATTATTCAAATTAATCCTTCATAAGGGAAGTAGCTGATTCATTCTTTTAAAATCCATCTTAAAATATCTAAACAATTTGAACATAACTTGTATAGGTAAAAGAGGTAAGTTTAACTTATCATTAAAACAACAATATGGAAAGTAATAAAAGGCACAACTTCTGCTTACTAAAATCAAAGTATATGAGACTCAAAATAAATCAACTATGATGGCTATTGTTGGTTTTATTCTCTTCCTTGAAATACATCAAATAATTGGTCACTAAGTATGCTGTCAGTTTGTCACAAGCTAACAAGCATCAAGGAGATAGCTTGTGGTTTTGAGATGGTTAATAGCTATCCATGGCCCAGTACAGAAATCCAGGCAGCATTTTTTAAATGTAGTGCACACAAAGTACTCTGTAAGTGGTTCTTATACTTTGTAATTACATAAGTATCAGAAGTAGAAGTTATTAATAAATAAGGTGAAAATATCTCCTTTCCAGTTGAAATTTTTGACCTGAATCATGGACCAAGAATCTGTGTTTTTACATTGTATGAATGCATGTGTGTGTGTGTGTGTGTCTGTGTGTATGTGTATCTATGCATGTGTATGTGTGTTTAATGTAGAGGCACATATGTGGAAGTCAGAGGACAACTTGAAGAAGTCAGTTGTTTGCATGTATGTATAAGTATTCATACATACACACACACACACTTAAATCCTTTTTAAAAAGTCAGAAGAAAAAGCAAGATTGGGTGGGGTAGTCCTTTAATCACAGCACTCAAGAAGCTTAAATGAGAGGATTTAAAGTTTGAGGCCATACTGTGATAGGTGGAGAAACTCTACCTTTCTTGGAAGCAAAAATGTTAAAAGAGGAAATGTAGTGAAGCTGATATTGGGAAGAAGAACTGGTCCTATGTCCCTGAGATGTGAGGGAACCAGAACAACTCCTGCCCTCTTTCAGCACGATTTGCACGGACACTATCTTAGAATATAATTACAGATTTCCAGATACGCATTCTTTTATTCAAAACATACTTAAGTACCAAGTATATTATAAAAAAAGAAAAACAATCTTATACCTTCATTTATCAGATTTCTGTGGACACAGCTAATAAAAAGAAGAAAATGTTTTTTTTATATTAGAGCATCAAGGGAATAGGTGGAGAAAGAGTAAAAATTCCTAAACAGTGGTAAGAGAAGTTCTTTTTATTTTTATTTTTTGAATACTACTTTTTTTAAGATTTATTTATTTTTATTTATATGACTACACTGTAGCTGTCTTCAGACACACAACAGAAGAGGGCATAGGATCCATGTGTTTGCTGGGAATTGAACTCGGGACCTCTGGAAGAACAGTCAGTGCTCAGTTCTTGACAGATTATAGGTGGCAGCGAAGATCACAACAGTATTCCAAGAGAAACATCAAGACTAAGGACACGGCTGTTGGGAAGGATTTGAGGTGAAGGGTGAATGGTATTACTGAGATGAGAGTAGGGCAGGAGATATTTAGAAGAGAAAGGCCTGCTAGTGTTTTAAACATTACAGACTTTGGTGTCTACTTTGAGTAAGAGGCAGACGAGGCCTTTCCAGGGATTCGAGAAAGGTAAAACTCAGATTGATTCTATCATAAGGGGAGTAGACACTAAAATAGCAATTTAGTGACTCCCTATATAGAACTCACAGAAATAACTGTGCACAGAATTTATGTTGGGAGGGTGTAGCATGCAATTTTATAAACAAGCTCCCGCCTTTGCCCGGACCATGCTGTGCTGTGCTCTGGCCTCTCCAGGCTTAGCTCTGAGATCGACTGCTGCCAGCCTCACTGCTGGCTTGCCTGGGAATTGCTCTGCAGGCCACTGGCTCCTCACTCTCAGCTTCTCTTCTTCCTGGCTTAGCTTTGCCAAGCTGCCAGCTACCAACCTGGCCTCTCTCTCTCTCTCTCTCTCTCTCTCTCTCTCTCTCTCTCTCTCTCTCTCTCTCTCTCTCTCCCTCTCTCTCTCTCTCCCCCTCTCTCTCTCTCTTTCTCTCTCTCTCCCAACCTTTGCTCCAGGGATGAAAAAAAAATCTCAGGTTTATTACTTTCCAACTTGCCAGCTAGCACAATAATCGGGCATAGAATCTCCAGCCCCAAGCTAGCCTGTACCAGCCTCTGCAGACCTCCTTGATTATCCTCTGGTGTTGAGGCTGCTGCTTCTAGGTTCCCCGAGATCTTACATGATTGTTCTGTGCTTTTCTTTCCAAAGCCTGGCCAAAGAAAGAAGCCCTTTCTCTTTCCCTGCATCTCTTTTTCCTCCTGGGACCTAGAAGTCTCACCTGTCCCTTCCTTCCAGCAATTAGCTCCCGGCCTCCTTTACTGACCAAATCAGAATCAAATAGGGAACCAGACTTTAGTAACAGTACCTCCCCCCTAAAGGAGGGCACTGCACATAACTCCTTTTTTTTTCTTTAAGACGTTCCCATCTTGCTTCTAACTAATAACTAATGAATATATCAAATAATATGATTGTCTTTCTGTCGGTGAACTGACTTGTCATTCATTATCAGAAAGGTGTATCTTCAAATATTTGCACATGAGTGATAAGTACATTTTTTCAGGACTGATTTTTATATCATTTGAGTTCATGTTACTTTTATGTTAAAATAAGGTAGTATTGAAGATTTTCAAGGCAAAAGACACTGTCAAAAAGACAAAGCGGCAACCAACTAACTGGGAAATGATCTTTACCAACCTTACATCCGACAGAGGGCTAATATCCAAGATATACAAAGAACTCAAGAAGTTAAACTCCAGAGAGGCAAGTAACCCTATTAAAAAATGGGGTACAGAGCTATACAAAGAGTTCTCACCTGAAGAATATCTAATGGCTGAGAAGCACCTAAAGAGATGTTCATCATCCTTAGTCATTAGGGAAATGCAAATCAAAACAACCCTGAGATTCCATCTCACACCAGTCAGGATGGCTAAGATCGAAAACACAGGAGACAGCAGTTGTTGGCGAGGATGTGGAGAAAGAGGAACACTCCTCCACTGCTGGTGGAATTGCAGGCTGGTACAACCACTCTGGAAAGCAGTCTGGCGGTTCCTCAGAAAACTGGGCATGACACTCCCGGAGGATCCGGCTATACCACTCCTGGGCATATACCCAGAGACTTTACCTGCATGCAATAAGGACACATGCTCCACTATGTTCATAGCAGCCTTATTTATAATAGCCAGAAGCTGGAAAGAACCCAGATGTCCCTCAACGGAGGAATGGATTCAGAAGATATGGTATATCTACACAATGGAATACTACTCTGCAATTAAAAACAATGAATTCACGAAATTCCTAGGTAAATGGGCAGATCTTGAAAATATCATCCTTAGTGAGGTAACCCAATCACAAAAGAACACACATGGTATGCAGTCACTGATAAGGGGATATTGACCCAGAATCTCGGAATACCCTAGACACAATCCGCATATCAATAGATTTCTAAGAAGATGGAAGGAGAGACCCCTGGTCCTGGAAAGACTGGATGTAGGGGAACGCCAGGACAGAGTAACGAGAGGGGGTTGAATGGAGAAACGAGGGAGGGAAGGGGGGCTTATGGGACTTTCGGGGAGGGAGGAAATGGCAAAGGGGAAGTGATTTGGAATGTAAATTAAAAAAATAAAATAAAATAAATAATAAAAAAAAAGATTGACCAAATTTCTTCGGACACTGGAACGTACTTAACCGTATTATGGCTTACAAACTACTGAACTAATTAAAAATGATACTTAATACCATTACATAAAGTATCATAAGTTAAAGAAATAGTGACTATTTTTGAAGCAAATGATAGTTGTAAAACAATTAGTCTTATTTTCCAGATGAATAAATGAGTCTAGTTGGCTTGCCAATTGCATGTAGCTAACCAGTGTTAGGTATGGATAAAGTCCTGGTATATCATGCTCAGTATCAAATCTGGAATATTCTAACAGATCAGGACTTTTTCAGAAATGATATGAGAATTGGTTAATGCTCTGATTCATTATCCAAAGCCCCTAGACTTTGAAGTAGCCTATCCAGTACCAAGCACATGTTTAATTTGAAACAGTACCATGACATGTTCAAATTGGAAGAAGAGGACAAGCTTTCTTTCACTTGGAGATAAGAAATGTTTTATATGGGACTTCCATGTTCGGGACACATTCCAGTCCTAGTTAGTTTTTTTCTTGGTGGTGGTTTTGTTAAGCTGACACTACTTTATTTGGTGTACTATTAAAGCCTACAGTTGCTTAATGTGATTATTTGGATTATGTTCTGTTATCTTCACCAAGATTAAAACTAAAGTCTAAGTCTTAGTTTTAAAGTCAGGTTTTCTAGTAGCAAACAAATCCTAACAGTAAGACACTCTTTCCATTCAGCCAACCACTCATTTAGAACATAAACTTCTGGATTAGACAAATAAAGAATTCAAAGAGAAGGAAGCAATATTTGGTTGAGCTGTCTGGGCTTGCTTTGCTCTTTTAGTATTCAAGTGGACAATTTGTACAATTTCCCTTACTTTGATCTCAGCTGCCCACACTACTGAGATGTAGGCACAAACTATTTACCAATTCCTTCATCCATAGACTTTGAAGAATGGAAAAAAATTCTCCATTGTGAAATTTCCAGACCTAAAGTGCCTACAGTTATTTGTGCTGCTGACTTGGACCATAGAAGGAGAGTCAGCCCTAGCCAGGGCAATCCCCAAGCCACCCACCCAGCCAGACCTTTTGGCCTTGCCAGCATCATTTCCTGAAAGATATAGCTCATCATGTATGCCCGCTGTCATCCCCTTAAAAGAGCATGATACCCAATCAGGAATCTGTTAATGGAGGATAAGAATACCAGGCAGACTTTTGTATTTTACTTGGAACTGTGGTAACCACAAATGGTACTGAGTATTTCATGAATCAGATTGCTGTCAAATCCATGTATTCTTTTATTTGGATATACTTCAGTGACTGTGCTGTTCTTTAGTAAAAATTGTTTGATGTTCAAAACCCTTGAAGTCATTTAAACTACTTTCATTCCCCCTTTTCAAATGGAAGTTCACATTTTGTCCACCACAAAGAGAAGCAAGTGCCAAAAGGTCTGAGCTTATTTTGAAAGAGCAAACCCACAAACTCTGATTGGCTTCTAAGCTTGGCTAGACACATTCCCCAGAGTTCCAGACCTTACATCAAATGGTACAATATCATGTCAAAATGAAAACTGGGAAGTCAGTGGATTACCTGAACTCAAATATCTTGATACAAACTTTGAATAAAATGATTTATTCTAATTGCCTTCAGTTTACTCCATTGTGATAATTAGAGTATAAATTTCTCAGAGAGAGCATATGTAGGTCACATGTTTAGGAACCTGACATGTAGAAAACAGTTTATGAGAATATTGGAATAATTTCTTTTTGTGACGTTTACTTGCACATCAGCTTAATTAATGAAAAAAACTGATCTTTATTTATATGGAAGCCTTAGAAAAGCAGTATGTGAGGTTATAGTCTTTTAGGCTTTAAAAATGTCACATAAGGGGTTAAAATGGCTCAACATTTAAGAGCACTGCCTGTACTTGCAGAGGACTTGGGATCAATTCACATAACATGACAGCTAACAACTATCACTCCAATCTGAGAGGACCCCATACCCACTTTTGAACTCTGAGGTTGCTAAATACATGTGGCTCACAGACATACATGCAAGAAAAACACTAACACACATAAAATAAAATATCAAAAAAAATCACATATCTTTCTGTCCATTTATATTAATTACATAAAATGAGGGTTTCATTAAGATAGTTTCACATGTGCATGCAGCTATCAAAATACATTAAATCATCATCAATGAATATATTGTAGAGAAATTTATTATAATATTTAACAACATACTACCTTTTCTTTCCTTTCCTCCTATCATGTTTTAGAACAAATTAAAGTTCCTTCCTCCATTTTATGTAAACACAAATTAATAGTTTTACTGGTTCTAATAAATGTGTGCATATACTGTGTGTAGTTGAGGTTATTTTAGTTTGAATTTATGGATAACTCCTTATGAGGGAATGAATGAGAACTTGCTAGGAACTTAACTAGCTAGTGAGAAGGCAAGTAGTTAGAATGTTGAATAGACAGAAAGGTACTAGGAAAAACAATTAAAAGAGTATTAAAATTTTCTGTTAAAGGGAGGAGGAATGAAACTTAACACATAAATGCTACCAAGTTTAATAGGAGCCACTAGGATGTTGGTCATAAATAAGCTATGTTTTTTATGGAGGTTTTTGTGAACCTAAAGTAGAAATTATGTCAGTTGGACACTGTGTTGGAGTGAAAGCTGTGGAATAGGACTGAATTCTGTGCCCATTTCAAAGGATTATGAATGAATTAATTAGTGAGTGACTGGATGAGTGAGCACGTGAGATGTTATAACCAAATGAATACCAGCCATAGAATATAATTGAATGTGTGTGCATATTCCAAATGAAATGTATGGAATTCATAGAATGTTCATAGATATACACTATTGCATGGAAACTGAAGTAGAATAGTATAGGAATCTATAACATACTATACAGAGAGGCCAGTATGTTAGATTCTTCTCAATATGATGAAGTAAGTTAAATAGGTTGCTCTTTACAATATCAGTTTTTAAGATGAGAGAAGTACAGTAGCGAATTAACTAAATAACTCCTTTTCCAGTGTAGGGGATTTTAGGAGACTTCAGAAAGCCCAGAAGAGCAGAAGCTGCAGAGAATGCAGAATACCAGTTTCCAACAATGACTTAAAGGACAATCACTAGGCTCAAAGGTTCAAAGATCACAAATCTCACTGGGATAAAACTTTTGTCTAAGGAATAGCTGACATCCAGCTATTCAAAGTTTCCTCCTTCAAAATTAACTCCTAGCTGTTTTACAGCCACATACTAAAAGGTCCTTGGGTAGAGAAGAGTAGGTGAAGTTCCAGTCTCAGGCCCTGGGCAATGTACTGTTTCTGGCAATGATTAACCTATGGCTAAGACTGTCATAGGTTGGCTTCTCCCAGAAACAGATTACAAAATGGGTGTTCCTGTGCAAAGACTTTCCCTGGAAGCTCTCCAGACCAGTGGAGAGAAAGATCAGAAAGAATAATTGAATAAGAAAATAAACTGACTTCCACACAGGCTCTCATCATATTGCTCATTGTGCTCTAGAGCTAGCATGATATTACACAGCTGGGACAAGGTGAACTGGCTGAATGCACCTTCAATGGTAGGGACTGGATGGAACATCTCATGCAGGAGCTTCTTTTCAAAACAGGTGTGTTCCTATGCAATGCTGGTCCACACAAATCAAAGAATGGGCAAAGGGTTTGAAGTAAGTAGAAGATGAGAGCTAGATTGATACACTTCACATCTAGAGTTATGAAATTATGACTGGTAGATTTGAGTCTCAGGTTAATGGTAGTTTTGAAACACCAAGGAAACATACCTTTGGGCATGTCTGGAGCCTTGGTGCCAATGTGTGGCACTTTCCAATGGGTGAACCATATATAAAGAGGTCTAAAGAAGAAGCATGTCTGCTCACCAGCTTTTTCTGCTTTTCTCTGCTCCAGTTTATCAGTCACTGCTTCTTCCATCTTTTGTGGTCATCAGACTACAGATTCTTGGGCCATCCCATACGGACTGAGGTGCAGTGACTTTCTAAGGATCTTCTAGACTTTCATCATTGGATTGCAAGTGCAGAGACATTCAGTTCTGTGGACTCATGGATTCTTAACTTCCCAGCATGCAAACTGCTACTGTTGTTCCCCTATTGTGAAATATGATCTAATTCATTTCCTTTTAATATATGTACAAAATGTTACATTCTCAATATATATTCTATCAATCTGTACAGCTCTATCTAATACAGAATCTTAGTTTAGAGCACAAATGATAGTGTTGACCATGTGTTACTTTCAGTGAAAACTTTACTTCTGAAAATTCAATGTAAATATTATTGATAACTCTTTGGGAGGGAGGAGTGGGGAATTCTGGGACTAGAAGTCTGGTCTTTGAATATGATAAGCAACTTTTCTATCACTGGACATTATGTCTAATGCTATCAATATTTTTTCTTTTTAAGTCAATTTTGAAAAATTTAAACCCAACATAGAAGCAACCACTGTGTGTGCTTTTATTTAAGAAATGTAGGAAAACCTGTTATTCCCTTTATCCAACTTTCTACAGTTTGTTCATTCACACCTCATTTCTTTGGGTTTTGAAGTTCTCTTGGTCTTATAGGGAGTTGTAAGGAAAAAATAAAAAGGAGCAGATATGCTGAGAGGTCTAAGTAGTAGGAACTTAAAGTTCCTACAAATGATCCAATGGAAACAATGCATACCTCATGAAAATGGAACACAAAGAAAGTAAGGAACCCTAGGGAGGGAGGAAGGAGAATAGGAATCAAGCAAGGCCTCAGGGCAGATCCTTGGGGAAGGATCAAAGGAAAAGCTTTACTAATATGAGATTTTTTTTAACCCCAGGACTCTTTTAATTGCAAGAAAAACCAACCAGTGTTGAGCTTTGCTGTTTCTCAAACAATTCTCTTTAATCTTCCTGTGTCACTTTGTCTTTTCTCTCCTTTTTCCAGACTTTCATCACTGAACTGCAACTGCAGAGACATCCAGTTCTGTGGACTCATGGGTTCTAGACTCCAAGCATGCAAACTGCTATTGTTGGACCACCATCTACTATTGTGGATGTGGAGCCCTGGCATGGAGTGGAGAGGACATCTCAGGTTTATCTCATCTGTGAGGTAAGGAATCAGATGATTGGCAGTTGTCATGGATTCTTTTCCAGTGTAAAGAAGCTGATGCGTGTTCCATGCCAGGGTGGTTTAGTCCTTGATCATTAACACCTCCTGAACTACCTCAGTAAAAGTTTGGTTTTGTGCTATTTGAAGCTGCCTCTCAAATCTTCCAACAATCTCCAGTTGTGGAAACTGATGCCCAAAAATTGCTACCATTAAAAATAAAATGTGATTATTGTTGTAGTTGTTGAAATGCCACTCAACTCAGTGAGGAGTTACTTTAGTTTTACTATTTTTGTTGGGATTCTGTCTAAACTCCACCCCACAGTTACCTGGGAACAGCCAGGTATGCCCCTCCCCACAGTTACCTGGCAACAGCGAGGTAAGTCTGGCCCACTATAAAAGGGGTTCCTTGCCCCTCCTCTCTTACTCTCTTAGCTTCTCTCTTGCTCTCTTGGGCTCTTCCCTTCCTCCTTCCCTTCCCCGCCTCTCTCCATGTGGTCATGACAATCCCCTACTTTTCTACTTGCTCCTCCTCTCTGCCTTTCTCTGCCTCTACTACCCTCTTAATTCCCCTCTCCACGCCCTAAATAGACTCTATTCTATACTAGACTGTCATGTGTCTGGTCCCTCAGAGGGAAGGGATGCCTTGGCATGGGTCTGCCGAGGCACCCCCTTCCCCCACACACCCATAGAACATATTCTTATGCAGCTTTCTCTTCTTATGATCACAACAGTTATTGCTTTAACCCTTGAACATTGTTTTGATATTTACATGGATTAACAAACAAAACAGACATAAGGGAGAAGTTTTCATAAAACCTAAACCTTTTCAGACCGCAAAAATCTAAAGAAGTTGATTGGACCAATATAATAAGTATATTGCCCAATGTTTACTGAAGAAATAACGCTATGTGAGACCCAGGGGAGTATCAAGGAATCTAATCAACTGTTCTCTCCTCAAAGTGCTATAGCAGTTGCACATCTGAATCAATCAAAAGAACAATTTTATTGTATAGAGTTATCCTTAGATTTCTATAGTCAAGCAAATCAAGATAGAAAGAGCCTATATAGCTGATAAGAACTAAATGTCCAAATCTATTTTGTTTTGCAGTGCTAGGTATCAAACATATGGTCTTGCTAACACCAGGCAACTGTTCCTTTACTTAGATATAATTACAGCATTAAAATCCAAATATTCACATTTATTGCAACAAGTAGTAACAGCTCCATAAAACACTGCTTCCAAGAAAGGACTTGAAGTACAAGGTAGGTACCTTATGTAACACCTAGTGGTGTGAATTCTGCAGCTTCTGAATTTTCTCTCCATTCCATTCCACATGCATAGGAGGCTTTCCTTTAAGTGAGACTCTGAATGAGGCCTGAAGTATGTCCATTGTCCACTGCTTCCCTTCACCAAAGAAGTGCACAAGCAACAACATAGACATACTGGATTATAGAGCAAGATAGAGAATGGGAGATTTCAGGATGCAGCTTCCCGTTCCCCTGTATTTCTGGAGAAAATAAGACATTCTCAATCCTGTCTTCAGGTTTCTAGTAGAATCTTGAGTGTAGCCCAAAAACTTGCTACCCCCAGGAAGGACTCAGTTCTCTAAGAGAAAGTTATTCACATGTGTGCAAGTTCTATTATATGGAAACAATGTCATTTGAAAAACTGTATAAACCACGAAAAAGCATATTGCAAGAGATCTACTTCAGCTGACTCTTCTACCTACATATACATCATCTTATAAACTGTAGAACTCTTTGTGGGAGAATTGTAAATTATAGATAGACTGTGTTGGAATCAGACACAAAGGCAGCCAACTCTTCCTATAGCTCTGTTTCTTCTCTCCTCTTCCTAAATTAGTCTGTTGAAGGCTGACATAGAAGGTAGACACTCCCTCTTGATTTAATATGATTTCTTTCTAGTTGTCTATATTAATACAGTTGTAGTTTCAAAGTATACTTGCTTTCATCTATACCTTATCTGACATTTTCTTTTTTAAGGATTTTAATTTTTATATACATACATATATATATATATATATATATGATGATTACACTGTAGCTGTCTTCAGACACACCAGAGGAGGGCATCAGATCTCATTACAGATGGTACTGAGCCACCATGTGGTTGCTGGGAATTGAACTTGGGACTCCTAAAAGAGCAGTCAGTGCTCTTAACCACTGAGCCATCTCTCCAATCCAACGTTTTCAATTTCCTTAGTTAACCCATATAATCCAGCAAATAATAGATACAGAAGAAGTGAACATTGATAATTGTTCTGACCACAACTAAGGTAGATTTATAGGATGCTCATTCTTTCCGTATGTGAGATTGGATATCATTAGGAAAATGGTCCAGGATTCTTTTCTTTTTTCTATGTGAGGTGGCAAGATTGGGATGGGATACGTGCAGAGGAGCAAACTAAGTCTTGAATTCCTAGCAAGCAATTTATTAGAGATGAACTCTCAGAAAACAACAGTTTGGGTTCAGAGAAGGATGAGGAGCCAATAAAAGCTGCCCTAGTTACTTTTGTGGTTATGTTTATGACTCAATGCCCCAAGGATGAGATGAGAGACTGGGAACTTTCTTATGTGTTCTTTGTTTTGATTGATGGTTGTGCCTAGGAGCCTTCATGCACCTGTAGCTTTTGGCCAAGCATGTCTTTTGTGTACCCTACTTCCAAAGTCCTAGGAAAAGTCCCCAGCCAAGGTTCAGAGGAGTCCAGGTGAAAAGGGTGTCACTTATTGTGACCTTTCCTATATTAAGTTAAAATGAAAACTAAGCAGATTTGCACCAGGGTGTCCAAAGCTTCCCCTGTGAAGGAATTTGCACTGGTTACCAAAGTGTTTAGCATCAGCATCAGCATCGTTCTGTAAATTCCATGTACATGTATAAATGTTGAGCAATGTCTTTGTTTACTTTCTATTGATGTGCTAAAACACTCTGACCAAAAGCAACTTAGAAGAAAACAAGATTTATTTGGTTTGTACTCAGAGGTCACATTATTGAAAGAAGTCAGAGCAGGAACTCAAAGAGAATTGAAAACAAAACTATGGAGGAAAGTGTCTAGCTGGTTCATTTATAGACTCACTCACAGCTTTCTAATATAGCCCAACACCAACTGCCTAGGAAATATTGCTACCCAGAGTGGACTGAACCCTTTCTATATCAGCTAACAAGCAAGACAATCCTCTACAGACTTGCCCACAGGCCAATCTGACTAGGCAATCCCTCATTTGAGATTTCTTCATCAGATGACTCTAGTCTGTGTCACACTGGCAGTTAAATGTATCTAGAACAAGCAGTGTATAAGTTTGGATAGAAATATTAATTGTACTGTAGTTACAAGTATGCTTTCTGAAAGCACCATTGGGTTTATATCGTTGCTGTTACTTGCTGGATAAACTTGGATTTTAGTTTCTTAGTAGTATAATAAAGCCTATGTCAAATCTAATTGAGTCAAGTTTAGAGGAGCTTGTTAGACAATTAAATCAGCCAAAGCCAATGCATGCATTGAAATACTCCTTATTTCTGAACATAAAAGAAATCTGTATTGCCCTTTAAATTTCATAATCATGAAGGTAAACTTAACAATATTTCCTACTGAAGTTTTCCACTAAAAATCTTCCCTTTTCATTCCAAAATCAAACCTACCCCTTCAGATATAGGGCTTCACATTTCTTAACATATCAACCAAAGTTCTGAGTTCAACTTTTAACAGGCAAGTTTATATGAGGGTGTATTGAGAAAAGGTTTTGAAATTCAGGAAGTACATGTTGCTGTTAATGATCTAGGTGCTGTCAGAAATCCCACAATTTACACTAATTTGTTGTGACAGATTTCATAATTTTGGGAATGAAACATGCTAACAGTACAGTGATCACTGATTGGATAGGTGTGCAGTGCCAAGAAAGTGTCTTGTTGGGTATGTGTCTTTCATATTTGGGTTAGATATCATTCAGTACTCAGATTAAAAATCAGACTCAATAAATTAAAATAACATGCTCAAGATAATTTGCAAAAACTGGCAATCTGTGAGATGAAGAATCTGACGCTAATTGTCGGTTGTGAACCATTGGTTACCTATATTGCTATCAGTTTGGATAGTGCATGCTATAGAAATAGAATTTGTGTTGACTCACTGTTCTGCTTGTAATGTTGGTTAATTACTCAACCTCTTTTCCTTCTCTAAGCTTTTTACTAAATGATTGTCTATAAAAGTATAATCATCACTTAATCAAGTATAAGAATAATCATTACTATGTTATATTGTTTTGAGAATTCTATGAAGTTATCTTAGTACTTTATAACTCAGTATTATTTGGATGAAACCATTTAAAGAATAAAACTTTTAAAATAGGAATCTGAGAATTTAGATGAATAAAAAATATTAAAAATGGCAGTTCAGTACTTCAATTTTTTAATCAATTAATACTTATATCTTAGTTTGTAAAGTGGGATTATTTTCCCCCTTCATGGTGTTATTCTTTGTGATCATGTATTAAATCTGTACTATGTATTATACATGATTTATGTGTAAAGAATAAAAAGATCAAAGTAACGTGTCTTTATTCACATTGCTTAACATCCTAGGATGATGATCTTTGACTCAGAAATAGCGACAGAAAAATCATGATGATATAGTCTTCTTCTGTTAGTCCCTCTCTGAAAAATAACCTGTTCTCTAATTTTACAGAAGAAAAATGATAACTAATGACTAACATACTTTTATTCACCATCTACCTAATACTTAGAGAAAGTGCAGTGTAAATGTTTTAAATTAGTTTTGACTTTATGTCCAGACTGTCACAGGATGTGTGCTCATTTACAGAGAAACACCTCAAGTATAAAGGAGACTTAGATGCTCAAGAATGTTCTTATATGCTGGGAATCTCCTACAACAAAGAGTTATATGACCAAAAATATCCCTGTAGCCACATTTTTAAAACTCCACATTTATAACTATATGCTTATCTGAATGTTTTGGGACCTATCATTACATTCTTTACATATAATTTGGCCACAATAGTCTGTGATTTCCTAGTGACAGAAGATACAAACTTTCATATTTACCTAGTTTGTATGAGACCACTAGAGTCAGACAAACATGTCTTTCTCAGGCCTGAGCAGGGTCAAGATGGGGGCATTAGTCACAGGAAGTGGTCTGGTCCATCTGGAACTATTGCTGCTGACTGTACTCTGAGCTCTTGATGAGACACAGTGTGCTGACATATACTTTAGATTAGATTCTCTGTGAAGGTCAGGTTGTTTATCTTTGCTGGTTGCTTATCACATCCTGTTTTATTTTTTGCTTACCATATAATGGCTCTGTGAATCTGCATTAAACAAGACTTGATCAGAATCATGTCTTGTCTCCATTTCTCGCGTCTCTTGCCCCTAGGTCCTCATTCCACCCCTCAGGAAACTCTTTGAGAATCCCCAGGCAGGCTCACTAGTTCATGTGCAAATACAGGGAAACAGAAATACTGTCCAGTGAACTTCAGTGTTCAATACTGAAATAAATTTCAGAAATTTAACTTTCCTTCCTTCCTTCCTTCCTTCCTTCCTTCCTTCCTTCCTTCCTTCCTTCCTTCTCTCTCTCTCTCTCTCTCTCTCTCTCTCTCTCTCTCTCTCTCTCTCTCTTTCTTTCTTTCTTTCTTTCTTCTTATTTGCTCTCATACATCCTGACTGATTTCTCTTCCCTCCAATTTTGATTTTCTTTGGCTCATTTTATAAGGTCTATTGCTTTTATTCTAAATACTGTATGTATGTCTAAACATCAGGTATGTAGAAAAGTACTAGAATAAAGACTACAACCTTTGCCTGTTAAAGAGCCAAAATGTGAATGACCAATATAGACCACTCACACCTTTCCTCATGTCTCTAGGTTTTTCTGCTGTAAGAACTTTTCCAAAACCATGCATGTCTGTGTTACAGTTTAATCTATTGCTGTCACCACCTTATCACATATAGGAGAGAAGTTTGTGTCCTCCCTAACTCTTCTCTGTGTATTATATATATTTAACAACTGATGGGGAAGAGAATCATTCTCTTCAGTTGTGTAGCTACTGCTAAAGGCCTCATGCTCCTGTAAATAAATCCTCACCTATGCTCCAGAGAACAGTCCTAGACAATTCACCAGATCATCAGGGGAGAAAAGGCATATAAGTAGAAAGGGTAGCTGTGAGGAGGAAGTCGATCTGCAGGAGTAGGATAGAAACAAAAGAAAGTAATCAATGAGAGCAAATATGACCAAAAAAAGTTACACATGCATATGAAAATGTCATAATGAAACCCACTATTATACATAATTGATATATACTAATAAAAGCATTACAAATTCTATTTATGACTTAAGACCTAATTTTTATAGACTATTCCAAGAATAAGTGTTTCTTTGATTGAGTTTTAAAGTTCTCATGATTGTGTCTTTTGTCATTTTTGAAAACTATATGTAAATGTACTTATAAATGCACATGTAACATTAAACCTATATAGATAGTGTCTTCAGTTAAATGTTTTAAAGGAAAGGTATTCTAGTATATACATTTCATTTTTCTACAACATCTCTCTACTCAGTATGCATTTAACAGACACTTAGCTTTGTATTGTTTAGATGCTATTTGCAGGTTTTTCTTTCTCATGGTCTTATTGAATACCACAGTAAAAATGAAGGTATGCAAACCTTTGCCATTCCTTAATATATAAAAATTTGCAGGTCTGTAACATGATGAGTGAAGTTATTCGCTGTTCTCTGCTTTTATTAGATTTATGATATAATCTAAAGACATTTTAAAGGTAGTTTTACTATTTTTTAAAATATACCCACTACTTGTATTGGAATTGGTTTTAAGACTTCTGTGAATACTAAAATTGGTACATCTTAAAGGCCTTCATCTAAAGTGTGTGAGTAGCACCTAAACACATCCTCCAAAATGCCTTAAATTATCTCAAAATTACTGGCAACACCTAATTCTAAGTCATGTAAATATCTATTATATTGTAGTTTTCGGGACCAATGACAAGAAAGTCTAAACATGCTTGGTAACATACAATTTTTTAAAAAAGTGTTTTTGGTTTATAGTTGGTTGAATCCATCAACATAGAATTTACAAACATAGAGAGCCAACTACCTCAGAAAATGAAGATGATATAGTAATGATGGACAGAAAGATAGAGAACCACTCTTCTTTAAACTAACCTGTTTAGTATACTTTTAAACACTCAGATTTTCTACATAGTTTTCCCACAGAATGTTCTTTCTTGTAGTAAAATCTCTGGAGGGAGAAAGAAGGAAGATGAGAGGTGAAGAAAGATAAGAATCCGGATGTGTGTTTCTCACAGAGTAGCAAATGTTGAGAGACGTTGACCTAGATCCTAGGAGCTTATCTCGCATACTTGCTAACCATGTGGAAGGGAGAACAGATTCTAAACTGCTAACAGAACACACACCACACCATGCAAAAGGGTAACAAGGAATCATGAAAGTAAGGCACCAAGTCTTGCAGTTCCATAGTTGTTTTTCCAAAAGTCTACTCATGGCATGGAGAACAAATCAAAATATGAAGTAAACACTCTAAACGATTCTGAGATGAGATCACACTTCAACACTAACATATTTCTCTCTAGCATCTCCTTAAAAATGTTTCAATCTATTGCTTTTCAATTCATAAGAACTTTTCCTCTTTCCTTTTTACAATTCAAAGATATTCAAACTTCTTTTGGATCTTTCAAGTGTTCTTTTCCAAACAAAACACAAAATTATATATTTCAAATGAGAATTCTTGAGATTAAGAGTAAGATTATAATTTAGGATTTGGAGATAAGATATTGAAGACAAAATTTTTACGGAGTATACTTTATCAAAAACATATCAAATAATAGCCCCAGTGTGTTTACATGATTGGCCACTATGCAAAAATAATTCTTGTTGAATTATTTTGCTCTTGAGAAAAATCTATTCATTTTTATGGCTGTCTTGTTAATATGAACCTGGAAGCAAGCTTAATTTTACTACAGGGATGCAGCCTGATGTACCTAAAAATATGATTTTTGTTTTTGGAAAATATCAATTACATCCTATCTAAAACAAAAACATTCTTGAAATATAAGAACAGTATGTAAGAGTTATATGGTAGGTCAAGCATGTTTCATATAAACCTTACATACTCCAAGCCACACAAGAATAATAAATATATAGCAGGGATTGTTAATAATGTAGACAATTAATTTAATGACCATAGATATTTAGACTTGATTTTCTGAGAGACAGAATCAATTAAACATTTCATAATCTCATGTTAATTCTTTCATTAGCTTCATTGATGACTCAATTTTAAAACATGACAAATGAGCTATTAGTCTATTATTTCTATTATACCTATTTTGTATGTCATTCACATTACTTTATTGATTCATGTTAATCTATATAGTTATTTATTTTATATATTGTGAAGAACATTTCATAATTTAAAACCAAATCCTCAAATTTAATTATACTCTGAATTATCCTCTTACAACTTAAAATATAATATCATATTCTCTTCATTTCATATGACTTATTATCAGACTTATGGCTGAAATGTATAGTAAATTAAAATAAAAGAAAAATAAAATAAAATAAAATAAAAAATAAAATAAAAGAATAAGCTGGTCATTAGATGGGCTTACTTGGGTATTTATGTTTACCATACAAAGCTCATGTATGGACAATTGATTTGTGCTAAGAAAATTGAGTCATCAATGTGATTCAAAATCAAATGTGGCATTATCTTCTCATTAGCTTTTATAAGACTTGTTATTTAAGGGTGACAGTGGCTATAGAGGTGGTCAGGATTAATGACATGCTGACTGAGAAATCATTAACAATCTGATATGGAAAATGACTATATACAGTCTTATCACCCTTCCTTGCTCTTAAGTGAAGACAAGAGGCTATGTCAGTGAGATTCCTATTTGTTTAAATGCATGCTGTAAAAATTCAGTGTTTTTCTGCTGGAATCTCTCTCTATATACAACCTGTCCATTAGTCACCTCATATATTTTGTTATCACTTCATACTTTATTTTTTTCCTTTGACCCTAGGAAAAGTCCCAAGTAGTTCTAAAACCCATTAGTATCTTTGAACACTCACACAAATATCTATAAATGATTTCTTAATGGTCCTTACTAATTAGTGTTAAGCAATCTTGGACTGGCTAGAAGTCATTGTATGGAGACTTGAAATATCTTTTAATGTTTACATGTTCTCTCTTGTTAATAATATTATTTCTCTTATGAATGTATGGAAGTAATTCAATATGTTGGCCACCCATTTAAGCCACTAAAATGAATGTACAAATTCAGTCTTCACTCATCATTTGGAATTAGATTTGTTAAAAAGAATCACAAGGTAATCCAGTGTACAGAGAAGGAATATAAATTGTTCTGTTTACTTTTTCCACCCATACTTCTGCTTGGTCCTTTGACTAAAGCGGCTATGGACAAAAGACTTAGGACTATTGCTTTTGGGACAGTTTTCAGTTCTCATGGGTATTTGTGTACATTAAAAATAATCCATAGCAATGTAGGATGTTATACAGTAGAAACATAGGATTCAGAACAATAAAGGTAGAGTTCAAAATTTAATTCTATAATGTTCTGATTGAATGCTTTCAGGAAATCACATGTAAAATAGAAATGCACACTAATAGTGACATCTTCTGACATTTATAGAGAATAAATTACACAATAAATTCTTAGTACAATGTCCCTTACATAGTAAAAACTCACAACACATTATTCATTATTTTTATCCTGCTTCTGTGCCTAAGGATGCACAGTGAGAAAGATTTCTTACACTCAAGGGAGAAATCTTTGCATTGTAATAACTAAGAAAATATAAAAATAGTTAAGGACAGACTCCTGAAATGAGGGAACTTGCACAGTTTGCTAAGGCTTGCAAGGAGCCATCAGAAGCTAAACAAATAGACTCTACAGCAGCCTGACTCCCTCTCTCTGAATTATGCAGAATCTTCATGTACTTTGTACTTGACATAAATTGTCAAATACGGTTGCTCAAAGTTTTAATACTTCTGATGAGAGATTATGGGACTATTTCAAATCAAGTTCTCATCCTTTCTGAGTTTATAGATGAAAATAAAATTTCTATATATTCACGCTCACTAAACACAAATAGTTTTGTGAGCAAAAGTACAGGGTGTTCCCACAAAAATGAACCTGTTAACTCTGTAGATGTCAATTGAGTATCTTATACTCAATAAATAAAAAATTAATAATTTAAATATTTAATTATTACTTTATACTTGAAGCTATTGTGGATCCCACCATTTAAGAACATTTTTTTGCTAGATGTTCTACCATGATTCTGACATGATTTGAAAATTACCGAACTCTATATTACTCCTACTTTCTGTCTGACTGAGCTAGAAGTTGGAAGATACCATGTTACCTACCCTCTTTAGTTTCAGTAATTTGCTAGCATCGTTCACAGAAATTAACTAAATATATTTACTAGTTATATCATAAGAAGATGATAAAGAATATAGATTAATTAGCAGATTAAGAGTTACAGAGGACAAGATTTGTCACCACATATGAACCAGCACGGGCAGTTCGATACAGAAATTGCAAGGCTTACCAACTGACTTAAAGCAGCAAAATGCCACAGGAACCCTCATAGAAGCAGGGGGAGGGAGGATAGGATAGAGGGTTTCCAGGAATGGGGGGAAACTGGGAAAAGGGATAACATTTGAAATGTAATAAAAAAAATATCCAATAAAAAAAAGAGAGAAGTTTTTTGGCAAGTTTCTCTTTCTCGCATCACCACAAGAAGATCTCAGCAACACAATGTAAGACAAACAAATACATGCCTGTAGTTAGCAAAGAATAGCAAGGCAGAGCAAGTAAACCAATGCTTGAGCTCCCACTGTTTGTGGGGTCATATTGATGTTCCTACTGAACAGCATGCATCCTTTTATATGTTTGCTATAGCAAAATATACTTTCACATGTGTCTGCTTCAGCAAAACATTCTTTCACGTGTCTTCTTTACCAAAACATCCTTTCACCTGTGTGCCACAGAAAAACATCATTTGACATAACTGACTTTCAAAAGAAACCAGAAGTTTCCACTTCACAGGTATATTATGATTATTTTTCATTCTTTTTTTCTTTGTTTCTTTCATTTGGTGTTGAGGTAGAGCAAAGAGCCTTGAACATGCTAGACAAATACTCTACCCACTGAATTATATCATAGATTTATGTATTCTTATTTCTAAAAAAAATTGAAAACAAGTGGGCTTTTGAAGGCATCAGTTATTATAATCCACAGTAAGGATGGTTTCTTCCTATATAACTTTGGGCACAATGGGCATGGTATGGAGCTTTAAGTGCTTTCCCTACAGAGAGAGATCTACAGGTGTTTAGGACTTATCTTTAGTTGGTGTTAAAATATTTTCACTTCCAAATTTGACCATTATATTGTGACCTTTGGTCATCTCTACTAGAAGATTGGGGAAAGATAAGATACTATAGCAGAGGAGGACACTCATGCCCAAGGAGAAGCCATGGTTCCTGGGAAAGAAGTTCATGTGATCAGATATCACCATTTATGGCTTAAGACTTCCCCTTCTGTGTCAGTTCCTCTTTTATCTAAGGCATTAAGGAAGAAAATTAGTAGCTGCACTTGTGAACATAGTATAGCCTTACTCCATGTAAAGCCAGACTTCCCATATTTAAATAAAATAAAACACTTTTAATACCAACAACTTTGTGAAAAAATCTTAGTCTGAACTCTAATTTCTAATGAGGTAAAATAAGATCTGCTTCATAAGCATTTGAGATAAAACCAGATAATGAATACAAAGCACTTAGTGCACTTACTAGATCATTTTAAATGATCAATAAATCAGATTTTTTTTCCTGGTTAACATTTGGAGGCACCGTTTATTCTACACTAGGAAGATAATCTAAGGAACTTCCATTTTCTATGAGTTAAATGTAGTAGCAGTACTGTCCTTAGGGAGTCACAGAAATAAGGGGAAAGGAAGGCATGGCCTAGCCAGCACTTTGGGCTAGAAGATTGATAGCAAAATGTTATAGTGTATTAAAAATTCCCAGAAAGTAGAATTTAATGTATGATTACCTGTTATGGCAAATAGGGTGAAGAGACATTTGTTTGTTGGCTTAGCAAAATTCCTTTGTTTTGGACCTTGGATTCTGTTACAGAATACATCTTGTCCTTCACATCTGTACATTGAAATCCTAACTCCTGTGTCTCAGATTGTCATAATATTAGAGATATCAGCTTTTATAAACAAATTTTGCCTATGTGTATGTGCATACGTCTATTCACATATGGGTACTCCTAGATGCTAGAGCTACATTTGAGAATGTTGAAAAACTTGATCTTGTTCCTTCTATAATCTATGGCAAGAAAGTTGAATCCTCTGGAGCTGCAGTTATAAGTGGTTGCGATCCACCTAATATGGTTTCTAGGAACTAAACTTGGGTCCCCTCAAAGAGCAATGAGCAATGGGCAAAGAGCTGAGGAAAAGCTTCTTAGGGGAATCTCTGTCCTGGTCATGGTTTGATTTCTATTGGTTCTTAGAAAATAGGACTGCCATTTTGGCCTCATGATAAAAGATGGGTTTACTGCTTGTTTGTGTGATCTTTTGAGAACGTCACTAAAAGTGAGAGTCCCTGCATCTTAATCTTTTCACTAAGGAAAAAAAATGACTTAAAAAAGGATCGCTTTTTAAAATGAACCCATAATCCACATAGGGGGCTAATATCCAAAATATACAAAGAACTCAAGAAATTAGACTCCAGAGAACCAAATAACCCTATTAAAAATGGGGTACAGTGCTTAACAGAGAATTCTCAACTGAGGAATCTCACATGGCTGAGAAGCACTTAGAGAAATGTTCAACATCCTTAGTCATTAGTGAAATGCAAATCAATATGGTGCTGAGATTCTACCCCTCCCCAGTCAGATTCGCTAATATCAAAACTTAGGTGATGGCAGATGTTGATGAGGATGTGGAGAAAGAGAAACACACACACACACACACACACACAGAGAGAGAGAGAGAGAGAGACAGAGACAGAGATAGAGACAGAGAGGAACAGAGAGAGACAGAGAGAGACAGAGACACAGAGAGACAGAGACAGAGAGAGTAATTAAAATTAATTAAATTAATATAGAAGTGGATGCTCTTTGAGTTTGTGTGGGTGAAATTTGGAATGTTTTTTTTTCCTTTGTCTACCCTCCAACCAACTCTATTCTAACTCAGAACACCTTACACTGAGAGTATACCTAAATAATAATTCCATATTAGGAGCGAGGGTTTTTCAAATAATGGTCCCTTAGTCAGCAATTTCCTTTTCGCAAAATAAAAAAAAAAGTAAATCATGCTTGTGACTGACAATATATAAAAGCTGTAAGCATTGGTGTTTCTGTGAAGTATCTGTCATCTCTCTATCAAGACAACCTTTTTCCTTTCAGAGAGTTACTACAATAATCATATCCTTTTAAACACTGTTTTATGTTCATTCTTTCCTCAGGAAAAAGCATAGCGTTTTATTGCTTTCTTTCTAAGTCAGGATGGCTCAATTGTGAAAACATTTACTGTTGAATGGGGAGAGGTATGGTTGTCCTTGGAGAAATTTCTCCAGCAAGTAATTTCTATTATTATTATTATTATTATTATTATTTTCTAAGTTTTTTTATTTACATTCCAAATGATTTCCCCTTTCCTGTTTCCTCCCTCCCCGAAAGACCCATAAGCCCCTTTCCCTCCCTCTTTTCCCCATTCAACCCTCTCTCGCTTCTCTGTCCTGGCATTCCCCTACATCCAGTCTTTCCAGGACCAGGGGTCTCTCCTTCCCTCTTCTTGGAAATCTATTGATATGTGAATTGTGTCTTGGGTATTCCGAGATTCAGCAAGTAATTTCTATGCCAGCTCTGCTTCTTTCTCACATCATGCTGTGTACCCTCTTTTCTTTCTCTACCTGCACCTCAACTTGTCTTTTCATTCAGGTCAGTTAGTAGCAAGTCAGCTTAGAATTGATGAACCAAGAAAATAATCTACTCCATTCCTTATCAGAATTTATAATGAAGATACCACCTTCATGTTTCATAGGTAAGGAATCTGTGGCTCTGATTTACAAAACCTCATACTAGTAAGTGAAAGAGCTAAGGAACCAAGTCTGGTTCCTGCCCCTAGGACAGGGCCCCAGTGTGAGGTTCCAGGAGTGTCGATGGCTGCGGTGGGCATGAGGTTTGATTGTATAATAATGTAGATATTTTCACATTGCACCAAGGAGTGTCCTCTCTGTTAATGACTCCTTGATAATCTGAGACAGCACATGTCCAGGAGGCAAAGGTCTCCTAATGTCTCAGCACAAAGGTAAATGCTGGGACCTTTAGAACAGCCCTTAAGCTGTGGAAAAGAACTCTAAATACATAAGTTCAATATGTATTTAACTTATGCAAAATAAAAGGATGCAATATAAATTATGAAGGGCTTCATGAATCTAAAGGAACAAAGGCAGCAATACTATGCGCCAGCTTGGAAGAAAAATAAAAAGGCAGGCAGATTCCTGAGTTCAGGTCAGTTTGGGACACAGCAAGGTTTGACCCAGATGTGGTAGAATTGGTAATTCCAAGGCAGGGTCCCACTGAACTTAATCTCTGTTAAGCTTATCCTCTGTGCTTAACAAAGGCACAGATCTCTGAATTCTTTTGCCATGTTTAAAAAAAAATGAATGCTTGCTGTCTCCTTATATAAATCAAAGAGAACCTGGAGTAAACAACTGAATTGATATGTAAATAAAAACCTGGGTTGTGAGCCTAGCCTTTAATGGCTGAGACACCTCTCATAAAATGAACTTTCTGGAGATCTCTGGAGAGCAAGACATCTCTTTAAGAGTTTTTTCTTACCAGGATTTCTGACTCAGTCAGAAGAACCAATAATTTTTTATAGCAGCCTGACTTTGATCAGAAAAGCCACCTAACTATACAGATAGCATTTACCATTTTTGTCTGCAGAGAGAGCTGTCTCAACCAGAGAGTTTTTAGAATAGCAAGAAAAAGCTGCCTAGAGCAGAGAAGAACACACACACACACACACACACACACACACACAGAGGGAGAGGGAGAGAGGGTATGTGTGTGTCTGGAAAGTCATCTCAGCAGAGCTAGATGACTGTCAGCTTGGACCCATGATTTGACTTCGAGTCGTTCTTTTAGCAGCTCAGACACACCCCTTCTCCAGGCTGATGCTGATCCTTGTCATCCCCTCAAGTTCCATGTTGTGTGGGAGAGTTTCTTGTTCACTATTGTTGTAGTCCAGGTTAGCCGGCATGCAAGCTTTCAGGGGTTTTCCTGTTCCCACCTCATATCTTGCCACAGGCATGCTGGGATTACAGACACACACACTTCCATGTTTGGTTTTATATGGTGCTGGGAGTCTAAATTCAGGTCTTCATTCTTGTCTAGCCAATGCCAATACTTTCTCCATGCAGACAGACATCTCTCTAGCCCTGACTGGTTTTAATGGGAGGACTACTGTTAGTACAAGTATCTTGAAAGGCGGTGGTGATACACCCCTTTAATACTAGCACACAGAAAGTAGAAGCATGGTCTACAGAGTGAGTTCTAGAACACACAGGGCTATACAAAGAAATCCTGTCTCAAAGAGAAAGCCAAACCAAACCAAAACAAAAAGACAGATGACATGTTTTTTTCTCTATGGGAATAAGAATAAAAAGTCAAAGGCTACATGGAAATTTACCAAGTAGAAGGTGACAAAAATTACTGGCAAGTTAAAGCTTCTTACTGACTTTTCATATGACAGTTGAACAAAGAAGAAGTGTGTAAGTACAGAACACAAAGCAGTTACCTGATGTTCATAGCCATGTTAGTTATCAATCTAGTGGAAAAAAATTGAAAGAGAAAAAGAATAACTAAAGCCACAATAATAAATTATCCTACTTATTCCCATAGCAGCAAAATGTCATTGGGTGACCGACAATTGATGCTACAAGCATGAAAATAAGGAAAGAAAGGAAAGCCTTGACATTCATAGAAGGTGTTGCTAGGCATCCACTAGTATTAATTAATTTCCCTTTGAAAAAATACTATTCGGTTTTCCCTGAATAAATCATGTCTTATCCATGACTCTAAACTCTGTTAATTTCAAGCGATAATCTGACGAAAGGAAAAGTAACAACGGTTGAAAGAATTTTCAGCAATTTCCAAGCCTGGATCTTTGTATATGGTATTATTCTTGTTTGCATCCTATACTTTTGTAGAGTGACTAGTTTTTCAGATGATTATCTATCAAAGACAAAAGAGGTCACAGTAGCTCATTAGGCATTTGGTGGAAAGAGTTCCCCTCAACTTGACATTGTGCCTGACCTGTATGTCTTACAAAGGCTCTATGATCTGAGTCTTATCAGGGCATCTATGCAGCCTGTATGCACAGAGTCAGAGGGCCCCCAATGAGGAGTACAGCATCCCAGTATGGACACTGACTGTGAAGATATCCTAGTGGTTGGACTTCACCTGCCTGCACAAATGGGTGTGAGAGTCTATTCAGAAGGGTGCCATGCTTGTTCTCACTCTCTGTGTGTCATAGACATTCATCATTCCTTCTATACCTCGCTAGTTCCAATTACTAAACATACTCTGCCTCTTCATGATTTAAAACACACCATAGCCTAACCATGCACTCCTTGATCTCCAAACCAAGTTTGCTACCTCCTATACCCAACTGTCCTCCCTTTGAACATCTCCTGTGCTTTTTACACAGTAATCTTTGACGCTTCTCTCAACATTCTCTCTTTTCAATATTAACTCAATGTAAACCATGCTTTTTCCTTGAGAGAGCGTCTGTTCTCTGTTTATTTTTCTCTACTAGAACTTAGACACACTCTTTCTACATGAGGTCCTGTCACAGGAGGCAATCGTGTTCCCCGTTTTTGCTGCATATCACAACTATGCTTCTTTCAAGACATCTCCCATGGTCTCTCTGCTATTTAGAAGCCTGAGGAAGCACCTAGAATCTGCAGTGTCAGCTGTAAATTCTTTGCTATTTTTGAAAGTGTCACAGAAATCTTCATCAAATTTATCAACCCTCATTTCCTGTTCCTTCCTTAAACATGTCTCTAGTTGAGACAAGACAGTCTTCATACACTTCACCAAAAGTGGTTTTATTTTTAGTTTTCCTATCTCTCCTCACTTTAAGGTTTATAGAATATTTCAGTTTATCTGAATCCTGTTCATTAAAACCTAATCTCAGCTCATGACCTTTTTTGATGAGGCTCTCTGGTCTCCCTAGTCCAAAAATTTGATGGAGTTTACAACCTTGAATTTTAGTCATATTCATATATGTATATAACATTTTAATCAAATTTGCCCCTCCATTCTATTTGAAAAAAAAAACCAAAAAACAAGGCATATTGGAGAGGAGGAGGCGGGCATGAAGGAGTGCAGGAAACATCAGGAAGTTAAAAGCTTGAGCTAATCCCATTTTGGTGGGTAAAGACTTTGGCTCTATAAGCCTAGTAATTTGAGTTTGACCCTTAGAACCTACATAAAAGTGGATAAAAAGAGAAGTAAGTCCATACAATTGTCCTCTGACATTCACATGTGTGCCGTAGCACACACTCATGCAGGCGAGCACACAGACACATACACACACACACACACACACAGACACACACACAGCACCACCACCAGCAGCAGCAGTAGCAACAACAGTAATCTCAGAAATCAAGGAAAGGATGTCTCAGAGTCTATTGACACCTTTATTTCAGGATTTTTGATTTCCAGAAATATAAGATATGACATCTATGCTGTTCTAAGTCACCAGATGTGTGTTAAAATATATCTCAGTAGCAATTGTTATATAAATGCCAGGCTAAAAATAATTAGTGAAAAGGACACAGAGGAAAGCAAAGGACTCTGCTACTAGAGGTAAGTCCTGTGAAACTGACAGAAGAGGACAGAATCTGCATGTTGAAAAGGATAGCTGAGATAGAACTTTAATAAAAAGCAAACTTTACAAAATGTAGAAGGAACAGTTACAAACAAAGGTTTGGGAACCTTTGGTGTCATGAACAGAATCTATTCTATACAGGGAGAATATTAGATTAGTAATACACCTTTAACAAAGAAAACCGAGTTATATTCTTGTGAAAAAACTCTGCTAATTAAGGCCAAAGTTCATTATGACAGGATAGCCTTTGGGCTTGCGGAAGTATGAGAGACTCCCTTTTGTAGCAGGAATTCTCCTTCTTTGACCTTGTCTGGGGAATTCTAAGCCCCACAGACATGCCTCTATCTGAGGAATGTCACATTGCCTCAGTTAGATTGCAGGACCAATTTCCTTTCTCCTGACAAAACTTGTTCAGCCAGCACCTGAGATTCCTGAAATGCTTCTTCATGCTAATGAGGCATTCCATGTACCCTAAAACTCCAACCAATGGCCATTGCCCATCCTGGCTGTTTCTGCCCTCACTTCCCCAAAACTTTATTTTTTTTTCTTTTTTAACCTATTTTTTATTGAAAAAGGAAGTTAAACATTTTATGATGAAATTGAAGATTTACATGGAAAATGTTTCTGACAAAATTGAAGAAATATATAGAAAAACACATTAAGATTAACAATTTTCATGGAAAATTAAAGAGTAAAATTGTAGACATAAAAAACATGGTTAAAGTAATTGAAAAAAGGAAGTAGAAACATTTTATGATAGAACTGAAGATTTACATGGAAAATATTTCTGATAAAACTGTAAAAAAATATAAAATAACATGTTAAAATTGAAGATTATCATGGAAAATTACAGATAAGATGGTAGGCATCAAAATAGTTCTAAGTTGATTGAAAGTGGAATTATAAACATTTTCTGAAAAAATTGAAGATTTACATAGAAAAACACATTTAGGTTGACTATTTCATGGAAAAAATTGACAGACAAATTGGTAGGCATAAAAAATATTCCTAAATTGATTGAAAGTGGAATTATAAACATTTTCTGATAAAACTGAAGGTCTACAAGGAAAATTTCTGATAAAATTCAAGAAATATATAGAAAAGCACATTAAAACTATTTCATGGAATTATACAGATAAAATGGTAGACATAAAAACATTACTAAATTGATCGAAAGAGGAATTACAAACATTTTCTGATAAAATTAAAGATTTACATGAAAATATTTCTGTTAGTCTATGTTTTTGTTGGGGAAATTGAGTCCACTGATGTTAAAAGATATTAAGGAATAGTGATTGTTACTTCCTGTTATTTTTGATGTTATTTTTATGTTTGTGTGGTTACTTTCTTTTGGGTTTGTTGGAAAAAGATTACTTTCTTGCTTTTTCTAGGGTATAGTTTTCCTCCTTGTGTTGGTCTTTTCCATCTATTATCCTTTGTAGGGCTGGATTTTTTGACAGATATTGTGTATATCTGTTTTTGTCATGGAATACCTTGGTTTCTCCATCAATGGTGATTGAGAGTTTTGCTGGGTATAGTAGTTTGTGCTGGCATTTGTGTTCTCTTAGGGTCTGTATGAGATCTGCCCAGGATCTTCTAGCTTTCATTGTCTCAGGTGAGAAGTCTGGTCTAATTCTGATAGACCTGCCTTTATAAGTTACTTGACTTATCCCTTACTGCTTTTAATGTTCTTTCTTTGTTTAGTGCATTTGGTATTTTGATTATGTGCTGGGAGGACTTTCTGACCTGGTCTAGTCTGTTTGGAGTTCTGTAGGCTTCTTGTATGTTCATGGGCATCTCTTTCTTTAGGTTAGGAAAGTTTTCTTCTATAATTTTGTTAAAGATATTTCCTGGCCCTTTAAGTTGGAAATCTTTGCTCTCTTCTATACCTATAATCCTTAGATTTGGTCTTCTCATTGTGTCCTGGATTTTCTGGATGTTTTGGCTTAGGAGCTTTTTGCATTTTGCATTTTCTTTGATTGCTGAGTCAATGTTTTCTATGGTATCTTCAGCACCTGAGATTCTTTCTTCTATCTCTTGTATTGTGTTGTTGATGCTTGCATCTATGACTCTTGAATTCTTTCCAAGATTTTCTATCTCCAGTGATGTCTCGCTTTGTGATTTCTTTATTGTTTCTGCTTCCATTTTTAGATCCTGGATGGTTTTGTTCAGTTCCTTCACTTGTTTGTTTGTTTTCCTATAATTCTTTAAGGAATTTTTGTGTTTCCTCTTTAAGAGCCTCTACCTGTTGAACCATGTTCTCCTGTATTTCTTTAAGGGATTTTTGTGTTTCTTCTTTAAGGACTTATCTTTTCACCCATGTTCGCCCGTATTTCTTTAAGGGAGTTGTTTATGTCTTTCTTGAAGTTCTCTATCAGCATCGTGAGATGAGACTTTAAATCCAACTCTTGCTTTTCCAGTGTGTTGGGGTATCTGGGACTTGCTCTGGTGCTAGAACCGGGCTCTGATGTTGCCAAGTAGCCTTGGTTTCTGTTGGTAGGGTTCTTGCTCTTGCCTTTTGTCATCTGGTTATCTCTGGTGTTAGTTGGTCTTGCTGTCTCTGGCTGGAGCTTTTCCCTCCTATGGGCCTGTAAGCCTGTTTCTGTACTCCTGGGAGACCAACCCTCTTCTGGCAGGGTCTGTGCACAGAAGGCTGTTGAGCTGCCTGGTTCCCTGCTGCAAATGGTGGCCAGAAGGGAAGACTCCTTTCCCAGCAGTTCCACTGATCTTATACCCTGTGCACTCCTAGCTGTTCCCCTCCAGAGAGAAGGTGGAGATCTCATCTCTGCACTCAGAAGTGAAAGCACTGCTGGGAGATCACTCTCTCCTGGCTGACTATGCACAGAAGGCTGTGGAACTGCCTGGTTCCCTGCTGCAAATGGCCTCCCCAAAACTTTATATAAGACTTCAATTATTCACCATAAGCATTCATAGAACTTCTGAAACTCCTGTTCAATGTCTCTGCTCCCAGTGCCTTCATGGACTGTATTCCATGAGAAGGGGAGATACACACATATCCTGCCCATGAATTTATAAGTGGAAAGCAAATTATAAATTTATTCATTGAAATGGAATGGTTTGGTATTTCCTATCTCTCTGATGGGCACCTTATGTATCCCAGGGATCCAGTTTTCAGGAATCTCTCATCTCTCTCTTAGCACAGGACATAGGCCATGTATCCTATCTCCTGAGTTATCCTGAGTTCGTATACTTCGTGGTTAAGCATGAGAGCAGAACTATGGATAGGGCCAGTGCACATTCTGAAGGTTCAGTGAAAACCTTTGTTTTTCTAAAGCCTTTTCAAGCTATTTCAAGGTCTAGTAATACTATGTCAGTTCATAATTGTTTATCAAGAGTGAGATTTATTCAGTGATCCCATGAAGAACTTTACTTAGAAACTTCTTTGAATTTTCCTACTTTTTGGAGTTCAACTTCAATATATTCAAGGTTGTCTGTTAGACTTCATTAGAGAAAATAAACTCGTCACACTAGAAACATATATTTGTATGTATTATTTATACCAAATGTCTATAGATTTTAGAAAACCTAATTTTCTTCATGATAGTTTCCTCATTTTTTGTTTTGTATTTTTCAAAAAGTTCAAAGGTAGTTGACCCATATCTAAATAATAAATTCTAAGTAATATTGTGAGATTTCCAAAGTTTACCCTTAAAAAATCTCTTTAAAAACAAACACATACACATAAATACTACTAAAATTTTTAACTTCTTATTCTCAATAATACTGGATAGGAAGTCTGAAATGTTTTGTGTAGCCTTCTGTTACTCTTCATCACTAACAATGGGTAAATTATATACCATGTATTGAACAAATATTTTACATACATAGGCATTTGTGATGGTTGTATGACTTTTCCTGGAGAGACATGAATTATTGTGTATCTACCCACGACAGGGCACAGGTGACAAACCAGGGAAATAGTTTCACTAAACTCTTATTTAATGAACTACTGAGTTTGTTGGGTTTACATACAAGATTGTAGGTGGGTAAGGAACCTATGTGACTCAATGATACCTGCAGCACATAAAGCCCTGCTCATTAATGCTGAATGCCTGGAGCTCTACAGCCTTCAAGCAGCTCCATCCACTAAAGGATTTCTTCTCTACAAACAATTGATAACTGCTTTTAGAATCTTGAGAGGAAACCTTGAAAATCTGTTTCATTAAGTTCTTGAATCTTCTAAATTTTATTAGCTTCTTGATTCTTATGAGCTCTCTCCACAGAAGGAAAAGTTTCATACACAGCAGTGATTCTGTAAACCACTCTGTAATCTGTTAAAATAGATTGATTGTAATTACCCTAACTTTTCATACAGTCCCCATGTCTTCATGCTTTAAAAGTTTCTTTCAAGGCTGGCTTATGGTTTGGCCAGGTGATTTTCTCTGACCAATGGGATAATAGTGAACTGGATGCAAGCAAGGGCTTAAAATGAACACTTGTATATTTCTGTTCTAGCTCTTGGACATCCACCACAGTCAACAGACTTGGGTTAACCATACGGAAAAACACTGGGCACATCGGGAAGATCCATAGTGTCTTCATCCTAGCGTCCCTTTTGGACAATTACAGAAGCCAGAGTGAGTACTGACTGAAATCAGCTCCTTTTAGATTGCAAGTGCTGACAAATGATAAGTATTGTTTAAAAAGCAAAATTTTAAGATAGTTGATTATTTTCCAATAGTTAATTAGTATCATGAGTTCATGATATTATTATTTTATATATGAGCTAACTAAATTTGAGAAAGATTGAAATGTTGCTCCAAATCTTACTTATACTATCTGTCTATAAAGCCCATGAACTTACCCATATGTGATAAAATTCATTTGGCAAGCTGAAGTAAATAGTTGAACATATAAATTAATGTGTAAGTTTGACATGTATTATATGTATATATATATATATATATATATATATATATATATTATATATATCTATATTATGTGAGTATGTTTACATGGGCATGCATGTATGTGCATGTGTGTGTGTTTGTGTGTGTTTGCATATGTCTCTGTGGTGTGTGTTACATGTTACAAGAATTTATTAAACTATACAATTATTTTAAATGAGTACATAAATATGTACAAAGCATGTATACTTGGCATTAAATCTGATATTTTGAAAATTCCTAAGGGTGGAAGTAGAACATTAGGGCTTCTTTTATGCTTTAGGATGCTTATATACCTTGATATTTAAAGAATTAATACTATCCCCTTGTTCCTTTTGTTATAATGGTCACTAAAAAGGTTGGAGCATATGCATTACCCCATATGTCTATATCTTAAATGAGGAATAAGGAGAAAGTTCAACATGTCCAGTTAAGAATCACTTTTGGAATTTTCAAAATATCAGGTTTAATTCCAAATATACAATGATTGTGAATATTTATACATTTGTTTAAAATAATTATATGGTTTAATAAATTATTATAACATTTCTGACACCAACTAAAATAATAGTACTTTGTCATCTGGCACTGATACTAAGAGGGTTTAGTTAGGCTAACTCCATGACAAGCTGCAAGATTTCTATTCAGGACACTAGGACTAAGTTTCTGTTTGCCAGCACAGAATAAACCAGTTCCAGGAAAAACCATAGCCCTTGGGCAGCCAATCAGGAGGTGCCCTGACATCTTGCCTGAGGCAAGAATTTAGTCACAAAAAGTTCTAGAAAGTTCCCAGAACCGTAACCTATCCGAGAAATTAGTTCCTGTACTCCAAACAGCTGTATCCCTAGAGATAGAGCCACCCAATGGGGACAAAGGTCACCTACCTCTCCCTGGGATTCCCCTAAATGGCTCTTAATTGAGCCTTTGAGATCACTTGAAATGGGCAATTCTGATGAATGGTAGACCCCTGGGTGACAGATTTCTGCGGAATAAATGTTTTTGCTTTTACATACTATTCAAGTCTGTGGTGTTATTCTTCCGTGATTCACGACCTCTGTTCATGACAACCCTTTCCATCCCCTCAGAAGCAAATTCTGTCACAATTTTTGTAGTAATCACTTCTTAAATTTCTGTTCTAAATTTAGCAATCAAATATGCATTCTTTGTTGTTGCTGTTGCTGTTGTTCTTAAAGCATTTATATTAAACCAAATGAAGAATAGTTGCCCTCCCAGAAGTCCAGAGAGTGAAAACACCCCCTTTCCTTGGGAAAAGCAAGCATAATAATCGGACACCTCCACCACACTCCAGGTACAGGCAGACCAGGAAGTCACCATCCATTTGAGGAGAAGGAAGAGCATGAGAGCAACTTCAGAGGGTCCAGCCCTGCTGAAGATCGGGGTAGAGGAAGTAAGGCTTCACAAACCGGAAGTATTACCCACCAGAGACACTAAATCCTACTAGAGAATGGGTTCCCAAGTAAGTCTGCTGCTCAAAGTGGCGATTTCTCACCTAGGACAACCAAATATGTATTTTTTGCACTACAGTTTCGTTGTATTCACATGTTTTAAGTACATTCTTTCATGGTTTTTTCCACCTAAAATATTTTATTTTTATTAAATCTAGGTCGTTGAAAAGTTTGGGATATTTAGTTATTTGAGTCCAAGAAACAACAATATATGAGATGAACACATTTTTAGGAAAAATAAAAACATGTATATAATCAACCTATGTGAAATAGAGTTTTAGGCTTTAAATAGTATTGTCATTTTGGCCAAAAAGCCCATGGCTGTCTTCAGTTATCCTCTAGACCAAAGGACACATCTTATTAATGAAATTAATAATTCTGTTTAAGCAACAGGTTTTGATTAGCTTTCAGGGGAGATATTAGCAATGGTTCTGTTCTCAGCCCATACTTGATCAAAAATGACATAATCATGTTAGTTATTTGCATATCATGTTTTAAAAAACACAAATAAGATATAAAAATCAAATTTCCTTCAGCCTTGTCTTTTTGCCTAGTTGTTTCTCATGATACTTTCCTCTCAAATTATGAAAAAAAAAATCAGATTCTGATCATTATGTTGGGTCACAGAGCTATTGTTGGGATTACATTTCTATTTTTCTCAATTCTGTACTCCAGCCAGAATGAATTTGAAAACCACATGGCTTAGGGTATAATAAAGAAATTAAACTATTTATCCTTTTGAAGTTGGCAGGTGAGTTGATTGCCTGGAAATCCGAGTAATGCTCAAAACCCAAAGCATTTTGATGATTATAATAGTAATACATATTCATTAGAGTGAAGTTTGCTGAAAACATGAAGCTACAAAGAAAAGAGAAAATCTATAGAATGAATTCTTGTCTTACTAATAGCCCATTTTATTTTACCATCTTTGCATATGGATTATTTATCACTTTCAGGGACCATACATTGTTGCCACTGTCTAAATTTGTACTGCTTGATCCTACCCAATACCATTTTTTCAGCTTATACTGCTGTTTTTTACTTTCTCTTACCATTTTGAAAGTAACTTCATTTGTCTGGTATAATTGTTATCTCCCAGGCTTACTGCCTTTGTCTGCTAACTTAGGCCTAGTCCTGGAAGCTTCTAGTCTCCATACAATCTGATCTAGGCCAAGAATGTTTTCGGCTTCTCAGATTTACTGCTAAATAAGCTCATCATCTTTAGTTCTTACTGAACTCCAGTTCACTGGTTCAACTCAGTTGTCCTGGCTCAAACTCCTCTCCAAGCTGACTGATTCAATCTAGCTTCTCTCTTGACTTCTCCTGAATCGCTATGCTTGGCCTCAAACTGACTTTGGCAATATGTTCTAATATTCTGTCTCCTCATTTTCTGCTTTGTTTTGTCTTCATATGTGTCTGACTGTTCTCTCTCTGAAACTTGTCTCTATAATTGTCCTGGTAAAATTGCCTTCTTCCTCCTCAGCTCCCTCTCTTCTTTTAAGTAGCTTCCCTTTCTTCTCTCTTCCTGTGATAATTGTGTATATCTTAGTCTGTTAAATCTTTCTCTGATTCAATACTTTGCCATTCAATTAGACATCACTTCCACACATTGGTTCTTCCTTTTCCAAGCTAACTTTACCTTCATTGATTGAGATTAAGGGTGTGTGCTGAGTGCATTGTTTGTGTTTCAGCCAGAGGGACCTACACCACAACTAGAAACAGTTATTTTTTTTCCCAGTAATCTCAGAGTTCACAGTATGATCAAATATCCTGCAACAAACCATTTTTTTTCAGATACCATTTTATTGTCAAGCTAACTTGCAAACAATCAACCACCATGGGAATGTTTGCTGTGATAGCATGATAAGAATGACACCATGTAGGCTCATATATTTAAATGCTTTTCCCACAGTTGGTGGAACTGTTTGGGAAGGATTAGTAGTTCTTATTGGAGGAGATGTATCACTGGGGGTTTAGCTTTGAAGTTTTAAAAGTCCAGCCAGTCCCATTTAGTTCTATCTCTCTTTGCCTGGAGTTTGTGGATCAGATATGAGTTCTTAACTAATGTTTCAGCACCATGCTCCCAGCCAGGACAGTCATGAACTAATCCTCTGAAACAGCCTCCAACTAATGCTTTCCTTTATAAGTTACCTTGGTCGTGGTTTCTCTCCATAGCAATAGAACAGTGACTATGACCCCCACAATATGCTTTGGCCCATGTGAATGAAAGTTCCTGGGAATAAATACACTTTACAGAGAACATTCTGATAGGCTGATTAGTTGATCAGAATTTCAATGATGTGGAGAGGGTATAATGTTGCAAGTCCAGGACCAAGTTACTTTAGGCCATCTTTGACCCATTAATAGACACTTATTGTCCTCTTTTATATGTGACCTAACATCATTGTGAGAATTGAGTTACTCTTTGGAATGTAAAAACAGTGTTAATTCCATTGTGAGAGAATAGGATGACTGCCACAATATTTGAGCCAAAATTTAGCACAATCTTTAATTAAACACTGGCCTTGGTGATGGACCCTGGCCAGGTCCATTCTGGAGATCCAAATGGAGATCAGCCATAACATTTTGCAGAGGCTTATAATGGTGAACCCAGAAGACTGTGTTTCACACCAGGACCAATCAGGGGCAAGGAAATATTCTGATGTACTTCTTCCCAGAATGTCTCCTGACTACATCCAATCAAGGGCAAACATATATCCTGACCTATTTCCTGCCTAGGTACCATCCACTGACATGCAACCAAACAAATCTGATGTAGTTGAGTCAAACAAACTTGTTGAGTGGAGGGAAAACATGTAGCTTGTTATCGTATATACATACCCTCCAGCATTTCAGAAAATATCTGTCCTTGGGCAAGGGGGGTTTACAGGTTAGAGACATTTTTGTTTTGTGGATATCTTAGGCACAGCGATTAAAACTTAAAACTTAACTTTAACTCTCACATTAGAAACCTTAGTTTATATAAAGCAAGAAGTTAATAAGGTACATGAGGGCTATGGTTGAGATTTCCTCACTTCTCTTTTTCTTCCAATCTGGTTAAAAATATCTTTTTTTACATTTTCTTTGTTGGTACTATATAACAATAAAATTGTTATCATATTGGAACATGGAATTCAGGATAATGAGAATCTGTGTTTATGGGCCATGGCCACTCATATTTGGCAACAACCTCTAGTCTACTTTGAAGTTGAAGTTAAGATTTTTGGTGAAAATCCATAATCTTTGGGTTATATCATTCCACAAGGTCTTTCATGATCATTCTTTCAAAGTGGGAAGACCTGTGACCACAATAGTCTACATGTTCAATCAGGAAGTAAAATAATGTTACTGGACATAGGGTCATAGAGTATGTTCCAACTAGCCAGGTTTGGCACTGATCCTAATATATAAAAATGTCAAATTAATAGTCACAATGAGAAGAGGAGCACTGAGATCCAATATGCCCACACTCTGTCTTTGGAGTCCTGACATGAGGGCATGGTTTAAACAGAAGCCAAAATTTAAAACAGAACAAAACAAAACAAAAAGCAACAACCAACCAAACAAAAAGCGACGTAAGCAGTTTGGCCAAGGTGGTTCCTGCAAATCATTGTCTGTACTCTTAAGTCTCTCCAAGGTCATCTGACAAGTTGTAAAGACCTCTGTAGGAGACAAGTGACAAGTTCCTCTTTTAGCTGCAAGTTTCTTCTCTGGCTGCCCCTAAGGCTTCACTCTTTTTTTTCTTTTCTTTTTCTATTTTTTTTTTCCTCTCTTGGCAAAGCTTCAGGCATGAAGTCAGATTTTTTTGAGATCCATTGTTTCAACAGTATGGTAACTAAAGAGAAAGACAGAAGGCAAAACTGTTACAATAATAGCTCCAAACTTATGAATCTGTTGTTCAGGCTAATAATCTTTCTTCTTAACCTGTCCTTAAACTCAGGTTAAAAGAGGTCTGACTGACAATGGATATTCTTTTTTTTTTAATTTATTTTATTTTATTTTTTTAATTTACATTCCAAATCACTTCCCCTTTCCCGTTTCCTCCCTCCCCGAAAGTCCCATAAGCCCCCTTCCCTCCCTCTTTTCTCCATTCAACCCCCTCTCGTTACTCTGTCCTGGCATTCCCCTACATCCAGTCTTTCCAGGACCAGGGGTCTCTCCTTCCATCTTCTTAGAAATCTATTGATATGCAGATTGTGTCTAGGGTATTCCGAGATTCTGGGTCAATATCCCCTTATCAGTGACTGCATACCATGTGTGTTCTTTTGTGATTGGGTTACCTCACTAAGGATGATATTTTCAAGATCTGACCATTTGCCTAGGAATTTCATGAATTCATTGTTTTTAATTGCAGAGTAGTATTCCATTGTGTAGATATACCACATCTTCTGAATCCATTCCTCCGTTGAGGGACATCTGGGTTCTTTCCAGCTTCTGGCTATTATAAATAAGGCTGCTATGAACATAGTGGAGCATGTGTCCTTATTGCATGCAGGTAAAGTCTCTGGGTATATGCCCAGGAGTGGTATAGCCGGATCCTCCGGGAGTGTCATGCCCAGTTTTCTGAGGAACCGCCAGACTGCTTTCCAGAGTGGTTGTACCAGCCTGCAATTCCACCAGCAGTGGAGGAGTGTTCCTCTTTCTCCACATCCTCGCCAACAACTGCTGTCTCCTGTGTTTTTGATCTTAGCCATCCTGACTGGTGTGAGATGGAATCTCAGGGTTGTTTTGATTTGCATTTCCCTAATGACTAAGGATGATGAACATCTCTTTAGGTGCTTCTCAGCCATTAGATATTCTTCAGGTGAGAACTCTTTGTGTAGCTCTGTACCCCATTTTTTAATAGGGTTACTTGCCTCTCTGGAGTTTAACTTCTTGAGTTCTTTGTATATATTGGATATTAGCCCTCTGTCGGATGTAAGGTTGGTAAAGATCCTTTCCCAGTTAGTTGGTTGCCGCTTTGTCTTTTTGACAGTGTCTTTTGCCTTGCAAAAACTTTGTAATTTAATGAGGTCCCATTTGTCTATTCTTGATCTTAGAGCATAAGCTATTGGAGTTCTGTTCAGGAAGTTCTCCCCTGTGCCCATATGTTCAAGGTTCTTCCCTAGTTTCCCTTCTATTAGTTTCAGTGTGTCTGGTTTTATGTGGAGATCTTTGATCCACTTAGAATTGAGCTTAGTGCAAGGAGATAAGGATGGGTCAATTTGCATTCTTCTGCATGTTGACCTCCAGCTGAGCCAGCACCATTTGTTGAAAAGGCTATCTTTTTTCCACTGGATGGTTTTAGCTCCTTTGTCAAAGATCAAGTGACCATAGGAGTGTGGATTCATTTCTGGGTATTCAATTCTGTTCCATTGATCTACATGCCTGTCACTGTACCAATACAATGCGGTTTTTAACACTATTGCTCTGTAGTACAGCTTGAGGTCCGGGATACTGATTCCCCCAGAGGTTCTTTTACTCTTGAGAATAGTTTTAGCTATTCTGGGTTTTCTGTTATTCCAGATGAATTTTTGAATTGCTCTTTCTAACTCTATGAAGAATTGAGTTGGGATTTTGATGGGGATTGCATTGAATCTGTGTATTACTTTTGGTAAGATGCTCATTTTTACTATATTAATCCTGCCAATCCATGAGCATGGCAGATTTCTCCATCTTCTGAGGTCTTCTTCAATTTCTTTCTTCAGAGACTTGAAGTTCTTGTCATACAGATCTTTCACTTGTTTGGTTAGAGTCACGCCAAGATACTTAATATGGTTTGTGGCTATCGTGAAGGGTATTATTTCTCTTACTTCTTTCTCAGCCTGCTTATCCTTTGAGTATAGGAAGGCTTCTGACTTGCTTGAGTTGATTTTATATCCGGCCACTTTGCTGAAGTCGTTTATCAGCTGTAGGAGTTCTCTGGTGGAGTTCTTTGGGTCGCTTATGTATACTATCATATCGTCTGCAAATAGTGATAGTTTGACTTCTTCCTTTCCAATGTGTATCCCTTTGACCTCTTTTTGTTGTCTAATTGCTCTAGCTAGAACTTCAAGTACTATATTGAAAAGATATGGAGAGAGAGGGCAGCCTTGTCTAGTCCCTGATTTTAGTGGGATTGCTTCAAGTTTCTCTCCATTTAGACTGATGCTGGCTACCGGTTTGCTGTAAATTGCTTTTACTATGTTTAGATATGGGCCTTGAATTCCTGATCTTTCCAAGACCTTTAGCATGAAAGGATACTGAATTTTGTCAAATGCTTTCTCAGCATCTAATGAGATGACCATGTGGTTTTTTTTTTGAGATTGTTTATGTAGTGGATTACATTGATGGATTTCCTTATATTGAACCATCTCTGCATCCCTGGGATGAAGCCTACTTGATCGTGGTGGATGATCGTTTTGATGTGTTCTTGGATTCGGTTGGCAAGAATTTTATTGAGTATTTTTGCATCGATATTCATAAGAGAGATTGGCCTGAGATCTCTTTCTTTGTCGGATCTTTGTGTGCTTTTGGTATTAGTGTAATTGTGGCTTCATAGAACGAGTTGGGTAGTGTTCCTTCTGTTTCTATTTTGTGGAACAGTTTGAAGAGTATTGGTGTTAGGTCTTCTTTGAAGGTCTGATAGAATTCTGCACTAAAACCATCTGGACCTGTGCTTTTTTTGGTTGGAAGACTTCCAATGACAACTTCTATTTCTTCAGGGCTTATAGGACGGTTTAGATGGTCTATTTGATCCTGATTTAATTTTGGTATTTGGTATCTGTCAAGGAAATTGTCCATTTCCTCAAGATTTTCTAGTTGTGTTGAATACAGGTTTTTGTAGTAGGATCTGATGATTTTTTGAATTTCCTCAGTTTCTGTTGTTATCTCTCCCTTTTCGTTTCTGATTTTATTAATTTGGATACTATCTGTGTGCCCTCTGGTTAGTCTGGCTAAGGGCTTATCTATCTTGTTGGTTTTCTCAAAGAACCAACTCCTCGTTTTGTTGATTCTTTGTATGGTTTTATTTGTTTCTACTTGATTGATTTCAGCCCTGAGTTTGATGATTTCCTGCCTTCTACTCCTCTTTGGTGTATTTGCTTCTTTTTGTTCCAGGGCTTTCAGGTGTGCCATTAAGCTGTTAGTGTATGCTGTCTCCCGTTTCTTTTTGGTGGCACTCAGGGCTATGAATTTTCCTCTTAGCACTGCTTTCATTGTGTCCCATAAATTAGGGTATGTTGTGCCTTCATTTTCATTAACTTTCAAAAAGTCTTTGATTTCTTTCTTTATTTCCACCTTGACCAAGTTATCATTGAGTAGAGCATTGTTCAGCCTCAATGTGTACGTGGGTTTTCTTTTGTTTTTGTTGCCATTGAAGACCACCCTTATTCCATAGTGATCTGATAGGAGGCATGGGATTATTTCTATCTTCTTGTATCTGTTGAGGTCTAATTTGTGACCAATTATATGGTCAATTTTGGAGAAGGTACCATGAGGAGCTGAGAAGAAGGTGTATTCTTTAGCTCTAGGATGAAATGTTCTATATATATCAGTTAGTTCCATTTGGTCCAAGGCTTCAATTAGATTCACTGTGTCCCTGTTTAGTTTCTGCTTTCCTGAACGATCCATTTCAGAGAGCGGGGTGTTGAAGTCACCCACTATTATTGTGTGCGGTGCGATGTGTGCTTTGAGTTTTAGTAAAGTTTCTTTTAAGAATGAGGGTGCCCTTGCATTTGGAGCATAGATATTCAGAATTGAGAGTTCTTCTTGGTGGATTTTTCCCTTGATCAGTATGTAGTGTCCTTCTGTGTCTTTTTTGATGACTTTAGGTTGAAAATCAATTTTATCCGATATTAGGATGGCTACTCCACCTCGTTTCTTGGGGCCATTTGCTTGTAAAATTGTTTTCCAGCCTTTTACTCTGAGGTAGTGTTTGTCTTTGACACTGAGGTGCGTTTCCTGCATGCAGCAGAATGCTGGGTCCTGTTTACGTATCCAGTCTGCTAGTCTATGTCTTTTAATTGGGGAATTGAGACCATTGATATTAAGAGAGATTAAGGCATAGTGATTATTGCCATCTGCCATTCTTGACGCTATCTTTATGTTTGAGTGGTTATCTACTTTTGGGTTTGATTCAAGAAGGTTATTATCTCATTTTTTCCAGGGTGTTGTTTCTCTCCCTGTATTGGTGGTTTCTACCTATTATCCGTTGCAGGGCTGGATTTGTGGAAAGATATTGTGACAATTTGGTTTTATCATGGAATATCTTGGTCTCTCCATCTATGGTGATTGAGAGTTTTGCTGGGTAGAGTAGTCTAGGCTGGCATTTGTGCTGTCTTAGTGTCTGCATGAGATCTGCCCAGGATCTTCTGGCTTTCATAGTCTCTGGTGAGAAGTCTGATGTGATTCGGATAGGTCTTCCTTTGTATGTTACTTGGCCCTTTTCTCTTACTGCTTTTAGTATTCTTTCTTTGTTTAGAACATTCGGTGTCTTGATTATTATGTGACGGGAGGTATTTCTGTTCTGGTCCAGTCTGTTTGGAGTTCTGTAGGCTTCTTGTACGTTCATCGGCATCTCTCTCTTTAAGTTAGGGAAGTTTTCCTCCATAATTTTGTTGAAGATGTTTACTGGCCCTTTAAGTTGCAAATCTTCACTCTCATCTATACCTATAATCCTTAGGTTTGGTCTTCTCATTGTGTCCTGGATTTCCTGGATGTTTTGGGTTACACGTTTTTTGCATTTTGCATTTTCTTTGACTGTTGAGTCGATGCTTTCTATGGAATCTTCAGCACCTGAGATTCTTTCTTCCATCTCTTGTATTCTATTGTTGATGTTTGCATCTATGACTCCTGATTTCTTCCCAAGGTTTTCTGTCTCCAAAGTTGTCTCCCTTTGTGATTTCTTAGTTGTTTCTACTTCCTTTTTTAGTTCCTGGATGGATTTGCTGAGATCCTTCACTTGTTTGTTTGTATTTTCCTGTATTTCTTTAAGGTATTTTTTCATTGCCTCTTTCAGGATTTCTTCCTGATGACCCACGTTCTCCTGCATTTCTCTGAGTGATTTTTGTGTTTCCTCCTCATGGGAATCCATCTGTTGATCCATTGTCTCCTGCATTTCTTTAAGCAGTTCTCGTGTTTCCTTTGTAAGGGCATCTAACCGTTGATTCATTTCTTTAAGCAATTTTTGTGTTGCCTCCTTATGGGCATCCGTCTGTTGACCCATATTCTTCTGCATTTCTTTATGCCAATTTTGTGATTCCTTTGTGAGTGCATTTACCCGTTGATTCATCTCGTTAAGCGATTTTTGTGTTGTCTCCTTGTGCGCCTCCATCTTTTGATCCATGTTCTCCCGCATTTCTCTAAGCGATTTTTGTGTTTCCTTTGTAAGGGCTTCTAACCGTTGATTCATGGTCTCCTGTAACTCTTTATGAGATTTATTTGTGTCCTTCTTGTGATCCTCTAATAGCATCATGAGAAGTGATTTTAAATCCAGATCTTGTCTTTCGGGTGTGGTGGGGAATCCAGGATTTGCTGCTGTTGGAGAGTTGGGTTCGGATGGTCCCACATTACTTTGATTTCTGTTAGTAACATTCCTACGTTTGCCTTTTGCCATCTGGATACCTCTGATGTTAGTTGGTCCTGCTGCCACTGGCTGTTGGCTGGACCTCCTGTGAGCCTGCAAAGCTATTTCTGCCCCCCCTGGATTGCCAGGATTCCCCTGGCACCGATTTCTCGGGCCTGCCTGCTCCTGAGTGACTTTGGAGCCCTAATGTGCCTTGCCCCAAGTGATCTTATATTGGGGAGGCCTTGCCCATCCAAAGGCTCAGCCTAGTGGATTCCTGGAGCAGAGGTCGCCAAAGGGAGGCTGGTAGGCTCCTGCCCTGTGCAGGGGTGAGTGATCTCTCCTGGGGGGGGAGGGGGCGTCCCTCTGCCAGGCAGAAGTCCCACAGCAGAGCTAGCACGCTGGTTGCTGCAGATCTGCCAAGCACTTGGGAGCTGCACACACACAAGCCGCCCGAGACCCAAGCGATATTAAGCCTGTCTGTCTGAGAACCTGGCTGTCCCAACTTCCCAGTCACTGGAGCAAAGATGGCGGAGTGCAATCTGCACACTCTCCGTGGCGCCGCTCACCCTGCAGACACGATGACCTGCAGATCTGGCACCCAGACGACCACAGCGCTGACCCGTTCTCGGGCACAGACGGAAGCCCCAACAGGCCGTGTCCCAAGTGATGTTATATTGGGGATAGGGAGCTTGGCGTACCTGTCTCTTCAGCGCAGTCTGCAGGAACAGAGGTCGCGGAAGGAAAGCTGGTAGGCTCCCGCCCAGTGACAATGGATTTTCTAAACTTTACTGCATCTCTGTGTCTTTGAGAGAACCCTGAATTGCTCTTATGGGAAAAATGTTAGCAGGATATAATGATGATATATAGCTTATATTATCTAGCCTAGTAAAAATCACATGAATTTTAGTTAATAAATATAATGAATTGTAGTTGAAAACTGAAAGAATTATTTATCATCTAAATGAATATGACTAGTGTATAATTAGAAATCCAAAACATGGAGAAAAATCTAAGTATTTAATTACTTGAATTCTATCATTAATATTAATATTAATAGCTAAGATCATACTTTAAAGCCATTGATAAAACTGAAGAATTCCAAGTGTCCATCAAGTTTCCTCCTGAGTCAGAAGACATATAAAACTATATGTGCTCATTTCTGAATAATTTGTCATGCACAACCAATTTGTGTAATGATTTAGAATTAATTTAACTTAGCTAATGAAATATGCACTTGAGATAAGAATGCACCTTACTTATAGGACAAGCTCCAAAAGCCCATAGCAGAAAACCTAAAAGTAAGTAGGTTTTCAATAAATACTTAGTGAATGAATAAACCTATAAATTTACACAGTTGTCCTGAGAAAGAATGCATGACACATTGTTTCTTAATTCCCCTAAGAATGATTTAGGAATCAAGTGGCCATAATATCACCAAAAGTTGTTAAATTCATTTTAAATATTATCACAAATTCCCCACTCTAATCTCAATGATGACCTTTTAAACCATGAAAAGCAATCTTGAAGTCAAAACCTTTCTTAATTCACTTATTTATTGATATACTCAAAAAATATTCTTGATTCTTCTCTATACTCCTATCCCCATCACTACTCTTAGTATTAAGTAGTCAAAACATAAAGTGAAAGATATAGCTTCTTTCTTATAGAAGTTTTAATTCTAAGGAGAAGACAAGAAATTAGTGCATTTGCAGAGTATGTAGGCTATTATAGTTTGAGTCCTCAGAGACTCATGTGTTGAAGGATTGGTTGAGAGCTAAGGGTACTGTGGAGAATGGATGACGTCATGAGTGCTCCAAGCTCATCGATGAGTTACTATATTGAGTTTGTAGATGCATGGCTATATTTTCTGGAAGTGGCTTACAGGCAGCAAAGCCTTGATGGGTATACTTTGCCTCTGAGATCTTTTCTTCTCTATTTTTGCTTCCTGGCTGTGTGAAGCATGTGACCTCTGTACCACATTTTCATGCACCATGACATTCTGCTTTCTCTCAGGCCTAATGGATGGAATCAACTGATTTTGGACTAGAACCTTGAAAACAATGAGCTAAAATAAATCCTCCCTCCATTAAGGTGGTCTCTGGTATTTGATCAGCCTGATAGAAAGCTGACAAATACACATTACATGTTGTTGTAGAGAAATATACCACACTAAACCTATGGTTCTGAGGCATAGTAGACATCACAGTCATACAGAAAGCTTTTTCAGATAGCTAAACCTAACTCAACAGTTTGGATTAAGTAGATCCAGAAAGGGTTCTGAGAACTTGTATTTTAAACTTTCCTGTGATCCAGGATCCTACTTTAAAAAATTTTGGCTTTAGATCAGGCAAGCCTTTAATCAGGCCAAGGTAAACCTTGTTATCATAATTATAAGGAGACAGGATAAGTTATTAAATTATTAATTTATGTACTTATATTTCTTCTTTCTTGCTTTTTAAAGGAGAGAGTTTGGTCTTTAGCAAATTTTGGCATATTTTGCAAAGTGTAGGGTAAATATTTGAGTTTAGAGTTGTTGGTTTTTTATTTTTAATGAACACTAAACATTGCATCTTAAGCAGCTTGTGCCAGATGTCCCAGTAAATAGATTGTTTTTAAGTTTCAGTAGGAAGAGAAATTTTGGCTAATCTAGAGAAATGTTTAGTCTACAACAAGAATTCTGTGATTAGATGGTTAGTTTGACTTAGTTAAGGTAATTTCCTAGGTACAGTTGATATTTGAAGAGACACATCAAAAGAAGATGGCCGTGGGCAAGAGAGCTCTGAGCCATGCTAGTCTCATTCCCAACACACAGGGATTGTAGAGCTCAGCAATCAGACTTGCAGGGACTGTACAAGCTGGAGAAATCATAGATCCTAAGTAATAAGTAATAAATGGACGGCATATTCGCCTCCAGTAATCTGATAAGTCATGAGCTTTGTCTAATAATCTGATGCCACAATAACATGGCATTTCTTGCTAGCTGAATGCAAGAAAGAACCATGAATAAGAATTTAAATACTAATTATAATGACTAAACATTATTTTTTATATAGCTAAGCTTTTGGACTCAGATTTATTCTTGTTTTAGTTCATGAGGATAAATATAAGAGAAATTTCAAAATGGTAAACTACCAATTCATATATATTTTCTATGAGTTTTGAGGAATAAGTCTAACAAAATTTCAGGGTCTGATAAGATAACTTAGTTGGCAAAGGCTCTCGCTGCTACACCCGATAAGCTTTCAGTCCCCAAAACACTTGTGGTAGAGAAAACTAACTTCTATTAGTTGTCCTCTGACCACACCCACACTGTAGCTCGGGCATGTATACACACACACACACACACACACACACACACACACACACACATGCTCACACACTAAATGAACAAATAAATGTAAAAGAAAAAGAATTTCAGATTTTATGTACAGTGCGTATTTGTTAGACTAAGCATATGGCTTAGTGAGGACACTAGGCTAGTGTGTTCCAGGCCTTTCTTTGAAATGACTATTAGGACATTGTCATGTCATCTAGGTACATGCACACTAAACACTCTCTTTAGAATTAGTGACACAGTGTCCTAGTAAAGAGACAGTGTAGTGTTCTGGTTGGCAGAAATGGTTCAGAAACTACCTATTTAGATTAAAGTATGACAAAACATCGTGACAGGACCCTGGTCAGATGATTAAACATTTTGTACCTAGCTTTGCATTTGAAAGATGAGCATATTATTAAATCTATATCTTGGGGTTGTCCTGAATATGTAATAAATTATTCCATGGTCCTAAAGTGCCAAAATTCACCATTAGTGACCTCATGAGCATTAGTCAGTTTGTGCATGTGACAATCACAAGACTGAGTTTTAAACAGACAGGAATGTGTCCTTTAGGGCTTATTCTCCTAGGAGGCTTAGAGATTTTAAAGAACCCAATAGAAGCCTAGAGTTTGTTAAATTGTGATCTCAGGAGTGACTAGCTTAGATTCCGTACACTTATTCAGCATACTATGAATGACAGTTTTAACACTAAAATTGAATTACGCTCAGGATATTTAGGCATTGGCTAGTTTCATTGCTCTTGGAATGTGGTTCTGTCTATTCATTTTTATCCTTCATGACTCAGGTTATAAAAATAGCTTTATCTGACCTAGGGGAAATCACAGAACACCTCTTACCTCCACTCAGCGTGTGAACCACAAAAACACGGGGTGGAGTTCCCTTGCTTATTTCATCATGTTAAACATATGTGTGTTTCATTTATCCTGGGATTATAGCTGACTCTCTTGGTTACAGCACACAGAGAATACTTTCCCCAAACAAGCTCTGGTTCTTGTAACTCACCATTTCTTTTTTGATTTTTTAATTCCTCTAGCAATTTGGAGTGGTCTGCTTGCTTGTGCTGTATCTGTTTCAGTCTTCAGTACTGAGTCACCTAATTTCAGAAATCTTTGCCTTTGCCTTAGGTATTAGAAGCAATCGGGCAGTCCCAAAAGGCCTTCCTGGAAACTTCCCAAAATATCTCAACTTTTATTTTGGTTTTAGTTTGGAAAAATTACAGGCAAGTTGGCCTTGAGTTCCTAATTTTGACTTGCCACCCAACTGAACAGTGCCTTAGAGATCTGTTATTAGAATCTTTGGCAGAAGTCTGTAGATACCTTAAGTTTCACACAACTAATTTGTCATATCAAGGCTCTTAAATTGCAACTTTTTATTTAAAGGAAAAACTTTCTGTGACCTATATTTAGGATGACTATTTTCTTTCATTCCCTTTTTATCTTAGCAATGAACTGTGATTCCCAGTGTAGAAATAAAAATAGGTATAACATTGGTTATTTGTTAAGTAAGGACATAGTAATTTAGAAGCTTATAGAATATTTGCCAATATATTTATTATACTTCTACAGAGAGAATTTACTGTTATATCACAAAAAAACCAAGTTCCATTTTCTTTTTTTAACACAGTTTTAAAAAGTACTTGTGGAAGGCAAACTGAGCTTCCCATTCCCCAGAGATCCCCAGATCTTAATCTTAGAACCAGTAGATCTCTTACTCCAAACATGTCCTAAATTAAAGATTTTGAATTGAGATTATCTTAGGTTCTCTTGCCCCATTTATTATAATCACAAGGAGACAGGAGAGTCAGAATCAGAGTTACCAGTTTAGAATGATCAACCCTTTCTCTGACTTCTTTAGTTTCCATTAGACTTATGACTTCTAGGACTGGAAGGCAATAAATTTGTGTAGTTTTAAGCTGCTAAGTTTGTTGTAATAAATTACAGGAGCAATATGAAACTAATATACTATGCAAGATCATCAAGTTGCCAGAAAACAGGTCAAGTGACCACAGCCACATGTCAGAAGCCAGTGTAGATTAACTATGTTGGCTCAGACCAGCAGAACCAATCAGGCTATCCACAGAAAACATGTACTATAATAATAAACAGTTCTTTATTATTGGGGGTGATTTTGAGGTTTTTGTTTTTACATATTGGGATGGTTTCTTATACATAAACAGCTACCTGACACATCTCTCCTTAAATTCAAAATCAAAAAGTAAAATAAAATAGAATTCACATTCAGTTATTTAAAAATAAATTTTGGGCTCCAGAGCTCCCAGGGACTAAACCACCAACCAAAGAATACACATGGAGGAACCCATGACTCCAGCTGTATACGTGGCAGAGGATGGCCTTGCCTGGCATCAATGGGAGGGGAAGTCCTGGGTTCTATGAAGGCTTGATGCTCCAGCATAGAGGGATGATAGGGCGGTGGGGCAGGAGTGGGTTGGTGAATGGGGGAGCACCCTAATGGAGGCAGGGGAGGGTGGATGGAGTGTAGGTGGTTTCCGGGGGGGGCAGACCAAGGGCGAGGATAATATTTGAAATGTAACTAAACAAAATAACCAATAAAAAAGAAAAATAAATAAATTTTGGGGCCAGTGACATGCCTCAGCTCATGGGTGTCTCACACCAAGCTTGATGACCTCAGATAGAGCCCTGGAACCCACATGGAGAGAACCAGCTCCTTCAAGTTAGCCTCTGACTTTACACATATTCTATGGTGCATCTACACTACATTACACACATACACACACATCCACAGAGAGAGAGAGAGAGAGAGAGAGAGAGAGAGAGAGAGAGAAACATGCAAGCACACACACCCTAATGTAAGAAAAAAAACCCCAGAAGTTTAAGAATTCTTTCAGACTCCTATGTAGTCTATTTGCTTCTGAAATTGTAAATGAAGGCTTGATCTATACATGTTTTAGTGCAGACTCACTACTGCTACCTGAACAGCAATGACCAAGACCCCACCACAGAAATCTGAGCTTGCTTCTGATTCTAGGGAGTTCACAATTCTATACCTACCTGCCTGTCTTGACCGTGTGACTCAAGTTAGCACATGGTAGAATCCATATTTTCAAAATAAAATGCAAATGAGAGTACTTAGCTTAGAGGACTGTCTTCAGGCTGAAAAGTTTATAAAAATTTTATGTTTACATGACATTCCAAAAGTACTCACTCCTATAAACTAAATAGCAAGGAGATGGGAGGAAAATAGATGGCTATATGAAAATTTGCAGTAGCGCTGCAGTGTAGATATTGTTATCATTGTAAAGGCCTATGTTGAAATTTCAGGTGTAAATTCTATTTTGTCTCACACAAGTAGTCAGTTGCTCCAGGTCTCCATCTGTGAATTTTTTTACCTTTCTTTACCAGGTGGCCTTGTTGTGTTTAAATTATTTGCATCAAGGCAGTTTTTGAAAGGCCAAATCCAGGGACTAGAGAGATGGTTTAATACTTAAGAATGCTGGCTGCTTGTCCAGAGGACACAGGTTCAATTCTCAGCACCTACGTGGTATATCACAACCATCTATAACTTCATTTCTTGGAATCAGTGAAGTCTTTAAAACACTAATACACATAAAAAAAATGTCAAATCCAGGGGTCCAGGGGCCCTGTAAGACATTTCAGTGTGAGGATCATTTATTGCTCTTATAGAGGGTCTATGTTCAGTTCTCAGCTCACAATAATCTATAACTTCAATTCCAGGGAATCTAATGCCTTCTTGGGGATTTTGAGGGCACTCCATGTGTATAGTACATATACATTCTAGCAAGAATTGATACGTACACATAAATAAAATTAAATGATTTTAACAAGGGTGGGGAGGAGGTATGGGATGTGGAACAGTCAGAGGGTGGACAGGGGATAAAATATGAAGTGTAAAAATATTAATTAATTAATTAACTAAAAAACAATTTTTTAAATCATTTTCTGCCTGAAATAAAGAAAAGATTTTTAACATCTAATTCCAGGGTTTCTCTGTGTATTCCTGGCTGTCCTGGAACTCACTCTGTAGTTCAAGACCAGGCTGGCCTTGAACTCAGAAATCTGCCTGCCTCTTGAGTGCTGGGATTAAAGGCATGCACCACCACAGCCCAGCAGCTTTCTTCTTTCTTATTGCTTCCCCATGCTCTCTCTTCTCAGGCTGTACTGACATTGACGTTTGTGGTCAGTATGTTAGGCTCTTAGCACTTCTGGAATCTTGGATTAGATAATTCTCATAGACCCTTTCCTTCAGTTTTATAACTAATTTCTTGATTGGTTACTTACATTTCTTCTAATATGTATGGGTCTTAGTGTTCTATTCCTGTGAGGAGACACCATGACCAAGGTAACATAAAAATAAAACATTTATTTGGGGCTTGCTTACTTATAGTTTCAGAAGCTAAGTCCATGGTTATCATGGAATGGTGGTAGGCAGTAAGGCAGGCAGACAGGCATGGTACTGAGAGCTTACTTCCTGATCTGTAGGCAGCAGGTAGAGAGATTAAGACTGGACCTGGTCTGGGCCTTTGAAACCTAACCTGCTCTAAAGGTGCCACAGTTCCTAATCCTTCCCAAAAAGTTCTACTAACTGAGACCAAGCATCCAAACATATGAGCCTATGGGGACCAATCTCATTTAAGCCACTGTAGTGTTTTCTTTAACTTTCTTATCTTCTTTCTCATTTCTCACTTTGGAAAGGTCATATTGTAGAATGTCTTCTCTCTGATTTAGGAGTTCCTCTCTTCTGGAAACTGTCCCAATCACAGGAGTACTCCCTTAAAGCTACATATTATTTTTTAATGTTATTGCCAAACCAACATCCTGCCCATTGCCCCAAGGTAGGCATCTAATATAAGGTGAATGTTCCATTTAATTCTGTCAACAATTTGGAGTTGTGAACAACAAGTTCTAGATCCCAGAAGGAGATGGATCCGAAGCAGGTTGACAATTCTCTAAAGCAGTGACTTAGCATGTAAGGTATTCTGTGATAGCCTTCAATGCCCTCTTCTTTCCTCCTAAACTAGTCAGATCTGGCTCTTACAACTACTGGATTGTCATCTCTATAGATATAGCTTAAGAATTCATTATTACTCACTTATTAACACCTTGGTATTTCAGAAGTGTTATAGGATAGACATTCATTTATTCTAGCTTTAATTTCTTAAATCCCTTTTTATGTTTTGCAGACTATTAATATAACATCTCCTTAATGATTATTCCTTTGAAATAAGTCAACATAAGGCAAATCTGTTTACAGAGACTCTGCATGGGTCAAGGCCACAGCTTCTTTTGTGCTTTTCTCTACTTAGCTAAATCATCTCTTTGGAATGTCAGAAGAGGACATTCAATCCTTTGTTAAGAGACTTGACCAACCTCAATTATTTTATCCTGCCTATGTATGCTGAAAAATTCCAGAGAACAATAGACAGAATCACATGGGATTTTGGCTTGAACCAAATAAAACCAGTGTGGAATGCACAAAATAAAGATAGTGTGTCAGAGTGGTAAACTAAATGTCACAACTATGGAACATAATCATTTTACTATGAAGTTTGTTCTTATTAAATGTCCTACGTATTGTGTATTCTATATACTATATGAGCTTTCTTTGGTTAGTAGAAATAAGGATCTTGATGCCACAAATCATAATTCCTGTTACACAATATATAGTTCATTTGCATTCTACTAATATAGTCTTCTGATTTCCTATAAAATATTAATACTAACTACCTCTGTTAGGTAATTTTTGGTCCAGTTTGGATTCTATAGCTATCAATTCTCTGATACTCTCACTGGACATCCATTTACTATTTTCCACACCACTGCAGTAATTTCTAAGCTTGAAATTTGGAATATCCTTAGCATGTAAACTATTAAATATGATAAAACCAAGACTTTGTTTGCATCCACAAACTAGGATTACTTAGAGTTTAGAATCTTCAAGGTTGGCTGGGACCTCAGTAGTGCCTGATAACCTTTCCATTTTATAACAGCTTTATAAACTTTTATTTCTTGGGGAATAACTTGAAGATTGACAGGAGAAAGAGATCACCACATTTCCTGATCCTAGAGCACAAAACTGCACACGGCAAAATCCACTCTTCTTTTCTGTCTATGTAAAGTCCGTCAGTGTCTACAAGCTGGATGCTATGTATGGATGAATCTTCCCTCAGATTCTTCCATTTATAGTTGGTTTCATTAACATTCAACTGGAAAATATAATGTTAAATGAATTAAGTCTGTCGCAGAAAGATGCCTATCGCAAGTTTTCTCTCATTTGAGGGCTCTACATGTTATAAATGCATAATGTCGTGTGTGTACAGACAACATGAAAATAGAAGTGAAACTGAGGAGAAAAGGGGATCAATGAGAGGGGTGAGATGGGGGAATAATCAGCTATGGGGAGGGATGTGCTCAATGTACTCTATAAACTTGGATTAAAAATAAATTCCCAAACAAACAGATGAATCCATCTACACACACACAGGTATCTTGGTTTTCCTGACAAGGATTTTCTGACCTATTGTTGAGAACATGAGATAGAAAATGTTCAGGAATACATGGACTCCAAAGCAGCTGTTCGGAACATATTTGTACTGGAGGCCTGGAACGGCTCAAGAGAATTCTAGTTACTGGTCCCTTGCTATCTCTTACCTTTCTCTGGAAGCTTTATGAGGATGTGATCAATCCAGATCCTTTGATCCTCAAGGCTAGACCAACTGGATGGACCAGCTGATTATCTTTTCCATGACTTACCCCAACTTCTTCTGTCATAAGTTCATGAATTTTATTCTTAGAATTCATGAGATAAATATTCTGGAGCCTACTGACTCTAGAGGCTTTGTGTGACATGTCTGGAATCCTGACTCCTGAGTTTAAGCCAACCCAAGCACCAAGAAAGACCCTCAAAGACTTCTAAAAATTTCCCATTAAATAGAACACTGAGCATCAACTTCATCTGTTTTAGGTTCCAATTTTGTCATCATCCTTGGTAGCAAGGCAATAACATTTCCGGCTGGCTGGAATTATTTTAGTACTCAAGAGTTAGGCCCTCTCTTCCAGTGTGATTCTACAATCTAAGACAGTATCTAGAATCACTCTGTCTAAGATACAAAAATTATACTCTCTGCTACACATTTGCACTGTCTTCTCATAAAAGCCAATGTTATTGTACTTGCCTGTAAGCTCTGTGATTGTTGGATTACAAGTTCCCCTTTAGCCTCTCGATCTGTATTGTTTCTCATCTATCCCCCTTAGACCAAACCCAGAAGAGTATTAGTCACTTTTGTCTGGCTTGTCCTTTCCTTATTTCTGGCTCAAATGTTTTGTTCTCTCTGAGTATGCCTTATCTATCTCTCTGTTCAAAATTGCTTTATATCTTTCTATATCTTCCTTTTTTCCTATTTTAGCTTTCCTTTTTTTTTCTATTTTAGCATTCTTGTTAGTGCTTCCTACCACCTAAAGTTCTGTATAAACATTTCATTTGCTCATTGTCTGTCTTCTTTCACAAGAATTGAACTTTTAAAAAATGACTTTTTCAGTCACTGCAGGACTAGGCATATCCTCTCCCACTGAGGCCAGACAATATGGCACAGTTAGGGGAATGGGATCTACAGGCAGGCAACAAATGCAAGGATATCTCCCCTTCTAGTTGTTGGGGGACCCATATGAAGACCAAGCTGCCCATCTGCTACATATGGGTGGGGCCCTTTGGTGATTCAGTCTTTGGGAGCCCCCAAGGGTTCAGGTTATTTGATTCTGTTGGTACCAGGGGGATGTGATACCCAGAGAGTCTCCTCCTTCTTGAGAAGTGGAGGGGGAAATGGAGGAACTTGGAGGAGAGAGATATTGGGAGGTAAAGTGAATAAATAAATTAATTAACTGAAAAAAAATAACCCAGAGTCACATCACTCAAAAAAAAATTGAGTTTTTCTTCTGGTGATCAATGATGGAGTAAATTCTTCTAAAGCAAGTAGCATTGCAGAGACAAAACTGTTGTTGGGCAATGAAACTGAAGCACAGTCCTGAAAACTCCCCTGCATGGCAATCTGCTCTTATGCCTCACCCAGTGCTCACACACTATTCTGCAGAGCAGACAGACCTGATTAGGGGTAGGCGGATTCCCTGTCAGCCTAGGGGTGGGGAAACGCACCTGGATCCTACCCTTTGCTTCTTTTCAATGAAATTTTCCCCTTTCTTTCTCTTTGCTCTCTCTTCCCTGGAGATGCAGAGTCACTGAAAGGTTGGCAAGTGTACCAGGCAAACCTGGCAAGTGTAATCCCACCCACTCCCAGTTGCCTGTGTGTCTGCAGAGAATCTGCTCTGGTAGACCATGTGGAAAGTTGCTGGCGGAGGCATTGGACTGCCTTTCCCCCACAGACTGAGGGGGTGAGCGCATTTGCTTCTTTGGAAGTCTGTTTCTGTGCTTCTCCAGCTGCCCTCCTTGGATCTCCTTTTGCATTACTCTGTTGGGCTTCAGCCTTAGTTTAGAACTTACGGGAGAAAGTAACTAGTCACCTAAGAGTCTCCTCACATGATAGTGGTATTTTCCACAAACCCATCTTACACAGGTGCTTAGAAGCTACATTTTCTGAGGAGCAGTCAGTCATTTGGGTCCTCCCAGCAGCTAGAAGCAGAAGGAAATCAGGTATCTTTTCACTCATGTTGTGTTTCCCACTTAGCTCTTTATAGGTGTATTAATTCCTCAATGGCTATCTCTCTATAAACTGGTGATGCTTATTGTCTTAGTTAGGGTTTTATTGCTATGAATAGACACCATGACCAAGGCTACTCTTATAAGAACAACATTTAATTGGGGCTGACTTACAGGTTCACAGATTCAGTTCATTAACTTCAAGGATGGAGCAAGGCAACATCCAGGCAAGCATGGTGCAGGAGGAGCTGAGAGTTCTACATCTTCATCTGAAGGCTGCTAGCGGAATACTGGCTTCTAGGCAGAGAGGATGAGGGTCTTAAAGCCTACACCCACAGTGACACACCTACTATCAACAGGGCTGCACCTACTTCAACAGAGCCACACCTTCTAACAATGCTACTCCCTGGATCGAGCATGTAGAAACCATCACACTCATCCTATAGCATTCTCTTTCAAGGCAGAAGAGAAGAGCCTTTTCCTGTACCTTCAGTTATTCTATATTCCAGGAACACAAAATCCTCACAGGACAATCCCTACGAGCAGGAATCTTTATCTTCTTTTTAATTTTCTTTTTTGAATTTATTTTTATTCACTTTACATCCCAATGTCAACTGCTCCTCTCTTCCAAGTCCTCCCCTTTCACAGGTCTCTTTCCATTTCCCCATCTCCTTCTTCTGTGAGAAGGGGAAACCCCACCCAGCATCACCCCTTTTCCACTCTTTCCCCCACCTGTACATCAGTCAATCACTGCAGGACAAGGCACATCCTCTTTCACTGAGACCAGTCAAGGCAGCCCAGTTAGAGGAACAGGTTCCAAGGCAGGCAACAGATTCAGGAATATCCCCACTCCACTTGTTGGGGAATCCTCATGAATTCAAGCTGCACATCTACTACATTTATGGGGGCCCCTAGGTCCAGCCCATGCTCACTCTTGGATTGATAGTTCATACTCAAGGAGCCCCCAAGGATCCAGGTTAGTTGACTTTGTTGGTCTTCCTGTGGAGTTATTATCTTATAGAAACAAGGCGATGACCATCAAGCGATGACAGCATGATCATTTATTCTTACTACCTGTGGAACTGGAGCAGAGACGGTGAGCTAATAGATCATACTTTGCCTCATACTGATTTATCATGCATGCGCTTTTTACGTTTCCCCTACTCTTTTTCACCGTATCCCACCTCTGTTTAAAGTTATGCTCACATCAGTGTCCCAAACTAGACCCCTTTCTTTGTTCACCTTTCATTATATCATTACATTCCACATTCATCACACCAGTTTTCTCTGATTTTTACCACTACTCATCTTGTTAATTGATGTATAGGGCTGAGCCTAGGCTGTTGGTACTCTCAGACTAGGCTTTTTGGTCCAAAACTCTTAGTAGCAACTTTTTGGAGGGGGGCAATCTGTACCAGATTGTCCTAGAACTTGCAATGTAGAACAGTGTGACCTAGAATTCAAAGATCCATTTTTCTTTGGCCCCTGAGTGTTGGAATTAGTGGAATGTGTCGGCATGCCCAGCTTCTTTTGACACTAGTGGAGATTACCATTTCATAAACAGGTTGTTCTGCCTGTGGTTGCTAGTTTTTGATTCCTTTGAATTGAGTTGCAACCACTCTTAGAATTATTGCACTGTCTGAAGAGACAAATGTATAGCCCTCTGTGATTATATTTACCACATCCAGTGCAAAGTGAAGGATTCAGCTAGAATTTCTGTGGTTACATATATGTGTGTGTCCTATTTCAAAGTATAGATAAAAAACTACAGAACATGCTATCATCGAAAAATATAAAATTAAGATTACAGATAAGTTTAAGGGAAATCCTGTTTTTTTTTCCTTAGGAAAATCAAATCTTATATAATACTATATGAGTGTCTACTATTTTAATTTTTTCACAGTTTCAATTAAAAAATAATCAAGTCTCTTCAAACTCTAGATTTTTAAATCATTATAATAATGGAATTAGGTTCAGAATTCATAACAAATGAAAACTTTTTTTCCTTGGGGTTTTATGACTATGTCATAGTCATAAAATTCACTTTACAGTATTCACTTGAGACTATTAAATGTTACACTGTTTTATAGACAATTCCAATCAGTATGCTGATTTACACATAAGGGAAATGTTGAATCATTACAGTTTAGAAGGAGAGGGTCTGGCACAGTTAAAAGCTGAATCTGTAAGGTCTAGCCAGCTTCATTTTATAAAGATTTACTAACTACCAAGCATGAAGCATGGGGCTAAAACATGGAGACGCCCAAAAGATAATCAGAGTCAGTGTCCATGTCTCTTCCACTTAACTTGGGAAGAAAGACATGAATTCAATTGATTAACTATGTGCTTCACTTCTCCAACTTGGGTGTAGCTTGCTCAGGTATTGGCCAAATATATTAGAGCTATGTTTGAGTTTCAGAATACTGAAGTTTTGGCTGGCAAATGTTCTGAAGGATCCAGGATTGGTTCAAATTACATGGTAAGTAAAACCCAAACTCTAACACAAAATGTCCTTGGAGAATTGCAAGATCTATTATTTTGAGATGTCAACTTTAATCACCGTAAATTAAAATTTCTGGAACTAACAGTCTGGTAGTCACTAGGACGAGGTATAGAATGAGAACAAGATGAAATAAAATGAGAAGATTCATAGCCATTGCAACAAGAGCAGGATGGCCAGCTGGTGACTCATTTATAGTGGCTACAGGCTGTATAAATTCTAAGTGTAATGTCTGAGTTAGAGAAACACCAGTAAGCACCAGATTATCAAGGTACAAAGAAAGACGTAGATTCTATGAAATCATGTAAGTTAGTTACTATTTTTGGCAGTCTCATGTTTGGAGCTTCGTGCATGGGAATTCTCCCAGAAGCAGCAAAAGGGGGAAGGGGAAGAAGCATAAACATACCCATGCACACTCAAACTTGTATTTGCTCTTTTAATATCACAAAGATCTGAGGGTAAACCAGATCTTCTGGATGTATTAGAAATGAGAGAGGGGGGAGTTTCCAAAGTCAGATCTATAACATTTCAAAAGAACTGGTTGTATAGTAGCAAAAGTTGTGAAGGGAAAGCTGGTATACCAAATGAATCCTACAATAAAGATTATGAGAAAGAAATATAAACAACCCCAAATGTGAAAAAAACAAAAACAAACGAACAAACAAGCAACCCAGTTGAATGATGGAGAAAAATTCTGGGCTAGGCAGATAGCAACCTGAGTCATGGTTCATTTATTTAGTACTTTTCTAGTCTCTGGTAAGTCAAATAATGTGAGTGTCAATGGTAAATCTGAAATTATGATCCATATCTAATAACGTGAATATAAAGGTTAGAAGATTTTTCTGGTCTATAATTAGTTAATTATTAATGACTTTTGCAAGGTTTGGCATTTCAGTAGTGAAAACGGGAAGCTAAAATTATGATTAAGGGGAAATAAAAATCATAAACCTATACTATCAATACCTCTGATATAAGAAAGGAAATCAAAAAAAGAGAAAGGAGGGGTCAGAAGATATCTAGATTATAGCAGTAGATTAAATTTACGTTCACTTTTCCAAGATAAGAAAGATCTGTAAACATAAGGATACTTGGTAAAAATAACCGGCATGAAGAAAAACATATAGAAAAAGTATAAAAAAAGAACATAAATCAACATGTAATTTAATGCTTAGCAAGAAGACCATTTCTCCTTCAAAACTAAAGATAAGGCAAGATCTAGAGCTAGCAATATGCTGTAGACAGGTTCCTGGATTTCTTCCACACTTGTATCAGGTACTGACTTTTTGGTTTTTACTATGCTCAAGTATTCTAAGACTATTAGTGGCTTCTATTCAGTTACTTTTCCAAGAAAACTTTCTTCCTTTGATTCTCATGTGTTGAGAAATTTGAATCCACCAACACAGCTGCTCTGACAAGATACAATATCCAAAGACCTAGATTTGGCTCATCCAGCTGGAATACAGACATGCCTTTAATCCCAGGAGACAGAGGAAAGCAGATCTCTGAGTTCAAGGCCATCGTGTTATAGAGCAAGTTTCAGGTAAAGGAAAACTTAAGTCTAGGGGTGGTAGTATTAGCCTTTAATCCAGCATGCAGGAGACAGAGGCATGCCGTTCTCTGAGTGCTAGTCAGTTGGTTGATTTCAGTGCAGTGAAGCTGGTTTGTCACTTGGGAGTTTAGTCAGTTGGGTTGAGTTTTACAGATTTGGGCTGAAGAGAGAACAAGTTAGACACAAGTGAAGACAGGACAAGCCAGAGGATGAGGAGCCAGAAGATCAGAACAGATTGCTGGAGTGTATGACTCTCCAAGCAGAGCAATTCAGTCAGAGGCTGAGAGAAGCCAGACTGAATCTGCAAACTTGGAGAGGAATTGGAGCGAGAACACATGACTTGAACCAGCCAGCTAGGTTCAGAAAGAGCTAGAAAAGGTGAGTTTATTCATCAGTAAGCCTCTGAGACATTTATATTGGTGAATAAAAGTTATGTTTACACTCATGAAATGATTCTCTCTGGATTCTCACCCTTACTTCATCTTTTTAGTATTCTCCATCTGGCTACCTCCTACCTGCTGGTCTTGGCTTGGCTCTTCTCTTCCCATACGCTTTGTGAAGACTCTTAGTCTCTTGGCTTCCATTTGAACTTGAATGTTGGTAACCTCCAAGGAAAGTCCCTTGGTAAATTCTATTCTAGAACTCTGGCATCTCCTGGCTGAGCTAGCTATGTAATCCAGATTTCCATTATTTTAACTAGTTATATTTTGTTTGTTTATTTTTATTTTTTGCTTTGTTTTAATTATGAGGCAAATTTCATGTAGTACAAGATTATTCTGGACTTGCCTGTAGCTGGAGTTAGTCTTGAACTACTAAACATACTGATTTTGTCCTCATGTGTTGGCATTATAGGTACCACCACACCTTGTGAAAGAATCAATTCATAAAAATAAAATGTTCACACATCTAAGATTAACCCTCTCTATGTAAGTTCTAGTTCAACTATGCCCACCTAGTAAGACTGATAAGAGAGGGTAAGAAAGAGCGAAGGTTATTTATCTTAATTTGCAAGTTCTGGTCCATGGCTAGATAGTCTTGTTGCTTTGGGAAAGTAGGAGGTAGCATACTCCAGCAGGAAACAAGTAGCAGAAAAAAACCAGCTCACCTCACAATGTAGAAAGAAAATGGGATGATGAAAGACCAATAGCTTTCTAATCTTCTTCAAAGATGTATCTACAGTGACAAAAGGACCTCTACCCTCTTAAAAATTACATCTCCTGCACAGCACCACCAGAAGGACAAGTCCTTGAACTCAGGAGATATTTAGGGAACAATTAAGTTCCAACCTATAGCTATCATGAGCCAAGACAGAACTCATACCCTCTCAAAAGATGTTCTTATCTGACTCAGCACATCCCCAGCAAGATAGGATTTACTGGGGCTGCTGGTAAGATCAACAGTAGCCTCAATGGTTACTGCTTTACCTTTCAAGAAGCATCTCAGGTTACATTATAACTTCCCTAACATGGATTATAACCAGCCAGTGAGTAGAATTACAACACAAAGGCCCAGTCATTGTGTCCCTTGTTCAGGGCAACTCTTAACAGGCTCTCTACACTCCAGAGCTTGTGAGTTGACCAAGGCTTTGTTGGACTAACCTTGAGGTTTATATTCTGCATGACTCTGATTCTACAATTTTCCTTCTGTTGAATATCATCTCTAATTAAAATCCAACTGCCAAATTTCTGTTTCAGTATCTATTTCCAGACAATGCAGTTACAACCTACCAGTTATTAGTTGTATTTCAAACCAGAAATCCACATGCCATATCTCCCTTACCCTTTCATTCACCCGCTATTAAAAAACCTGACAATTCTTTCTCCTATTTATTCCTCTGGGTTTCCAGTTACTTCATCTACTGTTCTCATCTTGCTTCCAATGTTCTGTTTAATTTGCACATCTGTGGTAATCCTGTTCTAATAAACTTGAAGGTTACAAATTTCACTCACGCAGCAGATAAAGAAAAATGATTGTTCTCATCCTCACCAAACTGCAACCTTACAAATCTCGCTCCTCTAACTGTCTATTCCTGAAAGAGACACTGCTGCAGGTTGCTGCTCTTTGCTTAGAATTTTAATTTTATTCAACAGACATTTAGATGCCAAATCTTACTCAACCTGGTATACAAGTTCAAAACTAAACTCAGAACTCAGCAATATATAAGAAAGCTCATGAAATTTGACATAATAGAAACTCTGTAAATGTTTGGACATTTAACAAATGAGTATTGCTGAGGAAGTTAAGATGCAAACAATATCTAGTGTTGTTGTCATTTGAACTTATAGGTCAGTACTTGTGGCTTGTGGAGTGCTTGTCTATGAAAAGACTTAAAGACACCACTTTTAGCTCATAAAGTTGCCCTTTGTGGTCCTTTCATTATGCTTCATTGTGGGAAATTAGCTGTAATGTCCCGACTGAAATGATTTAGTGGAAGTTGTTTAGGTCAGTGGGGAAAGAGAACAGACTGCTACCACAGCTCATTCCTTATATCTGTAGCTTTAGCCTGCTGGGATTGAAAAGGTTATGCGGCACAGACAATTGTGGTCAAGGAGTAACTAAAACAAATTTGGGGTCTATCTTTGTGATGAAATGTGGTTTGGTATTAAACTAAAATCTTCATTCCCAGAGATTGACTAAAATGATCATTGGAAAAGAATCCCATATGGTTAAATTTATGCCCTGAAAGCATTCCACCTAAAAATCCTGTCTGCAACATCTCCCTTTGATTGAGATTTGGATACATTTTCATTCATTTTAAACCTTTCCATCTTGGAATCACCTAGTCTAAGATTCTCAGATCAATGGCAAGTGAACTGTGGGCCAAAGTTACTGCTTCTCTTATGTAAATAGTTCTTTTTAATTATAGGATTTCCACTGAAAAGTGGGTCTCTGTGGTCAAGATGTTTTCATTTTAGGATTGTGCAACAATTGGTTTGTGATTTTTGCCACAGAACCTGGTCTTTTCCTCTCTCCCTTGTATTCCTTGTAGTTTCTCTTTGCTGAGGTCATCTGGAAAGCAGTGACAGGCTTATAGGCAAGTGTATGTTGGTCTTTTGTTGGCTTGGAGTGTTTAAAAAAGGGACATTGACATAGATTACTACCTATTGCTTTGAGATTCAATTCTACTCAACAAACAATTGAGGGGTAGTCACTGTGAGCCATCACTGAAAATGCCTATGCTTTCACTTTTCTAAGAAGTTGTGCCTGGGAGTGGGCAGAGACTGAAAGGCATCCTAATCACTGTGCTAAGTGCTGTAAGGACAAGCAAAAGGACCTTGAAAAGCACTAACTGCAATCTGACTCTACACTGATGGTATAGGGCTTCTTTCTGACTGGGTGACATCAGTTCTTAGAAGAGCAGTGGTAACTGGCCGTCAAAGAGACAGAGGTGTGAGAGTGTATAGGAAGAAAGGATCCTTCTCAGGAGGCAGGGCTCTGTGAAATGGAGGAATTCTATGGACCTTAGGAGGCAAGAGCAAAAGAGAGTAATGACCAAAGTCAATATTGGTGGAATAAATGATTCTATTACAAGCATTTGCAATCTTTAAACCCTAAATTTCAAGTGTTCTACATTCTTGTGAGTATAGTCATTTTTTTTTTTCTGAGTGAGATCAAATATAGCAGTATACAATGTAAGGAGCAGATGATAACAAAACACATTTTAAAAGGTAGATAGACCCAGAGGGAGGATTTGAGAGACAGAGTCTTAGTCTAGTTAGAGAAAGAAGAGGGGAGAAAGAACAGAAGTAGTAGTGGAGAGGGAGAAAAGAGGAAATATTGTAAGAAACAGAGGACACACCAGCATGTAAATATGCATGAAAGAAAGTGCTGCAACAGAGAGATCAGGAGTCCTGGAGAAAAGATTACACCTATATATTTCGTTATTTACCCCTCTTGTCAATTCCCCTATTCATTAGGTACAAATTTCTAGAGAAAATGAATTACAGTGGGGAAAGCCAGGTTGAGAGACCCCAGAATCTGAAACTGCCTTCTTCCATGGTGATAAACATTCTGTGGCAGAAACAGGGTCATTTGCATGTAAAAATAATAATTTCATTGTGCAAGTAATATATATGTATATGTAATATGTGTATATATATGTATATGCATGTATGTATGTGTATATGTGTATGTGTATATGTATGTATATATATGAGTGAATTAATCATTATGCACACACCACAGTCACAGGAATAGTGCGATCTAATGGGGCAATCTTTGTTTCAACTGGGAGATAGTATTAAAATAATGAGTGAAAAAAAGTGGTACTATGAAACTCTGAATATGCAAATAGGCTTCCAGGAAAAGATAAGTAGAGAGGAGTGACCCTATCCCATCATCACCAACAATAACATACCCAGGAACAAGAGGATCATATAAAGTAAAACTAAGAAACAAGGTCTTCATCTCAAAGATTTCTATATTATCACTATTAATATAGAAACTCAGATTTAGATGTGGAAGAAGAAAATAGCTCAACTCATAGAAAGATTACATGGTCATCTCAAAGAATGAGAAATGGAGGCACTTTAAAGTGTATATATTTATAGTTAGAAGTAGTCTTAGAGACACTAGCAATTGTCTCTGTGTGTGCACTGATATCAATATTTAAAGATAAAATAGTGGCAACCTCTAAAGGAGAGCAAAGGTTTAGAAACAACCTCCCTACTGAGATCGTAGCTGTACTATTTGCATCAGAGGCAGATAGAGAAGCACATAGCCCTGGAAAAACTATTCTCAGCAATGTCTGATTCCAGAGAATGGTTTTGCATCACACAAGTAAATATTAATGTCCACTGGAGCATTAAACACCTATAAGAATATACCATGCTATTGGACTAGGCATAGGAAATAAGTAAACATTTTCATTTGCAAAATGAAAACAGAAGCACCAACTAAATGCATATGGCTTGCCTCTGTGTTAATGAGAAGATGATGAAAGGAAGAAAAAGAACTTCATGATAAAGTATTGAAGCAATAAAGCAAATAGACTTTCCAGATATAGTACTAGTTGTATTACTTGCTCATATTAAATGGGTCCATTAATTAAAAGTTCTGGTTATAGATAGTTCCAATGAGACATCGTAATATAAATTTTATATGTTATCAGATAATCAGAGGCAATATACAGTTCAATAACTATTAGCACAGTAAGGATAATTTACTTGATAGACAGCTCACCATAAGGGAGTTATGGGTATGTGCATGTTTAGTTTCATTGACACAAATATCTTGCCATGTTCTCTAAAACATTTCAAATACAACCTAATTGTGAAGGAGCAGACAATAAATTTCTAGAGTTTGAATAGTGTTTTCATTGGGTCATCTTTATCTTAATAGCCAAGATTTCCTTTAAGGCTGTACATGGGACAACAGTTTTATAATTAAAGGACAGCTCTCTTTTATCAATTTTCTATATAAAATCATGTTAATGTGTCCCTATGACAACTTCTACTGTTCATCATCTCCATGTTGAGAGACAGGAGATTGTAAAACAGAAATGCATGAACAGACTTGATAATGAATGTTGTGGTTATATCCCATCTCTTTGCATACATTTAAAAACATCAAGATTTCCAAGGTTTTATAGCTTAAAACCAACCAACCAACCAGCCAAACAAACAAACAGTCAACCAACTAATCTGAATTCAACCCAAACATCATATTTGTTTACCACATGAGGGAATGTAGCATCACATGTAATTCATCCCCAGTGGCATTTCTTAATAAAAATAATGAACTCAGGTCATTTTGCACCATTAACTCCTATGATTTAGTTTTATTTTCTAATACAACTTTGATTCATCTGTAATGGGATTCTTACATCATTTATATAAAATATCAAGTTTCATCCTGCACTCACAGATTCAATGCCTGTTTCTCAAACTAGTAGTTGCTGAGAGATCAAATTGATGGGTGTGTGTGCCTGTGTGTTTGTGTGCACTTACACGCATGCAATGAAAGAGTTTGGAAGTTTTACAAAGTGGCCATGATCACAGTCGCTAGAACTGAGAAGAATATGTAATATGTAAACACTATTGTTATTGCTCCTCTTACTCTCAATAATATATAATTTTTATTTAAATAATCTTCTCTTTAATGTAGCAAAAAGAAAAGAGCTAAAGTTACCTCTGCCTTGAAATTCATCCTCTGGACATGTGTCTCAGTTTTTGCACAGCTAGGAACTTAAACAGTTTGTCCTTGTGGGATTTCCTCAGGATAAAGTCAATGGTCTCAGACTCTTCAATGAGCAGGGAGAAGGGGGCAGATCTCCAGGAACTTTGTTTCCTCGCCCTTGATGAAAGGCTCAGCATGGTGATATATCCACTCACTGGTCCTCACCTTATCCCTGTGGGTCTCTTGTCTCTTTGAACCTCTGGCTACATGTGCCTTGTCCTTCACTTAGTGTTTGTGTGGAGCAGATTTTTGACATACTTGATTGCGGTGTTAAAACTGACCCCTGTTGTTGAATTAGGGAAGGTTGAAAGAAGCTGAGGAGAAGGGCAATCCTGTAGCAGGACCAGCAGTCTCATTTAATCAGGACCGCCGAGATCTTTTAAACCCTGAACCACCAAACAGGCAACATACAGCTGGTACTGATATGAGGCCCCGAACACACATACAGTAGAGGATTGCCAGGTCTGTGTTCATTCAGAGATGATGCACCTAACCCTCAAGAGACTGGAGGCCCCAGGGAGTTTAGAGGTCAGGTGGGGTGATGGGTGAGGACATACACGTGGAGTCAGGGGAGTGGGAAGGAGTTACAGGATGTGGAACAGTTAGAGGGTGGATGGGGGTTGGGGGGAATTAAAATATGGAGTATAAAAATAAATAAATTAATTAAAAAAAACTGGCTTCAAGATACTTGCTGGGATAGGAGATCACTTATCAGTGTCACAGTACTGAATCCATTGATACTTCTTAGGGGTTTGAATTTCACCAGTTCATTTTTGAAAACAATATTACTTTTATCCTCACTAGATTGCTATGGAAAAGACTTCAATAAGTGGAATTCCAGTTCCTTAGGTGTGTCGTTGTTTAATTCAGTTTCCCTTAGTGTACATATTTTATAAAAATAACACTCCTTGTTATTATTCATTCTTGGAAAAGTATTTGTAGTTAATCCATCTTCCCACCCACTCCATCACAGCCTTATACTTTCTCCTCCTGAAAGTGCACATCTGGTATATCTCCTCCTAGTGCTGAGACGAATGCAGTCATCTGACTCATTTTATGACACTAGTGATTTTCCTGCAGAGGGATAACTGTTGATTAAATATTTTCCACTCTCTCCACACTTTCTGGTCCTGAAGCTCTTGTTTCCCTGACTTGAAGCAAAAAATATTACTTGGTTAAGGATCCATACTCTATTTCAAACCAGTTCGCCACTAAATTTTGGAATATCATTTAAAAAGCAAACTTCCAATGTTTGAATATTATTCACATGTCAAAAATGAGTCAGGCGCCTTGTTAGTTAGGTGATGATTTTACAGGACATCTTTTAAATTAGGATTTTTTGTTACCTTACTCTTTTAGAAATTACTTTTATATTTTTAGAATATAATTGCATAATTTCCCCCTTTTCCTTTCCTTCCTCCAAATCCTCCAATAAACTTCTCCTTCCTCTCTTTCAAACTCATGGCTTCTTTTCTCAGTTGTCACATGAATATATGTGTATGTACATTCCTAAAAGCGTGAGTAAATCTGCACAGTCTGTATGCTACTTGTAGGTACTTTACTATACTCTTTGTAGACATGCAATATCTACAGTTATTTCTACACAATGTTGAATATACTGTGCTCACTCTCTATATCCACGTATAAATACATAAAAACAAATTTGAGTTATTTGTAACATTTGTATTTTCCACTTTGAGAAACTATGTCTGTTAGTTGTTGTCTAAATAATGGTCCTTGGTGGAACTCAGAGTCAGTTCACCATTTTTGAGATATATCCCTGAGTAAGCAAAGACCTGAGGCATAAATAGCACTCATTTGGATTTCTAGTTCTACTACTATTATTGGAAATTTTCTAGCTACTGGTTATATGAGATAAATTTTTTATTAGATATTTTCTTTATTTACCTTTCAGATGTTGTCCCCTTTCCTCATTTCGCTTCTGAAAACCTCCTATTCCATTCCCCTTCCCCCTGCTCACCAACCCTCCCACTCCCACTTCCCTATCCTGACATTCCCCTACACTGGGGCATCAAGCCTTCTCAGGACCAAGGGCCTCTCCTCTCATTGTTGTTCGACAAGGCCATCCTCTGCTACATATGTGACTGGAGTCATGGGGTCCCTCCATGTGTACTCTTCGGTTGGTGGTTTAGTCCATGGGAGTTCTGGGGGTACTGGTTGGTTCATATTGTTGTTCCTCCAATGGGGCTGCAAACCTCTTTAGTCCTTGGTTCCATTTTCTAGTTCCTCCATTAGGGACCTTGTGCTCAGTCCACTGGTTGGCTATGAGCCTCTACTTCTGTATTTGTCAGGCTCTGGCAGAGCCTCTCAGGAGACAGCTATATCAGGCTCCTGTCAGCAAGCACTTGTTGGCATCCACAATAGTGTCTGGGTTTGGTAACTATGTATAGGATGGATCACCTGGTTGGGAAGATGGCAATAATTATTGCCATCGTAATGATTAACTAACTAAAGCTGAGCACACTTTAATGAGTTAGTCATTGTCAAAAGATGCACCCATGGAGTAAACAGGGAAATAAAAGGCTTTTCAAATATACATAATCAGGTATTATTTAGTTAAATTGTATATGGCACATATATATCATATACATAATCACCACTTGAAAAACAGCAACAAGATAGATATGAATGTTTGAAAGGGACTTACAGTGAGGAGAAGGAGTTGTGGAACCGGGAGGGGATGAGAGCAGGTTGGGTGACAGTAATCAGAGTATACTGCATTCTTGTATGAAATTGTCAAAGAAAAACTTCAATAAAAACTTTTTAAAATATTCGGGTATAAATCCTGCCATTCTTGGTCAGTTTGATGAGTTTGCCGGATCCTCCAATGCTTCAGGATCCTACTTGATCTAATGCACGTGTAGATCACACCCCATTACCAATATCTCCTGCTATGTTCATCCACTTCACACAGTAACGTCAGGTCTGGAGTTTTGCTACTTATGTGCCGTCCTGGAAAACATAGGATTTTGATCACCTATGGGACCAGGGTTCTGTCTCCTTATACAAATTATAGAATTCTCTCCGAAGTCTTGGTATCTGTTTTGGTGATTACAGCATAGAACACAGGGCCAGTGACCAGGGAATTTATAGATTCCTTCCTCTCTAATTCAGAACACATTTCAGATGGTCAACAACATCGTTATTATTTATTTATTTACTTACTTAACTTACTTTTATTTATTTTACCATTCTTTTTATCAGAATTCCTGAACCTCACGGATCATTTTCTGTCTTTCTTCTTCTCACTTTAATAAAGTCTCTAGGCTTTTCCTTTTTTTTTTTTTCTGAAGTTCTCTTTCTTTTTTTTTTTTATTTTATTTTATTTTTTTAATTTACATTCCAGATCACTTCCCCTTTCCCGTTTCCTCCCTCCCCGAAAGTCCCATAAGCCCCCTTCCCTCCCTCTTTTCTCCATTCAGCCCCCTCTCGTTTCTCTGTCCTGGCATTCCCCTACATCCAGTCTTTCCAGGACCAGGGGTCTCTCCTTCCATCTTTTTAGAAATCTATTGATATGCTGATTGTGTCTAGGGTATTCTGAGATTCTGGGTCAATATCCCCTTATCAGTGACTGCATACCATGTGTGTTCTTTTGTGATTGGGTTACCTCACTAAGGATGATATTTTCAAGTTCTGACCATTTGCCTAGGAATTTCGTGAATTCATTGTTTTTAATTGCAGAGTAGTATTCCATTGTGTAAATATACCACATCTTCTGAATCCATTCCTCCGTTGAGGGACATCTGGGTTCTTTCCAGCTTCTGGCTATTATAAATAAAGCTGCTATGAATATAGTGGAGCATGTGTCCTTATTGCATGCAGGTAAAGTCTCTGGGTATATGCCCAGGAGTGGTATAGCCGGATCCTCCGGAAGTGTCATGTCCAGTTTTCTGAGGAGCCGCCAGACTGCTTTCCAGAGTGGTTGTACCAGCCTGCAATTCCACCAGCAGTGGAGGAGTGTTCCTCTTTCTCCACATCCTCGCCAACAACTGCTGTCTCCTGTGTTTTTGATCTTAGCCATCCTGACTGGTGTGAGATGGAATCTCAGGGTTGTTTTGATTTGCATTTCCCTAATGACTAAGGATGATGAACATCTCTTTAGGTGCTTCTCAGCCATTAGATATTCTTCAGGTGAGAACTCTTTGTGTAGCTCTGTACCCCATTTTTTAATAGGGTTACTTGCCTCTCTGGAGTTTAACTTCTTGAGTTCTTTGTATATATTGGATATTAGCCCTCTGTCGGATGTAAGGTTGGTAAAGATCCTTTCCCAGTTAGTTGGTTGCCGCTTTGTCTTTTTGACAGTGTCTTTTGCCTTGCAAAAACTTTGTAATTTAATGAGGTCCCATTTGTCTATTCTTGATCTTAGAGTATAAGCTATTGGAGTTCTGTTCAGGAAATTCTCCCCTGTGCCCATATGTTCAAGGTTCTTCCCTAGTTTCCCTTCTATTAGTTTCAGTGTGTCTGGTTTTATGTGGAGATCTTTGATCCACTTAGAATTGAGCTTAGTGCAAGGAGATAAGGATGGGTCAATTTGCATTCTTCTGCATGTTGACCTCCAGCTGAGCCAGCACCATTTGTTGAAAAGGCTATCTTTTTTCCACTGGATGGTTTTAGCTCCTTTGTCAAAGATCAAGTGACCATAGGAGTGTGGATTCATTTCTGGGTCTTCAATTCTGTTCCATTGATCTACATGTCTGTTACTGTACCAATACCATGCAGTTTTTAACACTATTGCTCTGTAGTACAGCTTGAGGTCCGGGATACTGATTCCCCCAGAGGTTCTTTTACTCTTGAGAATAGTTTTAGCTATTCTGGATTTTCTGTTATTCCAGATGAATTTTTGAATTGCTCTTTCTAACTCTATGAAGAATTGAGTTGGGATTTTGATGGGGATTGCATTGAATCTGTGTATTACTTTTGGTAAGATGCTCATTTTTACTATATTAATCCTGCCAATCCATGAGCATGGCAGATTTTTCCATCTTCTGAGGTCTTCTTCAATTTCTTTCTTCAGAGACTTGAAGTTCTTGTCATACAGATCTTTCACTTGTTTGGTTAGCGTCACGCCAAGATACTTAATATGGTTTGTGGCTATCGTGAAGGGTATTATTTCTCTTACTTCTTTCTCAGCCTGCTTATCCTTTGAGTATAGGAAGGCTTCTGACTTGCTTGAGTGATAGAAGTTGTCATTGGAAGTCTTCCAACCAAAAAAAGCACAGGTCCAGATGGTTTTAGTGCAGAATTCTATCAGACCTTCAAAGAAGACCTAACACCAATACTCTTCAAACTGTTCCACAAAATAGAAACAGAAGGAACACTACCCAACTCGTTCTATGAAGCCACAATTACACTAATACCAAAAGCACACAAAGATCCGACAAAGAAAGAGAATCTCAGGCCAATCTCTCTTATGAATATCGATGCAAAAATACTCAATAAAATTCTTGCCAACCGAATCCAAGAACACATCAAAACGATCATTCACCACGATCAAGTAGGCTTCATCCCAGGGATGCAGGGATGGTTCAATATAAGGAAATCCATCAATGTAATCCACTACATAAACAATCTCAAAGAAAAAAACCACATGGTCATCTCATTAGATGCTGAGAAAGCATTTGACAAAATTCAGCATCCTTTCATGCTAAAGGTCTTGGAAAGATCAGGAATTCAAGGCCCATATCTAAACATAGTAAAAGCAATTTACAGCAAACCAGTAGCCAGCATCAATCTAAACGGAGAGAAACTTGAAGCAATCCCACTAAAATCAGGGACTAGACAAGGCTGCCCTCTCTCTCCATATCTTTTCAATATAGTACTTGAAGTTCTAGCTAGAGCAATTAGACAACAAAAAGAGGTCAAAGGGATACAAATTGGAAAGGAAGAAGTCAAACTATCACTATTTGCAGACGATATGATAGTATACATAAGCGACCCAAAGAACTCCACCAGAGAACTCCTACAGCTGATAAACGACTTCAGCAAAGTGGCCGGATATAAAATCAACTCAGGCTTTTCCTTTTTTAAACGAAAGGTTTGCTCATCTGAATGAGACAAAATGAATTTAAGGAGGACACACTCGAAGTACCTGGTCAAACACATTACTACAGAAAGGTAATCATCACTGGCATTTTATTTAGTATTTGAAAGTTTTACCAAGCCCTAAAGCATTCTCTCTTTCATTTGGGCTTAAATACAGAGGAAACGTGGTTGATGATGCCTAAGATGTAAACTATCTGTCCTCCAGTTCTTGGTATAAGTGGAAAGACCTGGCAAAGCTGATGAGATTTTGATTTAGAACTTTAGTACTAAGCATTATTTCATACCTTTAATAAGATTCAAACTTAGTTCTCTGAAATAAGAGAAAAGCACACTCAGAGGAAATCATATACACTTATGTGTTTTTCTATTGGCACCCCAGCAAGGATAGCCACAAATCAGACGAAAACAACAATTTTCGTCAAAGTGAAATTTCCTTGTGGCATGGAAATGGCTCAGCAGGTAGAAGGGGGCTTGATAACTCAAGTGTGATCCCAGAGCCTGCAATGAACGGACAGAAGGGACTCCTAAGCCCACTCCCAAAGTTGTCTAACCTGCACATACCTTCTTAGGTCATGTGTGTGCACACATGCACATATGCATGTACACAAACAATAAATACAATTTTTAAAAATGGTGTACTCTTCAGCAGAAATGAGGAATGTTACTTCCCTTCTTCACATTAGTTTTTCTTGTACACAGGAAAATACTGAGCATAAACGGTTAACTTGAAGTGAGACAAATTATTTGGTCCACTGTCAAAAGTCCTTTCCTTGCTCCATGTTTAAAAACCAAAAGCAAGCAAGCAAACAAACAAACAAACAAAACAAGCAAAAAACTATGGATATTTTTGCTGTGATGTGAAGAATCAAACATTATAGATACTTGGCTGCTGTGTTCAGAATTTACTGTAGCAGACTGCACTGACTCAGAAGCATCATTTGTTAAGAGAGGATTACATCCAGCAAAGTTTTGGATCGAATGGATTCATTTCTGATTTTTCCATCTTCCGAGGTCTTCTTCAATTTCTTTCTTCAGAGACTTGAAGTTCTTGTCATACAGATCTTTCACTTGTTTGGTTAGCGTCACGCCAAGATACTTAATATGGTTTGTGGCTATCGTAAAGGGTATTATTTCTCTTACTTCTTTCTCAGCCTGCTTATCCTTTGAGTATAGGAAGGCTTCTGACTTGCTTGAGTTGATTTTATATCCGGCCACTTTGCTGAAGTCGTTTATCAGCTGTAGGAGTTCTCTGGTGGAGTTCTTTGGGTCGCTTATGTATACTATCATATCGTCTGCAAATAGTGATAGTTTGACTTCTTCCTTTCCAATTTGTATCCCTTTGACCTCTTTTTCTTGTCTAATTGCTCTAGCTAGAACTTCAAGTACTATATTGAAAAGATATGGAGAGAGAGGGCAGCCTTGTCTAGTCCCTGATTTTAGTGGGATTGGATCGAATGGAGTATTTTAGTTTGGTCCAGCTCCAAACATTGCACAGACAATATGAGGGCTTTGGGTTAGATTTGAATTCTGAGCATTATGTAATCTGCAAAACTATTTGACTAAGTCTTAGTGTACACTATGATAGTTCTTTGTTTTGAAAACAAATAAAAATAGTAGTAATTGGTTTTGAGGCTTACCTTTGACTCTCTCACTTACTTTTTCAACTTCTAAAAATAACTTAAATAAAGTTATTGAAATTTTTAGGAACCTTGAATCTAATTATATCATACAGTGAAGAATCATCGTTTATACTTTTGTGGGAGATCTGTATTCAAAAATACTTATGAAGGTGGATCTATTTAGTCATTTAGTAGATGCCACAAGTGATCCTAATTTTTCAGTCATGTTCACTTTCATATTAGGACTGAAAAGTTTAAGGTGGGCATGGTGGCAGGCCCCTCTCATCTCAGCATTCAGGGAGCACAAGTGTGAGGATTATTGATTGGAGGAGAGATAGTAAGGTCTTGTCTCAAAACAAACTGAAACAAACTAATGATCTCCAAACCCTGACACTATTATGAACGACAAGAAGTGCATACCAAAAGGAGCATGCCATGGTTGTCTCCGGAGGTGCCCTGCCAGAGCTTTACACATACAGAGGCAGATACTAGCAGCCAACCATTGGACTGGGAGTGGGGTCCTCAATGGAAGAGTTGGAGGGAAGTCTGGAGGATCTGAAGGTGTTTACAGCCCCATGGGAAGAACAACTATATCGGCCACCAAGATGCCCCAGGACTTCCAGGAACTAAACCATCAACCAAGGGGTACACATGGTTCCAGCTGAAAATGTGGCAGAGGAATGCCTTGTCGGGCATCAGTGGGAGGAGTTGTCCTTGGTCTGGTGAAGGCTCAATAGATGTCCCAACAAAGGGAAATTGAGGGGGTTGGAGGTGGGAGTGGGTTGGGTGGAGAGGCATATACTTGGAGGCAGGGGTTGGGAGGAGGGGTTGGGGATTTTCCGGTAGGGAGGAAACCAACCAGGAAAGGTTTTAGCATTTGAAATGTAAATGAAGATTATATTCAATAAAAAAACAAGCAAACAAAATTTTAAGAACAAAGAGCTTTAAAAAAATCATTGAAAAGCAAATGAATTTTATAAAGGTTGAAGAGACACCTTCTCGGTTAAAAGTGATTATTGCCCTTCAGAGAACCTGAATTCAGTTTTCAGCACCCACAGTGGGCATCTCACAACTACTCCCTAACTCCAGTTCCAGAGGATCAAATGTATTCTTCCAGCCCCAGGAGAAATCCAATCATATGTGGCATATGCACATCCACAAACACACAGATCTTTATAATAGCATTTGCATTTAAAGTTAAATAAACAGGTAGAGAAAGTGAAATGAAAAAGAAAACATTCAGATTATTATTAGCTCTTAAGCCATTGCATGTTACTATAAAATAAAAAGAGATCCATACTGATCATCTTGCTTAAAACTCAACTTCAAATGGATGAGAGAATTCAACATAAAACCATATACACTGAATCTGACAGAAGAGAAAGTAGGAAATAGCCTTGAACTCATTGATACAGGAAAAATCTTTCTGAACAGAGCACTATTAGCACTTAGCACAGGCCCTATAATCAACAATTAACAAATGGGACCTCATGAAACTGAGAGGCTTCTGCATGACAGAATGTACATTTGCAATGTTATTTGGACAATGTAGCAGCCTCCAGAATTGGAAAAGATTTTTACTAGCTCATCATCTAATAGAGAGCAAGTATCCAAAATATATAAAGAACTCAAGAAACTAGATATCAGAAAAACTAACAATCTTTAGAAATGGGTACAAATCTAAACAGAGTTCTCAGTATAATAAACTTCAATGGCTGAATGGCTAAGATTAATAACCCACAAAAAAGCTCATGCTAGTGATATTGTACAGTAAGGGGAACACTCCTCCATTGCTGCTGGGACTATAAACTCATACAACCACTATGAAAATCAGTGTGGTGTTTCCTCAGGAAGATGGGAATTGATCCATTTGTTACTATTCTTGGACATATACCCAAAGAATACCTCATCCTACCATAGACACTTGCTCAACTATGATTATTTCTACTCTTCTCATAATAATTAAAATTGGAAACAGCCTAGATTCCCCTCAACCAAAGATTGGGTTAAGATAATGTGGTATATTTATACATGGAGTATAAATAAAGAAATGTTCAACATCCTTAGTCATCAGAAAAATGCAAATCAAAACAACCTTGAGATTCCACCTCACACCAGTCAGAATGGCTAAGATGAAAAACTCAGGTGACAGCAGATGCTGGCAAAGATGTGGAGAAAGAGGAACATTCCTCCATTGTTGGTGGGGTTTCAAGCTGGTACAACCACTCTGGAAATCAGTCTGGCAGTTTAGAATAAAAAGGTGACATCATTACTTTAAAAAAGTGACATCATTCTATCTCTGCTCCACACTTTGACTCCATATTTCCTCCCTTGAGTATTTTGTTCCCCCTCCTAAGAAGGATTGAACCATCCATATTTTGGTCTTCCTTCTTTTTGAACCTCACATGATCTGTGAATTGTATCCTGGGTATTCTGAGCTTTTGGGCTACTTCTTGAGTTCTTTGTATATATTGGATATTAGCCCTCTATCAGATGGATATAGGATTGGTAAAGATCTTTCCCTAATCTGTTGGTTGCTGTTTTGTCCCATTGACCATGTCCTTTGTCTTACAGAAACTTTGCAATTTTATGAGGTTCCATTTGTTGATTTTTAATCTTAGAGCACAAGCCATTGATGTTCTGTTTAGGAAAATTTTCCCTGTGCCCTTGTGTTCGAGGCTCTTCCCTACTTTCTCTTAGTTTCAGTGTGGAGGTCCTTGATCCACTTGGACTTGAGCTTTGTACAAGCATATAAAAATGGGTCAATTTACATTCTTCTACATGCTAACCTCCAGTTGAACCAGCACCATTTGTTGAAAATGCTGTCTGAAGGAAAGGCCATCCAGAGACTGCCCCACCTAGATATCAAACCCAGACACTACTGAAGATGCCAAGAAGTGCTTTCTGACAGGAGCCTGATGTAGCTGTCTCCTGTCAGGCTATGCTAGAGCCTGACAAATACAGAGGCGGATGCTTGAAGCCAACTATTGGACTGAGCACAGGGTCCTCAATGGAGGAGTTAGAGAAAGTCCTGAAGGAGCTGAAAGAATTTGGAACCCATAGGAAGAACAACAATATCAACCAAACAGACGCCCCAGCGTTCCTAGGGACTAAACCACCAACCAGAGAGTACATGTGGAGGGACCCATGGCTCCAGCCACATATGATGGACAGAGGATGGACTTGTAGGACGTTAATGAGAAGAGAGGCCCTTGGTCCTGTGAAGGCTTAATGCCCCAGTGTAGGAGAATGCCAGCGGAGGAGGTGGGAGTGGGTGGGTGAGTGAGGGAGGGAGAGGGAGTATGGGATAGGGGGTTTTCGAAGGGGAAACTGGAAAGCAGATAACATTTGAAATGTAAATAAATAAAATATCCAATAAAAAGTGACATCATGAAATTTATAAGCAATAGAGTGAACTAGAAATAAATCATGAGTGTGATATACCCAGAAAAATAAATATTTTATGTATTCACTCATATGTAGATATTGGCTATTAAGTCAATTATAACCAAGCTACAATCCCCACGGAACCATAATGGTTAGGTATAGAATAAGAGACTGGAGGGAACACATAGATCTCCTTAGGAAAGGGAAATAGAATAGATGTGTATGGATGGATTTGTGGGTCTAGAATGGGAGAATAAGTAAGGATGGGAAGGTAAGAATGGGGAGTGGGAGGAAATATGGAGAGAGACAGCTAAAATTAATTGCCATTTGAAGGGTTGTAATGGAAACCTAATACAGTAGAAACCTCCTAAAATAAATGCACATGTGAATGAAGTTAAATGAAATTACAAATTAATCAGGGGGGAGGCAGAGACCCAACTGTCCATCTCTTGTCATCAAATGAAGCTTCCAGTACTGGGGTTGGGTTACATCTAATTGAGTTATTAGCCAAAGAGCAATCATGGAAATCACCAAACAATTCAGTCTGTTGCCAAGATTATAGGTTACTCTCACAAAAGGACAGTAAAGCCACATTGATGAAAACAATACCTGCACAATTCACTGAATATAGAGATGTCTATATGGTGCCTACATAGAGACTTCACCCCTGTTCCAGCATCTTCATTACAGGAAGGTAGTATGCATGGTAGTAAAGGAAAAACACAAAAGCCAAGTTAGCCACTATCTGCAAGATATGCTAGGAAAATGGTGGCAGGCATTTTGCAGGAGTAACCAACCAACAACTGATTTCACTCAAGGCCTGATCTTTAAGATGGAACCCATATCCGACATTGCTTGGGAGACCATGAACCTGAGATTTGATAGCCTAGAGACATAGAGAGAAAAGAAGTACTATTTTCTTAAAAGAAAAAGAAAGAGAAGAGAACAGAGGAAACTAAAAAGGAGTGATAAAATGATTGCTACTAATATTCTGCTTTTATACTTAGAGATTAGTGCCTTGTTCAACTATCATCAGAGGAACTTCCTTTTGAAGGAGATGGGAACAAATATAGACACCCAGACATTACACAGAGTGACAGACCTGCAACACTCATCTCTAAGTGGGATGTCACTTTCAAATCCTCCCCTCAGAGTGCAGGGAACCCTGCCAAAGAGGTTGAAAAAAAATAAGAACCATAGGGGACGGAGGATACAAAGAAAACAAAGCCCTCTAAATCAACACAAGCAAAGCTCATATGAACTCACAGAACCTGAAGTAACATGCACATTGACTGAAGGGGTCTGTAGCAGGTCCTCTGTACATATGTAATAGCTTCTGGTTTAGTGCTTTAATGGAATTCCTGAGAATATATTCAAGTAGGATTATGATGCTTGTGTACTCTTTTGTTCTCTTTTCCTTCTCTTGGTCTGTTGTTTCTGACTTCAGTGTGATAGTTTTTTATCTTATTAAAAATTAAATGAATGACTGTAAACATGAAAAGGAAAAAAATTACAATTTATTAAAATTGATTTAAGATGAAGTTTGAAAAAAATCTGAAAAGCAAATGAATCCATCCAAATGTCATGGAAACTTCAAACACATATGACTCCCAGCCTAAATGATTTTATGGGGAATTCTGTTAATATTTAAGGTTAAAAGATATTACTAGTATACAGACTTCTAGGAAACTAGCACTAAAAGCATTACAAGAAAATTGTAGACCAATATCCTCATGAACGCAGACAAATGAAAGATTAACCAGTTGTATAGAGACACTAGCTAACTGAATCCAGAAGCATAGGAAAAGGATGATGCATCATCACCAAAAGAGGTATATCCCAGGAATTCCAGGCCAACCTAACCTTCACAAGGAAATCAATGAGACAATCATGTTGGCCCAGACCTGTAATCCTGTAATTCTAGAGGCAGAAGAAGGAGGAACATTTCAAAGATCATTCTTGGCTATATATTAAGTTCTAGACCTATCTAGGCTATGTAAGACACTGTCTCAACAAGGGAAACAAAGTCAATCTGTAAAATTTTGCATGTTAACCAGATTAATTAACTAATTAATATCTCCTATTTCCAGTTAAGCTGGATCAGAGTTCCAAAAAATGACTGGTGATCATGTTAAGAAAGAAGCCCACTAGAAAAAATAACCAGTGATCATGTTAAGAAAGAAGCCCACTAGAGAAAAAGTTTAGAGTATCATTCCTATGCTCAGCGAGATGATAGTTTGTTGCCAGGGGACCAATGTATAACTCGGAAGGTGCCCCATCAATCCCACCAAAGCGGTAATTTTGACCCAGGGAACAACCTGGTATCTGATGAGAGTCCCTAGAAGCCTTAGCTGAATGTGGTTGTAATGTACTGAACTCATCAGAAACCCCTGATGGTCAGCTCTCACTCCTGAAAATTGTTTCCTGTATATTTGGCTGTCAATAGCTCAAACTAACTAAAAAACACAGCCCACCTGCTCTATGAGCAGAAGCAAAGGTTCACTACCAACTCATGGTCCTGCAATGGCTTGGTTTTCAGGGTAGCCTAAAACTAGGATTCCACTAAGCCTCATATGCCCACTGATCTGTACCAGCACATTGCAGGTTTACATAGTCTCCTGTGCCAAAGGCAACCATGCTATTTTTCATTTGTGGTTGCACTCAAGGTTTTCTCATGGTCAATGACCCCTGTGACCCAAAGAGAAGCAGGTGACTCTGAGGTTAATGCAATTGGAAGTGTTTAAGAGGATTTTCACAACCCAAGAAACTCTTCGATGGGTTGGCTCTCATGCAATGTTGAGTCCTGTTTTCCATGGCATGGTAGAACTGATGTTGTCACTCTGTGGTCAGGAGCAGGGAAGTTGGCAGGGTAGAGAGAGATTAGTGGGCCACAAATATGTAACTGGTATTGCCCAGCAGCTGGGAGCTGACAGTCTACAGGGACCATGAACAGGAGAAGAGCAACAGCTCAACTGAATTAAAACCATTTATGACTTAAAGCATAAGATTGTCTAAGACGCATTTGATTATCTAAGAGTTTGATAAATTACTCAATAGACAATTTTTATATTGATTACCTTCAAAATAAGGCATTAATTGAAATAATATGTTCAAGGAACTTAGCATAGTACTAGGAACAGAGTGATGAATCAATTAAAATCCTGGTAGCTTTTATTATTATCCTGTATGTGGGAGTAGACCAGACAGCTTAACTTTAGAAGCAGGACTATGATGTTGGAATTCTCCCTTCTTTGCACTAGAAAATTATGATCCTTCTTTGGGATTCTGTACCTGACACAGAGGGTGGAAAATCTCCACTTGTGAATTTGGAAAGGCCAGGCACATTGCTACAGCAGCTGCCGTCCAATGGAGTGCGGTTAGTTTGTGTAATTGAAGCCAAGTACAGTGAAAGCAGTGATGGCAAATGAGCCTTTCTATGGTGCTAAATAAAGAACTGTGAGCCCATTTGGAGTGGGCAGGGGAGAAGAAAAAGTTCCTAACAGTAGGGAATGACTTCATCTAGGGACTGTAGGTTATGTCTAAACATTACCAAATATCGAGATAAAGCTCTACAAAATGTCTTTAGTTGTCCAAATCTATTGCTTTGATGTCTATAAAATTAGGAAAATCTAATATACTCTTGTTTTGAAACAGGGTCAACAACTTGTTGGCTTGTTCTGTGAAAGATATGTCATGGATGTATACTGCATACTGACCCAGTAGAGCTGCTTTGTAGGGGTGTCAGGTTGAACCTATGAATGCTTTTCAGCCTCCAAAAAACTGTTCTATGTGAAACTCACATAGAGATGGGGGTTCATTGCTATTTGTTCATTGGATGAGCCAGTCAACTTTGGCATGATTGTGTTTCCATTCTAAGGATTAAAATATACAAAGGGATACATTTAAACTTCCTTACTTTTTCAGAATTTTCTGTAAAAGATCAGAGCACAAAGTCCTTCAGATGGTGAATGTCATCAAATCCCATAAAAAGCACAATTTCATGCCTTTTAGACTCAGTAGTCAAGTGCTTCAAGGCTGTTGTTTTGGTTGGGACATATAGAGGATGAGCAGGATCGAACTCAGTTCGAATTTGTGGGAATTCAGTATTCCACAAAACAGTAATTCCAAATTCTGGTTCATAGAGGACTGAACTGAAAATTTTCAAAACAACACAAAGGACAAAAAATAATTCAGCTCAAAGAGTTGAAGACAGACTGCTAGTTCCTGATGTAGGAGAAATGCAAATAGGAAATCCTGATCACAGTGTTCTGAAGGACATAAATTCAAGTCCTAGGGCAGTCACCATCTTTGGGTTTAAGTTTCCTCAAAAATTACATGATTTTTTTTTAAAAAAAATAAAGTCAAGTATTTGTGAAGAGCTACTCAAAATTCAGGTTGGATGCTTAAGGAATTTGTTGTTTCATCCAGTTGATCTTGTAGCTGTTTGAAGGGTGGCCAGTAGAAGTATAAATTCTCAGCCCATAGAATGAAAGAAAGAAAATGCTAACACTAATCTTTTTGATAGTGTTAATTATAAAGATATACTCTATTATTCATCTTTTATGACCAAATCTTTGGATGGACAATATAGCTGTGGACTATGCATTATGAGAAGCTGTGGTACTCCTGCCCTAAAGAAGTGCTGTAACACCAAGCTCATGAAATCTACCTTATGCCATAAAAGGCAGAAGAAATAATGCTATAACCAACATAAAACATTATGGTATATTAGGAATCCACTAGTTCACCTAACAGCCCTATGAAATAATTTTATTATATTCATACATGGTGGGAAATTTATTTCAGGAATGACATTTATGTTACATTCTTTCCAGGTACAATAGATAACTAAATGGAATACTCCATGGCTACTAGATATACAAGTTTCTGCCTTTACTATCATATGACCTAATAATGTTGGGCTGTTGGATAATAGCCTACAATGGAATCATCTTGACATTGTTAAATTAGAAGGCTTATTTTGAGAAAAGCCCCATTCTTAGACAACACTTCAAAATGCTGAGATGAATATAGTCATACTTCACAAGGACTGGTAATATTCCAGAAAGAATATGGCCCAAGAGGAGTCAGCTGAGAAAAGATACCAAGAGATACACAAAACTCTAAAGCACCTAAGTGATGACTTCAAACAGGTTTCAAACAAGTTCTCAGGACCACACAATGCAAGGGCAGTTTGTGTAGGGCAATGATAAAATCTTGGAAATGTGAAAAAATGTCAAGTCTAGACAAATCCTTTTGTGATGAAAATACCCATGGCCACTGTTCTGATCGGTCTTTAAATTAATAGATGAGTACTGATGTCAGGAATATATTGAACATTATTTGGTTTATAAGTAATACCTTGGTTTAAGTTTAGGTCTGGAGAATTACATGTTCTTCATTTTGAGAATTTCAATCATGAGTACACTGTTTTGCATAACTTCCCCTTCCTCCTCCCTCATATGTCAATTCTTCCAGTGCTCAGCCACTATCTCTCAAATTCATGAATTCTTTTCCTATAATTATTGCTGTATAAGTGTGTTTATGCATGCACATGTGTGTGTGCATGTGTGCATGTGTGTATGTGTGTGTTCTAAAAACTGTGTAGGTTAAAATATTTTTAAAATTTCCTATCGTTTTCCCAAAATACTAAATTGAGCGTCCTCTTGGTTGGGATTTTTTGGAGGAATGTGTTTTTACACAAATACCAGAATTCCTATTGGGAATTCATTCCAGTTGTCACTGTGGTAGATGGTATAATAACACTTTCCAATGTTTTTGTTAGAGATGAATGCTCGAACTGCATGACTCAACTTGACTTTTACAGTTAAATCCTGACGCCTGTATGAGGAAACTTAAATATTCATTAATCCTTCAAGATTTATTGTTTGAACTAAGGTGTTGCCAGGAATGCTAGCTCGTATCATAGTTTTCTGAATGTCAAATACATGAATTTCATGAAGACTTGATTCTATGTATTGTTCAAGTGACAATGGTCAATTCTACACATGGGGTGAACCCAAGGATTAATCCTTTTCTCCCAACTATGAAAAGACAAGGGTCAGAAGCAGAGAAGAATTAATCATTCCCACTGCAAGAGAAAGAAAAGCTCTCAAGACAATTTGGAAGTTGGTGGAGATACACATCAGCCCCCTTCTTCTTGGTTGGAATAATTCCGACACACATGATTTATACTAATGCCAGATTTTCCTGTGGTAAGATACTGTGCAGAGTCTCACAATAGCACATCTTTAGTACTTTGTTCTTTTTGTTAATACACTTTTCTTCAGCGTTGCCTATACCTGGAAAATTATTTGAGCTATAATTCTTACCTCGGGTTCTTCTTGGAGATCTAAAATTAAAAGAAAGGTATAACCCAGATTTGTTTAGAAATTTCTTTTTTTTTCAAAGTCAAAGCAAAACTATCATATTCAAAATACTAATATCTTTTAGATATACTTTTTTTAAAAAGGAGAATGCTTCTACATTAGAAGAATTATACACTCAATTAAAAAACATTAAATTTTTTTTATTAGAGATATTCTTTATTTACATTTCAAATGTTGTCCCCTTTCCTGCTCCCCCCAAAAAAAATCCCCTAACCCATCCCTCCTCCCCCTGCTCACCAAACTACCCACTCCTGCTTCCATGTCCTGGCATTCCCCTATACTGGGGAATCTAGCCTTCTCAGGACCAAGGGCCTCTCCTTTTGATGTCCAACAAGGCCATCCTCTACTGCATATGCATCTGGAGTCATGGGTCCCTCCATGTGTACTTTTTGGTTGGTGGTTTAGTCCCTGGGAGCTCTGGGAGTACTGGGTGGTTCAAATTGTTGTTCCTCTGCAGACCCCTTCAGCTTCAGTTCCTTTCTTTAGCTCCTCCTTTGCGGACCCTGTGCTCAGTTCAATGGTTGGCTGAGACTATCTCCCTTTTTATTTGTCATGCACTGGTAGAGTCCCCCAGGTGACAGTTATGTCAGGCTCCTGTCAGCAAGCACTTGTTGGCATCCAGAATAGTGTCTGGGTTTTGTAATTGTATATGGGATGGATCCCTAGGAGGGGCAGTCTCTGGATGGTCTTTTTTGTCTCTGTATCACCTCCTGTGGGTATTTTGTTCCCACTTCTAAGAAGGACCAGAGTATTTATACTTTGATCTTCCTTCTTCTTGAGCTTCATTTGGTCTGTGAATTATGTCTTGGGTAGAGTACTACCAGAGGACCCTGCTATACCACTCCTGTGAATATACCCAGAGGATTCTCCAGCATTTAATAAGGCCACATGATCCATTATGTTCATAGCAGCCTTATTTATAATAGCCAGAAGCTGGAAAGAACCCAGATGTCCCTCAACAGAGGAATGGATACAAAATACATGTCACATTTACACAATGGAATACTACTCAGCTATTAAAAACAATAAATTCATGAAATTCTTAAGCAAATGGATGGAACTAGAAAATATCCTGAGTGAGGTAACCCAATCACAAAATAACACACATGGTATTCACTCACTGATAAGTGGATATTAGCCCAGAAGCTTGAAATACCCAAGACACAATTCACAGACCAAATGAAGCTCAAAAAGAAGAGATTTCTAAAATAGGGCTGTCAACATGGCTTCTCTGGGCAAGAAAACATTCCTTATTTAGTCCAACTGGAATAGTTGTCTTAAACAGCTACCACAATGTATAAAGTAAATAAAAATAAAAATAAAAAATAAAAATAAAATAAAAATAAAAATAAAAAAATAAAAAATAAAATAAAATAAAAATAAAAGTATTTCTGAAAAAAAAATCTAAGAGGAAATCCTCACCATATATGGCAACTGAATTAACATTTTGAAATTCCAATAGTGGAACCCAGTGAGTCATCAGGTGTTAAACAAATGCTGCTTCTGTTTCTAGCCAGTATAATAAGCTCTGTAAAATAATTCTGGCTACTGGCCTACTCTATTTTTTTCAGAGCACAAGGAAATAAAATTTAAAAAATTCTGTTAGCCTCTCATAGAGCTAAGTGGAAAAAAATAAATTTAGAAAAGGTGAAAGGGCAATCTAGAGGTTTTGACATATAGATTAAAATGCATCAGGATGGGACATGAATCTCAAATGAAAGTGTCCATACTTGTTGAAAGAGTCCCACTACAGAGAATGACATTTATTTGGAAATTGATGGAAATATTTGATGGAAATTGATGGAATATAATATTGGTATAATTCAGTATGGCAAATTATGAAACTTGGGTGATATTATTCATATTAATTCTATAGTAAGATGATAATTAAAAGAAAGAAAAACAAACAAATGAAAATGGCTGAGAAAAGAATCAACTAGCTTTTAAAAAGGAGCTATAAGTTGTAAGACTTACATACAATGTGGGACAAAATTGAACGTAAACTTAAAAGGTGATCTTTTGTTACTATGGTGAAAGAATTTATTTTAGTTTACAAATTCAGGTGACAGTACATCATTTCAGAGAAGCCAAGGCAGGAACTCAAGGAACTTGTCACATAACAAGAACAGAGTCAAGAGCAGAGAGAAAGAAAAACACCCACAATGCCACATGCTTGTTCTCAACAAGTTTATTTAGGGACCATTGCCTAGGGAATTGTGTCACTCACAGTGGGCTGTCTTTCCACATCAATTAACAATCAAGACAATGTCCCACAAACAAGCCTAACCTGATTTAGATAATTCTCCATTAAGAATTTGTCCCTAAATTCATAGCCCTGAGTGCCACCAAAAAGAAACGGGAGACAGCATACACTAACAGCTTAATGGCACACCTGAAAGCCCTGGAACAAAAAGAAGCAAATACACCAAAGAGGAGTAGAAGGCAGGAAATCATCAAACTCAGGGCTGATATCAATCAAGTAGAAACAAATAAAACCATACAAAGAATCAACAAAACGAGGAGTTGGTTCTTTGAGAAAATCAACAAGATAGATAAGCCCTTAGCCAGACTAACCAGAGAGCACAGAGATAGTATCCAAATTAATAAAATCAGAAACGAAAAGGGAGAGATAACAACAGAAACTGAGGAAATTCAAAAAATCATCAGATCCTACTACAAAAACCTGTATTCAACACAACTAGAAAATCTTGAGGAAATGGACAATTTCCTTGACAGATACCAAGTACCAAAATTAAATCAGGATCAAATAGACCATCTAAACCGTCCTATAAGCCCTGAAGAAATAGAAGTTGTCATTGGAAGTCTTCCAACCAAAAAAAGCACAGGTCCAGATGGTTTTAGTGCAGAATTCTATCAGACCTTCAAAGAAGACCTAACACCAATACTCTTCAAACTGTTCCACAAAATAGAAACAGAAGGAACACTACCCAACTCGTTCTATGAAGCCACAATTACACTAATACCAAAAGCACACAAAGATCCGACAAAGAAAGAGAATCTCAGGCCAATCTCTCTTATGAATATCGATGCAAAAATACTCAATAAGATTCTTGCCAACCGAATCCAAGAACACATCAAAACGATCATCCACCACGATCAAGTAGGCTTCATCCCAGGGATGCAGGGATGGTTCAATATAAGGAAATCCATCAATGTAATCCACTACATAAACAATCTCAAAGAAAAAAACCACATGGTCATCTCATTAGATGCTGAGAAAGCATTTGACAAAATTCAGTATCCTTTCATGCTAAAGGTCTTGAAAAGATCAGGAATTCAAGGCCCATATCTAAACATAGTAAAAGCAATTTACAGCAAACCGGTAGCCAGCATCAATCTAAATGGAGAGAAACTTGAAGCAATCCCACTAAAATCAGGGACTAGACAAGGCTGCCCTCTCTCTCCATATCTTTTCAATATAGTACTTGAAGTTCTAGCTAGAGCAATTAGACAACAAAAAGAGATCAAAGGGATACAAATTGGAAAGGAAGAAGTCAAACTATCACTATTTGCAGACGATATGATAGTATACTTAAGCGACCCAAAGAACTCCACCAGAGAACTCCTACAGCTGATAAACGACTTCAGCAAAGTGGCCGGATATAAAATCAACTCAAGCAAGTCAGAAGCCTTCCTATACTCAAAGGATAAGCAGGCTGAGAAAGAAGTAAGAGAAATAATACCCTTCACGATAGCCACAAACCATATTAAGTATCTTGGCATGACTCTAACCAAACAAGTGAAAGATCTGTATGACAAGAACTTCAAGTCTCTGAAGAAAGAAATTGAAGAAGACCTCAGAAGATGGAAAAATCTGCCATGCTCATGGATTGGCAGGATTAATATAGTAAAAATGAGCATCTTACCAAAAGTAATACACAGATTCAATGCAATCCCCATCAAAATCCCAACTCAATTCTTCATAGAGTTAGAAAGAGCAATTCAAAAATTCATCTGGAATAACAGAAAATCCAGAATAGCTAAAACTATTCTCAAGAGTAAAAGAACCTCTGGGGGAATCAGTATCCCGGACCTCAAGCTGTACTACAGAGCAATAGTGTTAAAAACTGCATGGTATTGGTACAGTAACAGACATGTAGATCAATGGAACAGAATTGAAGACCCAGAAATGAATCCACACTCCTATGGTCACTTGATCTTTGACAAAGGAGCTAAAACCATCCAGTGGAAAAAAGATAGCCTTTTCAACAAATGGTGCTGGCTCAGCTGGAGGTCAACATGCAGAAGAATGCAAATTGACCCATCCTTATCTCCTTGCACTAAGCTCAATTCTAAGTGGATCAAAGATCTCCACATAAAACCAGACACACTGAAACTAATAGAAGGGAAACTAGGGAAGAACCTTGAACATATGGGCACAGGGGAGAACTTCCTGAACAGAACTCCAATAGCTTATGCTCTAAGATCAAGAATAGACAAATGGGACCTCATTAAATTACAAAGTTTTTGCAAGGCAAAAGACACTGTCAAAAAGACAAAGCGGCAACCAACTAACTGGGAAAGGATCTTTACCAACCTTACATCCGACAGAGGGCTAATATCCAAGATATACAAAGAACTCAAGAAGTTAAACTCCAGAGAGGCAAGTAACCCTATTAAAAAATGGGGTACAGAGCTACACAAAGAGTTCTCACCTGAAGAATATCTAATGGCTGAGAAGCACCTAAAGAGATGTTCATTATCCTTAGTCATTAGGGAAATGCAAATCAAAACAACCCTGAGATTCCATCTCACACCAGTCAGGATGGCTAAGATCAAAAACACAGGAGACAGCAGTTGTTGGCGAGGATGTGGAGAAAGAGGAACACTCCTCCACTGCTGGTGGAATTGCAAGCTGGTACAACCACTCTGGAAAGCAGTCTGGCGGTTCCTCAGAAAACTGGGCATGACACTCCCGGAGGATCCGGCTATACCACTCCTGGGCATATACCCAGAGACTTTACCTGCATGCAATAAGGACACATGCTCCACTATGTTCATAGCAGCCTTATTTATAATAGCCAGAAGCTGGAAAGAACCCAGATGTCCCTCAACGGAGGAATGGATTCAGAAGATGTGGTATATCTACACAATGGAATACTACTCTGCAATTAAAAACAATGAATTCACGAAATTCCTAGGCAAATGGTCAGATCTTGAAAATATCATCCTTAGTGAGGTAACCCAATCACAAAAGATCACACATGGTATGCAGTCACTGATAAGGGGATATTGACCCAGAATCTCGGAATACCCTAGACACAATCCGCATATCAATAGATTTCTAAAAAGATGGAAGGAGAGACCCCTGGTCCTGGAAAGACTGGATGTAGGGGAACGCCAGGACAGAGTAACGAGAGGGGGTTGAATGGAGAAAAGAGGGAGGGAAGGGGGCTTATGGGACTTTCAGGGAGGGAGGAAACGGGAAAGGGGAAGTGATTTGGAATGTAAATTAAAAAAAATAAAATAAAAAAAAATTATTGTCAAAACAAAAAAAAAAAAGAATTTGTCCCTGCATGATCATAAGTTTAGTAAAGCTGACAATTAATCACTACAGGTACTGGGGACATGGATCAGCAGTTAACAGTGCACAGTGCATTGAAGAAGGGTTATTACCCAAATCAGGTGGCCCACAATTAACTGTAACTTCAACTCCAGCAGTTGCAAACACCCTCTATTTGTCTCAACAAGAGCCTGCACTCATGTGCATATATATTCACAGGTACAGAGTCATACACATAATTTAAAAATAAAACAAATCTTTAAAAACTAACAAGCCCAATTATTTTTTGGAACATCTGTGTCTCTTTTTCTCATTTTTTTTTATTCTTTTATCCTTTTTCATAGTCAAGACTTTGTCCCTCTCCTGGTCTGCCCCTGACTTCTCCCCATCCCATACCTCCTTTCTGTCTCTCCCCTAACCCCCGCCAGTCTCCAAGAGGATGCCTCCACACCCCCACCTCCACCCCACTTGACCTCCCCACTCCCTGGTGCCTCAAGTCTCTCAAGGGTTAGGTGCATCTTCTCTCACTGAGGCCATACCAGGCAATCCTCTGCTGTATAGATGTCAGGGGCCTTATATCAGCTAGGGTAGGCTACCAGGTTGGTGGCTCAGTGTCTGAGAGATCTTGGAGGTCCAGGTCAGTTGAGACTGCTGGTCTTCCCATGGAACATTTCTCCTCCTCAGTTTCTTCCAGGTTTTCCCCAATTCAACCACAGGGGATCCCAGCTTCCATCAATTGGTTGCATGCTAGTATCTGCATCTGTCTCTTTCAGCTGTTTGTTGGGCCTCTCAGTGGGTAGCCATGCTAGGCTCTTTTTTGCAAGCACACCAGAGCATCAATCAAAGTCTCAGGGCTCCAGGCCTCCCCTTGAGCTGGATCTCGACTTCTTTATTAGAGCTGCTTTAACTATAACACAAAAGTCTGGTAAAATGAGTTTTCATTTGACTTTAGGTATTTATTTATTTTTTGTTATTGTTCCTGATTTCTTTAGTGACTTATTGGTCAAGAGTATGTTATTTTGTTTTCATGTCCTAGGGTAGCTTCCAGAGTTTGACTAACTGTTGGCTTTTAGATTTATTTAGTATGATCTGCTATTATGTAAGAAACAATTTTGATTATCTTGCTTGCTAAGACTTATTTTAACTAAGAATATAATCTATTTTAGAGAAGATTTCATGGATTGCTGAGAAGAATGTATATTCAATTTCTGTTGGATAGAAACTATTGATATCTATGAGTTAGTTTAATGGATAATGTATTTTAAGTTTGGGGTTTCTTTGTTGATTTTCAATTTAGACAACTTACCTAAAGGCAAGAGTTGGGTATTAAAGACATCCACTGTTATTGTATCAGGATCTACGGTAACTTTTATGTCTATTAGTGTTTTATGAAATTGGGAATCACAACATTAATTGTTTCATTTATTGATATATATTGGCCTTATGTCTTCTGGTTCGTTTCATTTTGACACCTACTTTATCAGATATCAGAAAGCTATACTATATTGTTTTCAGTATTTGTTTGAATGATAGCCCAGCCTTCATTCTGAGGATGTGGGTGTTTTTACCAGAGAGTAGTCTTTCTTACAACCAAGAAGCAGTTGTATCTAGTTTTGTTAGGTTTTGTTTTGTTGTTTTTGTTTTCTTTTGGTTTGTTTTCATTTTGAGTGAGAATCAGTTCCAAATTTTAAGCATGCTGAGCCACTGCTATTGAGACAGCTCCAAGATTCCATTTATTATTCCAGTCTACCTGTCTCTATCTCTTTATTGATGAGTTAGGGGCATTTATATTTATGCACGTTGTTTACTAATTCCTTTGATTTTATTGGCCAGTTGTTTTGTTTGTTTTTGTTTTTTAAATTTTTATTTATTTATTTTTTTGTTATTGGTTGTAATTTCTTTCTTTTTCTTTTATTTTTGGGGTTGAATTCTGCTGGTTAACTGTGTTGATCATAGTGGATTCTGCCATAGCTACATTCGTTCATCTATTTATCTCATGAAAGTTATTTTTCTCTTGTACTTATTATTGAGATTTTCTTCTCCTCTGTACACAGCATTCTTTTTCATATCTTCTGCAGTGCTGGCTTGGTTGTTATGAACTGCTTCAGTTCATATTTATTTAAAAATGACTTTATATATTCAGGACTTTTAAAGATAATTTTGTTGGTTATAGTTGGTTGGAAGTTACTATTTTCACTGCTTGAAACATATCATTTTGTGCTTTCTTGGCTTGTACAGTTACTGATGAGAGCTCTAATAATATTATTATGTCATTAACATTTTTCTTAGAGCTTTTCCTTGCTTTGTATTTGTTTTTATATTTTGACTACAATATGTCACAGAGTGTTTCTTCTCTTGTTATATTTATGTGGGATTCTAAATGCCTATTGCATTTGTATGTCTACTTATTTCTTTAAATGTGGGAAATTTTCTGGTGAAATTTTATTGAATAGAGTCTCTATGCCTTTCATTTTTAAAATACCAGTTCCTTCTTCCATCTTAAGGATTCTCAGGTTTGGTCCTTTGATCTCAGGGTTCTGGGATACTGGGGTCATGCTCATAATTTTCCTTAATGGTTTCTAAGTGTAAAACATTGTCAACCTTGTCTTCCATTCCAGATACACCCTTTTCTGACTGTTTGCTTCATTGAAAACTCATTGATAATTTTTATTAGCAAACTTTTGAAATCAACATGCCGCATTTTACCCATTTCACGTCTTTGATTTGAGCAGCTGAAGAGTCATCATCTTTTACAGAAGCCATGTTGCCTTTCCTTTTTATATTTCTTACGTTTTCTTATGACGCGATTTGCCCATCTATTAGTTTGTCTAACTCTTCTAGTATTACTGGGGATGCCTGAGCTGGCTCTTTAGTTTGCTTTGGAGAAGGCAGGGGATGCTGTCAGGACAGGAGAGGTAAGGAGTATTTGAGGTGTCTAGGTCACCTCTCTAACTTTACACCTGGTCCCCTTCCTAAAGACAGGGGAAGGAGCTGCACTGTGCTCTAGAACACTCTCTAAGGAGAGGCTGGGGCCTGGATCACCCAGAACAGAAATGGAGAAAATAAAGGATGGAAGCAAAGCTAAACAAATTAAAAGAAAAAAAGTAAAAATGTGGTATAGAAGAAAGAAATAAGGTATAGACTAGAAAACATTTTCTCAATAATAGGAAAGTTCCAAGAAAAATTTGGTAATTATAAAAGTGGGATAAAAATGAACTCTTGTATTGTTTTAAACAACAGCAGAAACAAATATCGTTAAGAATATAATAAAGCTTCAGTCCTTTTCCCTCCCCCAATACCAGATCAGATTCCTTTTTCCCAGTGCCCGGTCACCATCCACTTTCCCTCCCAAGTACCTCTCCCCCCCCCACTTGTGATTGCTTTCTTCTCTATCCCAAGTGATACTGAGGCGTCCTCACTTGGGTCCTTCAGCTTGTTGAGCTTTTTGAGTTCTGTGGACTGTATCTTGGGTACTCTGTATTTTTTTTTTGGCTAATATACACTTATTAGTGAGAACATACCATGCATGTCCTTTTGGGTGTGAGTTACCTTGCTCAGGATGATAGTTTCTAATTCCATCCATTTGCCTGAAAAACTAAGGATGTCCTCATTCTTAATAGCTGAGTAGTATTCCATTGTGTAAATGAACCACATTCTCTGTATCCATTCTTCTGTCGTGGGACATCTGAGTTGTTTCTAGCCTCTGGCTATCACAAATAAGTCCACTATTAACATAGTGGAGCATGTGCCCTTGTGGCATGGTAGAGCATCTTTTGGGTACAGGCCCAAGAGTGCTCGGCTAGATCTATTTCTAATTTTCTGAGGAACTTCCAGATTGATTTCCAGAGTGGTTGTACAAATTTGCAATACCACCAGCAATGGAGGAGTGTTCCTCTTTCTCCACATCCTCTCCAACATGTGTTGTCACCTGAAGTTTTGGTCTTCTTCATTCTGATTTGTGTAAGGTAGAATCCAGAGTCGTTTTGATTTGCATTTCTCTGATCACTAAGGACTTTGAACATTTCTTTAGGTACTTCTCAGCAATTTGAGATTTCTCAGTTTTGAAATTTCAGTTTAGTTCTATACCCCATGTTTTGATTGGGTTGTTAGGTTTTTTGTTTGTTTGTTTGTTTGTTTTTGGTGGTTAGCTTCTTGAGTTCTTTATATATTTTGGATATTATCCCTCTATCAGATGTGGGGTTAGTGAAGATTTTTTTCCCAATCTGTGGGTTGCAAATTTGTCTTATTGACTATGTCCTTTGCCTTACAGAATCTCTCCAGTTTCATGAGGTGGAGTGGTGGTTGGGGGAGGGGGAGACATCCAGATGGAGACAGGAGTATGTGTAGGAAGTATGGGATATAGATCAGTTGCCAGGTAGACAGGGGAAGGATGGATTAAAATATGGAGTGTAAATAAATAAGTAAATAAATTTAAAAAAGAATATAAAGCAAGAAAAGAGAGGGGAACCATATGAGGATAAAAGAAATATCAAATAAAGAAAGAAATAAAAGGAAAAATAATTGCTTAATAATAAAAAGATACATTAACAAAATTAGATGATTGTATGAATGGATTTAAGACTAAAAACGACTTTTAAATACAATCAAGTAAACTATTGTTAAAGTGGTAACAAAAAGAAAAGGAGTGGGGACACAAAGAAAAAGCAGACACTGAGGTCTATGCATGTGGGAAACCTGTCTTTGCAATTTTAAGAACTAAGTATTAACCTGCTGGAGGGATGCAGCTGTAGGTCTCAAGTACATAACTAGAGTTGTCAGGTTCTGTAGCAATGAACTGCAAATGGAAGGCTCCAGAGGTTGAGACACTCACCGAGATGGACTTAGGGTTATCCCCAGTCAATGGGATCTACCTTTCTTCATGTGTTTTACTACTAAAGAAGTCTGCTGCCAATTGCATTTTTAATCTCTTTTTTTCTTTTTTTGATATCTTTAATCTTTTTTTTTACAGTCCAGCCATTATCCCCCTCCTGTTCTGCCCTCTGAGAGTTCCTCATCCCATTCCCCCTCCCCTGTCTCTGAGATGATGTCCCCACACCGCCCCACACTCCTCCAGGTCTCTCCATTCCCTGGGACCTCCAGTCTCTCAAGGATTAAGTGTGTCTTCTCTCATTGAGGCCAGATCACACAGCCCTCTGCTGACTGGTTGGTGCCTCGATGTCTGAGAGATCTCAAGGTGGGGTCCAGGTTTGTTGAGACTGCTGGCCTTCCTATGAGGTCGCCCTCCTCTTCCTGAACTTCCAGCCTTTCCCTAATTCAACCACAGGGGTCCCTGACTTCAGGCCATTGGTTAGGAATAAGTATCTGCTTCTGTCTCAGTCAGCTGCTTGTTGGATCTTCCAGAGGGCAACCACACTAGGCTCTTGTCTGTAAGTACAGTCAAGCCATGAAGCCTCCCCTTGAGATGGGTCCCAATTTGGGTCAGCCACAAAACCTCCTTTCCCTCAGTCTGTTCTCCATTCTTGTCCCTGCAGTTCTTTTAGATAGGAACAATTCTGAGTCACAGTTTTTGACTGTTGGATGGCAACTCCATCCCTCCACTTGATGTCTTGTCTTTCTACTGGAAGCAGATTTTACAAGATCCCTCTCCTCACTGTTGGGCATTTCATCTAAGGTCTTTCCCTTTGAGTCTTGTTTCTCTCACCTCCCAGGTCTCTGGTACATTCTAGAGGTTCCCTCACCTTGCACCTCCCGTGTTTGCATATTTCCAATCTTTCTGCTGGCTCTCAGGGCTTCACACCTGGCTCCCCCCAAATACCTGATCATGTTTCCCTTTTCCCCTGCCCCCTTCCCCTCTCACACCCAGTTCCCTCCTTCCCTTTAATCTTGCCAGCATCTGACCCCTACCTGTCTTTGCAACTGGCTTTCTGGGTTACCTCTCACCCTGAAAATTTAGGGTCTTGTGGCTGTTCCTCTTTCTCAGACTCCCAGAATAGCTTTATGAAACAGTAATTTCACTCTCAGGATGGCATATGACCATGTCACCAGAATCAGTGACAGGAATATTCTATTAAAGTTACTTTGAGACCTGTGGATAGGACACCAATCTATTTATACCAGGGTCATCTGGTTTAACTTTAGTAGATGTCTTCTACATCTCTGTGAGGAGAGCCTCACATAATTCAGTTTGGTTTCCTTTCTATGTGAATTTTCTGTCTTGCAACTGTCTTTCTGATATTTCAGCTCTCTTTCTCTTTTTGGAATAAAGTCCATTGTCCTTTTCCAACTCTTGTCCTTTACTAGATTACACATAGACAACTCTTAGTCTGCCATCTTACTCAGAAATTCTACCTTGTCTGCTTTTTTTCAAGACACAATTTTTGCTTTCTAAAAGAATGTATAATATTTATTATGTTTATCTTTTATTTAGTTCTCCCTTGTTTCAATAAATGAATGTAAACACATTAAAGGCTAGAATGTCATAACTTTAACTGATATTTTTCAACATTATAGAAATATGCTTGACATATGATGGGTACCCCAGGATTATTTATGAAATGTCTGAATGGAAATATTATTCCCACTGTTGTCCCTTCTTGGCAAAAAATAGTTACTGAATATCTAAACAAAAGGACCAGAAAATATTAGTGGGTATGACAAGCAAGTTATACATGCTGAAGGAAAATTTCAGCACAGACTTTAATATGGACACAAGCCTTCAAATATAAATCAAAACATTATTCAAAGGAGACTAATTATTTCCAGTCATTGGCACTTGTAGTTCATTCCTCAGCTGTGAAATAAATCTTCATGAACCTTATATCTCACTTTCCCACACTAGAAGTTAACAATTGTACTTAAACAAAATTTGTAATTCAAACACAGTTTCTAGAAGATAATTTCTGGTGTGTCTGTCTATATCCTAGTATAACAAGAGGGGAACAGAGTCTAGCCTTTTTTTATCAGTGATTTAAAATAGTCATTCAAATCCATGTGTTAAGAAAATGTTAACTAATGAAACGGAGTATGTAAATAGTGACCATGACCATAAATATGTTGTCTTTTAAAAAGCTTTGTGTTCAAATAGTGAATTATCATGTAAAATGCATTATGCATAATAGTGAACTAGAATTAAATTAGAATTAAATAGTTTAAAATATTTGACAGTATATGATTTTAAATTTAATGTGAAAATTTGACTTTTGGCTGAAGTGAATTTTCAAACAGTCTTCATGTTCTGACCTTTTCCAAAACAAATGAATCATGCGCAATCTAAATGAATGGATGACTTTTTTCCAGAAATATATCAAACTGTAGCCATTTTTCCACCATTACCTTGTGGCAAGAAAGGGTATTGACAAGCAGTGACAGCTACTTTAACTTAATGATTTTGCCATGATATTCATCTTTCTGTACTGACCAGCATTTTATTTTCGCTTCAGCCAAGAGACTGTCTGGCTAATTAGCTTTGGAGTCATGAGGTTGGATCAGCCTGGGTCATTAGTAGTAAGACTTGCACATTCATACAGATGGTTTCTGATAAGTGGCTGGGATCCAGGACTTGGCATTTTTGAGCCCACCCTACTCCATTCTCCTGCCCTAATTATCCTATAGCTTTGAAGCTCGCACAGAGATTATACTCTGATTATGGACATGTATATATGTACATTTTAATGATGAAGCTATTTTTAATGTTGCCCTTCTCCAGAAGAGGATGCTACTTAGTAGTGATATTGTTCAACTATTTCCTACAAATTGAAATGTTCCCTTCTAGAGGAAGAAGGAAGGTTCATAAGTGTGGAGGCTTTAATGAGAATGCCTTCCCATAGCATAATAGTTCTGAATTTTTAATACAGTTGGTAGAACTGGCCTTGTTGGCAGTTGTGTACTGCTGAGGGTGGGCTTAAGGCTTCCAAAGCCCACGTCATTCCCAGGTCTCTGTCTCTGTCTCTGTCTCTGTCTCTCTCTCTCTCTCTCTCTCTCTCTCTCTCTCTCTCTCTCTCTCTCTGTCTCTCTCTCTCTCTCTCTCTCTCTCTCTCTCTCTCTCTCTCTCTCTCTCTCTCTCTCTCTCTCTCTCTCTTCAACTTGTGTATAAGGTGTAAATTCTCAGCTACTTCACTAAGTCTATGCCTGCTCGCTCACTGCCATGTTCCCTATCCTGATGATCACAGACTCACATTCTGAAACTGTAAGCAAACCCCATTTAGCCGTTTTCCTTTATTAGCTTCCTTAGTCATACTATCTCTTCATATCAACAGGTAAATAACTAAGATGATAAGATTCAGGAAGCTAAGAAGAATGAAATACACAAAGCTCAGAAAGTTGAAAAGTTTATGAGGTCCCTTCTTCAGGTTAGGTAAACAGTGATACTTGCTGGGAGAGGAAACTTCCCACCAGCTTAGCAGCAGATAAATGGTACATGGATTTCCAGGGACACAGAGTTCAAAGTAGTATTCATGCTATACTGACCTCTTCAATGTAGCAGCTGCCTTTGTGCTACCTGTGCTCTTGTAAGTAACCCTTGCTTAATGGTTCTATAAATAACTCCAATACAGACAGTAAATGAATGTTTACATTCCAAGGAAGACTTAAGAGTATGGTGATGTCTGTTTTTTGCATGAAAAAATGTTCTGTAAATCAAAATACAGAGATCATTGTCTATCTTTTCTGAAAACAGTACAACGTTTTGTAACTTTTAGCAAAGTATCATGCTTAGTGAGGTAACCCAATCACAAAAGAACACACATGGTATGCAGTCACTGATAAGGGGATATTAACCCAGAAGCTCGGAATACCCAAGACACAATTCACATATCGATTGATTTCCAAGAAGAAGGAAGGAGAGACCCCTGGTCCTGGATGTAGCAGTGTAGGGGAATACCAGAACAGAGAAGTGGGAGGGAGTTGAATGGGGAACAGGAGGAGGGAAGAGGGCTTATGGGACTTTTGGGAGGGGGGAACCAGGAAAGGGGAAATCATTGGGAATGTAAATAAAAAAATAAAGAAAATAAAAAAAATAAAAAATAGCAAAGTAATAAATGAAAAGTTCAGATAACAATGAGAAAGCTTCCAATTGCAAAATATATATGAAATAAAAATTCCAATTATATATTATATACATGTATATTATATATAATGAGACTTCTATATATGTATATCTAGATGTATATGCATACATGCATATATACATACTTGCACATATAGAATTTACATATTATATACATGTACATATTATAATTATATATTATAATAATATAATTATATAATATATAATATAAACTATATTATACATTTCTTTTATAAATTATACAAATATTTTATAAAAATATATAATTATAATATAGAATTGTATAATTATATCTTTTATATCTATATATAAATTATAAGCATATACATATACACACACACATATATATATATCTCCAACTTGTGGGTATGATGCAAGTTCTCAACTACTTCACTAATTCCATGCCTGCCAGCCTCCTACCATGTTCCCTACCATGATGATCATGAACTCACCTGAAACTGTAAGCAAGCCTCCATTTGACCAATTCTTTTATAAATTTTCTTGGTCATTCTGTCTCTTCCTATATAATTATATAATATTTATAAATTATGTATATATTATGTATTATACATTTCATATACATATGCATATGTATAACTTGATAATTTGTATTGGATTCCTTAATCCACCTGTCTCAGAATCCTAGTGCCACTTTCATTGTTATTTTCATCATCATCATCATCATCATCATCATCATCTCCAGTTTTATTAGGTTGCATTACATAAAAGCTAGTTAACATTATTATTAACTCCTCCAGCAGACCATGTGAAACAGACTAGAAAACTAGAAAGATGCATCACACTTACATTTTTTTCCAATTTTACACCCAAGTCAGCTCTGCTGGTGAGGAAACTGTCGTACTGCTAGGGCTCAGGGTAATGAAGTATAATTTCTACTTATGGCAAAACCAAGTGATGGATGGTGATTCTGAACAGGTGGGATGTAATGTAGTAGAAGCTTGCTCAAAGGAAAGCTGGGACACACTCTGCACAATCTAAAACCAAAGTGTTACTGACACTGAGCAACATTTCTTGCCCTAATGCAGGCAGTAGCTTAGAAATTGACTTCTAAGAGAGCATTGCTCTTTTGTTAGGGTTGATATAACCTGTAACTTCCTTTTACATTGTTTTTAAGCCAAACCAATGTGATTTACTAGTTTATCCTTAAGTTTATATGTTTTAAAACACATCAAACATGGTACATATTGTCTTCTCAATCAATATTTACTTTTTCTCTTGGTTTGATATTTTTATTTGTTCTTTAAAATTTTCATCTATGTATAGAAAGCATTTTGAAGGCATTAATCCCTGCTCCCTCTTTCATTTCCTCCTAGACTCCCATTATTGCATGTTGCATCAATAGCTTATGTATTTTATTTCATTATAACTCATTAAGTCCAATTAGTACAGAAAATAAATGCATGGTTTTAGTGCTATCCATTGGAGCACTGTTAACCTATAAAGTGGCCACATCCATAGAAATATAACTCTTTCTCCTTTGGTACCCATCAATTGCCAATTGCCGATTGCCAATTGCCTTAGCACATGAGCCTTTTTCTGATCCACACTGGAAATTTGACTGGCTTGAGATTGCACAGGTGTTGTGCAGGTAACCATGCTGCTATAAGTTCATGATAATAACAGCCACATTGTGCCAGAGGAAAGCATTTTACAGAATGCTTCTTCACCCTCCAGTTCTTAAATTCTTTTGGCCTACATATGAAGCACAGGTCTGCCTTGTCTGGCTTCAGTGGGAGAGGACACACCTAATTCTCTAGAGACTTGATGCCCCAGAGAAGGGAATGCGGGATTTGGGGTATCATCCTCTCAGAGGTGAAGGACAGGGGGGATGGGGCCAAGAACTCTGGGAGGGTGGACTGGGAGGCGGCAACATTTGGGCTGTAAATAAGTAAAATAATTAATTAAAAATTCTTTTGGCCTTTCTGTTTGATTAAAGTCTTTTAAGACACACACAGACACACAGACACACACACACACACACACACGACTCTTACAAACTTTCATTGAAGTATAAACAATTCACACTAACACAGAAGCAAGAGACTGATGAGACTTCATTAGAGTATAAAACAGCTTTAATGAATAAAATAAGAAGTTAATAATTTGTGTTCCTTTGGAAATTTATTTAAGAAAATGATGAAATACTAGGGATATAGAAGTCAATAAATCTCAGGATACCATCAGCAGTAATAACAACCAAACAATAAAATAAACATTCATAAAACCAAAGGAAATACAGGATGCTTTTGAAAATTTGAATTATTTAAATAACTCAGGAAGAGGTAAAATTGGATATAACAATAACCATATTAGTAATTTATACGAAAAAAGACAAGAATTTATGAGTCAGTTCTATTTGGCTTTTAAGGAACAGGTCATCTCCGTTAAATGAAATTTCAAAGAATTAAAAATGTTAAGAGCCTTCAAAACTTATTTAATTAAGTTTAACAATTTTGTTACAAAACCAGAACATAAAGACACCAAACAAACAGGGATGACATAGATAAATCTTAGTTATAAACACAAGTACAAGGAATTAGTCACAAGTTAAAAATCAGTAATTTTTGAGAGAATAATAGAAATTATCAAATGGCATTTATTCTAGAAGAACTAGATGTAGCATGGAAAGTGTATTAACATAATTTCTAAAAATGGAGAGTTAGATAATGTTGTGCATTGTTGTTACAAAATGTATTTTTATGATTTAATATAGTTATAACATCAAACTAGAAATTAATAGCTTCTTTAATGAATGAAGATTTATATAGCATTTAGTAAACAGGTTTCACTAAAGTCTTGTCAAAACATTTTAAATTTAAATTTACTTTTAATTCTTACAGAAAAAAATGCTTGACAATGTCTTAGCAACTGTAGGAAGAGTCCTAATTGATCCAACAAAATAAGAAAAGAAAATGAATTGGACATAGTGAAATACAAGTCAAACGTAATATTTGTGCAAAGTGGAATAGCAAGAGAAAACATTAACAGTATCAATACAAGATCATTACAGAAAACTCAATAGAGCTAATTGGAAAAACTGCCAGCTCAACAGCAATAAAATTATTTTAAAATCCATGAATCAGTTCAGCAGACTTGCAAGACTTTTATAGGGAAAATTATGTAATTCCACTGAAGTGCATATAATTAAGCTTGAATATGTTTTGGTTAAAGAAATTCAATAGTATAACAATGTTAATTAGATTCAAGTCAATCTATAAATTAAATGTAGCTCCCCAAAATATTTTAATGAAAACTCTTTCTTAATTCATCTGCAAAAGCAAATATTCATTAATAGCTTTAAAATTGAGTCACAGGAATAATGAGAATATAAGTCATTAAGAATATTATTTGTTTCATAGTTTTGTTTTTGTCTTAGAAAAGAGGGAATGTTACCCCTTTTTAGCGTTTAAGTATTTTTCAGGCATAAATATTCCAAGAATACAGGTTTAGAAGATAACAGTGCCTTTCTGGACTGGTTGTGTAATTGACTTGAGGGTCTTTCTTTCCTCATAGTCAGTATCATAGTCAGAAATGAGGAATCTTATCTTGGCTTCACCAAGCTATACCCATTTGTCCAGTCTACTGGAAGCTTTATATTTTGAGAGATTGGTGGACAATGCCCAGCCAATGTCAATATAATGCTATACATTTTGTTCTCATCTGGTTTTATATGTCTATTTTCAAGATATAAAGAAATCCAGAGTAACTGGTACGTCATAAGCACCATCAACTCTTCGGTTAGGAAAGTGGTCATGATATTCAAAAACGACCAAAGGACCGAAAGGCATTGCCACCTGAAAATGCTCACACACAATTTAAGTTCTATTTGCTTTCTAATAGCTTTTGCATTTTCTTTTTGTGTATGTCAGACTGTGGCTATGTCTGTGTGTATGCAGTCATGTCATGTGCTCACAGAAGCCGGAAGAGGATGCCAGATTCCTGGGAACTAAAGTGCAGAAGTTTATGAGCCGCCAAATGTGGGGGCTGGTTTCTGAGATGCAAATTTCTGTCCTTGTGATTGAGCAACAAGTGCTCTTAACAGCTCATCCATCTCTCCAGTGTCACTTCCAAGCCAAGAATGCTTCCTTGGCTGCAGATCTTAGCTTCTACCCATTTTGTTCAGCTTGCATTTCCTAATCATACTCCTATGAACCCTGTGTCAGCAGATTTCAGGCTTAGAAGTATTCCATGACATCATTGACTTAGTTTCCCCCAAACCACTAGGCAAAAGTTCAAGAATTTTTCTATGGTCACAAGAAGTAACAGAAAAGGAATCAGGTGGTGTGGGAGTCTGTATACACGTACCCTAGACAGTTGTTCTTCAGCAAACCACAGAGCACACATGTTGGCCAAAAGAATCCATCCTTACACGAAAATTATGTTATATTTAGCTATGCATTCATGAGTTTAAAACAAAAGAAGCAACAAAGCTTGTGAATACAAAGGAACATAACCTGGGTTGTGTACAACCTCTAGACGTCTCTATTGTGGAGACAGTTGACTACCAGGGCAGTATGGCGATGCAGTGTTTTCACTCATGATCTATTTGCTTTACCTCAGGGCTTCTGGTGTTTTGACCTAACATACATCTTAAATAGCTCTCCTGACATTCAGTGGAGACTTTGGAGGTGCTGAATCTCCTCAAATAAGATGGCTCATGGGTTCCTTTTCCAGAGACTCCTTAAGACTCTATATTCCTCTTCTAGAACAACAAGTTCTGCATATGAAGGAACTGAGCTTGTTGCTGGGCAGCAGTACGCTACTTAAAACCTCAGACTCTCCCCTTAGACAAGAGTTCAACTTCTTCCTGCTCTCCAATGACTCTTCACAGAAGGCCCAAATGGCTACAGCATCACTCTTTTCCTTTGAAAGGATGTACCCAGTACATCATGCATTGGGAAAAAACACAGGGAAGCAAAGCAATGTGCAGTGACACTACAGTGACTACACTACAGTGACTAGGCAGCCAGATCTCTATATATTCGAAACAAAGTAGGCAAGTGTGAATGTGCTCTGTCTTCTGAAGAAAGGGTTAAGCAACCACAACCTCCATGGCTTTTTTATCCCGCTAGGAGAGTGGACACTGTTTTCATAGTAATGAACCACAATTTTTCTGCTCCACAAAATTCTAATGCTGTCAAGTATGGTAAGACAGATGATCCTACTTAAAATGATACTTTACAAAGCAAAACAGATATAACTCAGTAACTGTGTATCTAATTGCCTTAATTGCCTCATTTATCACATGACCTAAGTGAGCTGGTTTCCTACTTTGCTTCACCCATGTAATTCTTGTAATAGAAGAGCTGAGATGCAGTGCCAGGCATGAGCGAGAAATCCTCTCTCCCGAGGAAAGATATCATGGAGTGATGTTGGATTTGGGTTCCAGTTTATTGAAAAATCAATGTCCATTTGTATGACCAACACATATGGCTTTCTTCCAGGCCGATGATGGCTTTGGGGGTCTGGATATCCACTAATGAAGTCAGATCATTTTACCAAGCACCCGAGTTACACTTGGTGAAGTAACTTTGTCATTAAAACCTGGTTTATCAAAAAAAAAAACAAAAACAAAAAAAAAAAACCTGGTTTATCATTCCTGTTGGTGGTTTTCTTTCTATCTCACTCTCCTCTCTGTTTCACCTGCAGTTACAGAATTGTTTTCCTCACATGCAGAAAACAAACTTAAGGCTCCAAATTTTAACATTTAAAAGGAACTCAGTATGATATCTGCAGTTCACAGAATAAACAGTTCCCTTATTTATCTTTGTTTCTCGTCGGGGGCAAGAACACCCCCCCCCACACACACACACACACACATGCACACGCACACACTTTTATATGGCCCTGTTCAGATTTGAGTCCAAATTGACATTTGAGCAGGTCAGAGCCAGATTTTTTAACAAGCTCAATGGAAATTTGTGAGTTTATCTGTTATGAGTAAAACAACAAGGCTGAATTTGTCTATCGTGTTGATGCATTCCAATAAACGATTGGTGCAGCTGACATTTTATATAGTGCCTTCATAATTTAATACAGTGACAGACATGTAGATCAATGGAACAGAATTGAAGAGCCAGAAATGAATCCACACTCCTATGGTCACTTGATCTTTGACAAAGGAGCTAAAACCATCCAGTGGAAAAAAGATAGCCTTTTCAACAAATGGTGCTGGCTCAGCTGGAGGTGAACATGCAGAAGAATGCAAATTGACCCATTCTTATCTCCTTGCACTAAGCTCAATTCTAAGTGGATCAATGATCTCCACATAAAACCAGACACACTGAAACTAATAGAAGGGAAACTAGGGAAGAACCTTGAACATATGGGCACAGGGGAGAATTTCCTGAACAGAACTCCAATAGCTTATGCTCTAAGATCAAGAATAGACAAATGGGACCTCATTAAATTACAAAGTTTTTGCAAGGCAAAAGACACTGTCAAAAAGACAAAGCGGCAACCAACTAACTGGGAAATGATCTTTACCAACCTTACATCCGACAGAGGGCTAATATCCAAGATATACAAAGAACTCAAGAAGTTAAACTCCAGAGAGGCAAGTAACCCTATTAAAAAATGGGGTATAGAGCTAAACAAAGTGTTCTCACCTGAAGAATATCTAATGGCTGAGAAGCACCTAAAGAGATGTTCATCATCCTTAGTCATTAGGGAAATGCAAATCAAAACAACCCTGAGATTCCATCTCACACCACTCAGGATGGCTAAGATCAAAAACACAGGAGACAGCAGTTGTTGGCGAGGATGTGGAGAAAGAGGAACACTCCTCCACTGCTGGTGGAATTGCAAGCTGGTACAACCACTCTGGAAAGCAGTCTGGCGGTTCCTCAGAAAACTGGGCATGACACTCCCGGAGGATCCGGCTATACCACTCCTGGGCATATACCCAGAGACTTTACCTGCATGCAATAAGGACACATGCTCCACTATGTTCATAGCAGCCTTATTTATAATAGCCAGAAGCTGGAAAGAACCCAGATGTCCCTCAACGGAGGAATGGATTCAGAAGATGTGGTATATCTACACAATGGAATACTACTCTGCAATTAAAAACAATGAATTCACGAAATTCCTAGGCAAATGGTCAGATCTTGAAAATATCATCCTTAGTGAGGTAACCCAATCACAAAAGAACACACATGGTATGCAGTCACTGATAAGGGGATATTGACCCAGAATCTCGGAATACCCTAGACACAATCCGCATATCAATAGATTTCTAAGAAGATGGAAGGAGAGACCCCTGGTCCTGGAAAGACTGGATGTAGGGGAACGCCAGGACAGAGTAACGAGAGGGGGTTGAATGGAGAAAAGAGGGAGGGAAGGGGGCTTATGGGACTTTCGGGGAGGGAGGAAACGGGAAAGGGGAAATGATTTGGAATATAAATTAAAAAAAAATAAAATAAAATAAATAATTTTAAAAAAAAAGGACCTTAATTTTCACAAAGTAATACTATTTCACCATTACTAAATGGAGTGGCAATCTAAATAGCAATTCTGTTCTCAGTCTGGTATTCTGACTCCCTCGAGGACACTCTTGGCATGATAGTCACTGGCAACAGAGGCTCTAGAAAGACAAGCTTTATTTTCCTTCCTGAGATTTGCCAGGAGTGCCCACTCAACCCTAAAGCATGGTTCTTGGTTTCTTCTTTGGCTCCATTGTAAATTTTGACCTCCATACAGCAAGAAGTCACAAAATCCATGGGAGAAAAGAGAATCAGGCATTAGAGATGCTATACAGCACCACAATGCTGTGCCAAGTGGCAGGACATCAAGGTCTTTTAGCATAAGACCTATTGGCGAATTTGGGACTATAGAAATGCTGCTATGGAGGAAATTGACTGGTCTCTTTTGTTTCTGTATTCAATGCCCAAGCCCCTGTTACCTAGCACTCATATTTGTTCTGGTGGTATTTTTTAGTTGCTCTGTATGAGAAAAGGTAGCTTTCTAGAGAACTGTTGTCTCTGACAAATGTTATCTACAGTCTAGAGATGGGACACTTAAAGTAGAAAGTATCAAAGCTACAGTTTCTGAAGTATTCAAGTGAAACTGAGGTGCCCAGAACTTATGATCAAAAAAGACACAGAATGGATGAACAGGTACTTAGTGGTTAAGATCATTTAGTGTTCCTTCAGAGGACTCAGGTTTGGGACCATATCTGGGTGGCTCAAATGTGCTTGTAATGAAAGCTTCAGGGAATTCAATGCCCTTTTATGTCTTCTAAGGTCATTTAAATGTACATGGTGCACAGAAACATATAGCTATGCGCGCGCGCGCACACACACACACACACACACACACACACACACACACTAAATAGAAGTCTTTTAAAGAAACTAGAAATAGGAAACAACAGAGTATATATGGACATAGTATGTTGAACATTCTTAAAGAGTCTAAATCAGACATGAACATATTGGGTTTGCATTAGCTGTATCTGTTTTAACCCAAAAATTATAGAGTAGAAGTGAGTACAAACATCTTGAAAGATGCAGGTCCATTTAAAATTTTGAACAGTAAAAACCTACATTTAGTGAACTGTAATAATAAAATATGTCAAATGGTTCCATAGGAGGCATAATAATTAGGAGACCAATAGGTACGAGATTTAGCTAGTTAAAAAGTAGAGTTTCTAAGAAGAACCCCTCAAGGGTCAGACATAAATTCAGTGCTTTAGAGATGTAGTAAGGCATACCTCCAGATGTTAATAGGAAACCCAGAATTGCTACCCATATATGAGACACTCTCTTTTTCTTTTTTGTTTTTTCTTTTCCTTTTCTTCCTCCTTCTCTTTCTTCTTATTTATGAACAAATAATTATTTCTCCTATGTAATCCCTGTTTAAAGATAATCAAAGATTTAAGGTAGATAGAACAACTCAACTCTCTCCATGGGTATTTGTCTGAATAGATCACTAGTAGATACTGTTAAAGAATTATTAACTATTGTTAATACATTGTTATTGTCACTTAATAGGTCTTTATTATAAGTTCTACTTTTACTGAATATTTTCCCTTTCCATAAGCTAAGATGTTGAGGCTAGTAAGACTTGAATCCTTAATATTCCTTAATATTCCTTTCTGCCTGACTTGACTAGAGGACTAGTAGACAAGCAGCCCCTCTTGAGCAACTAAACCAACTGCCTTGGCATACAGGGACTTTTAAAACTTCAATAGTGTTTTGAAGGTTCTAAAACTACAACTATAGCTGTGTGTTGCCAAACATACTATACTTCCAAAAGGCATTTGATTTTAGCCAAGACTCTTTCAAACAGCCTATTCCAGAATGTTTGACATTGAAAGCCTCAGTGAACTCAGTTGCCATTCTCACTTGAAAGGTCCAGCAGAAGGCCTGTGATCAGTACAAACAGCACCATCTTATACATGCATGATTGATTTAAAGGCCCTTGCTGCATTACTCATAGTGGCTACATAAGTACAACCATCAGCTTACATTCCCAGTCACTCAGGAAACACCTTCTTATGCTGTCCTTTAGTAGTAGAAATTAGATCCAAGGAAAGATTTCCCTTTAGTGGACTTCACATTCCTAATTTGGATGTTTATCATTAATAGAATGGGCTAAGCTGGTGATATAAAGAGGGGCTGGCAAGCATGGTAGCAGCAGAACTAACAGCAGTATTGATACATGAAGACTTCCAGAGAGTGGCCAGCAGCAGAACCAAGGGGAAGCAGAAGCATCAGATCACAGGAACAGAGGTGAGAAACTGTGTGTTTGGGGCTGCTGACACTAGAACTTCTCCTTACCAACTTAAGTCGGTGAATTTTCCATCTAGGGAAAAAGGCCCTGGTTGGGTATAGTAATTGATTGATTTTTAAGAATTTTCAGATGAGAAAAGTAAGGTCTACATTTATTGAATATGCATTGTGTTCTAGGCATTTTCCATGTTGTATCATTTCAGTCTTAAATCTTGAAGATAAAATGAGCTGTTTGAGCTACAGATTGTAAAACCTGTGGCCACAGAAATGTATATTCTTTGCGCAAGGTAAAAAGAAAGGTTTTGTAGTAGCTGTGTATTTAAGAGTCACATATTGTCATAGTATTCATGTTCATGCTCAGTCCTGCTCCTTTTATCATATCTTCAGCAATAATGTAACTGTTAATGCTATATTCAAATGAATAAATTTAATAGAATGTTTTCCATCTCCATTTAGCTTCAGGATCAGCAACTGTCACTTATGATACAGTACCTTTCTTGGTGTACTGGCTGGTTTTGTCTGTCAACTTGTCACAAGCTGGGGTTATCACAGAGAAAAGAGTTTCAGTTAAGGAAATGCTTCCATGAGATCCAGCTGTAAGGCATTTTCCCAACTGGTGATCAAGGCGGGAGGTTCCATTGTGGGTGGTGCCATCCCTGACTTGGTAGTCTTGGGTTCTATAGGAAAGCAAGCTGAGCAAGCCAGGGGAAGCAAGCCAGTAAGTAACATCCCTCCATGGCCTCTGCATCAGCTCTTGTATCCTGACCTGTTTGAATTTCAGTCCTGACCTCCTTTGGTGATGAACAGCAATTTGGGAGTGTAAGCTGAATAAACCCTTTCCTCCCCGACTTGCTTCTTGGTCATGATGTTTGTGCAGGAATCGAAACCCTGACTAAGACACGTGGGTTATCCTTCCCCTCCACCTACTTTGCTGTTCTTTTCCCACTCAACAAGAGCCACTCTTGCCTCTACTCTTGTCTTCTGGTTCTTCCTACTACTTTCATATTATGTTATTATTGAGAAGCAGGAATAGTGTGATTATACTACCAGACGAGATCCCTGAGTTTTAAGTCTACTATAATAAAGTGGCGAATTTTATGTCCAAAGAATACCAATAGGATTAGCAATAACATTTCAAAATTAAAATGTAAAGGTGAACTGATTGATTATATTTCATCACTAACAGCCCAAATAAGTCTAATGAGATAAAATAAATACCCATTCATTCATAGTATCTTATATTGCAAGAAACAATACCACCATGGTTCACATTTGCAATTTACATTCATTTTCATAACTAAGTATATATATATATATATATATATATATATATATATAATATATCATAGGTTTTCTAATTGTTCAAGATTCATTGCACAAACAGTGAGAAGTCCCTGCAAATTAGTTGGGTAAAATTCCTATTGTCAAAGAATGAAATATAGTGAGATATTGAGAAATATAGTAAATGCAACAGGTTATAATTGAGGAAGATGCTTTAGTAAGGGAAACTGCTATGAGGAGATAGCAAATAATTTGAGACTTGAATAATGAAATGGAAGAAACCACATGGATGTGTTGAAAAGGAATATTGAAAATGGAAGGAACAGCCAAAATGGAGATGATTTGAATATTTTCTAGTAACTAAATATAAACCAGTGCAGTTCATGGAGGTGCAGTGCAAGAGGATGTGGCTACCCATGAAGGAAGGGATTGCTTTAAGATAAGGAGAGTTCCTGCAGGTCTTTGAACTAAGAAAGATATGAAACACCAAAGAAGAAAGTCAAGTTAGCAGCTGGAATAAAAGCCAGACTTATAAGAAAAGCTAAATAAATATTGGAAAAGAAAGCTGTCTGGGTATATTCTACCTCTATCCCATAGCCTTTTAGGGAGAGAGATGGTGAGATGTGGTGGGCCTTTATCTGATGTGTCTAAAGTCACTCTATAGTCAAAGAAAATGATGAGTTCAGAAAATTGTTTGGCTAATATGGTCCTCATATACAAAAGATTGAGCATAGAAATTCTATCGACATCTAATTGCTGGCATGTGCAGGCTGATAAGTGGTACCAAATGCCTTTCTAAATAAGTATGGAGTGGTGTGGAAAGAAATGTGTCTCAGTTGGCTAAATGGTGAAAGCAGCGACCTATTAAGAGAATTATTCTCAGAGCTCGGATGTAAATTGATTTTATGAGCATGTCAAGAAGTCAATCAATGGCAGACTCGTAGCAACATAGCAGAGCAAAGAAAAATATACGAAGCAGATTCTAGTCAAATATGAAAGCTCTGATCTTATCATGGGGAATGTCCAGTTTAATGACCACACAGCTGTTCTTTACTACAGCTTGCCATTTATAAATTTCGGCGATGTTGTTTCAGATCCGTTCTGAACAATTAGACGTACTTGGATTTAAAAATATCCAACTTTATAACTTCATAACCTACTTTTTAAATCAAAGTTAAGTTTAAGTTTATGCAGCACAAAATCACCTAAAGTCTACAATCAGGTCTATTAACCCACCCCCCCCAATGTTATTCATTTTTAGCCTCAGTTTAGTATCAAATGGGAGAAACAGCTCAAATTCTATCAATGAATGAATGAAAAAAAGGTGATATAGCTGTAAAATCAAATGTAACTAAGCATATACCAATGCATATTGCCTAGTGAATGAATCTTTAAAAAGATGCTAAATTAAAAAAAGACACAAAATTTCACCTATTCTGTATTTCAATTTATTTGAAATGTTATATGCTATGGATAAATACCAATGTAAGTACAAATGTACAGAAGCATATAGACATACATACATTTGTTTTGGGGGAATTATTGTAAGGTTTTGAACCTACCTGTCATGGGAGCATGAGAAACAGATGATGTGAAGTTGAGTTTCTTGAGAAGCTGGCAGAGTCTGATGCCTACAGGAATGGCTAGAAAGGCAAGATGATTTGGGAGAAGGGATACAAGAACAAGCTAGACTGTATAGATCTGAGCTAGAGTCCTGGAAATTGAGTTGGAACCCATGTGGCTTCCTCATCTCCTCCAAATTCCTGTGTTTTATAATGAAGGCTTTTATTTTCTTTCCAGGAAGAGCTTGTACTCTCTGTTAAAGAACTCACTGTTACCTGGACCAAGAGGTGAAGAACCCAGTGTAGGAGATGTAACAGTTGGAGGAGATGGAGGCCTGGATGCTGACACTCCACAGATAGGACATGAGAAGGTCAGCACCTATTGACATAGGCTACCAGAGCACCAAAGCTCTGAGCTGTGTCAAGCTCTGCTCCAGTAGAAGGTATCTGGTTTTGAACTGATGGGCTATAGAATGCACACATCTGCAAAACTGCTTTTCCAGCTTAGCTAAAATGATTTGAAATAAAATCATTTTTAGCCTCCAGAAGATGCTTATAGAAGCGATGAGTAAGCAAGTATGAGACCAGGTGTTGGCAAGCATTTTAATACTTCCCTTGCCTACACAGTGTGCAAAAAGTATTTTGTAAATAGCTTACATAGATCAGAAGATAGATGGAGAATGTTTCTAAAACAGTTTTGTTTTTGTTTTTGTTTTTTTGTTATTTCCTCACAAAAACTCTACAGTATAGTTTAAAATGCCCTTTGTCATTATGAAAAATGTAACACATAGGGAGAAAGATGCTAAATAGCCTAGGGACTAAGATGCTAAAACCAAATTTAGGTCTATCTCACTACAATGTCTACACTCTCTCCACTCCATAACTTTGCCATTGTACCCCAACTCTTACCTGCTCCATTTTGCATATAAAGAAGCTTTCTCCTTCTCTCTCTATCTTTTTATTTTTTTGCAGAAACAAGATGGAGAATTTGCTTCCTCTTCTCTGTGGCTATCACAAAAAAAAAAGATTTATAGTTTGTCCTTTACCAAGGACTGTATGGAGTTTCTCAGTAATGTACGTTCACTTTCTGCTACTTGTAATCTACCCTGAAGCAACAGACAAGCAAATTCTTAGAAAAATTTAATTTAATGTTTGTTGGTGACTCTTAGAAATAAATACCAGAGAGGAGGAGAGGAATGAAGGAAGATGGAGGAAGAGAAAGACGATTCAGATTCCGCGTGGCTTTAAATTGCCACAGGTAGCTATGAATATCATATAAGGGATGGATAATTACAGGACAATTTGTCTTATTTAGGTTGGAAATTTATAGCAATATCAATTGACTCGGACATTTTGTGTGGTAAGAATTTACTGATATAAATCTGACTTATAAATTACAAAAAAAAAAAGAAATAAATACCAACATGTGTTATTTTGTAATGGAAAAAATTTTAATGTTATCAGAAAACACTTTGTATATAATTTATATAGCCAAAGAAGCAACTTAAATAGTTGTATATAATATTTGTCTATAATGAGGTGTCAAAGTGATAACAGTCAACATTACTTAGAACTATGGGTGCTTTTTTGCTAAGAGCTACACATGAATTATTTAATGCATATTAATGACCACTGAATGGAAGAGTTAATTATATATTTTGATTAATGCAAATGAAGTTTTAAAAATTTGCTCAAAGGCACAGACAGTGAACTAATCAGATCTATTTAGTTGTGAAGTACTTAATTTTAATTACTATATCATTTAAAACTCATTAGCAATATTTCTGATTATCTAACAAGTATGAACAGAGTGACTATTAGGTGTTCAAATAATTACACTGAATTAAAACAGTGTAAGATAGGATAAAATGAGGAATATAATTACAATTATAGTTGTGTGTTCTAATAACCATTTTCAAAGTCATTTTCTAAAAAATATACCAATGTGTGGCAGATGAAAACAGAGATTTGAAAAGCGTCCCTCAGAAAGCTGGGCGTATGGTAATGTTTCCCAGAAGGATATTGAAATTGCTGATTTTGTTTCCATAGACAGCAATTAAGTATAATCTTATAACTGCACCACTGATTGATTGAAAATTAGCACAATTTATGATCATGAAAACAAACTAGCAAGGCTAGTCAATCATTTTCTCTTTTCATAACTCCATACACAGAATGGAAAGGTACACATTATGCTTGAAAAGTGCTTCTGGAGACTGTTGCTGCAAGTACAACAACAGGCTTAGGCTATTTTAGATTTTAATTTTGCTACCTGTGCTATTGCTTCTTTCTTCCTCTTCTTAATTTTTACACCATTTCATCTTTGATATTTGATGTTTCTATCCTAGAAAAGTCTTGAAGTTCAATTGGACTGGGAAGTTAGATTTCTTAGAGAATATGAAGGATGGGACGTAGAAACTAGGTCATATTGATCTTATGGATGGTTGGGGTTTTCCTCATTTTCCTACAACCATACATTGCATTTGTGGATTTTCAGTTGGTCCCGGTTATTGTATAAGGAGTCTTTTAATGTAGAATTTCAACAGAGGTTCTCGTTAATGGACTCACCTAGATGATTCTTCTCAACATAGAGTAAGAAGTGTATCTGGTTAAACAATTCAGTGCCACAGTGCTTACTCTGAACACAACAATAAAAGCATTTTATGGTTTTAGAGTTGACCGCTTCATAGTTATTTCCATGTGGGCCTATGTCTATTCTGAAAAGAAAAGAACTTGAAAATACATATATTTGCTATTTTGTTGTGCTGGAGAGATGGTTCAATGATTAAGAGCACACAGTGCTCTAGAAGAGGACCAGAATTCAGCTCCCTGCACACAACTGCCTATAGCTTCAGCAACAGGGATGTGATACCCTCTTCTGGTCTCCAAAGTCACCTGCATTCACATGCACATACCTGTCCCCACATATACACATAAATAAAATAAAACTTTTAAAAATTAGTGTTTTCCATGTTATTACAATATTACTACTTTTTCCACACAGTGACTGTATTATTAAATATGAAGTAGAACAGTCACCAATTACTACACAACATATAAAGTAGACTCTCCTATAAAATCCTATTCCTGGAAAACAATCTTGGCTTGGCTTTGATGCCTCTAAATGTGAGGATTAATCCAAAATTGAATCTCTGGAAAGGCTGACCTTAACAAATCACCCACAAACAAGAAAAGTTCCCGAACAAGCTGGGCAAGATCTGAGCTCTTCCCATAAATCTCCAGCCAGTCACTGCCTTTTGTTCTCAGAACCACCCCTGATCTTTCCTCTCCTCTCCTCTCCTCTCCTCTCCTCTCCTCTCTTCTTTCCAATTCTTTAAACTTCCCTCTCCTCTTCCCTCAGCTCCTCCTTTTCCTCTCCTCCCTTTTCCTCAGCCCACACCTTCCCTTCAAAATCTGATTTATTCCAGGTATATTACATTGAGTCAACCTTTTTTTATAATTTATTTTTGTTTAGTGTATTGGTGTTTTGCCTTCCTTCATGTTTGTCTAAGGCTGGAGTTATAGACAGTTGTGAGCTGCCCTGTGGGTACAGGGAATTGAACCCTGGTCCTCTGGAAGAGCAGTTGTTAACCACTGAGCTATCACTCCAGCTCATGAGCGAACCTTAAAAAAAAAATGTTACATTTTGTGTGTGTGTGTGTGTGTGTGTGTGTGCTTCATGCCCTAGTTTATGTGTGGAAACCAGAGGGCAACTTGTAGGAGTTAGTTCTCTCTATCCACCATGTTGATCCTGAGTGTTTAACTTAGTTAGCTGGGTTTGGTGGCAAAGGATTTTTATCAGCTGAGCCATTTTATCAGCTCTGATTTAACATGTGAAAAATCAATAAGAACACATTCCATTATAACAACAAGCTAAAGAAGAAATCATGTAATCATAATAGAAGCAGAAAGAGTAGATTACAAAATCCTGCAATCTATTCACAGTAAAAGAACTCCCAGAAAACTAGAGAAAACTTACTAAATGTGATAAAGAACACCTACAAAGAAAACTTTACAACTGACATTAGAGTCTAAAGAAATTTAGAAGACTACTTGCTAAGATCAGGAACAAAGTGTTCTCTGTTTGCAACTCCTTTCTGCATCACACTAGAAATCCTAGGAAATGAAACAGGGCATGGAAGGGAACTAAGAAGGGTAGATCAAGAAAAAAGAAATAGAATTTCCCTTGTTCACAGATGACATGATTAGCCAGCTAGAAAATCTGAAATAAATGAGAAAATAAATCCACTGGAACTAATAAACACTATAGAAGAGTGCCAAGATATAAGATCAGGATACAGAAGCAAATCATTTTCATTGCTAAATATTAGCAATGAAAAACTAAAATTTAAAATGCAAAACACAATACTGTCTGTATATATATACCCCTCCCAAAATAGGTACAAATATAACAAAATATGTATGATATCTATTCAAGGTAACTAAAACTATGAGACAAGTCAAAGAGGAAAAAATAGAGGATATTCTATGCTCATAGAATACTCAAAGTTGTCAAGATTTCCCTATGTAACCACTCAAAGAAAATCCAGTTAAAATGACAGAAGTTATTCAATGGAATACTAAAAAGAATGGTTCTATAGTTCTTTGTGGGGCAAAAAAAAAAAACAAGAATAACCAATACAATATGGAAGCAGAAATATATAGCTGAACCATTGATATCATATAACTTGAAGACTTAAAATAAAGCTGTAATTATTGGCCAAAAGAATAAATAAATAGATCAGTAAAGCAACAAAGAGTCTCAAACAGATATGTGAAAATGCAGTGACTAATCTTGGATAATGGAAGAAAGTCAATGAAATTGAGAAAAATTAGTCTTTTATGACAAATGTTGGAAGAACCGCTTGATAGTTTAAGAAAGAGAGAGAGGAAGGGAGAAAGAAAACTAGAAGAGACCTGTATGGAGGAAGGAGAGAGAAAAGGAGTGATATGGGAGAGGGAGAGAGAAGGATAAAGATAGATAGATAGATAGATAGATAGATAGATAGATAGATAGATAGATAGATAGATAGATAGATAGATAGATAGATAGAGGAATCAGAGAGAATACCAGGTTGAGATCTTGTATCTTTTGTATAGAATGTGGATTTAGAACTAAATATAAAGAACAAGATTGTTAAAGTTCTATAGGATAAAAGAGGGGGAATATATTTGATTCTAAAGGTGTATGATAATAAGAGTTCACATAATGCCACATATGTGATTCTTGAATGAACTAGTAGATAAGTTTAGTTTTGCTTTGAGCCTAAAATAGTTCTAAAAATTGAGTCAGTGAAAACTGTTATAGACAGTGACTGGATGGGGTTGATTCTTCACAAAGGGCAGCAGAACCCTAGGGAGACAACTGGACAGAAATAATCTGTGATTGCTCAGCTGTGCAACACTGGAAAGGTAGCAAACCCTCTTGTCCTTATCTCTACCTGAGAAGATGGGTGGGATAAGTTATTATAGAACAACTTTGCTTCTCCTATTTGTTTGGTTTAGTATCAAACATTTACAATCAACGTTTACTGGGAGGAAGATGACATAGGCAGTAACATTTCAGGGTAGCTGAACAGGCAGATCATCTGATTCTAAATTGTCATTGTTACTACCTTATGTGTCTAGTATTAATTAGACTCATTTCTGCCATGAAGTCTATCTCCTGGTATACATGAAAGCACAGTTCAATCCCAATTTAACCCTTGTTCCAGGATCCTGTTGGTGGTGTATATTTTGTTTAGAATATACAGAAAATATGTAGTCATATTTTTTTTAATTTTTTTTATTTTCTAAGTTTTTTTATTTACATTCCAAATCATTTCCCCTTTCCTGTTTTCTCCCTCCCCGAGAGTCCCATAAGCCCCCCTTTCTCCCTCTTTTCCCCATCCAACCCCCTCTCGCTTCTCTGTCAACTCTTTTTTTTTTTCTAAGTTTTTTTATTTACATTCCAAATCATTTCCCCTTTCAACTCTTAATGACTTCCCTTTGTGCACAGAGAATGCTGTGTCTCTCAAAGTTCGCCTTAGGAGAAAAACATTTTTAAGCATTAGATATCAATTAACATAGTGAAATTCAGTGGTCAAGGTAAAGATAACAATGAACTGTGGAATGCTAATTTCTTTTTTTTTTATTTTATTTTTTTAGTTTACATTCCAAATCACTTCCCCTTTCCCGTTTCCTCCCTCCCCGAAAGTCCCATAAGCCCCCTTCCCTCCCTCTTTTCTCCATTCAACCCCCTCTCTGTCCTGGCGTTCCCCTACATCCAGTCTTTCCAGGACCAGGGGTCTCTCCTTCCATCTTTTTAGAAATCTATTGATATGCGGATTGTGTCTAGGGTATTCCGAGATTCTGGGTCAATATCCCCTTATCAGTGACTGCATACCATGTGTGTTCTTTTGTGATTGGGTTACCTCACTAAGGATGATATTTTCAAGTTCTGACCATTTGCCTAGGAATTTCATGAATTCATTGTTTTTAATTGCACAGTAGTATTCCATTGTGTAGATATACCACATCTTCTGAATCCATTCCTCCGTTGAGGGACATTGGGTTCTTTCCAGCTTCTGGCTATTATAAATAAGGCTGCTATGAACATAGTGGAGCATGTGTCCTTATTGCATGCAGGTAAAGTCTCTGGGTATATGCCCAGGAGTGGTATAGCCAGATCCTCCGGGAGTGTCATGCCCAGTTTTCTGAGGGACTGCCAGACTGCTTTCCAGAGTGGTTGTACCAGCTTGCAATTCCACCAGCAGTGGAGGAGTGTTCCTCTTTCTCCACATCCTCGCCAACAACTGCTGTCTCCTGTGTTTTTGATCTTAGCCATCCTGAGTGGTGTGAGATGGAATCTCAGGGTTGTTTTGATTTGCATTTCCCTAATGACTAAGGATGATGAACATCTCTTTAGGTGCTTCTCAGCCATTAGATATTCTTCAGGTGAGAACTCTTTGTGTAGCTCTGTACCCCATTTTTTAATAGGGTTACTTGCCTCTCTGGAGTTTAACTTCTTGAGTTCTTTGTATATCTTGGATATTAGCCCTCTGTCGGATGTAAGGTTGGTAAAGATCCTTTCCCAGTTAGTTGGTTGCCGCTTTGTCTTTCATATTTTTTAAAAAAAAACTATATGTTAGGTGTTCAGCATATTTGTTAAGTAAATATATGGACTGGAGCTGCATATATACAGAACTGAGTTAGGGCCACAAAAACAGTGGTAGTTAAAGAGAGATCCACACATAGGCTTTTCTAGTTTACATGTGTGTCTTAGAATGATTCTGTCAATACATCATACCTGTAGTATTAATAAATAATCAATGTTTTGAGTGACAAAATGTACTAAAAGTGTGCCCAGCATCAAGGATTCATTTGTGAATGAATAGAAAGAATTATTATTTTTTTCATGCAGCTGCATGTTAATTCTTCATGAGATGCCTACACAGCAAAGTGGATGTCAGGATTTCCACACTTTCCCTACTATTGACATATACAAATACACGAACTGTTTTTTTTTTAATTTAATTTAATTTTATTTTTTTAATTTACATTCCAAATCACTTCCCCTTTCCCGTTTCCTCCCTCCCCGAAAGTCCCATAAGCCCCCTTCCCTCCCTCTTTTCTCTGTTCAACCCCCTCTCATTACTCTGTCCTGGCGTTCCCCTACATCCAGTCTTTCCAGGACCAGGGGTCTCTCCTTCCATCTTTTTAGAAATCTATTGATATGCTGATTGTGTCTAGGGTATTCTGAGATTCTGGGTCAATATCCCCTTATCAGTGACTTCATACCATGTGTGATCTTTTGTGATTGGGTTACCTCACTAAGGATGATATTTTCAAGTTCTGACCATTTGCCTAGGAATTTCGTGAATTCATTGTTTTTAATTGCAGAGTAGTATTCCATTGTGTAAATATACCACATCTTCTGAATCCATTCCTCCGTTGAGGGACATCTGGGTTCTTTCCAGCTTCTGGCTATTATAAATAAGGCTGCTATGAATATAGTGGAGCATGTGTCCTTATTGCATGCAGGTAAAGTCTCTGGGTATATGCCCAGGAGTGGTATAGCCGGATCCTCCGGAAGTGTCATGCCCAGTTTTCTGAGGAGCCGCCAGACTGCTTTCCAGAGTGGTTGTACCAGCCTGCAATTCCACCAGCAGTGGAGGAGTGTTCCTCTTTCTCCACATCCTCGCCAACAACTGCTGTCTCCTGTGTTTTTGATCTTAGCCATCCTGACTGGTGTGAGATGGAATCTCAGGGTTGTTTTGATTTGCATTTCCCTAATGACTAAGGATGATGAACATCTCTTTAGGTGCTTCTCAGCCATTAGATATTCTTCAGGTGAGAACTCTTTGTGTAGCTCTGTACCCCATTTTTTAATAGGGTTACTTGCCTCTCTGGAGTTTAACTTCTTGAGTTCTTTGTATATCTTGGATATTAGCCCTCTGTCGGATGTAAGGTTGGTAAAGATCATTTCCCAGTTAGTTGGTTGCCGCTTTGTCTTTTTGACGGTGTCTTTTGCCTTGCAAAAACTTTGTAATTTAATGAGGTCCCATTTGTCTATTCTTGATCTTAGAGTATAAGCTATTGGAGTTCTGTTCAGGAAATTCTCCCCTGTGCCCATATGTTCAAGGTTCTTCCCTAGTTTCCCTTCTATTAGTTTCAGTGTGTCTGGTTTTATGTGGAGATCTTTGATCCACTTAGAATTGAGCTTAGTGCAAGGAGATAAGGATGGGTCAATTTGCATTCTTCTGCATGTTGACCTCCAGCTGAGCCAGCACCATTTGTTGAAAAGGCTATCTTTTTTCCACTGGATGGTTTTAGCTCCTTTGTCAAAGATCAAGTGACCATAGGAGTGTGGATTCATTTCTGGGTCTTCAATTCTGTTCCATTGATCTACATGTCTGTTACTGTACCAATACCATGCAGTTTTTAACACTATTGCTCTGTAGTACAGCTTGAGGTCCGGGATACTGATTCCCCCAGAGGTTCTTTTACTCTTGAGAATAGTTTTAGCTATTCTGGGTTTTCTGTTATTCCAGATGAATTTTTGAATTGCTCTTTCTAACTCTATGAAGAATTGAGTTGGGATTTTGATGGGGATTGCATTGAATCTGTGTCAAAACGATCATTCACCACGATCAAGTAGGCTTCATCCCAGGGATGCAGGGATGGTTCAATATAAGGAAATCCATCAATGTAATCCACTACATAAACAATCTCAAAGAAAAAAACCACATGGTCATCTCATTAGATGCTGAGAAAGCATTTGACAAAATTCAGCATCCTTTCATGCTAAAGGTCTTGGAAAGATCAGGAATTCAAGGCCCATATCTAAACATAGTAAAAGCAATTTACAGCAAACCAGTAGCCAGCATCAATCTAAACGGAGAGAAACTTGAAGCAATCCCACTAAAATCAGGGACTAGACAAGGCTACCCTCTCTCTCCATATCTTTTCAATATAGTACTTGAAGTTCTAGCTAGAGCAATTAGACAACAAAAAGAGGTCAAAGGGATACAAATTGGAAAGGAAGAAGTCAAACTATCACTATTTGCAGACGATATGATAGTATACATAAGCGACCCAAAGAACTCCACCAGAGAACTCCTACAGCTGATAAACGACTTCAGCAAAGTGGCCGGATATAAAATCAACTCAAGCAAGTCAGAAGCCTTCCTATACTCAAAGGATAAGCAGGCTGAGAAAGAAGTAAGAGAAATAATACCCTTTACGATAGCCACAAACCATATTAAGTATCTTGGCGTGACGCTAACCAAACAAGTGAAAGATCTGTATGACAAGAACTTCAAGTCTCTGAAGAAAGAAATTGAAGAAGACCTCAGAAGATGGAAAAATCTGCCATGCTCATGGATTGGCAGGATTAATATAGTAAAAATGAGCATCTTACCAAAAGTAATACACGAACTGTTTAACTGGCCATTTTGTCTAGCATTGAAGACTTTGAAAGGGTTGGTAAGTTTTTTTACTGTGAATAAATGCTGCCCCCTTCTGGATCATTGGCAAAAATAACAAATACATTAAAAGCTCTTTTTTTAAAAAAAGTTTAACTTTGTGAAGTTAAACTTTGTTATTTAAGCAACAAAGAGTTCTGTGCTTGAAAACATCCATCTGCCTGTCTATATCTGAGAACTGAAGATAACAGCAAAAAGGAAGAGTAGAAGGAACCACCGGGACCTATGATACATTTTCCAAATTCACTAGACCGGAGACAGGATTACAGATACTCTTATTGCTTTAATATATATGTGTCAGAACATAGTCTGTAGATTTCCAGGCAAGAGAGTTTAAGACAACATAGTCTAAAACTTTTGATCTATAAGAACAGATTTAATATTCTAGTCCACTAAAGACAATCATTTAGCAAACAGTCATTGACCATCCACTAAGATGCTGAGATGCCATGAATACAATAGCCACGAAGAGCAAGTCTCTTCTGGACCCATTCAGAAGATAAAAATGCAAGTCAATGATTAGAAACAGCACTTTGATGACATCCTCCAGCAGGGACCTTCTGTGTCTGAAGGACTCACTCATCTCAGACTGAAAGGGATAGAGGAAGGCTGTCTAGAGGAGCTGGTGTCTTCCTCTCCAGGTTTTCAAGATTCCTTATAAAATAAAGGAGCACATTGCCAAATTCCAACCAGATTCCTAACACTCCTATTTAGCTGTTCTACCAATGAGAAATGGCACCAATTTTCACAGTTCAAAGTGAAAATGTTTATGATGATCACTACAACCCAGGGATATATGCATGTATCAGGTGAGAGCAATTCTAACAGGTCAAATAAACCATCTAGAAACATCACTTTAGTATCTAAGTCTCTTTGCACTTTTGAAACTGATATTCACATATTTACATAACTTTAATCAGTTCCACAGTTTGTATTTTACTTTGCTTTATGAAAGGCCCAAGTTAACTTGTGATTAACAAGTACAAAACAGCTAATAAAGGTCAAAATGACTCCAAAGAAAAAATTAACAGTGGGATAGAAATTGAATTTCACTCATGGAACATTTTTGGTGAAGGAAGAGTCTTTCTTGATTTGATTGTGTTGATAATAATTATATGTCCATGTTAGTGTATAATAAAAATTAAAATGTAATTAAGAAAATGTACAGAATAAGAGATAAAATAAACTACAAAGGAGTTGTCTCAGCCGGAAAAGTGCTTGCTATAGAAGTGTAAGGACTCAAGTTCATATCCTCAGATCTTGTGAAAGTGCTGGGTGGGTGATGCGGTCTACTTGTGACCCCTGGACTCTGAGAGGAGAGAGAAAGGGATCCTTGGAGTAAGCTGCTTGCCTAGACAGTCTAGTCCAATCAGTTATTTCTGGGTTCAATTAAGAGTCTGACTCATAAAATAAGGTAGACAGAAATCTAGGGAGACATGTGTGCACATACACCCACACTCACATCCATAGATATAAGAGTATTTGACAAAAATGGTGTACAACCAATGTTACCTCTCAGGTGGCTTTATAGTGAGTTCCAGTTTAACCTGTGCCAGATTCCATCAAGAAACCAAGGAGGGAGAGCAGGAGACAGAGGAAGAGAAAAGGGGAGGGAGGAAGAGGGGAAGAGGAAGTGGGGAGGGAGGAAGATTCAGAGCTCAGATATGTCTTTAAATACTCAATCTCAGACCCAGGGCTACCTCTAGGTCATAGAGAAGTGTGTCTTTTCTGGTATCACTCTGGGTAGGTAGAGTCCCACAGACCCTCAGCTTGGTGAGTTGAATGCAAATTGTATCTCAGCTTTTTTTTGCAGTTGACAGTCTGGTTTCTTTATGTAGTGATTTATCTGCCACCTGGCAAATATACACAGACACCCTTTTCAGATAACTTAATGGTAAAATGGAGCTCATAACAGTTCTGTATACCTCACAATGTGGATGAAGGGATTTCATGGAAACTAGTACATACATATACACACACATTCATGACTTATATGAAATCCAATGCTTATTGCTTGGAAATGGGTGGTATTATAACAATAATCACAGAGTCTTTCATAAGAGAGTCCTGAGAGCAGAACTCACAGTGTTAATTAGATACCTATTATAAGAGTTACTCAGAATGGCCTGAGGAGGTTCACTTTCTATGAAACATGGCAACACTAATTCCTTGGAAGCATTTTCTTAATTTACCAGATTCACAAATAGCAAACTCACAGTCTGTTCAGAGGGTTGAAAGCCCTGTTGCCTAAACTCACAGGTGGCTGTGATCTGAGAATCCTGCTGCCAGGGGATGGTAGCAGATGCAGAGAGCCATCACTGTTCTATTAAGCACACCAGGAACACAAGCTTAGCCAGGGCTCTTTTCTTCTTTCAAATGGATTCACTCCCCAAGTATTTGCTATTTCATTTTTAAAAATCAGCTCAATGTGTGTTTGTTTCAAAATATGTCCATTAGCTACATTTTAAGTTTCATGTTTCAAATTTGGGAAGATTCAAATTATTGAAGCATAACAATTCAATTTCGTTCTTTTAGAAAAAGCCATGGGATGTACTCTAATATACACCACAAACTCAAACACGGGAGGTGTGAGCCTACAGAGTGATCTTTGAATTAGCAGAGTTTCCACCAGGACTGCTATTCTGGACACATGAATACATTGTTCATCTCCTTTAAGTCGTTGTGGTTTGGCTTAATGCTTAATGATGGTGATTTGTATGGTTTATTCTAAGTGACATAAAGGATGTTTGCAAGTTTCTAATGTTACGATCACACTTTGTTTTTAAAAGGCCTCTTGAAATTGTACTGTAAATGGACATAAAAGCAGTAGTCAGGAATAATGCATAACAGACTACTACTCCATATTGAGACAGCACATGATTATACATTATAAACACATGTGTTGGAGTGTGCTCAAATTTATGATCTATTGTGATGCAGTACTGAAATCCATTATTTACTCCAACAGGAAAGCCACAAGGTGAGTTGCATTACTTGGAAGAAATTAGACTCCCTAGCACTCCATCAAAGAGTCCATTAGTGATACCATATGCTAGAGGCAAAACAGGTGCGAGATTCTAGGGGCTCTGCCACATTAACAGGTGGAAGAAATGCAGATGGGACTGAGTTCTTAATCATCCAAGATGCTCGGTATAAAGACCTGAAGTGTAAAATGTTAGTTTGTGCCCAATTAAGTTAATGGTATGCATTCTTTTTGTTGTTGCTGTTCTGTTTGACACAGGGTGTCTTAGGGTTCATTGCTGTGAAGAGAAACCATGACCATGACAACTCTAATAAAGGGCAACATTTAATTGGGGCTTGCTTACATGTTCATAGGTTCAGTCCTTATAAACCATTATCATTATGGCAGGAAACCTGGCAGTGTCCAGGCAGGCATGGTACTGTAGAAGCTGAGAGTTCTACTTCTTGTTCTGAAGGCAGTTAGACTATCTCCCATGTGGTTAGGAGGAGGGTCTTATTGCCCATCCCTATAGTGACACACTTCCTCCAACAAGGCTACACCTACTTTACCAAGGCCACACCTCCTAATAGTGGCACTAAAACCACCACACAGGATGTCATGTAGTCTAGGCTGTTCTGAAACATGTTATGTTTCTGTGGATAACCTTGAGCTTCAGATCTTTTTGTGTCTAGTTTCTGAGTACTGGGATTGCAGGAATGCATGGAATATATGGCATTAGCAATCAGATGTAAGACTTTGTACATGCTAAGTAAATGCTCTACCACCTGAGCTACCCAGCTCTCATGATCTTTATTATAGTATAGTAGTTCTCAAACTGTCAGTCACAACCCCTTTAGGAGTCAAACGCCCTTTCACAGGGGTCCCTTTAGACCAACTGAAAACACAGATATTTACATTACAATTCACAAGAGTAGAAAGTTAGTTATGACATAGCAACAAAATTAATTTTAAGGTTTGGGGTCATTACAATATGAGGAACTGTATTAAACAGTCATTAAAGGGTGACAGCTTTAGGAAGGTTGAGAACCACTGTACTAATGGATCTCTAAAACAACACTAAGGTGATCCTCATTTAATATGTATGATGTTTAAAATGTGGTATCAATATGAAGATCTTATTTCTTTTCTTTCTTGTGATATCCACATAGTGTGTATTCATTTTTTAAAAATATCAAACAATAAAAATGTGATAATGAATAAAACATTTCCATTATTCAAAATACATATGTGATATAGTACGGAGATTCTTTTGTGTCTATATATGTTCCATAAACACATGCAAAGTATACTAATAAATAGTATACATCATTAGGGTGTATTTTGTCAATACACTAGGTCATACATAGGCAGGTTCTTTTTGTACAGTTTTTTGTCACCACTCATAGAAAGGACATTAGCTTGGAAGTACTTTGCTTCCCTCAATACAGTTCCAAAAGACATACTCTGATGGGAATAAATATAATTTTAAATTAATGATATAGATATTTATATAAATAAATTATATCCTTATGTTGCTTTATTAATTTTGTTTATTCATCAAAATGTTAACTATCATATTGATTGATTGTTTTTGAGGCAAGGTTTTATGTATTTCAAACTGGCGTTGAACTTTTTGCACTTCTACCTACACCTCACAAGTAGATTAAATGCATGAGTTAACCTTTAAATTAAGAAATAAAATAATATGTTAATATTTGCATATATTCTGGAATGATTCAATTAGGCTTATCAATATCTCTATAAATTACTTTGTGAGATAATTTAAAATCCAATCTTTTAACTGTTTAGAAATACATGTTGTCATTAACTACAGTCACCAGCTGTGCAAAGGCACATAGATAACCAGAGCCTCCTCTTGTCTGAGACTTTGTTACTATTGACTAACATTTTTTATAAACCCTCACCCCACCCTTCAGTGTTTGGTCACCAATCTACTCTCTGCTTTTATGAGTTGGGTTCCGTTAAGGTTACACAGTTAAATAAGATGACACACATAAGTATACCATACATGTAAGTGAATATTTGTCTTATGCACCTGGCTTATTTCACTTTGCATATTTTAAATTTAGGTAGCAGTTATCTGTTTTGGTAGTTACTGTTACCAAGTAAAAACTAATAATTAGTTTTAATATTATCATTGTTAACATACATTTTCACAAACATTTTGAATGGCATTGTGGCATTCCGTAAGAGAATAATTTTATTGGACAAATTCTCCATTTTGGCAGTTGAGGACTTATCTCCATTATAAAGACCACACCCATTGCTGTCCATATTCAAATCATTATGAAGCTGGTTAGTTGACTTCAGGTTTGTCTGGTGATGTAGTGAACACAGTGATGGAATAGGATGCAAACTATGTATACATTTTAAATAGAAATCTGGAGTCTCTGAAGCATATCAGAACACCAGGAGACTTTGAGAGTAAGGAGTTTATCAACATACCAGTGAAGCTTCCCGGGAAATGCTCACGAGCGGGTTCTACATGGAGGAAGAGCTGAAGAATGAAACGACGGGGGTCGAGAGAAAAGAACACACAGAGACATTAGTGCATGGCTGTACAAAATCTTTCTTTTTCCTTTGGGGATAAGAGCGACAATATATGTGCTGTGGGCATGACCTTCCCTCCCAAGGTTGAAGAGTCTTTTCAGCGCTTCTGGGCAGGCCCTTGGCGCCAAGGTTCCTCAAGGAAGTTGACCCCATAGGGTCTGTTGCTTTGCTGGAGGCTGAGGTGTGACAAAAGTCTTGTTCCCGGAGCTCTGCCAGCTCTGCCAGGTGGGGGAAGGTGTGGCTGGAATTCTTCAGCTTGGAGTAGGTGAATGCAGGCAGCTGAATTTGACTATCAGGTTATATGGCATTACAATGACTCTCTACATACCAGTTGACAAAGGCACATAAGAAATCACATCAAACTTCAATTTGAGAAGGTTTTAGGATATATACCTAACAAGAGAATTTCCACAGCAAATGTTATGCACATTGCAAAATTTCCCACTAGAAATTTTATGTCACTATACTCGATATCTATAAAAACATTTCGATGACTTAGTGGATAGTATAATCTGCCATTGACTAAACTATTTGAAACTATGTGTTAAAAAGAAAAACATGTGCACAGATGTTTATTTAAGTTTCTATTTTTCTTCTTCATGATATTTCTGTCATGATCCTGAGATTTTATTCACATAAACAATCCTTTCAGGATCTGAGATAATTTTCAACACACATAATTTCATTCTTAATTCTCAGGCTTCCAAAAATACACAAAAGTTAAACTAAATTCCAAAATCATTCACCAAGGGTGGTCAAGCCAGCTGTGCCCAAATTTAGTAAAATGTGTTTATAAGTATCTAAATATATTTTAACCAAAATCATCACATTTTGCATAGACTTTGACTAAGAGGGAAAAAAAAACCTAGATCTCACAGCTCTTCAGATAGCTGTCAGCCCAACTGCAGAGGAGAGTGAAGACTGACTCTTGTGCACAGCAGAAAACTGTTGAGTAAGCAAGGCTGCAGGCATCATTAAATAGTAGCCCAAACTCAATCCTGTACTGGAAAACACAGGACATGCTGGTGAGGTCAAAGCTTTTGAGCCAGGAAACAATGAGGCTCACAGGAGGCAAGGAGATTGGTGAGACTTGAGGAATTGTAGCCAGAGAAGACTCAGTTTTGTTCACTGTCACAGAGGCCGCTGAGAAGGCAAATACCTACAAGCATCCAAGCACGTATTGGTACAAACAGGCTGCACATACACAGACAGGCACTCTTCTCCTCCTCCTTCTGCTCTGACTCCCTGCCTTCCCTTCCTCTTCTTCCTCCTCCTCCTTTTCCTTCTTCTCCTTCTTCCCCTTTACTTTTCTTCTTCTCACCTCCTTCTTTCCCTTTCCCTTCTCCTCCTCTTCTCCTTCCCCTTCCTCTTCCTGTCCTTCCTCTTCCCCTTCCTCTTCCTCTCCTTCCTCTTCCCCTTCTTCCCCTTTCTTCTTCCTCTTCCTCTTCTTTCCCTTTCTTCCTCTTCCTCCTCCTCCTCTTCTTCCTCCTCCTCCTCTTCCTCCTTTTCCTCCTCCTCCTCCTCCTCTTCCTCTTCTTCCTCCTCCTCCTCCTCCTTATCCTCCTCTTCTCCCTCCTTCTCTTCTTCATGCTCCCCACCCCAGCCCCTCTCTGGTCTCTGGTATTTATACCTTATCCAGAGTCATCAGAATTAAACAAATCACACCCCTGGCACATCATAAGGCAAATAGTCTGCTGCATGGACAATCTGAAGTAGTCCCACAACCCACACCTGAGATTAAAACAAAAGTTTTGCATAACATAACACTTTATTTTTAAAGAGACCAAGATTCTAGCTACAAAAAGGTGAAGGGGAAAACACATGTCTCTAACCTCAAGGCTATATTTATATATAATCATACAAAAGTGGCATTTTGTCATGAATATTTATGCTTTGCTATATATGGCTTCTTGAATTTATCTATCTGGGGTGGTGAGGGAACAAAGAAAGAACATATACAAGAACACACAGACACAGAAACTGAGATCAAGGTAGACTGTGATTTCTGATGGAGAAAGCACACCATCCTGGAAGCTTAGCATCTTTATTACATACAATTGAACAGGGAAGTGGGGTTACTGCATACTGATAATCAAGGAGGCTGTGTTAATATACATGGCTCAACAAGGAGGCAGGCTAAACTAATTTCAGTAATAATAGTCTCTGTAGGAAGCTAGTCAAAGAACAAAAATATTTGTGGGCAAGAACTATGGTGGACATTTTCTGCAACCACTATCATCTGCACAAGGACCAGAGGAAGGCTTTGGCATCCCTCTGTACCTTACTTGGGGATGACTTCGATACTCTCATAATGTTGTGGCATTCAAATATTTGACACGATATGCCCATGTCAAACAATGAACATTCATTTAATCCCTACAAGTTTAAAACACTTTACACTATTACATACTTTTGAGTTCACTGTATACCTGGTATTCAGTCATTTATTTTCTTATTCTTAGGCCTGTAGATATCCAGTGTCAGCCATCTTATGTCAAGATATATATTCACATTAGCACCATGTTGCCTAAACATAAACTGACCAGTATGGCCTTCAATAGAAGGTGTCTCCACACTTTCATTTTGAAGGTCATTTGAATGCCTTTCTTGTGTTTTTATATCTGTTCATACTTTATAATCAAATAACTTTGTATCTGTTGCCATCATACAAATATATGTTGCTTTAAAACATGTATAAACATGTAAAACATGTATATACATGTAAAACATGTATATACATGTAAAACATGTATAAACATGTTTTAAAGCAACAGGTACATAAGATAAATTTGCCTACCAAATTAGGCAAGCCCTAAGATCTCTGCAAGCAGAGATCGATCCCACTTTCCTACCTTTTGTACCCAGCATACATTTGTCACAAAGAATAAGCCCAACTCATGGCTCTGGTAGAGAGCCATCAAATGAAGGCAGAAGATTAAAGCATTCACTTTAGAGGTGATTTTTAAGTTCACTGAGTTACTCAATGCATTCACTCATTAGAAGTTTACTATGAGGGAACTCTGGAACCATGCAGGTGAATAAATCAGCATTGCAGTCTCAATTGCTGCTGATGCAGGTAAGTTACTCAAATTCAATTCATTTTCCCTCAAGAATCAGTTTAAAATTAGGGATATGGCTCAATTGGTAAAGTGCTTATTATGAAGGCAAGCAGACCTCAGTTAAGACTTGAGATTTGTGAAGGAGTGTGTGCCTGTAATTCCACTGCTGGGAGTTGGAGAGATGAGGAACCCTGTGGCTTACTACTAGACAGTCTACCAAATTGATGACCCTATCTCAGGAAATAAGGTGAAGCACAACTGAGAAATACAACAAAGTCATCATCTGGTCTCCATTTGCACATATGTACACATAAACTTACACATACATATACAAACAGACACATACAAATATCACACAAACACACACACACACACACAAGTGCATGGTTCTCAATAGAGTCAAAGCCCAGATGGATTATAGATTCATGACAAAATTTTCAGAAACTCATAACTGGACAGAATAGCCAAACTGATAGCTGTTGATTTTTCAGTTCTAAATGGAACTGATATTATCAGCTCCACACTCATACATGACCAAGGAGCTGTGATCATCAAGGGAAAGGGGGGACAGATGAGGAACAGTGCTGTGAACGCTGGCTCCTGGACATATCGTGGTCATTGAATTCATGAATTCACTGCACCTCTAGCTACTGGCACAAGGTCAAACCAACAAGATGAGTCAGCATCCCCACAGGCAGCACCAGTTGGACTGAACGGGTTATAAAAGAGGGCAAGTGTATGAAGGGAAGGAAGGAGAGAAGGCGTTGGAGATCCCAGGTGGTGCTGGATAGGGGATTGAACAATATGACCAAGATACATTGTATAAAATTGTCTCAAATAATGAATTAAAGATGGGTTTTAAAACAGAATTATATCCAAAATTGGAAAAGACCACACTTGCCTCCTCTTTCTTGCTTTCTTTGTTTTGGCAGTCTGTCCCTAAGTACTCTCCATTCTTGGGATTGTAGCTTTGTTTTTCTGAATGTTGGGAACACTTTGTTGGAGGGTCTAATCTCTTAAGGGTTTTGTGGAGAATATCTTCCTTCCCTATTCACTCTATAAAATCAAACTTTTTAATTTTATTACCACCTCTTACCAATAATATCGATTTTTATGCATATTTATTACTTTCTGCAAAGAGAATATAAATTTTGTGAAAATGAAGACTTTCTATGAAGGGAAATTGGTCTAATCCATCACTTTATTTTGATGTGTTTATGTACTAAAGGGACATTAGAGCCCCTTCTTACTCCTCCTTCCTTTTCATGTTTTATTCCAAACAATCAGGATCTGATTGTACCCCACATTAATTTCCTAGAAATGTATAAAAACTAAAGTATGTTAAGTTTTCATGCTATTTCCTCAGTGAAATTGTTTCAATATTATTCAAAGTCAGTTTATAACAATTTGTAGTTTTATACAGCATGATTTGGGTGGTGAATCCTAAGAAATATTTCACCTTAACTCAATGTCAAAAATGTTTTCTATCATGGGTAATTTCAGATCCTACATTCAGGTCCAAGATTAATTTTGACATGCAGGCCTAGCCTTGCTTTGGCATTTGTTTTACTTTGGGTTTCCATTGCTGTGAAGAGAAACCATGACCAAAGCTTCTTTAATAAGGCAAACATTTAATTGGAGCTGGCTTAGTTTCAGACGTTCAGTTCAGTAGCATCAAGGAGGGAAGAATGGCAGCATGCAGGCAGACACGATGCAGAAGGAGCTGGGAGTTCTACATCTGGATCCACAGGCAACAGCAGGAGTCTGTCTTCTTCAGGCAGCCAGGAAAAGGTTCCTTCTGAATTGGCAGAGCTTGAGCATAGGACCTCAAAGCCTGCCTACACAGTGACACACTTCTTCCAACAAGGCCGCAGCTATTACAACAAGGTCACACCTCCTAAGGGCTCCTCCCTTCCTATGGGCCAAGCACTTCACACCACCACAGCATTACAATATACCTTTGTGATCATATCGGGCGTGTATGGATAATCTGCAGTCTCCTTGTATCAAGATCATCTATGCAATGTACTTTTGTATTTCTATCTATAACATCTACAGGATCTTGTTGTTGGATGCTGAATTCTTGGGGGAATGTATATCTGCATCTTCCAAGAGTGGATCAACATGATCATGATATATATACCTAGACCTCTGTATTATATTAGAAACCATCATGCTCTAAAATAGTTTGCCATGGTGAACAATTTAAAGACAAAAGTGGAAAAATTAACCACTGAGAAAAACTTCAAAACTTTGCCACTGAAACCCCATTTGGGGCCAGTGGGATTTGAGTTTTAATCTCAAGATTTTCAGTAGTTTTTGCCATGAGACCTTGAGCAATTTGATTTACATCTGTTACCAAATTACTATTACTAATAGATGATGATACCTGCTTTATGGATTATCTGAAGAATAAGTTATAACAAAATAAAACAGCTATAGGTACCTGGGACATAAAAGGTATGCTGCTGCTGCTGCTGCTGCTGCTGCTGCTGCTGATGATGATGATGATGATGATGATGATGATGATGATAATGATATGGTGGTGGTAGTGTGGGGTGGGGGGTGGTAAAAGTGGTGTTTTTTTTATTATTCCCCCAAACATTTGCTTCCATTGGGTTGTATTATTCCATGCAATAACTATGCCTTGTGTACTCCTGATGATTATGTTCTTGGTGTATCTGCATGTGAGTCACCGTGCACCTTCATACCATTGCCATGGCCAAGACCATTAGTAGCGTGAGTTGTAGCACTTGAATTGTGGAGGACATATAAGTTCTCATATTACTATGCTTTCACATGATGAGATCAGGCCATCTGTGCTCACGGGTATTCTTATGTAAAATTAGATCTACCTACCTCATAGTGGTAATTCTAAGATAACAAAGGTGAAAGTACAGTGTCAACTGATACATTGTGATCAGCGGTGTTGGGTCTGTGGTGCAGTAAGTTAATTTAACCCCTAGAGGGAGCTATGAGCGAGTAAGAATCCAAGAAGCAGATGAAATATATGGTGTTTTTCTATTGGATTCTGTTTTTAGCAAAACTGATTAAGGGGTGGTTTAAATTGCACAGATTCATTGCCATGTGACATTATGTATGCATTCATTAAATTGTGAAGCAGAACATTAATTTAGGTTCTGTCTGGGTTAACAATAATTTGAATTATTTCACAAAATGTTCTTAATGTCCTTGGCAGTATTGGAAAATTAAAATAATTTCACATACCACAGTAACCTTCAGTGACTGACCAAATTTGTAAAACCCATAACTTATGATATTTATATATCATATATATGAATATGAATTTGATTACCCTAAAATAGGCAAGGCAGCAATCACTTTGAATCTTACAAACCATAACGTTTCAGAGAAATTAATTCTTCCTGCGACAAAGATTGCTGAAGCAATAAACTATAAATGGCTTTTACGGAAGCAAATCCAAGCAGAAGATAGTTACAATTAACATCAGAGCTCCAGATAAATCAGAGTGGCTTTCATTTCATTTTCAGCTTATTGAAAATACGTAATAAGAAAGATGTAACACTCAACATCAAACCTAAGATCTAAGATTAATGGGCAATGGACAATGATATGAAATTTATTCTTCACATTTCAAGAAAGAGATAACACAGTCTCCAAAATGGTTTTCCTGAAAAAAAATTACTGAGTTCGATTTTTAAAAAGCAATTATATATGATCTATTTTCTTTTTTTTTCTTTCTTTTTTTTCGTTTTTTTAGTATAGAAGAGAGTTTATTTAGGGCATGGGGAGGGGAGTTAAGAGGGTAGTAGAGGCAGAGAAAGGCAGAGAGAGAAGTAGAGAGAAGAAAAGAGGCTGGCCGTGAGCATGTGGAGAGAGGGGGCGGGGAAGGAATGGGGAGAGAGGTCTTGTCACAAGTTCCTGCAGTTTGTATGAGGTAGATTTTGCGGTAGGCCCACTCAAAGCCTGAGGGGTATCCGAGTTGGTCAGCCTGACGGCTTTTCTGCACACCAGGACAGTCTCTGAAGCACTAGCATGGCCGGCTTACCCAACGCTGCAGCTGGCAAGGGGCTAAGCCAGCTCTCCTACTCTCATGACCTTGTGTTCCAGGTCTTCTGCCTGCCACAGATGGTGAGAGTCCAGGAGAGAGCTTTACTCCTGCATCTACACCACCTCTCCACAGATGAGGTGGTTAGCTTGTGGTTAGCTCACACATGCCCCTGCCATTAGGGCTAGCTCTACTGTGCTGCCTTGGCACCGTGCCTGCTCTCCAGAATCCTCAGAAGTAAGGGACATGGATAGCTCTGCATAGCACTTGAACATCTATGTGGTCATACAGCAGGCCAGACCAGGGACATCGATATGGTCTTTGGTGGTAATATGAGTGATGGACATCAACACAGACTCCTGCTGCTGCATGTCTACGGACCCGGATATGACCCTCAGTGGCAGAATGGGCTGGGACTTCACCATGGCTTCAGGTATCAGGGCAGGCTACAAACATCGAGCTATTCCTTTCCACTCTCCTGTCTCCAATTCTACCTCTCTGCATAATGCTCTAACTGCTCTATCTATCCACCAAATGCTTGCATATTGTGCTGGTTCTTGCAGATGGGCCATGCAGCTGGTGGGCCTCTGGGTTTCTTCTGCCTACCCGTGATGCATGGCTGCAGGAGGGATTCTGTGTATCTACAGCCTGCCTGTGCCACATGGCCACCGGCTGGAGGCAGGGTGTCCTCAGATCACCGGCACTGCTTCGCGGCCTGGAGGCAGTCTGGTCTCTGGGCATCTTTCCCTGCCTATTGTTTAACAGCACGGCACCAGGCTTACTTTTTTTTTTTTTTTTTAATTTACATTCCAAATCACTTCCCCTTTCCCGTTTCCTCCCTCCCCGAAAGTCCCATAAGCCCCCTTCCCTCCCTCTTTTCTCCATTCAACCCCCTCTCCTTACTCTGTCCTGGCACTCCCCTACATCCAGTCTTTCCAGGACCAGGGGTCTCTCCTTCCATCTTTTTAGAAATCTATTGATATGCGGATTGTGTCTAGGGTATTCCAAGATTCTGGGTCAATATCCCCTTAAATATCAGGAGTGTAGATGGTCCACAAGCTTTGTAACTAGTTGGAATTTGGACAGTTTCAGAACTAAAAAGCACTTAAAATCAGAGGTAAGTATATTATAAATCTGAGCTAAGGTTTCAATTAATTTTTTATTTTGTTTTATTTATTTTTATTTTTTGAAAAGCATGTTTTTTATTGAAAAAGGAAGTAAACATTTTATGATAAAATTGAGTATTTACGTAGAAAATATTTCTGATAAAATAGGAGAGATATATAGAAAAACATTAAAATTGACAATTTTCATGGAAAATTAAAGAGTAAAGTGGTAGACATAAAAACATTGCTAAATTAATTGAAATATGAAATATAAACATTTTATGATAGAATTGAAGATTTACGTGGAAAATATTTCTGATAAAATTATAGAAAAGTATAGAAAAACATGTTAAAATTGAAGATTATCATGGAAAATTTTATATAGATATATAATAATGGTAGGCAAAGTACTCCTAAATTGATTAAAAGTGGAATTATAAACATTTTCTGATAAAGCTGAAAATTTACATGGAAAATATTTCTGATAAAATTGAAGAGATATACAGAAAAATATGTTAAAATTGAAGATTATCATGAAATTTACAGATAAAATAGTAGGAATAAAAATAATTCTAAGTTGATTGAAAGTGGAATTATAAACATTTTCAGGAAAAATTGAAGATTTACACGGAAAAGATTTCTGGTAAAATTCAAGAAATATATAGACAAACACATTAAAATGGAATGTTTCATGGAAAATTATACATATAAAACGGTAGATAAAATTATACAGATAAATAAATTGAAGATAGAATTAAAACATTTTGTGATAAAGTCAGAGATTTACATGGAAAACATTTCTGATAAAATAGGAGAAATATATAGAAAAACATGTTAAAATTGAAGATTATCATGAAAAATAATGCAGATAAAATGATAGTCAGAAAAAAAACATTACTAAATTAATTGGAAAGAGGAATTACAAACATTTTCTGATAAAACTGAAGATTTACATGAAAAATATTTCTGGTAGTCTATGTCTTTTTATTGGGGAATTGAGTCCATTGATGTTAAGAGATACTAAGGAATAGTGATTGTTGCTTCCTGTTATTTTTGATGTTGTTTTTATGTTACTGTGGTTATTTTATCTTGGGTTTGTCGGAAGATTACTTTCTTGCTTTATCTAGGGTATAGTTTCCCACCTTGTGTTGGCCTTTTCCATCTACTATCCTTTGTAGGGCTGGATTTGTGGAAACATATTGTGTACATTTGGTTTTATCATGGAATATCTTGGTTTCTCCATCTATGGTGATTGAGAGTTTTGCTGGGTATAGGGGTCTAGGTTGGCATTTGTGTTCTTTTAGGGTCTGTATGAGATCTGCCCAGGATCTTCTAGCTTTCATTTTCTCAAGTGAGAAGTCTGGTGTAATTCTGATAGATCTGCCTTTATAAGTTGCTTGATCTTTTCCCCTTACTGCTTTTAATATTCTTTCTTTGTTTAGTGCATTTAGTGTTTTGATTATTATGTGCTGGGAGGACTTTCTGGTCTGGCCCAGTCTGTTTGGAGTTCTGTAGGCTTCTTGTATGTTCATGGACATCTCTTTCTTTAGGTTAGGGAAGTTTTCTTCTATAATTTTGTTGAAGATATTTACTGGCCCTTTAAGTTGTAAATCTTTGCTCTCTTCTATACCTATAATCCTTAGGTTTGATCTTCTCATTGTGTCCTGGATTTCCTGGAAGTTTTGGGTTACAAGCTTTATGCATTTTGCATTTTCTTTGACTGTTTAGTCAATGTTTTCTATGGTATATTCAGCACCTGAGATTCTTTCTTCTATCTCTTGTATTCTGTTGGTGCTGCTTACATCTATGACTCCTGAATTCTTTCCAACATTGTCAATCTCCAGAGATGTCTCACTTTGTGGTCCTTCCACTTTTAGATCCTGGATGGTTTTGTTCAGTTCCTTTAATTGATTGTGTTTTCCTGTAATTCTTTAAGGGATTTTTGTGTTTCCTCTTTAAGGGTTTTTACCTGTTGACCGATGTTCTCTTGTATTTTAAGGGAATTATTTAAGTCTTTCTTGAAGCCCTCCACCAGCATCATGAGATATGATTTTAAATCCAACTTTTGCTTTTCCAGTGTTTTGGAGTATCTGGAACTTGCTGTGGTGGGGAGAACTGGGTTCTGATATTGCCAAGTAGCCTTGGTTTCTGTTGGTAGGATTCTGGCACTTGCCTTTTACCATTTATCTCTGGTGCTAGTTGGTATTGCTGTCTCTGGCTGGCTGATGTTGCCAAGTTGCCTTGGTTTCTGTTGATAGGGTTCTTGTGCTTACCTTTCACCATCTGGTTATCTCTGGTGCTAGTTGGTATTGCTTTCTCTGGCTGGAGTTTGTCCCTCCTGTGGGCCTGTAAGCCTGAATCTGTACTCCTGGGAGACCAACTCTCTTCTGTCAGGGTCTGTGCACAGAAGGCTATGGAGCTGCCTGGCTCCCTGGTGCAAATGGCAGCCTGAAGACCGCTGTCCCAGCTGCTCCACTGATTGTATGCCCTCCAGAAAGGAAGTGGAAATCTTACCTCCTCGCTCAGAAGTGAAAGTACTGCTCTGAGATCACTCTCTCCTGGTGGGCAATGCACAGAAGTCTGTGGAGTTGCCTGGCTCCCTGGTGCAAATGGCAGTGGGAAGACTTCCATCCCAGCTGCTCCACGGGTTGTATGCCTCAATTAGTTTCAATTCTCCCTAGAAGCCCTTTGTTTATAAATGCAAAACATTTCTTTATGAGATTACACACTTTGTAGATGAAGATACTGTAAAAGATGACTTAGTATAGTACTTTTTAAGAAGTGAAATGTAGCTTAAGCTATAGTAATCACAAATAACTTCCATGATCAAATTAATGTGGAAAGTATTATCTAATATATTTGATTGGGAATTTTTCAAATCTTACCAATGTAGCAAAATTATTCAAAAATTCATCAGTAAAACCTAGTTTCCTTGTTTAGAAATCCCACAGCCCCTGATGACCTTACTGACTTCTATGAGTACCTGATGGAATACACACATGTGAAAACTGAAATTAGACTAACCAATGAGAGAAAGCACACTGATTGTCTTTCTGGGTCTGAGTCACATCACTCAGAATTACTATTTCTCCCTCCATCCATTTACCTATGAGTTTGCTAATTTCTTTTTTAGCAGATGAATGAGATTCTGTTGTGTAAATGTACCACATTTTCATTAACCATTCTTCAGATGATGACTGTCTAGACTGCTTCTATTTCCTGGCTAATGTGAATACAGCATCACTGAATATGGATGGACTAGTATCTTTTATAGTAGGATAAAGAAATCTTTGGTTACATGCCCTGAAAGTGACTTAGCCAGATCATGTGGCAGACCTATTTACAGCCTTTTGTGGAATTTCTACACTGATTTTTATAGCTGCTGGACCAGTTTGCATTCCCACTTGCAGTATGTAATTGTTCTCATTTCCTCACATCCAAGCCATTGCTTCTCAGCATTAAATATTAATATGAACTTAATATGTATTAAGTTCCAACCATGTTCTAGTCTCTGTTTTATGGGAATATTAATGCCAAAGCAGACAAGAGGACTTGGTTCATATAGAGCACAGTAGGCTGTAGTATTGACATAAGGAATAAAAAGTAAACATAAAGATGAGAAATTTCTAAATTATGTCAGGAAGCAGTAAATGCCATCACAAGATCTACAAAAGTGTAAGACGGGGTTGGAGCCTTTATGCGGGCTAGGAACAGGCCTAGTCCACAACTGCACAAGCTGTACAAGAGAGGCTTAGAAGATGAGATTGGACAAGTACCTGAAGGAAGAGAAGGACTAAAACACATAGATCATTGATAGGTAGAATCACATTTCAGGTACAACAAACAGCTCTCCAATGGTTCCTTGGTTCTCTTTTGTGATTCTTTCATGTCCAACTCAGATCTCTCTGTCTCTCTGTCTCTGTTTCTCTCTGTCTCTTTGTCCCTCTCTCTCTCTCTCTCTGTTTCTGTGAGTGTGTGTGTGTGTTTGTGTGTATATGCATGTGTATAAGATATAGTGACTAAACTGAAGATATTCACTGTAAACAGAAAAGTCCAAACACTGAAAGCAATTCATCCCTCTAAGTTGATAGCAGTGTAGGTACATCTGTTTGTGGCTTAGTATGCTTTTTGAGTCAGTGGGACCAGAAAACCAATTTTCTCTATGTGAGTCACCTATAAATTAAGACAAAAGAGACAACACTTTCTTGTTCTATTCCTAAATCATATTTACTTTGAGGTTCAATAAGTAGAAAGAATGGCCTTTGTTCTAGAAGGCATATCAAAACTCTTCAGAAAAAAAATCAGGCCTACTTGTCAAGACTACATCAAGAGTCAGTTTCCTTATTTATAGCTGTTTTGTATACTCAAGGACAATGCCTTATGACTATCTCATTAGATACACAGAAGACCTTTGAAAAGATAAAAGTCTTAGAGAATATAAGTATAAAGAGCCAATATTTTAACATTTAAAAAGAAGCATACAGCAAACCCACAACCAACATCATACTAAAACAGAAGAACTTGAAACATTTCTACTCAAATTATAAATAAGCCAGAGATATTCATCCTCTCTACTTCTGTTCAATATATTGCTTGAAGTCTTGGCTAGGGCAATGAGACAAAACAAAGAGGATACGACTAGGAAAGGGAGAAGTCAAAAATATCCTGATTTGTAAGCGATATGATTTTATATATACAAGAACCTAAAGATTCTACCAGGAAGCTTCTAAAGCTGATAAACACAGTAAGTAGGGTAGTAGAATATACAGCTAACAGATGCACACACTCACATACACATACACACACATTCATACAAAATCAATCGTTTTTCTGAACCTATAAAAGAAACACATACCAAGAAAGAAATTAGGGAGATAATATCACTTATAATAGCCTCAAAATAATCTTATAATGAATCTAACAAAGGAAATGAAAGACTTATGTGATGAAAGCATTAAGATACTGAATGAAGAAACTACAGAAGATGTAAAGAACACCCATGCTCATGAATTTGTTTGAATGATATTGTGAAATGGTCATCTAGTAGACAAGTCATTTCACATCGAAATTTGAATGCAGTTCTTCACGAAAGTTAAAAATTCCATCTTAAAATCCATATGGAAATACAAATGATCCAAGAGAGATAAAATAATCTGCAACAATAAAAACATAGGGCATTACCACCCCTGATTTTAAGATATATGATACAGCTATAGTAATAAAAACATAATGGTATTGGCATTGAAACATCCTCATTAAACAATGGCATGGAATTGCAGAATTTAGATTTAAGCTCACTCTACCACAATCACACTATTTTTTACAAAGAGACTAAATAAGAGAAAGAACAGAATCTTTAACAAGTGGTGTTTGCCAAACTGAATAGTTACATGTATAAGTATGAAACTAGATTATATTATACCTCATACTTCACAAAACTCAATTCCGAGTGTATCAAAGACCTAGATATAGCACTCCATACCATAAATCTGTGAAAGATAAAGTCAGGGAATGGCTCTATTTATAGGAACAGCAACTAATATTAGTTTAACCTAATGTTAGTCATGAAACTTCATTAAATTAGACAGCTTTTGTATAACAAGGAATACTATCATTCCAACAAAGAGGCAGTCTACAGAATGGGAATAAAATCTTTACCTGCTATACATCTTATAGAAGGTTCACTTCTAGAACATGCAAATAATTAAAAAAAGCAAAACAAAACAAAACTTAAGAGAAAACAAATAACCTAAGTAAAACTTGGGATATAAAACTAAACAGTTCTCAAAAGAAGACATGCAAATGGCTGAAGAATATAATTTTTAAAATATTTCAACATCCTTAGTCATAAGGAAAATACAAATTAAAGCTACATTGAGTTTATCATACTCCAGTCAAAATGGCTAAGAATTTTTTTAATGAGAGTAAATGTTGACAGGGATGTGGGAAATGAGAAACACTTACTCATTTCTGGTGGGTGTGCAGAACTGGTGCAGCCATCATGGAAACCATTGTGACAAGTTCTCAAAAAAAGTAGAATATATCAACTGCAAAATACAACTATTCACTTCTGGACATATTCCCAAAGGATTATACAGATATTTACTCATCTGTGTTTATTGTTCCTTTATTCACAAGAACCAGGAAATGGAAACCACCTATATATCCATCAACACTCAGCAGAAAAGCTTCATTTTGTAATAGATGGTGATTAATACAGAGACCCACAACTGATCAAATGCAGATAATAGGAGACTGTCCTAAGTGGGACAGTCAACTATGTCACACCCTATTCCCTAAGATGCTGAGATCAGCACAAAAAAGAGAGGTCATGAATATTGTAAGAACTTGAAGGAATAACTGTCTAAAATGAGATAATATTTGCTAGACCTGATAGGGCCATTGAACAACATAAACTCACAAGAGCTGTGTGGATGTAGCACAAGTTCTTTAACCAGATCAAGCCATTGCCACCTTCTTGCTGATTCCCAGGGACTGGGCCTGACATAGTGAGAGAATGAAAAATAAACAAACATGAATGGACAGCAGTAGCTCAATTTGGGTGCACTGTGCTTACTTGTTGAGAAACCATTGCATCCTGGAAGTTCAGTGTTAATCCCTCAGATGGAAGAAGAAAGGCCACTGATCCATACTGGTCAAACTAAAGCAAGGTGTGTTCATGACCACAGGAGCCTGTCAGCTGGGGTTTTCTCCCCCCAAGTTGAGTTTCAAGAAACTAGTAACAAGTTTTATATTCTTTTAATAGGATAAAACCATGAGAATTTTACAGACATTGTTACAGAAGCAAAATAAAACAGTTAAGAAAGTTTCTCCTTAGAGGAACACTCCTCCACTGCTGGAAGGATTTCAAGCTGGTACAACCACTCTGGAATTCAGTTTGGTGGTTCCTCAGAAAATTGGACATAGTACTATCAGAGGATCCAGATATTTCACTCCTGGGCAGAAGATTCTCCAACATTTAATAAAGATACATTCTCCGCTATGTTCATAGCAGCCTAATTTATAGTAGCCAGAGCTGGAAAGACCCCAGATGTCCCTCAACAGAGGAATGGATACAGAAACTGTGGTACATTTACACAGCAGAATACTACTCAGCTATTAAAAACAATGAATTCATGAAATTCTTAGGCAAATGGATAGAATTAAAAAATATCATCCTGAGTGAGGTAACCCAAACACAAAAGAACACACATGGAATGCACTCACTGATAAGTGGATATTAGGCTAGAAGCTTGGAATACCCAAGATACAATTCAGAGACCAATTGAAGTTCAAGAAGAAGGAAGGCCAAAGTATGGATACTTTGGTCCTTCTTAGAAGGGGGACAAAACAGCCATGGGAGGAGATACATAGACAAAGTGTGGAGCAGAGAAGAAAGGAAAAGCCATCCAGAGACTGCCCCACCTGGGGATCCACCCCATATACTGTCACCAAACCCAGACACGAATGTGGATGCCAACAAGTGCTTGCTGACAGGAGCCTTATATAGTTGTCTCCTGAGAGGCTCTGTCAGTGCCCAACAAATACAGAGGTGGGTGCTCCCAGCCAACCATTGGACTGAGCACAAGGTCCCCAATGGAAGAGTTAGAGAAAGAACCCAAGGAGCCGAAGGAGCTGTTAGCCCCATAGGAGGAACAATATTATGAACCAACCAGTATCCCCAGAGCTCCCAGGAACTAACCCACCACCAAAGAGCACACATGGAGGGACCCATGGCTCTAGCTGCATATGTAGCAGAGGATGGCCTTGTTGGACATCAAAGGGAGGAGAGGCCCTTGGCCCTGAGAAACCTCGATGCCCAATTATAGTGGAATACCAGGACAGGGAAGCGGGAGTAGGTGAGTTGGTGAGCAGGGGGAAGGGAGGGATAGGATAGGGTGTTTTCGGAGAGGAAACTGGAAAGGGGCTAAGGTTTGAAATGTAAATAAAGAAAATATTTAATTAAAAAAAAGAAAGTTTCTCCTTGAACAATGTGTAGAGAACATTTCCAGGAAAATGGAGCCGGTGGCCTGGGCTGGGGGACGGATGGTTGAAGGGTAAGTTTCCAGTAACCTAGGTCAGACTTCAAGTAACAGAAATGTATGTTTTACAATAAACAGAAATTTAACTCAGTGTAGCAACGAAATGGCTCCCAGAAACAAAATGGAGTCTGCCTAGTTTCTCACTCAGCTTATTTATTATACAGAGTTGAACAGAGAGCTGGGGTTATTACATGCAGCTAAACAAAAAGGAAGGGTTTGTGATATACAACTGGGACAAAGAGGCAGGTTTAAGTAATCTTGGTAGGAGAAGTCTCTATAGGGAATCACTCTTTAGACCATAATATTTAGAGATGGGAGCAAGTTATAGTGGATACTTTCTATACACATTATTGATACTAACATGTAGGAACCCCACTTCCCTTCCCCAGGGAGGGCTTTGCTATTTCTCTGAGTCTAGTCTGAAGACAGTTCTATTTTTACACGTCTAAATACGGTCTTTGACACAGTCAACCTCATGTCAATAGCACGTACTCTGCTCCCTATGAACCAGGTTAAATCCAAGCTTAAGTGGTGGAGTGGGTCATCAAGTCCCACACCCTAACTGAAAAGCTATTGACAATTGGTGGCTGCTGTGGACAAGAGAGCCACTCTTTTTCAAAATGTGACCACTGACAGGCAGTCCATACTCCATCAAATGGTCTTACATCCATGCATGTATAGGCAACACTGCTTGGATTCAGGGGTATAAAACAAGAGAGAGAAAGCACATGAAACTGGGAGATAAAAGTATAAAGGGGTATAGGAGAAATCAATTGGGGGAATGGGGCAGGAATTGTAACAAAACACATTTTACGCATGTATGAATTCTCAAACAACAACAACAAAGCAATCAAAAGGAGAACTGTTAGTTCCGATATAGGGAAGGTTGTGTGTGGAGCAAGCATTCATAGGGAACAGGTCAGAAATGAAGTTTTCGGCTTCTGGCCTTTCATTATCATGAAGGTGGAGGGACTGGAAATTATTATATGGGTCAGAAATTTGGGGTAAAGCCTGAGTTTTAGAGATTTATAAACAATCAAGGTATTGATATTTCAAACAACCACCAAGATTGTTTCCAGAGAAATTGAAGTTCATCAAAGAATCATCATAAAGAAGAAATAAAGTAGAGAAGGCCATAAAGAACATTAAGGAGCACCCCAAAGTGGGGGAGGTGAATCAGGAGAGGGCTGCAGTGTGTCAGACAAATGAAGCCATGCAGCAGGAGCTGTGGAAGCTTTCAGATGAGCCTGACAGTTCAAGTAGGGTGAAAGCTAAAAAATAAACACTGGTGTGAACACCGTGGAGTCATCAGCAGCCTTGGCAAGCACAATGTTAGAAAAGTTAGAAGAACTGTCCCTTAAAAACCAGGAGGAAGGCAGTGTAGAAGAGAACCAGAAAGGGGGTTGAATTAACCATCAAGAGAAAAGCTGCTTTCAATTAATTTTGATACAAATAGGATCAAGGAAATGGTAAAGGGGAGAGAGGGAGTAAAGGTACAGTTTCTTTTAAGATAGAGTAAACTAAAATGCCATGTGCTTGCATGCTATGATAACATAGGGAGACAGAATGACCAAATATGTACCACGTGGGAAAGGAGGGAGAAACCTGCCGGAGCTTTTCCCTATAGGCATGTGAGGCTGCATGAATTAACTAAGCATCTTAGAAGACTTTATGTGTTAGCACGAATAACTGGTTTCTGGTAACCCTAGGAGGATGGTTTAGCAGGAGGAATGTGGACAAACAGGTGAAGTATCTTCTACAAAAGCTTTCTTCTGGCCATGAGTCACTCACTCTCCAGCTCTAATTCAACACTTAGCAATGTAGTCTGTTGTGCCAGTAACCACGGAGCATTGTAAAACTGATACATGCCATCCTTTCACTTTAATATAGTATAAATTCTATCCCTAGATGCAAGTCCTAGCTCCCAAGTATGGTTAGTATAGGTAACACTTCATTTTCTGACAGAAAATCTAGCTAATTACCAAGTAATTGAATCAATTTCCATTCTTTGTCTGAGCTCATCGGCACAACCTGCGTTGACATCATAACTCACAGGCCATTCCTTTATACAGCCTATGAGGAAATACTTAATAGGTGAATACATTCATAAATCACATGGATTTCTAAACATGAAAGCTAGCAAACTACCTCTTTTCACTAATTATATTAAAGACAATTAAAACTTAAAGTATCAAAATATTTAAACATGAGAATTATGAAATTACTGCAAGTTTTTAATTAACAGTTTAATTAAATAAGACATATCAATTTTTATTCAGGATTTTAGAGACAGAAGCATCACTTTGGCTAAGACTGAGTGGTTAGCTGGGCTGTCTTTCTTTATGGATCCATAGAAGAAGACATTCTCAGCTTCATGCAGATAATTGGCTTAATTCACTTCCTTGTGTTTGTGGGGCTGAAGTCCCTGTCTTCTCGAAGGTTTTCAATCGAAGCTCATGTTTGCTCCCCTGATTGATGCACATTTTCTGTTTTTTCCTTTCCACTGGGGCCTTCTGCCCACACAGAGACAAGTCTCTCTCATACTCTGGATCTTTCTGACTTTGGCAAAAGAAAAATTCTTTGCTGTTTAGACTTGTGTGGTTAGATTGGATCAAAGTAGATATTCCAGTTATGGCTTACAAAATTGAGTACAATGACAAAATCCCCTTGCCATGTAATTTAAAAAAAACTAGAGTGTAGATACCCTTCAGGGAGGCTATTCTTCCTACCAATATTTTACTCAAAAGACTCAAAGAATTTTCAACATTCAATGTACCCATTAGTATTCCTGATATTATCATTCTTTTTAGGAAAGGAAGAAGAATTCATTTCCTAAATTTGATTCTTTTGCTTCATTTTCATCTCTTCTGGTCCTTCACTCTTTTTTCTCCAACCATTACCATCCTACGCAGTTTCTGAATCTCTAAAGAACTAGGTGTCAGACAATACTCTGGGTGTAATAGATGTTGAAATGGAACTCCTTTCCTCAGCTCAGAAGCAGCTCAAAGGTGGGTTGAGTAAACCATCTAAACATAATTCGCAGCGACACAACTGTGTTAATGACCATGAATGCCCATTGAATTAGAACTGTTCCCAGTTACTTCATACATCCCATTATCCCCAGTGCCAGACTAAAAAAACAGCAAGTTTTACATAATGATAAATTTTCCCCAACATCCTGACCCATCTTTGAAAAACAATTTTGTTCTTCACCTGATCTTCAACAGCCCAAATTAAAACTTTATAGGATTTCCTTGAAACTATAAAATAATACACTTCAAATCTGATAGGATTCAGCTTGCCTTTCTATACCTTAACCTTACAAGGTCAAATAAAAATCTATAAAAATTAAGGCTGCGAGTCATGATCGATGGGGGTGGGGTTGAGCTGGCAAGCTGGCCTGGGGCCTGCACATACGTCTAAGTCCTTGTGGGAGAGTTTCCGACTCTTGCAGTCTCTTTTTCTGCACACTGCAGAAGGCTGCTGATGCTCACATTGGCAGAGCCTTGAATATTTAAACGGTAGCAGTTTGTTACATAGATTCTGGTCCCAGTCCACCACAAAGAAAAAGAAAGAATAAGTCTTGTTTAGTGAAGATGATCCCTTGTGCCACTGCAGCATTGACTGGAATACTTTGGATACTGATATTTCAGAGAAAACATAGCTGACTTGGCTGAAATAAAGTTCTTTGGGTATTTTTAAGCATCTAAGCAAGTCTTTCAGAGGTTGGGAAAGGGTGCTGGAGATTCCTTTTGCACCCACAAAGGTGTTAACTCTTCAGCTTTGGGGAAGGATAGACTCTGTGAGTCTGGGGAGCTGAGAGAGAGGATATTTCATTTCCAGAAAAATACTTTTTTGAATAGGATTCTGCTGTTTTTTTTTCCTCCTCCATCATCATTATTTTTGCTTATTTGTTTGTAGAAATTTCATTAGTTAGGGCTCTTCTGTTTAGGGTCCCCACTCCCTTCTTTCTCTATGTAGAAAAGACAACAAACAAAGAGGGTCTTCCTCCATCACTCTCAACCTTGTCTATTGAGATGTGTGGAATCTCTCACTGAACCTGGAACTGTTGACAGGCTGACTGACCTTTCCCCAGGAGTTCCTGGTCTCATCCTCTCCAGAGAAGGATAACATGTTTATCCCTCTGAAAGGGATGGGGCGGGGGAGGGGAACATTTTATGTGGGAGATGGGGATTGAACTCAGGTCTTCAAGCTTGTGGGGCAAGCAATTTACCCACTGAGCTCTCTCCTCAGTCTGGAAGGAAAATATTTTATATTCAAATTTACTGTTCAGTTGGCCATGCGGAACATTTTTATGCTGACCTATTCTTTCAAAAACTTTATTCTAGAGAAGTTTTTTCTTAAACATCTTAAGAATCACTTGAAGATTAATTTTATTCATTTATTTATTTATTTATTTTTGTGCAATAGGATTTCATTATGTAGCTCAGGCTGGCCTCAAACTCACAATCCCTCTGACTCACCCTCCTAAGTAGTGGGATTACTAGAATGTTTAATTTTACTGAGTTAAAACAAATATTGAAAATGTTCCTAGTAACAAAATAAAAATCAAACTTAGGTATCAAGTTAGAAATTCAAAGGTTTGCCACACACACACACACACACACATTCATATCATTAAAAACACTTATTTTTCACTACTTCAGCAATATTAAGGATTTACTTTTTGTTGCTACTTCTATAACTATAAACAATAACTTTTATGTCAATAATTATAAACAATTTTAAATACATCTATTTAATTATTAGGCCCTTTGAAAATATAGAGTTTACTAGTCATACCTCTCCTACTACAAATATATGCTGAGTTTGGAAATCTAAACTTTGAAAAAGGTCTGCTGTGATTCATTTGTCCAACCAGAGTTAGATATAAGCTTATAGGGGAGGATGGTATGGATGATAACATAATCATTCCCCTATAAAAGTTTTTGCTTTGCCATCATGTCTGTGTTTGGCATTTTGATCTTAATACTGGTAATATACTATAGCATAGAAACTCATCTGCATATTGAAAGCATCTTACCTTATGTCTGTTGCTTTTGTTTCTCTTTCTATAGTTCCCCTGCCCTGAAAAATTAATCTTACTGTCCACTCTGTGCTCCCTGCTTTTATTCTGAGAGTCAATGAATTGAACTGATTGGTGCCTTATTTCATTGTCTGAGAAAATGCATGCAGGGAAAGGTCATTAAAATTGTAGAGGGAGAGTTCTCAAAACAGATGACCAGAATTTTCTGGGAAAGTGTATAATTTTATGATCAATTAATAGGATACATATTCTCAATAGTAGGAATCTCAGAATATTGATTTAACATAGCAATTTATATTTAGTAAAAATTACTCATCACACTAGGGAACATAAATACTCTGTGCATAGTTCTGCCTGCCAAAGCATTTAATGCAGCTTCAGTTGTTTATAACAAGGATGGTACTGAGTCCTCAGTAAGACAGGCTAAATCACTGGGAGCGCTGGCTGTGTTAGACATCGTCCTGGGATAAACAAGCCTGAATAGGATGATCATCCTGCTGATAATCATATTTCTGGCTGTTAGGCCTCCTTCATACCAATATTCCCAAGACAGGTTTCCACATTATGTTCTGACTGACAAAATGTTCCACATCATACCATATTTTAGTATGTTATTTACTTTGAACTTATCTTTCAGGAGATTTTACTTATAATTAATCATTATTTCCTATGAGAGAATTTGATATTTAATTTTTAAAAGATCCACAGTGCAGTTATTCCTGAAAATACATGCCAGACTTCGGTCTTCCTTCTTCTTGAGCTTCATGTGGTCTGTGAATTGTATCTTGGGTATTTGAAACTTTTGGGCTAATAGTCACTTATCAGTCAATGCATACCATGTGTGTTCTTCTGTAATTGGGTTATCTCACTCAGGATGATATTTTCTAGTTTCATCCATTTGCCTAAGAATTTCATGAATTCATTGTTTTTAATAGCTGAGTAGTACTCCATTGTGTAAATATACCACATTTTCTGTATCCATTCCTCTGATGAAGGATATCTAGGTTCTTTCCAGCATCTGGTTATAAATCAGGCTGCTATGAATATAGTGGAGCATGTGTCCTTGTTATATGCTGGAGAATCTTTTGCGTATATATATGCCCAGAATTAATATAGTAAAAATGGCCATCTTGCCAAAAGCAATCTACAAATTCAATGCAATCCCCATTAAAATTCCAAATCTATTCTTCAAAGAGTTAGAAAGAGCAATTTGCAAATTCATTTGGAATAACAAAAAACCCTGAATAGTGAAAACTATTGTCAACAATAAAAGAACTTCTGGGGGAATCACCATCCTTGACATCAAGCTGCATTACAGAGCAATAGTGATAAAAGCTGTATGGTATTGGTAAAGAGACAGGCAGTGGGTTAGAATTGAAGACCCAGAAATGAACCCACACACCTGTAGTCACTTGGTATTTGACAAAGGAACATAAACCATCCAGTGGAAAAAAGACAGCATTTTTAAGAAATGGTGGTGGTTCAACTGGCAGCCAGCATGTAGAAAAATGAAATTGACCCAGACCAATTCTTATCTCCTTGTACAAAGCTGAAGAGCAAGTGGATCAAGAACCTCCACATAAAACCAGATACACTGAAACTTAAAGAGGAGAAAGTGAGGAAGAGCCTTGAACATATTGGCACAGGGGAAAAGTTCCTGAACAGAATACCAGTGGCCTATGCTCTAAGACCAAAAATTAACAAATGGGACCTCATAAAATCACAAAGCTTCTGTAAGGCAAAGGACACTGTTAATAGGCCCAAACAACAACCAATAGATTAGGAAAAGATCTTTACTAATCCTACATCCAACAGAGGGCTAATATCTGATATATACAAAGAGCTCAAGAAATTAGAATCCAGAGAATCAAATAACCCTATTAAAAATGGGGTACAGAGTTAAACAAAGAATTTTCAAATGAGAAATATTGAATGGCTGAGAAGCACTTAAAGAAATGTTCAACAATCTTAGTCATTGGGGAAATGAAAATCAAAACAACCCTGAGATTCCACCACACACCAGTCAGAATGGCTAAGATCAAAAACTCAGGTGACAGCAGATGCTGGAGAGGATGTGGAGAAACAGGAACACTCCTCCATCGTTGGTGGGATTTCATGTTGGTCCAACCACTCTGGAACTCAGTCTGGTAATTCTTCAGCAGATTTCTGCATGTTTGTGTATGTTATTGTGTGTCTTTGTGTGTGTGTGGATATGAAAATGAGTATGTTACCATCCCACAGTAAAAGACTCTGACCCATAATTGTTCCTGTCTGAAAGAACTGCAGGGACAAAAATGAAGAAGAGACTGAGGGAAAGAAGGTCTAGTGACTGTCCCAACTTGGGATCCATCTCAAGGGGAGGCTCCAAGGCCTGACACTATTACTGATACTATGGTAGCATGGCTGTCCTCTGAGAGGTACAACAAGCAACTGTCTGAGACAGATGCAGATACTTATATCCAACCATTGGACTGAAGTCAGGGACCCCTGTGATTGAATAAGGGAAAGGGTGAAGGAGCTGTGGAGGAGGCAACCCCATAGGAAGACCTGCAGTCTCAAGTAACCCAGAATCCTGACACTGAGCCACCAACCAAACAGCATACACAAGCTGGTTCAAGGCCCATGACACATATACAGCAGAGGACTGCCCGGTCTGGCCTCAGTGGCAGAAGAGGAGCCTAACCCTTGAGAGACTTGAGGCCCCAGGGAGTAGGGAGGCTTGGCAGAGGGGCATCCTCTTGGAGACAGGGGGGAAGAGGAATGGGATGGAGAACAGTGGGAGCACAGACCAGGAGGTGGTCAATGACTGGACTGTAGAAAAATAAAAGTATTAAAAAAAAAGTCTTCCAAACAGAAAAAAGAGTCCAAGGTCACCATCAAAAGGCCAATGAGCAACTGTCAGAATGCAAAAGGCCAGCGAGCAGGTGACAGAATGGGAAAAAATCTCCATCAGCCCTGGATCTGATGGACAGCTGATGTTCAAAATATTCAAACAACTCAAGAAACTAGATATCAACAAACCAAGTAACACCATCAAAAAAATGGGGTACAGTATGAACATAATTCTCACAAAAGGAATTTCTAATGGGCAAGAAACACTTAATGAAATGCTTAATATCTATAGCCATCAGGGAAATGCATATCAAAGAAACTCCTGAGATTCCATTTTACACCTACCAGAATGTCTAATATCAAAAACTCAAGCAACAACTCACAGTAGCAGGGATGTAGAGCAAGGGAAACATGCCTCCATTGGTGGTGCAAGTCCAAATTTTATAGTCCTTGGAAATCAATTTGGTGGTTTTTCAAAAAATTGGGAGTAGATCTAACTCAAGACCCAACTAAAGATTCTCCACCATACCACAAGGACACTTTCAGTGGTCGTATAAGCTTTATTCATAATAGCCAGAAACTGGAAACAACTTAGATGTCCCTCAACCTAAGAATGGTTAAAGAAAATATGGTACAGTTACATAATGGAGTATTACTCTGCTATTAAAAAAAATGACTTCATTAAATTTGCAGGCAAATGGATGGAGCTAGAAAAGATTATCTTGAATGAGGTAACCTAGACTCAGAATGATAAACATAGTGTATATTCACTTATAAGTGGATATTAGCCATAAAGTAAAGGGCAAATATGCAATGATTCACAGATCCAAGGAGACTAAGTAGCAAGGAGGACCCAAGCAGGGGAAGACTCTAATCTCACTGAGAAGGGGAAATAAAATAGACATGGGGCAGTGGTTGGTGGGGCAGAACTGTAGTAGGGGAAGGGTGGAAATGGAATGAGGGGGGGCTCATGTCAGGAGAGTTCAGAGGTGTGGGGGTGGGAGATATTTGGGAGAGAGAATTGGAATTGAGGATTGGGGAATGACAGGTGCATTTCTGGAACAAGCTAGAAAGCTAGGACAATGGAAATTCCCAAGAAACTATGAGTTCGACCCTAGCTAAGACTTCTAGCAGTGTAGCATATGGAGCCTGATTTGGTCATCTCCTGTAACCAGGAAAGACTTCCTTCTAATGGAGGAATCGGGGCACCATCCCAGCCACAAATTTGTCCTCCCTATAAAATGTTCATGGGTAAAGACTGAGCAGAAATTGAGGGAATGGCCAACCAATGACTGGCCAAGATTGAGGCACAAGCCATGAGAGCCCCGCCCCTTACACTGTTAATGATATTCTCCTATACTTGGAAACAGGAGCCTAGCCTAACTGCCTGTCATCAGAAAGGCTTTACATAGCTACTGATAGAATCAAATGTAGAGATCTACAACCAAACATTAAAGGGAGCTTAAGGAATCTTGCAGAAGAGTGGGAGGAAGGATTGAAGGAGCCAAAGTCAAGAGCACTACAAGAAAACCCGCAGAATCAACTAACCTGGGGTCATAGGGGCTCACAGAAACTAAATTGCCTGCCGGAGAGCATGCATGGGACTGACCTAGGCCCTCTGTACATATATAACAGTTGTGTAGCTTGGTCTTCACATGAGACTCCTAACAGCAGGAGCAGGGGCTGTCTCAGACTCTGTTGCTTACATTTTGGTCCCTCTCCCCTAACTGGCTTGTCTAGTCTAGCCTCTTTTCTGAGGAGAAAGGAAAAAGGATGGATGGGAGATGAGGTGAGGTAAGAGGGAGAGGCTGAGAGGAAAAGAGGGAGGGGAAGCTTAAATAGGGATATAAAGTAAATAAATAACTTAATTAATGAGATAATTAATTAAAAAGGATCAGAGCTGTGCCTCATTAAGAGGTGACTCATGCCCCAGAGAGTAGTCCACTGTGTAACTAATTTTGTTCCTAGATAGAAGCTCAGACCAAGCCAATCCCTGAAACATGGGTTGTGCCTTAGCCATCACCAGACACCAGACACTGTGCCCTCTCTAGCTGGCTTTAGCTACAGTTCCAGCTGCTTAGAAGTCCTTTCACCCCTATTATCATTTAGCATCATTCAGAATGCCAGTCACATTCATTGTTCCCTGTGCCCCCGCCCCATCATTTCTATCATTTTCAGTGTTTATTCTCCTCTTCCACATCTTTAAGCACACATTTTTCTTGTGTCCCTCTCTGCCAATTTTTAAAAATAAGTTTTGATCTTCTAGCAAACAAACAAGAAAAATGATGAGGTACGGAAAGACTCTCCCTAAGGAACCTGGATTTCTTTAGAAAATGCTTAGGTTTGCCCTCGAGTCAGTTGAATCAAGGACACTTAAGACATTACAACTGTTGACTGGAGGTTGTGCACTGCTCTAGCTACTGTTAGCTCTTCTACTGCTAACCTAGGATGGTTAAAAGCACCTGGAGATGAGCCTCTGTGCATGCTGGTGCAGGCTATCATGACCATGTTAAAAGATATGAGAAGGTTCGCCTAAGTTGGGGCAGGACCATTCCCTGAGCAAGATATTCTAGACTATATAAAATGGAGAAGAGGAAATGAACAACAGAATACATGCAGTCATCCCTGGCTGTGTACTTCTTGCTGTGGTTGTAGTGTGGCCAGATTCCCCACATTTCTGCTTCTGCGACTTCCCACAGTGAGGGGATACCATGAGTTTTACTAACAGTTTAACTAAACCCTTACCTACTTAAGTTGCTTCTGTCAAAGTATTTTGTCCTGGAAACATATAAAGAAAATGAAACACTATACTATAAAATTTATCAAAACCTAACCAGAAATAAGCATCACTTACTTGTAGTTAAATGACATAGTTCCCCCACAATCTCTGTGTGTCTTTGCAATCTGGTGATACAATTGTCCTTCATTTACTAGGGAAATTGGCAACTGATTTAATATATCTAGCTCATGGTCATCCCATACAGGTTTCATTATATACCTTGATTTTTATTTCTTTGTACATTTGCAGTTCCCTCTCATATTCATGATGAACCCAGCAGCTAGTCATTTCTTTTTTTTTAATTTTATTTTCTAAGTTTTTTTTTATTTACATTCAAAATCATTTCCCCTTTCCCGTTTCCTCCCTCCCCGAAAGTCCCATAAACCCCCTTCCCTCATTCTGCTTTTATTGGTAGACTTATTGAAACATAGTTCACATCTCAGAAACTTCAGTTATGTATCTATTTATTGTAAATATAGAATATACTATATATATATATATATATATATCAAAGATAAGTTTACTCAAAGCAAAGTTAAGTAAAAGAATAGCTCAGAAACATATTTTCATGGATGACAATAGAGCACATGAGCAAAGACATGCATGGTACAAGTATACATGCTCAGAGTACATGATCCAACAGACTTTACACATATGAATATGTAGCTCACAGCAGAAGCAGTTTGGGACTACTCCTATCATCTTAGTTGTGTTTTGTGGTGTGGGAGCCAGTAGACCATGCCTCAAGATAGGAAATTTAGCAAGGTCGAGTAAAGTCAGAAACCCAGTAAGTCTCATATCTGAGAACAGTAGGTTTTTAATCTGTTTCCAACAAGGTTCCTGTCCTGGAACACGTGACCATGACACCCCATGTCGTGACTGTGACAATCAGTCAGACAGGAGCAATACCTGAAGTACCTCCAAATGCAGATCTCAGATCAAACCAATAGAAAACATCTGCTTTGAGACCCACATCTACCCCCATATATATATACATATATGTATATATATATATATACATATATATATATGTATGTATATAAAACTCTATTCAAAAGGAATAAAATGCATAATTTATTTCATAAAAGACTGCCTGAGAGTATCTGTTTTATAGAGCTGTAACACTCTGGGAAGAGAATTCTCTCCGAAGTTTTCATTGCTGGAAACTGTTCAAACATTACCACAGTCTCTTCTTGCTTGGTGGCCCTGATCTTGGCCCCTACCTCCCTGACTCATCCTACAACGTGCCAACCAATTCCATTGGAGCAGCAGCTTGCCTTGCTCCAGCTTGCTTCCCCTCAGAGATCCAGAACTCTTTGGCTGCTTTGGCTGAACCAGAGCCCTGCACAATAGTGCTAGGCACACAGACCGGTGTGTGTTTGTGTGTGGGGTGTGGGGTGTGTTTGTGTGTGTGTGTGTATGTACATGTATGTGCACATGTGTGTTCTAAATATAATTTACATTTATTTATTAATTTTGTTGAGAAAGACTACACACACACTCTCATGTGACTGGGGAGGTCAGAAGACAAGTACTTGCTGGAGTTGGCATGGTTTGCTTCTAATGTGAGTTCAGACTTGGTGTCAAATAACTTTATAAGTAATTTTATCTAATTAGCCATCTCACAGACCCTAGAGCACATGTTCCTTCTGGTGCCGTCCTTCTAACTCCATGATTCCTACTGCATAGCTCTGAGCAACTGGTAACTTACATTCTATGTCTGAAGATTTTCATATTTTTGGCTTTCACATGAATGGACTCATGTAATAGATGAGCTGTTGTGACTAGCTTTTTCTTAACTCAGGTTTTATTAACTAGCTAGACTACACTTTGTTTATGTAATTATCTTCAACAGAAATTTAGGTTGGTTCTACCTTTGGGATATTGTAACTACTACTATAACTATGCATATATACATTTATGTGTGCATGTATGATATCAATTTTCTTAAATAATGTCTTAATTACTTTTTGAGTGCCACATACACCATACCCAAGGCAACTTATAGAAGAGAGTATTTAACTGGAGGCTTGCTTTCAGTTTTAGATGAAGACCCATGATGATCATGACAAGGATCAAGGCACCAAGCAGACTATCATGACATTGTAGTAGTATCTGAGAGCTAATATTCTATGCATGAGTTGTAGGGAGAGAGAAAGAGACTGGTTCTGATATGGGCTTTTGCAAACTTAAATCCCACCCTTAGTTATGTACCTCCTCGAAAAGGCTAATATTTCCAAAAACAGTGACACCAACTAGGACCCAAGTACTTAAATATTTAAATCTTTGGGATCCACTCTTATTCATACCCCAACAGATATTTACTTATGAGTTGTTTTTATATATCCAGTGCAGATGGATCTCCTACTTAAATCTTCTTTCTTTTTTTCAAATCTGCATTCTCATTTGTTCCTCAATCTTTGTGTTCAGTGTGTTTTCTGTTTCTGTAACATGAGATAAAGCTCATGTAAGGTCCAACTTTCTATGCCATGAAAGAAAGGGGGTCACAAGAGGCCAGGAAATTGAAAAGAGTTTGAACAGTCATATCAAGATAAGACTCAGGGTGAAGGCAATTAGTCAAACGGACACCAGTAGGAGTTCACTGACATGTTTGAGTCACACACAGACAGCCATAGATACACATGCAAACTAGCATACAAACTACAGGTACTGAGTAGGCACATCAGATATACCCAGAGTTATACCCAGGCAGGCATAAATGCTATAGGCCTACCCTCTGACATCTAACCTCAAGATGATATTTAGACAGAATCATGCAAAAGTGTCATTCTTCAGAAAATAGTTGTAAATATATATTATGTCACTATTTATTTCTGGTCCCCTGATATAGACTGTTAGCTGTTCTCTTGTGATTTAGAGCCTTCTCTCCCTCCCTACTGCTCCTGGACGTCTAGTGTGAGCCCATGCCTATGCCCCATAGATGATTACTTTAAAAACTGAAAAAATTTGAAGACTAAAAGACAAAAAGTCAAAAGTTCCCAGGTGCTTGACTTTTGTGAAGAGTCTCATAGGTTTCTGACAAGATAGCAGAGATGTAGCATGTGAGTGATTTCCTGGCAAAAGGATGCCATGGGATCTCAGACAATTAAAGGTATTCAGGACCCACTCTTTGTTCTTTAAAAACATACCTACTCTAGCAAGAATTAAGCAGATTTCCTAAAGAAGTACAGTAATGCCTCCTTAGTCCAGCATTTCCAGTGATTTAATCACCTCTCACTAGGTCTCACCTCCTAGCACTTCACTTTAATATGGTGTACTGGGGACACAACTCCTAGCACGTGGGTCTAGGATGGACACACTCCAGCTAGTTCTAAATCAGTAAGGCCTTAGACTGCTTACTGTCTGCTTTACTGAAATCTCTCTGTGGAAGTTGGTACACAGTCTCCAAATGATAGCCAGGAACACATAGCAGTCTTGATTCTATCCTGTAGCCATCGCTTGCATCTAACACAGATTGTAATCATAGAATTTTTTCATGATGGTTTTGGTAGTTTTCCATTTGTGCGTATCATTTATTTTCCAAAAAACTGTCATCATCAGCCATCTCTCTCTTGAACTGACCCCAGTTTTAACAATGGTCTATGAGATTTTTAAAGAATTCACTCCCCTCCCCACTTTATTGAACATAGTAAATATTTAAAAAAGAGATGCTATTTGTACATTTATACTTAAGAGGTTTGATTGGATCCATTTTTAGGTTTCTGAGGTATTTAGAAAGCATTCTTTCTGAGTAGTGCTGCTACCATGCTAGTAGCTTCCTTTTCTTTATTTCCTTTTTTTATCTCTTATTATATGATGCTTACCCCATGTGGAGTGTGGGGTTGTCCAGCTTTTAAAATTACATATCAAGAATGTGCCCAAGATAACAAGATATCTCCTGTGAGTTCTAGAAAGTTCTTTTATTATTTTTTTTCTTTTTTGCTAAACCCTCAAACAAATGCTAAGTAGTTGTTTTGCAATAATGAGGCAGTCATATGTTTAGGAACTATTCAGTAAGGGAAGGGGACCAGAAAGACAGAAGCACTTTGTGTCATTGTTGTAGCAGACGTACACCCTTAGATTATTTAGACATAATTTCAGCTGTGAGAAAAATATCTCAAAATAATAGTGATAAAACAAGATAGAAGTTTACTCTCCTTTTAAGAATAAATCTACCTGAGGATGGTCTCTCTATTCCTTGGTAATTCTCATCCTTTACTGCTATAAGATTTTGGAATAAAAACCTTAGTAAGTCATATGATAAAACCATCACATCCACATTTAATTTATGACTAAGAACGAAGAACCAGAAAAGACATGATGTTTCCTTTAAACAAACTCTTGCAGCAGATTACATAGGGGTCTTCTATTTATGTCCATCAGCCAGAAATTAGTCATGCATCATACTTAAGTGTTAAGATAGCCATGTGTTCAGCTAGAAATAATGAATGTTAGAGTGAAGGAAAAGGCAACAGAAACAGGAGAGAATTACTGGCTGTTTCTGTTCCAAGTGGGCACCCTGCTAATTCTAAAGACATTCAAAAGAATTCTAAACTTCATTGCATCTCTTTAATTAGTATTCAGTTGCATGTAGCCAACTGGAACATTTAATTAATCATTGGGACTCATGGTAGGGTACTAAAAGTTACAAAGACAAAGTATATGATGTGTGGGAAGAAGACACTGAACCATAAGGACGTAGGTTGATGACTGAAAATTTGTGATGACTGTTCTACTGGGTTAGGTCACATTGTTTTCTTAAGTGAGGATGTCTTAGTTAAGGTTTTACTGTTGTGAACAGACACCATGACCAAGGCAACTCTTACAAGGGACAATAATTAATTGGGGCTGGCTTGCAGGTTTAGAGGTTCAATACATTATCACCAAGGTGGGAACATGGCAGCATACAGGCAGGCATGGAGCTGGAGGAACTGAGAGTTCTTCATCCTGATCTGAAGGCTAGTAGGAGAATACTGTCTTCCAGGCAACTAGGGGGAAGGTCTCAAAGCCTATCCCCACAATTACACACTTCTTCCAAAAGGCCACACCTATTCTAATAAGGTCACATGCCCTAATAGTGCCACTTTCTGAGCCAAGCATATCCAAATCACCACAAACCACTCCCTAGTTTCAATAGATTTATTCAAACACACGAGTCTGTGGGGACCATATCTAGTTATAGCATAAGGTAAAATACATTTAGTCCAACTTCCAAAGTCCTATAGTCTATTACAGTCTCAACAATGTTAAAAGTCCAAATTCAAAGTCTCTTCTGAGATTAATACAATCGCTTAACTGTAATCACTGATAAAATCAAAATCATAAAAGCAGATCGTATACCTCCAACATCACATGATATACCTTACCATCCCAATTGACATAGTAAAGAAATACTAGACCAAAACTTTCTTCAGCAGGTATTCCATGGTTCTGGTGTCTTGAATATCTTGGGGTTTCTAAGGCAACTTCAACATTACAGCTCCTTGTGCCAATGTCTGGAATCCAAACATGATCTTCTGGGATCCTCCAAAGGGCTTGGGTTAATCTCTAGCTCTGTCCTCTCTATCACTCCAGGATCTGGTTGACTCCACTCTACTACTTCTGCAGTTTCTGGAGGTCATCCCATGGTACTTGCATCTCTAACATGTTGGGGTTTCTCCTTACAACTAGGCTTTACCAATAGGCTCTCATAGGCTCCCTTTATTGTGCTAAGCCACAATTTCTTTGCATGATCCCTTTCAGTTCTGGGCTGTTAACTGCAACTGAAACTGCACTTTCATCCATGGCCTTCACAGTGTCAAGTCTCAGCTGCTGTCCATGACACCTTCATTGTGGGACTGTTAAAGGCAGCCTTGTTTCTGGCTGAGCTAGGTTTAAATTCCTGGTGACCCAGCAGATGATCCTGCAAGGGATGGTAGGCATTGGCCACATTCCTAGACACCAGACTCCTGACATGAGGCCTCAGCTCTCCATAATTCTGTGGCCATCAGTCACTTTCAGTCACATAAGGACAATGCCCTAAGCCCCTCCACATGCAGAGGACATGACCACAGATCACGTAGCCACAAGACAGATCTCCATTTTAATGAAGTACCTAAAGGCCTGAAGGACTTAGCCAGTTAAACTCTCCTTCCCAGACATTCCTCCCTGCAAAAGGCATTTAACCTCAGGCCCGCACTGAGAAAGTAGGGTATAGTTTCACTCATCACAACTCTCTGCCATAACAATAAGTGCTTTAAAACCATGGACTGCCTCTTCTTATGAGAATCCTGCGGGACACAGCTGGCTCCCCTTTTCCCTTCGGCCCTGGACTAGATCCAGCCCCTCCGGTCCCCACTCCATTCTTAGCTCCTCTGTAGCATCCAGTGGCATCTGTGGTGCCCGAGAGTCTGAGAACCTACCAACTCCAGCAATCCCCAGGACCCCAGACTACGTTCCCCACTCCTGGAGCAGGGTCCCGAGGTTTCACACAGCTCGATGCCTTCCAGGTGACAGGGTGAGGTGTGTGCAGTCAAGACTTTCCCCATGCTGCCTCGCTGAGTGGCCCAAGCCCCGAGTGGACTCAGGCCATCATTTTACCCCACACTTCATGCCTTCAAAACCGGTACCACTTACGTGATTCTTACACAGCTGAAGTATGAGGTACATCCTTGGTTATCTGTGGAACACAAATTCTTTGTGTTCTTAGAAAACACCTCCCAGAAGATTTCACCTCAGTGGTATTTTCCTTAATCACTGCTAATTTCTTAGCTCCAGTTAGCCAGCATCATTTGTTCCAGTAGTCCCTTCCATCCTTGACTCTAAAGCCAGAGCCACACAGCTGAATCTGCTAAATTCTGCTGTTTATGGGAGCTGAAATTTGGCCCCCATTATCACTAGCTTTCTGTTTTCCAACTCCTTCACACTGCCTAACTTAGCTGTCCTGGAACTTGTTCTGTAAACTGACCTTGAACTCAGATCTCTGCATGCCTCTGTCTCCTGCACTCTGGGATTAAAGATGTGTACCACCATGCCTGGACCTAAGCTTTTCTCTACTTGCTCTGTATAAGGTTGGCCTTGCTTCTCTTTTCTGAGATTAAAGGTATACACTGCCATGCCTGGGCCTAAGATTTTCATAGCCACTATTCCTCACATTCTGATCAAAAGCCTGTGTCTTCCAGCCTCAATATCTGAATCACAATTTTGCTCTCCATTGCTAGATTATAATCCATTTCAAATTTAAAGTCCAAATGAAAACAATAACCAAGTCCCTTTTTCAACTGCAAAAGCAGAAACAAGTTTAGCAGGGTGGGTCCTTGCTTTGAGGTCTCCACTCCCTTAATCTGTTTATTTCCTATAACATGGGATTCAGCTCCACCCTATTTCCTGGTGCCCCTTTATTCTTTGAACCATACATTTTGTATTTTTTTCTTTCTAAGCTTGCTAAGTCATCAAAACACTCTTTATGAGAGTAAGCCAGAGTACAAAGTCTATGTTGGGCTTTTCTGAGACTTCTTTTGTCAATACAATTAATTGAAATTTCATAACCTTAGTCTCAAGGGCATTCTTCAGACAAGGGCAAAAAGGAGCCACATTCTTCACCAATATATTACAAGAAGAGTCTCTAGGCCACATGCTGAAATTCTTCTTCTCTGAAACCTCTTAAGCCATCAAGCTTAAGCACCACCTCATCCTCAGCACCACCATTTTCCATATTCCCACTAGACGGGTCCATTAAAACATTCCACTGCTTTCCAAAGTCCCCAAATCCACATTCCTCCAAATCAAAACATGGTCAGGCCTGTGAGAGCAATATCCCAGTCCCTGGTACTGACTTCTGTTTTACTGCTGTGAACAAACACCACGACCAAGGCAAATCTTCTGAAGGACAACAATCACTTCTAACATACATTGTTTCATAAAGAACATGTCATGTAAAACCAGATACTTTGGCAACAAGGCTACCTTATGGAAGGACAAGAGTGACGTGTGTGAAGTAGGAATCAGAAGGCTGAAAGACAGAGTGAGAGTACTTTTTATTGTAAACCTTTTTGCTCTTCTAGAAGTTTATGGCCTATATATGTATACTCTGCTTGGACCACTGACTTGAAGAAGAAATAAAACATCTCACAATGCAGTGTGCCCCATGCCATACTAATTGTAGCCAGATTAACTCTGGTTTTTATATTCTCCCTTTATGTGAGAAGCCACTGTATCACTGCAGCTGCATTAGATTTCAAAATGCAAGCATTGAGGAAACAAGTCGTACTATTTGTAGCTGTCTGATTCTGTTACTTATTCTTGCAAACTTATTCTTACTCCTCATCTTGAAGTGTCACATGTTACCTGTTTTCCTAAGTTAGCAGACACAGTAGAAAAGCGCTCTGAACTGCTCATCCTTGCTTAGTTACCTTCCACCTATGAAAACCTGCCTCTCCGAGAAGCTGGGTTTTCTACTATAAAAAGAAAACAGTGCCATAGAATTAAGTAGAAGTAGACTGGGAACCAGAACACATCAGCACAAGTATGAGTTACTATTATTATGAACAACCCAGTGTGACCTTTCAATCAGCAAAGCTATATATCAATAGAGATGCTGTAACTGAAAACAATTTGGAGACCATGTCTCCTAGCAGCACAGTTGGCATTTCCTCCCTCCTTGTTGCTTTATGCAGTCAATGGTTTCATGCATAGCAACAGCCTTGAAACAGATCGGCAAGAACACAATGAGCACACTCTCAGCAGGAAGTGTTAAATCATTCGTATCTGTTTTCATTTGCTAAGTCTCCATTAATTCAGGGGTTGGTATTCTCAGTTGAAAAAATGAAAATGACTTTATGTAATTTATATTGTACATGAATAAATTGAACAGTTGTTTGTACGTGGAACATAATTTATGTTTTTTCCCCCTAAAGAGTACCCCGGCAGTATTGCCATGGAATTTGTTTAGCTTCATCCTTCGTTTGAGTAATCTGCTTTTTTGATCTAAAAGAATCCATGGAAAATGCTGTCACATAACAACAAAAGGCCTTACCAAAAATTAAATGAAAAATGGAAAAAAACAATTTTGTTGATCAGGAAAAGTAGCACCCATGAAAAACAAATGCAGAATTCTAGAGATTTTGTCAAACAAAAACCTCCAATTATTACATCTTATACTGCTGGTATGCTCATAGAAATAAGAGAAAGACAGAAAATAAACAGATTTCTTATACCTGGCATACTTGCCAGTGCTTTGACATATTGTAATTTTTCTTGGCTCCTACAAGAGCTGAAACAAAAAAAATTCTTCTCAAGATCTTTATCTATTTGGTAATTTAAAAAAATCAATTCATAATGTCAATAAGCTCTGGCCGGTTAGTTTACTTTTGCACTGAATTATAATTTTCTCTGAGGTTTATTCTGTCTCTCCTACCTCCAGAGCCCTGAGAGCAACTTCCTAAGGGGGAGAAGTCTGCAAATGTGGGGGAACATGTGAACACAACCCACATGGAAGCCTTTATTTATAGAACTTTTATCCAGAGATTTAGAAAATGCCAACCAAGGTATTCAGCCAGGGAATAAAAGGAAGTGCCTAATGCTTGGTCCACCTACATCCTGGAAGAACTTAGCATTTCTATTATTTGGCACTTGAAATCATCATGTAGGGATTACAGCATCAATTGCAAGAACTTGCTGGCCAGCAAATTCTGAGTGGGAGGGAGGGTTGGAGTTAATCTAATCTCACTTCTGATCCATCAAGTAATTTCTGTCCACATCATTTGACTGTCTTAGAAGAGGTCAGAATTTTACTCTACTTCAAATAAGCAGAATAATACAAGAAAAATTTCAAGCAATAACAGTCACATTTTGGGAGCAAAATGATCAAAAGATATGCTTAGTGCAATGTGCTATTTGATGTCACTTAAAACATGCTATTTTATAACAAACCCCCCAGGTCAGTATTTCCCTTACCTATTACAATTGGAGAGGCAAAAAACTCAACTCTTCACATGTTCCTGAGCAGACTGAGCAATGGGGAACTCTAGTTTCAGCAACCCAAAATTTAGGCTTGAGAGTTGCCATAATCCATGTTGCAGCCATGCAATTCTTTGAAGGGCAGAGGTAAACCTAGATAATGTACAGACAAGTGTCTATCTTCCCATTAAACTTTATTTTTGACCACTAAAATCAGTATTTCATACTTATACTTGATTACATGTATATTAAGCTGCCTGGAGAGTTACATATGGTTAGGAAATGATTGATGTGTAAGGTTGTGGTATCTGATGCCAGTTTTGATCTCTCCTTGCTACTTAGTTTCTCTTTTCACCTGTGCAACATTCAAATGCTATCACAAGGAAAATAATTTACATGGGAGGATCATTTGACTGAAAAAGATTCATATTTATTTCCCATCGAGATAGAAATGGTTGCATAGCTAGCTAATGCATTTAAAGTTAGATGAATTATTAAATTATCTTTTTTAAAAAAGCATCTTGTTCTTCTCTCATGACACAGACTTTCCAATACACTCCCATATAGAGTCTCAGAAATTGTTTGTGTTTTTTGCTGGGTAGGTGTTGGGTTCTCTATATATTAGACATTAGTCACAAGAATTGCTTGAACTATCTGGCAATGGCTTTATTTGTTGACATCTATGACATTGTGATTTGTAATAAGAAAGAAAATTTTTTTTCTTTATTCAGTAATAAGGATGGATAAGGCTGTTAAACCCTTGGAATCTCTGAAATTGAGTCTTATGGTATACTTGAGATGACTAGTAGTGAAGAGTTTTCCTATTTTGTCTCTAGAAGGGGGCTATATGTCAGGAGATTGAACTCTGTGACTGGTAGATTAAAGCTTGTGTTTCTTTATCCTACTCAAACTCTGTTCCATCTTGAGAGCAGAGAGAATGGCTAATTGCCAATAATTTAATCAGAGTGACTACTAGTAAAGTTTTTACCCCCCAAATCTAGGAGGATAGAGCTTTGACAGTGGGGTGACAAATGGAGGTTTGAGGAGCATGTCATGCCTTGGAGAACCTGGAAGTCTTTATGTAGAGCACCACATTATGCTCTGTATATTTCTTACATCTGACCGTTCCAGATCATCATTAACTCTTAGACAAAAACTGATAAAACAGTAAAATCAATGAAAAACTTGTTGAATGCTATGATCCTATTCTAGGAAATGGCCAACTTCTGAATGAGGTGTGTGGGACTAGAAGTAAAAGGGATAACCTGAAATTCTCATTGGTTTCTGAAGTTGAGGCAGTCTTTTGGGACTGAGCACTCAATCTGTTGTTATGCCACAATCATGAGGTAGATATTGTCAGAATGAGACAAGTTGTTAGACACTAAGCTGGTATCAGAATTTTGATCCGTTCCATGGAAAACCTCACATATATCTTACCTGATAATGTATGTGACATAATCAACAAAAAACACTTTTCTGTAAATCATAGGAATTTTAGAATACTTGGGAAGAGACAGTAGAGAGGAAACCTAATAAACCAAGTAGATAAGAGATCAGGATAAACGTTAACACATGGAACTGAATTTTGAAAGGCAAGAGAGTATTATCTCAGGAGACCTAACCACTAAATGAGACAGGTATCTTTTGAGGACCTCTTCAGTTTCGTGTTGAAAGTGTCCTTTCCTTTTCCTAACCTACAGTCACTCAGCATACCCACAGGTATTGATATCTTCTATATTTATGCCACCAGCTAAGCATGCCCAAAAGTGTTCCTCTCAGCCATTTTAACCTTTCAAATACACATTTTAATACCTTGACCTAATAATGCCCTAAAGTATGACCAGTACATTTTTCTCCTTAAGTTTGACCTTAAACTAAGCATGCTGAGGAAGGTGCCTGCCTTCAACATGCTTTTCTTCAAGAATATGTGTAGAGTTTCTGGTCAGAATCTATTCTTCCCTTGCTTGGGAAATTGCTTTGTAAGTAATACCTAGATTGTGTTTATCTGCCCCAAGTAACAAATCCTTCCTCACTCTTATTTCTTGGCTGTGTTTAACTCTGTATAAATCAAGTCATGAATCTGTTGCATTAATTTAAAAATGTCTTCCAATCAGTTCCAACTGCTTCACATGACTGACAGTAGAAATAGGCTTTTCAATGCAAAACTGTAATGCACCTGCCCGTGATATGGAGAAGTGAATACCTCCTGGTCTCGGAATGTTCTTAGAGAAAAGCAAACTGTTAAGGCACTTCAGGAATGATGCTGAATTAGTAACCTCATATTATATTCACTGACTTGCAAAATTATGCCTAGGGTGCAGAGTAAAGTGAGCAAATGTGGCATAAAGTGTCTCTACTTCTTTTATCATCCCTCTGGTGCACAGGTTTCGACTCTGTGCCATGGTCCATGGACCTTTCGTTTCTCCAGTCGTAGCTTATTACTATCTGTACCAGTTAACTCATGATCCCTTGCAGAAGTATCTTCAAGGTCCTAAAATGATCTTAAGAAGATAAAAATGCTTCAAGGCAAGGTAACTTTGAACTTTTAAAAGTTTTAGTTCCTGATATGAGAATTCCAAAACAGGCATCTGTGGATTTCTGAATTATCTACGAACTCTACAGTGAGCTGAGTCATATAACAATCACCCCAACAGTGTCTAAACACTTAGTTATAAAACCATGCTTCAGATGATAACTGTATTAGTATATTTTTGAAAAAAAATCCCTTGGTGCTTGAGCAGTTACACAAGTGAGGATGTGATTCTTAAGAGTTTTGAATGAAATGACCCACTTTAGGAAACAATGCCTCATATTTTTCCATGTAGCATGTTAACCTTAATAAAATTTCCTTTTGAAGATTTAACTATTTCACTATCTGAGGGAATAATGTTATGGAGCCAGAATATTTTAAGTTCTATGACAAGTAAAAAGAAAGAACATGTATTTTCAAAAGGGACCAGGACTGTTATTTCTTAGGTGGCACCATACACTCTGCAGCTCACTCGATAGTTTTATATGTCCAATTTGCAGCACAGTTGAAATGGCCCGGGCTTGAACTGGATGACAAGAAGTTGAATCCTGGATCTGTAACATACATTTAGTTTGTGTCTTCTAGTAGTGACAGTGAAGCTATATCTATGACATTTTAACACAATGTCTGCTTAAAGAAGATTTGAACAACTCCAACAACTGACACCCTAACCTAGATGGGAGAGACCTCAAAGGACACCATTCCTGATGAAAAGATATAAGCAACTAACAGGGAGAATGGGCGAATTAATCATCTCCAGAGAACAGTCCCCTGATTGAATATATAATGCCAAGTGATCAGCCCTAAAAAGATATATATATGGGCAACAATTAGCAGGCTTAACTGGTTGAATTTATATATTTATTCATTTATATTTAACGGTAACAGCCATGGTTAAAAAATGAGACCCTATACATTTGGGAGGAAGCAGAGGAAGTACAATGAGAATAGGAAGGAAGAGTGGAGTAGAAAATAATGTAATTACATTTTAATAAAATAAAAAAGAATTTTAGAGCATGTATCAAAATTATTTCAAAATTAGTCACAATGAACAAATGTGCTAAAGCGGAGTTATTTTACAAGGACAAAGGAAGGCAGAGAAACATGTTTTACCAGATGTTACTAGGAAAACTCATGCTCCTCTGCTGCTGCGACCCAGGCTAAGATAGTCCAGGGACTTTGAATACATCGGGGAAATGCCCTCAGCCGACTTGCGCAGCAAAGAAAAACTTGGAGGAAGGACCACCCCTTTGGCTTTATGACTGTTCCAACAAAGAACCTGGATGGCCTGATAAACCTGATGAACTGGGAGTGTTGCTATCTCTGGAAAGAAGGGGAGTTCGTGGGAAGGAGGCTCTCTCAAGTATGGATGCTTTTCAAAGATGAGTATCCATCTTCACCACCGAAATGTAAATTTGAGCCACCACTGTTTCATCCAAACGTGTGTCCTTCTGGCACAGTGTGCCTGTCCATGCTGGAGGAAGACAAGGCCTGGAGTCCAGCTATCACGATGAAATAGATCTTATTAGGAATACAAGAACTTCTTAGATGAACCAAATATTCAAGACCCAGCTCAAGCAGAGGCCTACACAATTTATTGCCAAAACAGAGTGTAATATGAGAAAAGGATTCGAGCACAAATGAAGACCCCTCATAAGCAGCAGCCCTGGGCTCCATGTAGAGGAAGGGATTGGCTTGACAAGAACTGGTTTACAACCTTTTGCTGATCTAAGTCGCTCTGTTCAGTTAGTAGTCGCCCGAGAGGGTTGAGCGGGCACCATTTTCCATTTCTGCTACTGTCATATTCTGTCGTTTGTATTTTTGGTTATTGAGTAAAACTTGCTTTTATTTTAATATTTATGCCAGCATTTCAACTGCTGTAAAGTGACAAACTTTTGTACTTGGTAAGCCCCTAGTATCTAGTTTCTTCAGTCACACTCAGATGCAGGCATGCTTCCCACTGTTCAAAGTTCTGGCCTCCAGCAGGCTGTATGACAGAACCACAGTGTCCCTCCTTCCCTACCCTTGTCCTTCTCAAAGACCTGGGCTGTTGCTTATGAGCCTCCGATCCAAAGTTGTCCAGCATCTCCGTCCTGCACCACTTCCTCTGTGTTTATATGGCATGGAAGCAGTAAATGTCATTCTGAGCGAGGTAACTCACACCCAAAAGGACATGCATGGAAGTGGATATTAGCCAAAAAACAAAAAAGTACAAAATACCCAAGATACAGTTCACAGAACTCAAAAAGGTCAACAAGCTAAAGTGCCCAAGTGAGGACACCTCAGTCCCACTTGGGAGGAAAAAGAAAACAATCACAAATGGGGAGGGAGGGAGGGACCTGGGAGGGAAAGTGGACGGGGGGGTGGGGATCTGGGGGGGAGAAGGGAACCTTATCTGCTATTGGGTGAAGAAAAAGACTGAAGCCCTGAGGGCCTGCAGAAAGAATGGAAACAGGCAACCTCGGGAGATAGGAGGTTGGGGGGGGGGACCCTCCAGAATGCATCAGAGACCAGGGGGTGAGAGATTCTCAGGACTCAAAGGGAGGGACCTTAGATGAAATGCCTGACTGTAGGGAGAGGGAAATTATGAAACCCACCTCCAGCAGGAAGACAGGGTATCAAATGAGGGAGACGGGGGCCAACCCACAGTCACAACTCTGATCCATCAGTGTTCCTGTCTGAAAGAATTACAGGGATGGAAATGAAGAAGAACCTGAGGAAAAGAAGGTCCTGCAACAGGCCCAAAGTAGGATCCAGCTTAAGGGAAGGTCCCAAGACCTGACCCTATTACTGAGGCTATGGAGTACTCACAAAAAAGGGACCTAGCATGATGGCACTCCGGAAGAGCCAACAAGCAGCTGAAATAGTCAGATGCGGATATCTGCATGCAACTAGTTGTCAGAAGAGTCTGACCGCTGTTGTTGAACTAGGGAAGACTGAAAGAAGCTGAGCAGAAGGGTGACCCTGTAGGAGGACCAGCAGTCTCAATTAATCTGGACCCCCGAGATCTCTCAAACACTGGACCACCAAACAGGCAGCACACGCCAGCTGTTATGAAGCCCTAACACACATACAGTAAAGGATTGCCAGGTCTGTGTTCATTAAGAGATGATGCACCTAACCCTCAAAAGTCTGGAGTTCCCAGGGAGTTTAGAGATCAGGTAGGGTGGGGGGTGGGATATCCATATGGAGCCAGAGTCGTGGGGAGGATGTATGGGATGTGGACAGGGGGGAGGGGATAAAATATGGAGTGCAAAAAAAATAATTAATTAAAAAAAAAGAATGCTTCTGGCTGAATCAACATCTGAAGGTTAGGAGTTTTCTGTTGAACACTTCATTCAGAAAACACTTATCTATTGTCACTGGGTGTGTTTATGCACAAAATTCTGATTCTTGATTAATTTCCTGTCCCACGGGCATTTTTTATTATGCTTGGATACAAATATATGACATAAATAATTTCATGTTATTCCTTGATGTTCAGCATTTGACCTTTACAAGAACCCTTCTGTACTCAGTGCTAGAATCCATTTTTGTTTTTAAATTTTGTTTTTGGAGCATTGCAATTGTTTGTATGATATCCTTCTTAATTTGACATATTTTTCTTACTGCAACTTTTAATATTTTATTCATTGCTTAATTTGGGGACCAAAGTTATACTTGGATATTCTGCTTGCTTACTCAAATTATCAACCTTACCCTGACTGCTTTTCTCACTTTGCCTTTCTCAGCTCCACATACTGAAAGTTATTTCAAGCCATTATTCATAGCACTTCTTCCATTTTCAGATATGTCACTAACTTTGCACTTCTTTAAAATTTACACGTGAGTTTACTGTACTGGATTCAGTGTTTCATCAGCCCTCATCCCTGCTCCTCTTCATTTCATTCATTTCTTTGAATCAAGCCTATTCTGATGCTTTACCTTACCTCCTCTACTGATGTCTTTAGTCTTACTACATTATTTTTAGTGGTCCAGAAATGCTGGGATAATAAACTTGGACAAATTCAGATTCAAACATTAAGAGATTAAGGTTGTAATACTACTTTATCTCAACTGTGATTTTCTACCTCACCTTTGGTCATTCAGTTCCCAGGTAAAAGACATATAATATTTATATTTATAATAAGTCTTAATCAACATTAAAGTTGGGCAGATATCTACCCTCTGTGGTATTAGAATCTGCTTCTTCATCAATAACCCTTATGTTATTACTTGGCTTGTTCCATCTTGACAGCTCTTAATTCCAAATGACCAGCCCTCAAGGCCATGTTTTCATGAGTCACCCACCTCATGGCATCTTCTACTCTTTACATCTTGTCTTGTCTCTTGTGATCTGCTTTAGACTTCAAGACCAGGAACTGAAATCCCATTTACCTCTCTTCTGCTCATCTATAGGCTGTCAGCATTTTTATTCAACCAATAGTTTTAAATTAAGAAGCAAGGTCATATAGAATTACTTAATGTATGTGCAGATTCTCTCATCTCTGGGCACAACCAGGCCTTGAGGGGGTAAGTATTTAGTATTGCAATTCATAACAAAAGACCAAACCTCAACAGTTCCTTTTTTGACTAAATAAAAAGGCTCTTCCTCTTATAATAACAAACAACATGTAATTGGAATAATTATGAATCAATTATGAAAATCATTATTAGGTATGAGTTAAATTGATCCAGTCTGTTTGTATTTGGCAGTTTAAGAGAAAGTATTCTATAATCTAGCCTACTGTGGTTAGTTCAGAGTTCTCTATTTAAATAAATTTCTATTCAAACTTATATTACCATTCTAAAAGTATCTTTTTAGAACTACAACATGTTCTTAAAACTTAAGCTTTTAGTAAGACTATGACTATTTAGTCTCCAACACAATCAGAGATCTGAGCAGGAATAAATATAACATGAGCATGCAGGAAGTACATGGGACACAGCTTCCAAAAATTATAGAAAGAACAGAGACAGTAGACTGCCTGAACAGTCTTCAATATTGTTTCAACAACATTATAGCATTCAGTTTTAGTTTTTTGGCCCAGTATATTTGATAGATTTTTCTTTTCTTTTGGTGAAGCAGGAATTATGAAGGATTTGCTCATCCTATCTTGGCAGAACTTGGCAATCGACTTCCCTGTGTCCATTTATCCTTTCTGGACAGATCCGTCTGTAGATGAAGCATGGTCATTTTCTTTACTCAATGGCTAACTTGCCACAACTGAAGAAACTCCATATGGAAGTTATTGATGCTCATCATCTTCTTTGAAGTAGAGTTGGGATACTCTCAGGAGCAAACCTGTCTCTTAGTCAAAAGATCATTTAATAAGAGATAATTATAAATGCCATATATATTATATTACATCCTTAAGAATTACATAAGAACAATATCTCAAATAAATGTTAAAAACTTCTATACATTATGTGTACCAAAAAAATCTTATTTTTGTATCAATATAAATTCTCTACCAATGTAATATTATGGTTATAAAATGTTATTTTAGGAAGAGTTAAGAGTAGATTTAATAATCTACCCCTATTTTTGCCCTATTATTTCTTATACTTATGTATCCCCCTTTTTCTTTTCAACCCCTTACTAAGAAAGAAAGGATATCTAAGAAAGAAAGGATAGAGAAGAGGAAAAGAAAGATAAAAATCCCTGAGTCTAAGCATTCTGTTTTGTTTTCTCTATGTCCAAGATGATAGTTATTTTTAATCATCCCCTAAAATGAGAACATATCTATTACCAAAACCAGCTCCCCAATTTAAGGGACTGGGACAATGGTTTCCTGATAATTGCTTCCTACTAATTGGGCAAAGAATTTATTTGAAGGAACAAGAAAATTAGAAAAAAGTTAGTCTTAAGAAAGTTAGTTGTGATCATTTGTTGTCTAGTCTGTATGTATTAAGAAAGTTTCGGGCTTAACTGCAATCCTGTTTGAAATGGTCTGAAAGGTTGGATGAACTAAGATCATCCGGGATCAGGAGCCCTTCCTGAAGCTTTTTTAGAAGCAAGTCTTCTAAGGAAAGAATAGTCTGAGACTGGATCAGGAATCTCAGATCTTCTCAGGAATCTCAGATCTTCGAAGACGGATCTTGCCAGGGCTTCTTCCTTGTATTCTAATTTACAAACCTGACAAGCAATGCATAGCTCTATAAAGACATTTGTATGAAAATTGCAGGGTGCATAGATCAATGAAAGATAATTTTCTGCTCTTTGTTTGAGTACAATGAAAGACAGCTATCTTTCTTTAGAAGTTAGTTTGATTATATAGTCAAACTGCAATATAAATCTCCATTCATGCCTTAAGAAAGGGTGGTATATAATAATAAGTCATGAGAATTCTGTAGCCAATATTTATTGGCCTTGTAAGCTGAAGTTCTAAGTGGAGACAAATATGCCCCAGTCAGTTTCAGGGTTGTTTCAGTAGAGAGTTTAGCAATATACATTACATTTGGTCCTTTGGATATTTTTCCTATCTGCCCTCAAGATTTTCATGGTTACTCCTCTATCAAATCTGATCCTTATGAATTTGGAAGGAGTCCATAGTCTTTTTTCTTTCTTGTTAGCAAAAACTTGGAGCCTTTCTCCCAACATAGCATGTCCTACGTTGAAGTAGTTTGAAGTCATTAAAAGTATAGACTAATTCAATTTAGCAGCCCCTTTTGTATTTAGGTTTCTTTTTTTTTTTTTTTAATTTAATTTTATTTTATTTTTTTTAATTTACATTCCAAATCACTTCCCCTTTCCCGTTTCCTCCCTCCCCGAAAGTCCCATAAGCCCCCTTCCCTCCCTCTTTTCTCTGTTCAACCCCCTCTCATTACACTGTATTTAGGTTTGCTCTATTTTGACTTCTCTTAAGAGTGTGTACCATATCATTATTACCACTGGGCTCATAACAACCTTCATTTTGATAATTTAAAACAATTTAAAACAAATTACAACAATTATTATATATTGAGACAGGGTTTCTCTGTATAGCCTGGGCTGATTTGGATTTTTATGTAGATTAGGGTGGCCTTGAACTCACAAGGAATCTATCTGTCCTTGCCCTGATCTCTCAAGTGTTGAGATAAAAGGCCTGGATTTGTTTATTTATTGTCTGTGCACCTTTGAAAACATTTATGTCAGTTCTCATTTCTTTCTCTTGTTTGTGGAGATTAATATCTTTGTAACTAAATATCCTACATTCCCCTTTCTCTTTATATAAATGAATTTAATATCCTTTTCTGAAGTCAACTTTATTTAAATTCCATTCCATTTGCTCTATAAAGATATTCCCTAGTATCCTTGTATCTCCTTAGAGGTTTTGTGTTGGGTACAGTGTCATGTGCTAGGCCAAGCAGTAATTGGTTTTCTTCTGGGAGCCCATGTTCAATGAGACTAATTGCTTAATGTAGCAATGAAGTCTTAATTCATGTTATTCTCTATAGTTTTTTGATTGTGGGAAGCATACAGTTTCAATTTCTACTCTTTCAGCAGCAGGACTCTGCCTACTTCATTGCAAAGCAGGGGCTTTCAGGTCTATGCAATTAGGCTGCAGTTTCCCCAGCTCAGGAGTAGTACAGAATAGTGTTTGGGAAGAGCCCAGGCTGACCAGCTTGGGCTCTTCAACCTGACAGGCTGTTTGGTTTGCTATATAAGACATAGTTGTATCTTAGCTCATGCTATGAACCTGTGGGATCACATACAACAATCCAGCAAGCAATTACCTCTTGTCCCAAACCCCAGGCAACTTGGGGAAAAAAAACACCATTGGTAAAGAATCAATTGTCCCCACCTCCCTGGTCTTAAAGGGACAGCACATGATTTTTTAAATCCATGAATCTGAAATCAATTCTGTTAAAAGTGAGTTCTTGTCTCACTTTGAGTGCAAATTTGATGTAATATCATTTAATCTCAATTGGGGTTTTCCACTAAGCCTTTGATCATTCAATTCCCAGATAAAAGACACATAATTTTTATATTTATAATGTCTTAATCAGCATTAAAACTATCCTCTATGGTATTCTAATCTACTCCCCAATCAATAACCTAAGTTATAACTTGCCATGTTTCAAATGGACAGCTCATAACTCCAACTGGTCAGACTTCATGTTCATTTATTAACTATTCACCTACCCCATGGTGTCTTCTCCTCTCTTCATCTTCTCTTCCCTCTTGTGGCACCTGCCTCAAGAAGCCAAGCCCACAATCCAAGAACTCACCCACCTCTCTTCTGCCCAGCTGTAGGTTCTCAGCATTTTTATTAAACCAATAGTTTTAAATTAAGGAGCAAGATCATATAGCATTACTTTGTGTACATGCAGATTCTCTTGTCCCTGGGGACAAAGCCTCCAGGGGCAATATTTAGCATTACAGTACAAACAAACATCAACAGGTTAGGAGCCAAGCTTTTGAATATCTAGTGTGTGCTGAAGTTGACATGTTAACAGCAGTTTTTAGAGAATGTAATATATCCATCTTTATCTCACAATAATCTACTTTAAAGAAACTGTTATACTTCATGAACAATATGGCACATTAAACATAAAACATTTATTATTACCACCTCCTTTGTAATTATGTCCACAAGTAGTTCACTTTTGCATATGCTAAAATTTGTCAACATAGTTGTGATTTTATTACAAAATAGGGAGTTTTTTTATTTTATTCAGATGTTATAAATCAAGGAGTACTGTCGTTGTGCTATAAAATCTTTGATTCAGATTTTAAAATACATTAATTATATAGTCAATATAAAAATAATGAAAGCATCATTTATATTTGCCTATGGAATAGACAGGATCTAGTATGTCCCTTCCCATGTTCTGTGATTTTTCCTGGTCTTATGCCCATGTGTAATTCACAGAAACTTAACTACTCCTAGTAATTGATTGTGGAAAATAACCAGAGTTTATATTACATTATATAATAATTTGCCTTGCTAGTAACCATTCTATAGATTCTCCTTGTCCACTTCATGATGATAGTGGGTGTACTATTCAGAGCTCTTCAAAAGTAACAGAACCAGTAAGATAGATGTATGTATGGATAGAACGACATATAATGATAGAAATTATGAAGGCCTACTTAATTTCTTAATTTAAGGGAAGTTAAGTATTATAACATTTTGTCTGAAAGTTGGAGAGTCAGTACATGAGTTGGATGTACAATTTCAAAGGCTCAAAAAGTACCAGTGATAGTCATCATAAATGCCAGTCAAGGAGATGATGGAAATACCAACTTTAAAGCCACTTCCAGAGGAGATAAGTTCTCCCACATTAACCTTGATCGGTTGAGGTCTCAACAGATTGATGTTATTCACCTGCACTGGGCAGGGTAGTCTGGTGTACTCAGTGCTCTATTTTAAATCTCATATGAGAGGTTCTTACAGATATACCCCAAATACTTATGCTGATCTCTCTCTCTCTCTCTCTCTCTCTCTCTCTCTCTCTCTCTCTCTCTCTCTCTCTCTCTCTCTCTCTCTCGTTACTTTGGAATGCCTTCTTGAATACTTTTTCTGCTTTACATTTTACTACTTTTTAATTTATTTTGTTTCATGTTGATTATATTCTGCTGTCTTAAATATAATTAACTTTTCATATTCTTCTGTTAACATCACAGAATAAATTCATTATTTGATATATTTCATAAGTCTAGTCATATTTTTCATCTCGAGCATTCTATTTCATCCATCTCTGTGGCTGTATATCTGTTGGGAATTTCTTGTCTTTTCACTTGTGTCATCCATGTTTCCACTAGTCCCATTTTAATTTTCTCGAGTAATAATCACCACCACAGAGCACATGCGAGTTCTTCTGATGTCAAGATTTGCTGGGGAGGGATGAATGTCAAAACATTCCAACCCACCTACACTTTACCATAGACAAAAGTGTTTGAAAGAAATGGTTGAACCTTCCATATCAACAGAGCTTGAGATCTGAAAATTATGCTTTGGGGAAAAATATCCTCCATAGCACCCATTTCATTTTTTCTTCTTTTAATGTAACACCAACTGCATGGGTTATGGAACAACAGTTGGAAAATTTCACCACAATTTTGAGTTCTTTATCAGTTCCTCAATCATTTATTTTTCTCTTTGATTTTTTAGAATTGATATTTATAGTTGTTTCTTAGAGTTGACTAGCTGTCCTCTTCAGAGTTGTACTAGTAAGTCCATCAGGAGATTTTTTCTTTATAGAGTCTGTTCTTTACAGTTTGCAATTTTCATTTGATTGTTCTTCATGCTTTCAGTTACACTGCTCAGTGTCCCATCTGTTTTCTCATTACACATTCCTGTCTGCTTTTCTCTCATTTTTCTCTCATTGTTATTTAAGCTTCTATTTTAAATCAGCAGATTTATATTATTTTAAAGCTATTGGTTGCCAATTCCACTGTATACATGACTGAATCTGTGGCTGTTTCTTCATCAACTCATTTCATGTATTGATCATATGTCTAATTAGTTTAGGTTACATGCCAGGTATTTTAAGTGTCAACTAGTAGCAGGTATTCATTATGTTCTCTAACTTTAAAGACATGGGCTTTATTTCTCTTACACATAAATTTACCAGATCCTCCTGATTCCGTTAAGATTTGCCTATGATTTGTCAATGTTTAATAACACTTCAGTTCTCTCATTGGTCCAATGGCTTCACTATTACTCTGAGTTCTGGCTTTCTCAGAGTGTCAATTGAATACCTCAACTATTTAGTGAAGTCGCCCTACTTGGAGTTGAATTCCCTCTTGATCTACTTATATAAAATTCCCAAATTGTTTCTTATGTCCTTACTACCTTCCCTGTTGTGTTTTACATGCTTTCTTCAACATGAACATATTTTAGCTCTCAGCCATGTAAATGTTACAGGTGTCTTTCTTAGAATTCTAAGCATCCTCCTTCACACTTTTGTTCCCTTTGCTAACCAGCCTCAAACTCAGCCAGCACTAAATATCATTCAATCTTTGCTTGTTCAAGTCAGTGAACTTATTTACCAGCATTTCATTTTCTTATACCAACACTAGGAAGGTGCACTCAGGTGAACCAGTGAAGAAATGTGAACCTAACTTCCTGTACTTAATGACTGCTTGAAAAACAGTCAGGTTATTCTCAATAACTTGGAAGATACTGTTATGTTCTCATGTCTAAATTCCCTCCTCTCCGTCACAGGAATCCCAAAACACCTTTTAATGGCCATCCTTTTGAAAGTTTAGGCATTTATTAAATACAAACAAATAAAAATCAAGAGTTACTATGTAAACAGATTTTTACTGCAAGAAACAATGCAAACCTGGAATGTAGAGACGAATACAAAATTCTTGGAGTGGACAGTGGGGTCATCTGTTATATAAAGATCGCACTGTGTCGGGCAGGTCTACTCTGTTCCTATAAGATCATAAACAACATTTATCCTAAGGCTCTGCTTATTTTCTCTTTACTAAATAAAGAGGTCATCTTACTAGACCTCTAAGCTCTTCTTTCCTCATCTGTGAAGTATAATAGTGAAAATTCAAACCAAGAAACCCACTTTTGGAATCTAATAAATTTACCATCATAAAATAGTTTAGAAAAGTACTGAAAAAATGTACATTTGAAAATTGAATTGTAACTTAACTGTTTATTATTTAAAGACCTTTTCTTGCTGATGTGAGAATCATACTTTTTTTTCTTTCTCTAGGCAGGACAAAGGTGTTCACAGAAGAAAGTTAGTGTATAGAGAGTGAAAAGAATAGTATGGTTTCCACATCAATATCTTTTCAAAGACAAGATAGCATCATTTCATTCAAGGAGAAACACCTTATTAAACGGTTTAACTGTTCTTTATGAATTCTCATTATCATCATCAATCCTATACATCCATGGCTAAACATTCCCAGAGTATCTCTTAATCCCTATTTGAGAACAAACATTTTTTAAAACACTGTTTTATTAAAAACTCTCCATTCAAATAAATCTTTTAAAAGGCCCTGTTTTATTAAAAATGTTTCATTGGATATCATTGCCATTCTCCATTTTTGTGGTATTACAATGCAACAGCTTCTTTGTTCTATGTGGGCTAGACTTTTAAAGAAAAGTGTATCATGATCAAAAGAGAGAAATGTGTGCTCTGTGTTTCAGTTCTGCTCTGTACTTGCTCCTTGTGCATGGAGAGCTAAATCCCTAAATTCATGGTTTTCATCTTTAAAATAGAAGTCAAAGTGTGTATCAGTCTCACTGAACACATGTGACAACTGAGAATCCATACATGTCTCTTTTTTAACATCCTGTGTTTAGAGTGCATTTAAAGTCAGTGCTACCTTCATTTTTACTGTCTGTAATGATCAGTTAGACTGTTTAAGTAATTGGCAATTTTCTTTTACTCCTCTGTACTAAAGATGCTATAACTTAGGGATTGGGCTCTATCTAGGTACCAGCTTGGCTTCCCCATGTGCAGTGAGTTATTTAGGTATTGTCTTCAGAAATGGGATCTTGCTGTCATTTTGAGGAGAGCAGCCTATAGTCTTAGCAACAGCCTGAGTTGTTTAGGGATTCCCATGGTACCTCTTTGGCCAACAACTCAATTATATGTAAACCAATTCAATCACTGGAAGCTTCATTTGGTGGTGAGAAATGTCTATTTGGGACTTAGTATCCCCTATTTGGTGATTTTATTTGAATCACCTTCACATATATACCATATAATATGCTATGAAGTGTCTACCATATTAGGTTTCTATACTACCCTACAAACGGCCTTTGATTGTAGCTATCTTTCCCTGTATTCTCTCCCTCATTTCCTTTTCTTCCTGTTTCCATTAGATACTTACATTCCAGTCACTCCTCTCAATTTCATAACTATTCTACTTCCCTTTCCTAACAAGATCTATATGCTCTCCCTAGTCCCTTACTCTCTACCTAACACCTGTGGTTCTACATATTTTAGTTTAGTTATTATTGCCCTAACACGTAATATCCACATATAAGCAAACACATATCATGTTTATCTTTCTGAGACTTGGAGCCCTCACTCAGCATGATTTTTTTTCCTAATTCCATTCATGTATCTGTAAAATTTTATGATTTAATTTTATGATTTTAAATTGTTTTTAGGGGCTGAGTAATATTCCATTGTGTAAATGTATCACATTTTCTTTATCCAATCTTCTGTTTTCTGATATCTAGATTGTTTCTAATTTTTAGATATTATGAATATCTAAATCAACAATGAACATAGTTGAATAAGTGTCTCTGTGATGGGATGAAGTATTCTTTGGCTATTTGCCAAAAGAGTGGTGTAGCTGTATTTTGGATATATCAGTTTTCATCTTCCTAAGGATCTGCTATGCCACACTGATTTCCATATTTTATGATGGATTATAAGTTTTCTCTCCTACTGGCAATACATGAGTTTTCCCCTTATTCTACATCCTTGCCAGCATGAGCTGTCACTTGTTTTATTTATCTTAGCCATTTGACAGATGTTAGATAAAAATCTCAAAATGGTTCGATGTGCATTTCCAGGATGGCTAAGTATATTGAACATTTCTTGCAGTATTTCTCAACAATTTTAGAGTCCTCATTTGAGAATTTTCTGTTTAGATCTACACCCATTTTTCAATTGGGTTATTTTCTTGGTATCTACTAATTTATGTTCTTTTTATATATTGGATATTAGCTATTTTTCAGATGTGTAAGTGGTACAAATATCTTCTCATTCTGTAGACTGCCAATTTGTTCAAATGATGGTGTCCATTGGTGTGCAAAATCTCTTCAGTTTTGTGAGGTTTCATTTATTAATGATTGATCTTTGTGCCTGAGCTGACAATGTTCCATTCAGAAATCTTTTCTTGTGCCAATGTGTTCAAGGTTTTGCCCACTTTCTCTTCTATGACTTTTATCTACATGGCTTAATACTGAGGTCTTGATACATTTGAAGTTGAGCTTTGTGCAGGGTGATAAATATGGATCTATTTGCATTCTTCTCCATGCAGCCATCCAGGTTGACTAGCACCATTTATTAAAGATTATAACTGTGAGCTTTCCCACCTAAACATAAGTTTCCTGAAATAAGAACTCTGAGGCTTCTTATATATTAATAAATATGTAGACCAAAGCTTAGACTAATAGCTTTGGCTCTGTTATCTTGATTAACCATTTATGTTATTTTAAGTCTTGCCACATGGCCAGTTATCTGGTCCTCAGTTTCATATGACAATTTTCTGTGTTTAGGGCAAATCTCTCATGCCTATTTGCCCTGAATTTCTCTTTCTCTCTCTCCTGCATGTTCTACCTTCTAATCTTGCCTCAGCCCATTGGCAAATCAGCCTTTCATTGGCAGGTGAATGTTTTCATTCAGTACATGAGATTATTTCTTCAGTTGTTATCTATTTTGCAGTGTTTATTTCTTCCTTCTTTGCAAAAAAAATCAGGTGTTCATAAGTATTTGATTAATGTCTGAGTCTCTATTTCAATTTCATTGATCAGTATGTCTGTCCATGTTGTTTTTGTTATTACAAATTTGTAGTACAACTTGAAATTGAGGATGGTGTGATACCTCCCAATGTTCTTTTACAGAATTGTTTTCCTATGAGCTCACTTCTTCTCTGCCTCTCCCTATTCCCCTTCCTCCCTCTCTCTCTCTCTCTCTCTCTCTCTCTCTCTCTCTCTCTCTCTCTCTCGCTCTCTGTCTCACACACACACACACACACACACACACATAAACTTGAGAAATGTCCTTTCAAGACCTTTGAAAGATTGTGTTGGAATTTTGTAGGAGATACAACCCACAGACCATATGGAGCATAGGAGGAAGGAAAACCAGGATGTGCATGCTTCAGTCCTGTATTGATCATGGAAGGGAGTGGGGACCTGGGAAGGAGAGGGGAGGGGGATCAAATAAGTGGGGGGCAGTATCAGGTACTGGAGGGTATGGGAAGAGGTCAGGAAATCAGATAAAATATAGGTAGCAGTGGGGGATGAGGAACTGAGGATAGCCACTGGGGGCTCCTAGATAGCAGGGAAGCCTTCCAGGACCCAACAGGGATGACTTTAACTGAAATGCACACAGTGAAGGGAACATAGAACCTACTTTGAGAACTATACTGAAAAGGTAGAGTAGACAAGTTTTTCCTGCTTTGAGTTTCCCTCCATTTAAGTTGATGTTGGCTATGGGCATGCTATAAACTGCCATTATTATGTAGAGATTTGTTCCTTGTATTCCTAATCTTTCCAGAACTTTGATCATTAAGGGGTGTTGGCTTTTATCAAAGACTTTTCTGTCTAAAATGAGGTGATCATGTGGGTTGTTTTTTTTTTGTTTGTTTGTTTTGTCTGCTTGTTTATATGTTTATATGATGGTATGTATAAGTAAAATTATTCATTTCCTTTGGATTTTCCAATTTGGTGGAACACAAGTTTTTTTAAGGATACCCTTATAATTCTCTGAATTTCTTTACTTTCTCTGTTATGTCTCTCTTTTCTATTTACAATTTTGTTAATTGGGGTATTCTCTCTCCATCTTTTAGTTAATATAGACAAAGGTTTGTCAACTTTAATGGGTTTGTCAAAGAACAAAGTCTCTATTTCTTTGATTATTTGTATTGGTACTGGTTTTTGTTATTTCTTTTTTATTGATTTCTGCCCTGAGTTTGATGATTTCCTGTACATCTTTTGGGTGTGTTTTCTTCCTTTTGTTCTAGAGCTTTCAGGGGTGCTGTTCAGTTACTAATATGAGATCTCTTCATTTTTTTAATGTAGGTACTTAGTTTTATTAAATTGCCTTTTAGAGCCACTTTCATAGTGTCCCATCATTTGGAGTGTGTTGTATATACATGTTCTTTCAATTCCAGAAAGACTTTAATTTCTGTCCTGATCCATTTTTCATTCAACAGAGAGTTTTTGAGTTTCCATGAGTACATGCTTTCTGTTATTGATACACGGCTTCAATCAATGATGGTCAGACAGGATGCAGGGAGTTATCTCAATTCTGTTGTATTTGTTGAGCCTTGCTTTTTGTCTGAGTATATAATCAATTTTGGAGAAAGTTTTGTGAGGTGCTAAGAAAAAGGTAAATTCTTTTGTGTTTGGGTGAAATGCTCTGTAAATATCTGTTTGGTCCATTTGGTTTATAACATTAGTTTCCCGAGTATCTCTGTTTTGTTTGTCTGGATGACCTTTCTAGTGGTGAAAGTGGCATATTACAGTCCTTCAGTATCAGTGTATGAGCGTCAATATGTGATTGAAACTGTAGTCTTTTCTTCTTTTTTTTTTTTAACAAACTTGGGTGACTTTCTAGTTGGTGCATAGACATTAATTGCAATGTCAATATTACATACCTTGGTGTGACTCTAACCAAGCAAGTTAAAGATCTGTATGACAAGAACTTCAAGCCTCTGAAGAAAGAAATCATAGAAGATCTCAGAAGATGGAAGGATCTCCCATGCTCATGGATTGGAAGGATAAATATAGTAAAAATGGTCATTTTGTCAAAGGCAATCTACAGATTCAATGCAATCCCCATCAACATTCCAAATCAATTCTTCATAGAGGTAGGAAGATCAATCTGCAAATTCATTTGGAATAACAAAAAACCCAGGATAGCAAAAACTAGTCTCCAAAACAAAAGATCTACTGGGGGAATCACCATCCCTGACTTCAAGCTCTACTACAGAGCAATAGTGATAAAAACTGTATGGTATTAGTACAGAGACAGGCAGGAAGATCAATGGAATAGAATTGAAGACCCAGATGTGAACCCACACACCTATGGTCACTTGATATTTGACAAAGGAGCTAAAAACATCCAGTGGAAAAAAGATAGCATTTTTAACAATTGGTGCTGGATAAACTGGAGGTCAGCATGCAGAAAAATGCAAATCGACCCATTCTTATGTCCTTGTACAAAGCTCAAGTTCAAGTGGATCAAGGACCTCCACGTAAAACTGACACACTGAAGCTTATAGAGGAGAAAGTGGGGAAGAACCTTGAACACAAGGGCACAGGAGGAAAATTCCTGAATAGAATACCAATGGCTGAAAGAACCCAGATGTCCCTCAACGGAGGAATGGATTCAGAAGATGTGGTATATTTACACAATGGAATACTACTCTGCAATTAAAAACAATGAATTCACGAAATTCCTAGGCAAATGGTCAGAACTTGAAAATATCATCCTTAGTGAGGTAACCCAATCACAAAAGATCACACATGGTATGAAGTCACTGATAAGGGGATATTGACCCAGAATCTCAGAATACCCTAGACACAATCAGCATATCAATAGATTTCTAAAAAGATGGAAGGAGAGACCCCTGGTCCTGGAAAGACTGGATGTAGGGGAACGCCAGGACAGAGTAATGAGAGGGGGTTGAACGGAGAAAAGAGGGAGGGAAGGGGGCTTATGGGACTTTCGGGGAGGGAGGAAACGGGAAAGGGGAAGTGATTTGGAATGTAAATTAAAAAAATAAAATAAAATTAAATTAAAAAAAAAAAAAAAAAAAAAAAAAAAAAAAAAAAAGAATACCAATGGCTTATGCTCTAAGAACAAGAATCGACAAATGGGACCTCATAAAACTTCAAAGGACATAAGGCAAAGCTCACTGTCAATGGACAAAATGGCAACCAACAGATTGCGCAAAGATCTTTTCCAATCCTACATCTGATAGAGGGCTAATAGTCAACGCATACAAAGAACTCAAGAAGTTAGACTCCAGAGTGTCAAATAACCCTATTAAAATGGGGTACAGAGCTAAACAGGGAATTTTCAACTGAGGAAACTCAAATGGCTCTAAAGCACCTAAAGAAATGTTCAGAATCCTTAGTTATTAGGGAAATGTAAATCAAAACAACCCCGAGATTCGCCTTCACACCAGTCAGAATGGCTAAGATGAAAAACTCAGGGGACAGCAGATGCTGGAGAGGATTTGGGGAAAGAGGAACACTTCTCCATTGATGATGGGATTGCAAGTTAGAGAAACCACTCTGGAAATCAGTATGGCGGTTCCTCAGAAAATTGGACATAGTACTACCTGAGGATCCAGCTATACCACTCCTGGGCATATACCCAGAAGATGCTCCAACATGCAATAAGGACATATGCTCCACTATGTTCATAGCAGCCTTATTTATAATAGCCAGAAGATGGAAAGAACCCAGATGTCCTTCAACAGAGGAATAGATACAGAAATTGTGGTATATATACACAATGGAGTACTATTCAGCTTTTAAAAACAATGAATTCATGAAATTCTTAGGTAAATGAATGGAACTAGAAAGTGTCATCCTGAGTGAAGTAACTCAATCACAAAAGAACACACATGGTATTCACTTACTGATGAGTGGATATTAGCCCAAAAACTCAAAATAAACATGTTACAATTCACAGACCACAGGAAGCTCAAGAAGAAGGTAGACCAAAGTGGGGGTGATTTGGTTCCTCTGAGAAAGGGAACAAAATAATCACAGGAACAATTATTGAGAACAAGTGTGGAGCAAAGACTGAAGGAAAGGCTACTCAGAAACTGTCCTACCTGGGGATTCATACTATAAACAGTCACAAAACTCAGAAACTACTATGGATGACAAGAAGTGTGAATGAAAGGAGCCTGTTATGGTTGTCTTTTGGACGGGCCCTGCCAGAGTATTACAGATACAGAGGCGAATACTAGCAGCCAACCATCGGACTGAGCACGGGGTTCACAATGGAGGGGTTGGAGGACAGATTTGGAGAAGCTAGGGGTGGGGGATTTGCAGCCCCATGGGAAGAACGACAATGTGGGCCAACCAGAAAACCCAGGGTTCACAGGGACTAAGCCATCAACCAAGGGGTATACGTGGTTTTAGCCAAAAGATTGGCGTTGGAATGTCTCATCGGGCATTAGTGGGTGGAGAAGTGCTTGGTCCTGTGAAGGCTCAATAGAGGCCCCATTGTGGGGAATTCGAGTGGGGGTCATGGGAGTGGGTTGGGTGGAGGAGCATATTCTTGGAGGCAAGGGGTGGGAGGATGGGTTGAAGGTTTTCAGGGAGGGGGGAAACCGGGAAGGGGTATAACATTTGAAATGTAAATGAAGAATATATTTAATAAAAAAAAAAGAAAAAAATAATTGCAATGTCATCATGATAGATTTTTCCTTTGATGAGTATGTGGTGTTCTTCCTTATTTTTTCTGGTTAGTTTTGACTTGATATAGTCTAAATGCTGGGCAAAGTCTAAGAATGTAGTCACATTAGAGAAAATTTCTTTCTTTGGACCTGTGATAGCACACAGGCTAGTATTATGGGGCCAAAATTGCTTATTATTTCCAATAAGTCTCTTTTGTGAACCAGAGAGCTCAGTAATTCCATTGATCATTCCTTAGAAGACAAAAGGTCATGCCCAAAAGAGCAAAAGCATAAGGTAAGACTGTCTCTGTTTTTCCATTCTTGATTTTGAGATTTATAAAGAAGCTCAGATTTTAAAGAACCAGAATTTCTTTCTTTTTGCAAAAGGAGACTAGAATGCCTGGTTAGGACAACGTAGGCTGCGTGATAATAATCTTTCTTTTGTGGACAATTTAATAATAGATATGTAACCTTCCTATAGTGGTACCTTTGCAAAGAAGCACACAATTATATCTTGCAAATACTATGTTTTGTCAGGTCCTATAAATTAATACTTATTTCAGCATAAAAATCTCTTAAGAAAACAAATGACACTTAATTCAACTATTATAAAATTCTGAACATTAGTTCTTTGCTAGACTTCTTAGAGTATTCCTACACTGCACATGGGAAGCAGTACTTACTTTTTTTTTTTGAATCTATCAGCTTTATTGGAGTTAGTTACAGGAAAATGGGGAAGAAGTTCTTGACCAGAACACAAGATACTCATAGTCAGTTGTTACCCTATGACATGAAAACAAGCATTTGTTAAGAATTATGGGGCATAAACCCAGAAGATTCTCCAACATGTAATAAGAACACATGCTCTGCTTTGTTCATAGAAGCCTTATTTATAATAGCCAGAAGCTGGAAAAAACCCAGATGTCCCTCAACAGAGGAATGGATACAGATATTGTGGTATATATACACAATGGAATACTATTCAGCTATTAAAAACAATGAATTAATGAAATTCTTAGGCAAATGGATGGAACTAGAAAGTGTCATCCTGAGTGAGAGGTACTTACTTTTATTGGAGAAAATACTTTAAGAAAGTTGGTTTAAGTGCTTTCTACTTCTCACCAAAAAAAAAAACAAAAACAAAAAAAAACAAAACAAAAAAACAAAAACAAAAAAACAATAAGTTATCTTTAATTATCCATATATGTGCTTTTAAAATTTATAGTTGTGACAGAGAAAATGAGCCTAATGGTACCCAATGAATAATGCATCTAAGCACTAAGCTCCTTTGAATACTTTGGCCAAAACTACCCTATATCCCCTCCCCAGTCCACCATCAAATCAAGAGAGCATTTCTCTAAAGTAAAGGGGCTGCAACATACCCTTAAATACATACTTTACTCAGTTACATTCAGTCTTTAAGAACCAAATGGTGTGTACTTTCTTTTCTGCTAAATTTAATGTTTCTTTTCTAACTTATATAATTTTTTAAAAAGGAGTTCCGGTCTTTTGCCTCACTGAATATTTAAAAACAAAAAATTAAAACTAGAAAAAATATTTCAGGGAAATTATTCAGTTGCTTACACAGAGGTATCAGTAGCAATACCCTATTATCCAATGGATTTTTACAATAAGCCATATGTAAATTTAACAGACTTCCAGTTCTGGAAAAAATTGGACAAATTACTCGAGAAAGAAATCAACAAACCATATGGACAAATAACATACCAAATGTACTTTTAAAAACTATATTGATTTATTTTATGTGAGTACACTGTAGCCGTCTTCAGACACACCAGAAAAGGGTATCAGATCTCATTACAGATGGTTGTGAGGCACAATGTGGACCTCTAAAACAGCAGTCAGTGTTTTTAACTGCTGAGTCATCTCTTTAGACACCTCCCTTCTAATGTATTTTTAAGTAAATTATAGAAATAAAAAGTTTCAAAAATCAGCAAGTAAGCTTTGCTAACAGGAAAAGGCAAGCAGCAAGCAAATAAATGAAAAACAAAATAAAGTTAGTCAAAAGGAAATATAATTTTACTAATACCAGATGATATATATTATTGTGGTAAGTGTATGAAATTGTGCAATTTAAAATAATATATAAAATAAATGTATTCAAAATAAAAGTATAAAAATTGCTATAGCATAAACTAAGCCAAATTTCAGATAGTTTTTATCTCAGTGGAAATTACAAAAATATATGACATTAAAGTACAATTCTATACCTGAATGTCTTATTCATTAAAATTCCTATAAAGCAGATAAATTAACTACCAGCAAAAGAGAATAGTTTCATATCCTAGTGGCAAAAGACTTAATTGTAATATTTTATGGGAGAGATTTGAAGGTGTACTCGTCAGCAGTGTTCCCTAGAATCACAGATCTTATGGAATAAATCTCTCTTTCCAATTAGTCCAACAATGGCTATTTATGAGTGGAAAGTCCAAGAATCTAGTAGTTGTTAAGTCCCACAAGGTTAGGTATCTCAGCTGACTTTCTGTATATTCTGGAATTGCAAAGAAGTAGGCTCCTATACCAATAAAGGCACAGATATGCTAGAAAAAATGAGGGAACCAGGCAAAGAGCAAGACTGTCCTTCTTCCTTGTCCTTATATCAATTTCCAGCAGAAATTTCCAGGTTAAAGATGTGTCTTCCTGCCTCAAGATCTGGATCAGAGATGTCTATTCCTACCTCAAATGTCTAGAATAGAAGTATATTAGCACACTTCAAACCAAGCAGATTATCTCTCAGCACTGTACCCTCCCAATCTGGATTGTAGTTCATCCCAGATATAGTCAAGTTGATGACCAAAAATAGCTATCACAGAAGGTATTAATCAAAACTTAAAACTCAGACATATCATTCAATAAGTATATTTCTTGAATTTACTCTGTAAATGTCCATGATGAGAAATTTTGAAACAACTTAGAAAGGACTAAATTATAAGACCCATATGAAGAACCTATTGTCATTGAACAAATGATCTAGCTTTCCAAGATATCCATTATAAATTGAGTGGACAAATTGGGGCAGAGGATGGGGCTTTGCTGTTGTGATTTTACTGGTATAAGAAGCAGACATGGCTTAAGAATATATTTGTGTGAGCATCTGAATAAAAATACCTGGAAATTGTTTGCAGCACCTTTCTGTCACTGTGAAAGAAAGCTTGAGATAAGCAAGCTATTATCTGAAAAAGCTTACTTTGGTTAATAGATTCATAGGTTCAGTCCATGATGTTTGGCACGTTGCTTTGTATGTATGGCAGCAGAATACAATTATGGTGGAGGATGTGCTTACTTCAAGGCAGCCAGGAAGCAGGATAAAAGATGGATAAGAAGAGGCCTGCTAATAAGTACATATAAATATTCAGAGTCTATGGCCATTGGAGAAATGCAAATTAAAACTTAACTGAGATTGAATTTCATCCCTATCATAATGCTTATCATTAATAAAACAAGAAACAATAAATGATGCTGATGGTGTGGGAAAAGGACATCTTGCGTACTACTGGAGAGTGTGCTTGTAGAGTAACTAAAGAACACCTATGAAGGGTCTTCAAAAAACAAGAGGTATGTACTTTCTACAGGAAAAGACATAACCTTCTTTCCCCACTACAAAATCAAATGCCTAACAACAACAAAACGAACAACAGACAAATACCTGACAAGTTCCCTATCTCTCTGACAAGTACTGCAGCTCCCTAACAAGGATCCCAGTTCCCTGACAAGGACCCCCACTCCCTGAGAAGATCCCTAGTTCCCTGACAAGGACTGCAGTTTCCTAACATGATATCCAGCTTTTTGACAAGGTTCCCAACTTCCTAGCAAGGATCCCAGCTCCCTGACAAGGACCCAAGTTCCCTGATAAGGACCACAATTCCCTGACAAGGACCAAAGTGACCAAAGCCTGGAATCAAACCCTCAATACATGAGCCTTTGGTATTCCTGGGAGATTAAGGTGAAATTGGATTTAGTTTTCATTGAATATACATTGTATAATCAAAATTAGATGTTATAAATACATCAGGTTTAATCAGTATATACTTTGACCTACAACAAGACTGATTTTACATGTTCACTCATCTAATATGCATGAGAAAAACTCTGCTTAGAAAGCTTCTACTTGAACATTAAGAGCATATTGACATCCAGACCCTATAATGGGTCTGACAGACCTTTGATTGATCCAAGTGGAACCCCCTAAGCTGCTTAAATGAAGTAGAGCAAGGGTCACTCAGTCCCTTTGGACTAGAGGTCTGGGTTGAAAAGCCAAGTGTACCAGGGAAGTAATGCTGGGTCACAGGGCCTGCACTGTTCAGTGACACTTTCTTAGGAGATGAGCTGCCAATAGCCATTCTGAGTGTGGTTTTGACAGAGTGCTTCTGTTGTCAGGAGTGTGAGAGGCAGCAAATGCTTGTGGCTTGTTCTTGCTCTGCCTGCAACATTAGCTTATCTTAATCTTTCTTTGGCAGAGTGCCTGAAGATCTCCTTAGAAAAGATGCAATTATCCCTTTGCCCTTTCTCAAGATTCTCTTGTGTCACTTTGTAGTCTGACTGCAGCAATGTCATAAGCACAGACTGGTGTCTGATGTGAGCCCTAGCCAAGGATGTCATTACTTGCAGAGAGTACAGTGATGTAATCTTACACCATGATCTATAGTGGACTATCCTGTGAGCACCACAACTCCAAAAGCTTTTACCCAGTCTACTTGAAGCTAGACTGCTGGGGGAAGGGCAAGGGGCCTGTTTTCTTCAGGATTAGTTATTGGAGGCTGACTATTTCCATTAAAGGGACATTGTGATTCCAGAATTCTCTTTTTAGCAGCTCTAATTCAATGTCCCATGGATTTCCAGATTAAACTAATGCCCAGGGCATTCATATTCTTTCGCCCTTCCTCTCTCTATACTGAGGTTTCTTAAGAAGAAATCCATTTGCCCAATACCTTTCCTATGAGCTCTAAAATTAGTGTTTACATCTTCAGGTTCCTTTTAGAGTGATATTTGTTTATAGGTTAGATTTTAATATTTTTATTTTGTTGAAATCTTGTTGTATTCTCTTTCTTTCTAAGATAACCTGGATGAATTTATTTATATTATTTAGGATTTTAAGACTCTGTCAGTCCAGTATTCCATCAATTCAATAAGCATATGCAGAGTAGCTGATAAAATATTATGCCCTGAGGACAAAAAGCAAAATGATACAATAATTAGGAATTTGGTTTTATGAATTAGAAACTTAGGAATTTGTTCTGGATTCACATCTTACTTGATCTTACATTTTGTTTTCTTGTCTTTCTGCACCTAAGATGTTGCTGTCATTCAAGTAAAACCTACTTTGTATAGTTGTTATAAAAGTTGAATGAGATAATCACTATAAAGAAGATCAACCCAGTAGCTGGATCATAGTAAGATTACAATAAATGTATATCTTACTAATAGCAATCTATGGAAATCATTTATCTAATCCTTTAGAACAAGAGACATAGGTATACTTCTATGTGTTGGGCAAACCTTAAAGAAAGACACTAATCTTATCAAAAGAAATAAACTTAGTATCAAATCTGAACTTCTAATTCTTGCCATGGAAAAACCATTTGAATTTGGAGACTAATAGTTTACTCTCCAAACATTTTACTTGCAGATACCACATTTTAACATATGCTCTTCCCACTTGCAGTTTCCTTATCTAATTACTTATGGGTCTAAAGCTTTTCTGGTGAAAATTTAATTTTCTTTCCTATGTAGTCCTCATGTAAGGCCAGTTATAACACACACATACATACACACACACACACACACACACACACACACACACACCCATCATATGTCAGGCAATTCATTTATGAAGCATATTTCCAGCTTTTATCATGAATACACAACCTTGTCTCTCTTGAAGAAAAATTAAAACAACCACTTTTTATGCCATCAGATATTACACAAACAGATCTAGTTAAGTGCTTGGTGTATTTCTGCAAGGTGTTTGGAAGAAAGAGCCTCTTTAAATTTTCATGTTGCATAATTCCTTCTACATATCTAAACGGGGTCAGAATTAAAGCCAATAAAGCTTGGCAGTCATTCCCTGGTGTTCTACTCTCCCTATTATTAATACCAGAGGACAACAATGACAAAATAAGCATTATCTTCCTTGAGGCCACCAGGATTACCTCACTGCAACCCCTCTGCAGCATCTTTACCCTTCACACATTTCCTTCTCTTGGATACTTACAGCTCTCCAATCCTTTCCCATTTTTGTATTTATCATCAACTGTAAGGGGTTTTTAGGTGATTTATTTTGCTTATACCTGCTTCTCCACTACATGAAAACTCCTGGAGGATCCTACACTTCTGATTTTGTCTTACTTTAATACTCTCTCAGGTTGAAAAATAACTAAATTATATATCAATCAATCAAACTTACTAAAAGAATGTAAAGGCTGTATGAATAAATTTATTCTAAACTGGTTTCTTTTCTTTTTCTCTCCACCATCTTCTCCCTCTATTTTTGTATAAGTTATGTTTGTGTTATGATCAGTTAAATGCCTGACACAATAAACTTCCAAGAGAAAGGCCACCTAGCTCACAGCTCTGGATGCTCCTCTAGTCTAAGATTCAGTAGAGTCATTGTTTTGAGCTTCTGGTCAATATGATGGGTAGCAATGATGCATAATACCTCAGGACCAAGAGATAGAGAAGATCTTTGGATATAGTTTGGGGGCAGAACATTTGATAATATGTATAAAACCTTGAATTTGACACAAGAACCTCTCTCTCTTTCTCTCTCCCTCTCCCCCCTCTCTCTGTCACACACACACGCGCACACACACACAGACACGAATAAATAAATAATAAATGAACAATAATAAAATGAAGAAATGAAAAACAGAAAGATAAAGACTGGGATGGCAAAATCTCCTTCTTGTGCTTGCCTCTTCTGTACTGAGGATGTTACACTACACGTATCTTATAGAGATTTCAGCATCTCCCTGTGTTCTCAGGCCCTTGGAAGTCTTTTATTATCCAATCAACAACACGACTTTATTTTGTCCATATTTCTATGGCATGAATTGTCCTGTGTACCTAGCATAATGACAATAAAATCTCTCTTGTTGATAACTCTAGGAAACCAACCTTTTTCTCCACTAGAACACTTTTATGTGTAAAATCCTTCCCTGATACAAGTCTAATAATTTTGTCATCATCTTTATTTCAATTAGTAGTGTCTGAACAGCCTTTCTAACTTGAAAAAAATATAATGATCTCCAGGGTCAATCTTTGTGTAGGTGTAAGTCTACTGACCATTTCCTAATCTAAGATCTAATATTCTCCCATGAAAATTATGGAACCTGATTATTTGCTTATCCTTTTATGCATACAGTTTAACATATAAAAGAGTTTAAGCAAAGGATATGGGGGTGGGGAAACAACTGGTAAGACATGGATTTTTACCTCCTTTTTTTCCTTTTGCATTATCTTTGGAAGATGGAATCCCTGAGAATCAGCAAAACTCCAGAAACTCCCTTTTTTACACAGAGAAAGTGTATAGCATTTCAGAGGATAGTCATTTTCTCCCTCACAACACAACTAAGGAGGCCCAATGTCAAAATGAAGGTTAATACTGAGTGACATAACAGACTACTGATTGTAACACTTGGAGAACAAAGAGTAATTTAACAGTGTAGGGGACATTTGTGAGCCTTAGAACTTCACCTCCAGGAATTTCAATAGGCTTGACTTTTTTTAAACAGCTGATACTATTCTAGAGAAGAACACATACAAAAACCTCAGATTCTTGGGTATTGCTAAAAATACCACCCGCTTCCTAGATGGAAACACAGGAAGGGAAGGGTTAATAGAAGAAAATAAAATGCTGAACTGATTATGCTTCATACACAGTAGAATGAGCAATGAATAAAACCTGGAATGCCTAGATCCCATGCGCATCCTTACCTATTCCAAATAGGGGTCACTTTCAGATGAGGACATTTTCTCATGCTTTACAAATTCATGACCATGTTGGTTTGAAGGGAATGGGGCATGGTTCCTCTACATTATACTGCATGCTATACATGGCATTTCTTTATGTTCTGTTCCCTCATTAGATGGAGCATTAATTACAGCTGGTAGAGGTCCAGTCTTATTGCTAAATAAATAGAATATGAACTTGACCATGTATTTAAAGAATATCTTCTTTGGCAAGCTCATTGGACTGTGTTTTATCTCTGGTTCCAATGCACCCACTATTAAAAAAGACTGTGTCAGGTTTTAAAGTCATTATTCACTGTCCAAGGCACCGTTAAGAGTGAGATTCATTCTGGTTTGTAGAGATGAACTCAGTTCCTCCTGTTCTCCAGCTGCAGAAAATTTGTAAGAGCACAACAAGGCTAAGTTTATCACTGTTCATTTGCTGTATCATATTTTTAGGGCTCTATGTCTAGGATTTCCAGCCTCTTCCACTTTGGTTTTCATCACAGAAAATCAATATGATTACCATTTTGAGACACAATCTCAACACATTCTCTGGTCCTTGATTTGCCTGTGTTTATACTTAGGTACAAGAGTTGAAGATAACATATCTTGGATTATGGTCCAAGGGCAATCAATAGCCTTTATAGTCAACTCTACATCTGACCTGATGGTAGCTAATCCTGAGAATAGAGCTTCAGGACAGGCTAATCTGCTCTAGTTACAGTACTGTCTTCTTCTGATGTCAAGGATACTGCAATTACTAGTCATGCTTCTCAGCAGCCTGAACTATAAAGGGCTTCAAAGGGCACTTATGAATTTGCCAAGTGATAGGAAATCCAATATACATAAGATCTTGAGAGTATAGAATTATTATTATTGTTGTTGTTGCTGTTGTTGTTGTTGAAGACTACTAGGACATGAAATAGAAACAGGAATCAGAGGTAAAAGGCACTCAAAGGGAATGAATGGATCAACTTTTGGAAGCTATTTTAAACATATCTAAGATTATAGTGTTCTTTTTTGGCCAGTTATATAGTAAAAATGTGTGATAAACATATAAACAGGCAAGACACACAATTTAATCTCATACTGAAGTTTGGACTTTAATTTGGCACAGTATATGCACAAACATATTTTAATCTTACAACCACAAATATAGAAGTCCTACAAGACTGCATGCAATAGATTGACAGCACTGAGTGCCATACACAGTCACCCATGGAATGTGTCAGGTAGGATTGTAGTTCCACAGTTAGCTATGGCCTACTCTAAAATATCATTCATGAGAAAATCTCAACAGAAATATAGAAGGGGTTTTTTTTGTAAGTTATTTTTCATTAAGAGTCATTTGTGTCAAAATAGAAACTATCTTATTAAATTCTCTTGCTATTATAAATCATAATATTTAAGTACATAGAAAAGCCTGAGACCTGTTGCATATTTAACAATTCCTAGAGGGCAAGAGAGACTCAAAGTATGTTTAACTTCCATGTTTCTTTCTTATATTTCTGAATTTATACATAATAATTAGAAAGCAGTGTCCTCACCTAAAACTGCCTCACAAGAGTTCTGCTCAAAAGCTTTTCTGGGGAGGGGGGATGCTTTCTCTTTAAATACAGTAATGATTACAAGGATCAGCCTTTGTGTTCCATGTCAGAGCATTAGGAAAAGCAGGAAGTACACAGAGAGAGCGATTCTTTTCAATACCATTAGCATAATCTAATTTACATTGAAAAGTCTTGTTTTTACTTGTATCCTCTAACATTTAAATAGACAGTAATAGATGACCTCATCCAGAAAGATTATAGAACAGCAATTATTTGAAGGTGCTCAGTAAAAGAGGCAGTAAAGAATTACTTAAATATTATTTTATCATTTATTGAGTTATCTCACTTGAATTTTACATATTAATTACAACATACTCTATGTAAACATTAAAGAGTTTATTTTCTTTTTGCTGGGGTAACAATTTACTAAGATATACCTTTAAGGATGTATTTCAATTCAAAATTAAGTCCCTTACATTTAATGGTTTGAAAAATCCTCTAAATGATTGAATATTGTCAGGGCTATTTTCCAAGTTAGATGCTTTAAAGTTTCTGATGCTCCTACTCATGGAAATATACTAAGAGAATCTTTGTTGGTCCTAAAGAATCTGGACACATAATGATACTTCTTGACTTTTACCCTGGAGCCTGTTACCTGAAGGATTTGGGAATTCTTTCACTCACATACAATATATCAACATTCTAGGTGTGCTGGCTAGTTTTGTGTGTCAACTTGACACGGACTGGAGTTATCACAGAGAAAGGAGCTTCAGTTGGGAAGTGCCTCTATGAGATCCAGCTGTGGGGCATTTTCTCAATTAGTGATCAAGGGGGGAGGGTCCCTTATGGGTGGTGCCATCCTCGGGCTGGTAGTCCTGGGTTCTATGAGAGAGCAGGCTGAGCAAGCCAGAGGAAGCGAGCCAGTAAGAAACATCCTTCCATGCCTCTGCATCAGCTCCTGCTTTCTAACCTGCTTGAGTTCCAGTCCTGACTTCCTTTGGTGATCAACAGTAATATGGAAGGTATAAGCGGAATAAACCTCCCCAACTTGCTTCTTGGTCATGATGTCTGTGCAAGAATAGAAACCCTGACTAAGACAAATTGGTACTAGAAGTGGAGTATTCCTGTGACAGCCTGAACATGTTTTGGGGAGGACTGTGGAAGGACTTTGGAACTTTGGGCTAGACAATCCATTCAGTGTTAAGAGCTCTGTGGGATGTTGTGTAAGGAGCTTGGAAGAGAATGTTGAAAACACTGCAGAAAAAGGAGGCCTGACTTGTGAAATTTCAGAGGGAAAATTTAAGACTCTTATCAGGGCTGTTGCTGTTTTGCTTGTGAAGATTCTGTGGGTTTGGTTAACTGGGGCTGAAGAATCAGCTATGATTAACAATATACCAGAACTACTAAAGCAAATCTTTGCATTACTGGGACTATTGATGCTGGTTAGCTGGAGCTAAGAAATAAGCAGTGATTTAGAAGAGATCAACACCAATGAGGTGAAACTTCTGGGAAATGTTTTCTAAGAGTACACAGAGACTATGTTCCAGAGATAGCCAAGGTTGTACCTTGTGCTGTGGCTGAACTTGGTACTGTGTAAGAGACACCCAGGTGGTACTGGTTTTGAAGGCATAAAGGGGTCATAAAGAGCAGCTGAGGCTCAGCACTGTGAGAGGCCATGGAAGGCCATTGGTGAAGACGCAGCTTAGGTTGCAATTGATGGCCCAGGACTGAAGGGGTCATGCAAAGACATTTAGACTTGGCACCATGAAGAGAGCCTATGAGAGGCTATTGGTGAAGCCTAGTTACAGTGGAAGACAGCAGTGTTTTGGAGATACCAGTACCATGAGATGACCACGAAGAACAGCAGCAGCAATGGAGTACAGGTAGCTGGAGCCTAGAAGACAAGATGTGTGCTATAAAGAGCAGAATTAGAGAAGTGACCCAAGTCCTTGGAGGAGCCCAAAAGATCGTGAGTTGGATCCCAGATATTGAACCGTTGGAGTTTGAGTTTTGCTTTTGATTGTGACTGTGCCCTGATATTTTCCCTCTTGAAGGAAGAAAGTATTTTAGTAGAGCCTACAGTTAAGGGACATTGAATTTTTAAAACACTTTGAATTTTAAAAGATATTGGACCTTTTAAAGGGATTGAATTGTTAATATGTAAAGACTGGGACTTTTAAAGTTATTTCAATCTTGGGGATGAATAAGAAAGTAAGGGTTGAGGCTTAATAGTGATGTGTTTGTGTGTCAAGCTGACAGGGGGTCAATTGTACTGGCTGGTATTGTGTGTCAACTTGACACAGGCTGGAATTATCATAGAGAAAGGAGCTTCAGTTGGGGAAGTGCCTCCATGAGATCCAGCTCTGGGGCATTTTCTCATTTAGTGATCAAGGGGGGGGGCTCCCTTGTAAGTGGTGCCATCCCTGGGCTGGTAGTCTTGGGTTCTGTAAGAGAGCAGGCTGAGCAAACCAGGGGGAGCAGGCCAGTAAGAAACATCCCTCCATGACCTCTGCTGCATCAGTTCTTGCTTCCTGACCTGCTTGAGTTCTAGTTCTGACTTCCTTTGGTGATCAACAGCAAAATGGAAGGTGTAAGCTGAATAAACCCTTTCCTCCCCAATTTGCTTCTTGGTCATGATATCTGTGCAGGAATAGAAACCCTGACTAAGACACTAGGTATTCATCAGTGAACTCAACCACTAAAGATACTCAGCAATCTTTCCAAAAGTTTGCTTGAAACATCTAAATATTAGAGAGTCAGAGACACATGTTAATTACAAGGTATAGTATACAGATGGTATGTTCTGTTGCCACCAATGCTGATGGAGATTCTTAATTCCTTAGTGAAGGAGTGTTGGTTGAGTGGTAGAACTGCCTGGAAGATAGTCAAATGATGGAGGATTTATTTATTTTTTTATTTTAAATGCCTCCATGCCTTATGCCTTTAGAGAACTGTTCTCATGTTGTAGACTGGTTTATTGACTAAAGAGTAGGGATCAGGAATTTCCCTAATTACAGAATGAAGAACAAATAACCTTCTTTCTTATTAAATTTTTACTATATCCCCACACAGCTCTTGTATCATGCATAAGACCAAGCTCATTCTAAGATTCTACTGATTTCCACTGAGGGTTAAATATCCTCACTCAGAAGTCTTAAACAGCTGTCTCTCCAACCAAAAGTAGTGCACTTAGAAGCTTTACACCCTCTGGTTAGTGACTTGTTTCCTTAGCAATTGTTATTATTCATATCAATCATTGACATTATTTGTTCAGTGTTTATGTACCAACTTCACTCTCATTTTCCTGGACTCTTTTTACTGTTTCTTAACTTCTCCTATCCACATTTGCAATCTGATTGCTTTGTGAAACTTAATCCTAACTAGGGTGTTTACTTTTAAGAATAAAGTCTCAATAGATTTTCTGTCATCTACAAAATAAATGTCTTTGATAAACCATTAATTTTCTACTATGTCTTATTCTGTTAAGTGACAATGCTAGGTGGCCTGCCAGACTCATAATTCTTCATTAACTTCTGCATAGTTCATTTACCATGAGGCTATGTATGATATGTCTAAGTTACATGAAAACATTTAAGACATAAAGGCAGATGTACAGGGCAGTTTAGAAGAGCAGTATTATAATATGAAATGTGCAACATCCTTGGTCTTCAAGTTCCTTCAGCTGATTCCTCAACAGCTACATTTCATCTCTCCTTATTCTCTAGCCACATTTTTGTTTCTTATCTGTGGATTCTTTTCTATCTTTAGCCTTCTGTTTTCTCCCCAGCTACCTGCTTCCAAATCTGCCCTCCCCCCGCCAAGAGTCCTCATTATTTTTTATATAGCATGGTTTTCCTTCTTACTCACTTTCCCTCATCACAAATGAGGCTTTAGGTTTGTCTTTAGGTTTGTTTTCAGCTAAACAGCAGAACCATCTTCTCTAGAGGAACATTGGTGTAGACTGTGTTCTTATCCCATGCTTCTAATGCCATTCTTTGTATGTCAAAAGCAAACAAATATTTTCTTCATCTTTAGAGAATAAGTGTATAATCTAAGGAGAACTGACTTGAAGAGTTTAGGGGAATTCTGATGATTGTTAGCTTGATTGTTACAAAAAAAGATGAGCAATGACAACTGCTGACCAGCACATGAAGACAAAAGCACCCTTGCCTCTTGGCCTTGTCAATTAGAAGGCATGTTGAATCATCCATTGTAGAGAGCGGTGTAAAGTTTCTCAAGAAGTGCTAAAAGTTAAACAATCATGACCACCAATGTTAGTACTGGGATGAAGTCAATATGGAGAGCAAGTATCTACAGTTCATGTTCATGGCTGTTTTATTCCTATCAGCTTAGCCCAACTTGTATATGTCCACTCACTAATGAAGTAGTAATGTAAAGATGGTGCTGACACACAGCACAATATTACTCAGTGCAAAAGAGGAAAAGGAAATCTTATAATTAACAAAACATGAAAGAAGCTATGTTACATGAAATAAGTCAATTACCCAATATATAGCATCTAAAAATAGTTGAATTTTCTTACTAAATAGCTAATTTTAAGAGTAGAAGGGTGACAGGGAGATAGCTAGCCTCCCAGGAGTGGGAAAAAGTCTGAGAGCACAGGTAGGACCACCCCTGCTGCTCAGAGGAACCCTCCCAGAACCCTCAGGTGGGAGCCTTCCAGTTTCTGTCTGCAGCTGGAGACATGTCTGCCACAGGGCTCCATACCCAGGTGACATAGGGACATAGCTAGCCTCCCAGGAGTACAGAGAGGGGTGAGAGGGCAGGAAGGACCAAACTGCTGCTCAGTGGAATCCAACCAGAAGCCTGAGGACACAAGAACCCAGGGGCAGCCTGGAACAGGAGTCTTCCAATTTCCCTCTGCACCCAGAGCTGATCCTGGGCCACAAAGCTACATACACAAATACCACCACAAGAGAGCTGGTTTCCCAGCAGTGCCTACACACCTGCATGCACAGGTAAGACCACCACTTCTCTTCAAATTCCTGGTCCAAGAAGGACCTGCTCAGAGTCATCAGGACACAGGAAGCAAGGATCAGTTGGGGACAGGATCCTTCTGGTTTCTGCCTGCACACCTGAGCTAACCCTGTACCACATCTCTCCATACCTAAATTCCTCACAGAAAGAACTGATCTCCCAGAAGTACTGATACACAGGCTTGCAGGACAGATAAGCCACAGTCAGAGACAGCAAGATCAACTAACACAAGAGATAACCAGATGGTAAAAGGCAAATGCAGGAACATTACCAACAGAAACCAAGGTGACATGGCATCATCCGAATCCAGTTCTCCCACAACAGCTAGCTCTGGTTACCCCAACACACTGGAAAAGCAAGATTTGGACTTAAAATCACATCTGATAGAGGACTTCAAGAAGGACATAAATAACTCCCTTAAAGAAATCCAGGAGAACACAGGTAAAAAGGTAGGAGCCCTTAAAGAGGAAACACAAAAATCCCTTAAAGAATTACAGGAAAAGACAAACAAACAAGAGAAGGAACTGAAAAATATCATCCAGGATCTAAAAATGGAAGTAGAATTAATAAAGAAATCACAAAGTGAGACAACTCTGGAGATAGAAAATCTATGAAAGAAATCAGGAGTCATAGATGCAGGCATCACCAACAGAATATAAGAGATAGAAGAGGAATCTCAGGTGCTGAAGATACCATAGAAAACATTGACACAATAGTCAAAGAAAATGAAAACTGCAAAAGGCTCCTAACTGCAAATATCCTGGAAATCCAGGACACAATGAGAAGACCAAACCTAAGGATTATATGTACAGAAGAGAGTGAAGACTCCCAACTTGAAGGGCCAGTAAAAGTCTTCAACAAAATTATAGAAGAAAACTTCCCTAACCTAAAGAAAGAGATGCCCATGAACATACAAGAAGCCTACAGAACTCCAAATACACTGGACCAGAAAAGAAATGCCTCCTGTCACATAATGTCAAAACAGCAAGTGCACTAAACAATGAAAAAATATTAAAAGTAGTAAGGGGAAAAGGTCAAGTAACATATAAAGATAGACCTATTAGAATTACACCATACTTCTTGCCAGAGACTATGAAAGCCAAAAGTTCCCAGGCAGAGGTCATACAGACCCTAAGGGAACACAAATGCCAACCCAGGTTACAATACCCAGCAAAACTCTCAATTATCATAGATGGAGAAACTGAGGTATTCCATGACAAAAACAAATTTACATAATATCTTTCCACAAATCCACAGCCCTTAAAAGAATAATGAACAGGAAACACCAACAAAAGGAAAGAAACTACACCCTAGAAAAAGCAAGAAAGTAATCTTCTTTCAACAAACCCAAAAAAAGTTAACCACACAAACATAAAAATAACATCAAAAATGACAGGAAGCAGCAATCACTTTTCCTTAATATGTCTTACCATCAATGGACTCAATTCCCCAATAAAAAGAGACACAGACTAACAGACTGGATACATAAACAGGACCCAGCATTTTGCTGCATACAGGAAATGCACCTCAGTGTCAAAGACAAACACTACCTCAGAGTAAAAGGCTGGAAAACAATTTTCCAAGCAAATGTTCCCAGGAAACAAGCTGGAGTAGCCATTCTAATATTGGATAAAATCAACTTTCAATCAAAAGTCATCAAAAAAGATAAAGAACGACACTTCATATTCATCAAAGGAAAAAAAATCCATCAACAAGAACTCTCAATTCTGAACATCTATGCTCTAAATGCAAGGGCACTCACATTCATAAAAGAAACTTTACTAAGGCTCAAAGCACACATTGCACCTCACCCAATAATTGTGGATGACTTCAATACCCCACTCTCATCAATGGACTGATCAGGGAAACAAATTAAACAAAAACACAGTGAAACTAACAGAAGGTATGGACCAAATGGATTTAACAGATATCTGTAGAACATTTCATCCTAAATCAAAAGAATATACCTTCTTCTTAGCACTTCATGGTACCTTCTCCCAAACTGACCATATATAATCATCACAAAACAGACCTCAACAGATATAAGAAGATTGAAATAATCCCATGCCTCCTATCAGTTTCCTATGGATTAAGGCTGATCGTCAATAGCAACGAAAACAATAGAAATCCCACATACACATGGAAGCTGAACAATGCTCTATACAATGATAACTTAGGCAAGGAAGAAATAAGGAAAGAAATAAAAACTTTTTAGAATTTAATGAAAATGAAGGCACAACATACCCAAATTTATGGGACACAATGAAAACAGTGCTAAGAGGAAAACTCATAGCTCCGAGTGCCTTCAAAAAGAAACTGGAGAGAGCATACACTAGCAGCTTAACAGCACACATGAAAGCTCTAGAACAAAAAGAAGTTAATGTACTCAAGAGGAGTAGACGTCAGGAAATAATCAAACACTGGGCTGAAATCAACCAAGTAGAAACAAAATGAACTATACAGAGAATCAACCAAACCAGGAGCTGGTTTTTTGAGAAGATCAAGAAGATAGATAAACCCTTAGCCAGACTAACCAGAGGGCACAGAGACAGTATCCAAATTAACAAACCCAGAAATGAAAAGATAGATATAACAACAGAAACTGAGGAAATTAAAAAAAAATCTTCAAAAAAAAATCTTCAGATCCTACTGCAAAAGCCTATACTCAACACAACTGGAAAATCTGGATGACATGGACAATTTTCTAGACAGATACCAAATACCAAAGTTAAATCAGGGTCAGATAGACCATCTAAAATGTCCCACAACCCCTAAAAATGGAAACAGAGTATTCTGATAACAGCCTTCAGATGAAGATGTAGAACTCTTGCTTCCCTTCTGGCCACCATTTACAACAGGGGGCCAGGCAGCTCCTCAACCTTCTGTACATAGTCAGCCAGGAGAAAGTGATCTGCCAGCAGATCTTTCACTTCTGAATGCAGAGGTAAGATCTCCACTTTCTCTTTGGAGGGGAACAGTTAGGAGCACACAGGGCATAACATCAGTGGAGCTGCTGGGATAGGAGTCTTGCCTTCATGCTGCCATTTGCAGCAATGAACCAGGCAGCTCCACAACCTTCAGTGCACAGACCCTGCCAGAAGAGAGTTGGTCTCCAAGGAGTACAGACACAGGCTTACAGGTCCATAGGAGGAACAAGTTCCAGCCAGAGACAACAAGAACAACTAACACCAGAGATAACCAGATGGCAAAAGGCAAGTACAAGAACCCTACCAATGGAAACAAAGGCTACTTGACAGCATGAGAGCCCAGTTCTTCCACCACAGCAAGTTCCGAATACCCCAACACACCTGAAAATCAAGAGTTGGATTTAAAGTCTCTTCTCACAATGCTGATAGAGGACATCAAGAAGGACATAAATAACTCCCTTAAAGAAATACAGGAAAACATGGGTCCAAAGGTAAAAGCCCTTAAATAGGAAACACAAAAATCCTTTAAAGAAATACAGGAGAACATGGGTCAACAGGTAGAGGCCCTTAAAGAGGAAACACAAAAATCCCTTAAAGAATTACAGGAAAAGACAAACAAACAAGTGAAGGAACTGAAAAAAACCATTGAGGATCTAAAAATGGAAGTAGAAACAATAAATAAATGCCAATATCATCCTAAGTGAGGTAACTCAATCACTGATAAGTGGATATTAGCCCAGAAGCTTGTAATACTCAAAACAAAATTCACATATCAATTGACTCCCAAGAAGAAGGAAGGAGAGGCCCCTGGTCCTGGAAAGACTCCTTGCAGCAGTGTAGAGGAATATCAGGACAGAGAAGCAGGGGGGGTTGAATGAGGAACAGGGGGAGGGAAGAGGGCTTATGGGACTTTCGGGGACGGGGGAACCAGGAAAGGGGAAATCATTTGGAATGAAATAAAGAATATATAAAATAAAAAGAAAAACTAAAAAAAAAGAAAAAGAAAAGAAAGAAAAAAAGAAATTCCAAAGTGAGACATCTCTGGAGATAGAAAACCTTGGAAAGAATTCAGGAGTCATAGATGCAAGCATCATAACAGAATACAAGAGATAGAAGAAAGAATCTCAGGTGCTGAAGATACCATAGAAAACATTGAATCAACAGTCAGAGAAAATGCAAAATGCAAAAAGCTTGTAACCCAAAACTTCCAGGAAATCCAGGACACAATGAGAAGACCAAACCTAAGGATTATAGGTATAAAAGAGAGTGAAGATTTCCAACTTAAAGGGCCAGGAAATATCTTCAACAAAATTATAGAAGAAAACTTCCCTTACCTAAAGAAGGAGATGCCCATGAGGGTACAAGAAGCCTACAGAATTCCAAATATCAGACCAGAAAGTCCTCCCATCACATAATAATTGAAACATCAAATGCACTAAACAAAGAAAGAATATTAAAAGCAGTAAGAGAAAAAGGTCAGGCAGGCCTATCAGAATTACACCAGACTTCTCACCTGAGATGATGAAAGCTAGAAGATGCTGGGAAGATCCCATACAGACCCTAAGAGAACACAAATGCCAGCCCAAACTACTATACCCAGCAAAACTCTCAAACATCATAGATGGAGAAATCAAGGTATTCCATGATAAAACCAAATTTACACAATATGTTTCCACAAATCCAGCCCTACAAAGGATAATAGATGGAAAAGGCCAACACAAGGAGGGAAACTACACCCTAGAAAAAGCAAAAAAGTAATCTTCCGACAAACCCAAAAGAAAATAACAACACAAACATAAAAATAACATCAAAAATAACAGGAAGCAACAATCACTATTCCTTAATATTTTTTAACATCACTGGTCTAAATTACCCAACAAAAAACAGACTAAGAAATATTTTTCATGTAAATCTTTAATTTTATGAGAAAATGATTGTAATTCCTCTTTCAATTAATTTAGTAATTTTTTATGTCTACCATTTTATCTGTATAATTTTCCATGAAATAGTCAATTTTAATGTGTTCTATATATTTCTTGAATTTTATTAGAAATATTTTCCTTGTAGATCTTCAATTTTTTTTGACTATGTCAAATCTTTAATTTCAAATGTTCAGAAATTTTGCCCCTTTTGTTTATTGGCATGAGAAGTAGCTGAAAGTGGCTTAACTTACTTTTTTTTTAATTTTTTTTTTGTTTTTCTAAGTTTTTTTTTATTTACATTCAAAATCATTTCCCCTTTCCCGTTTCCTCCCTCCCTGAAAGTCCCATAAGCCCCTTTCCCTCCCTCTTTTCCCCATTCAACCCCCTCTCCCTTCTCTGTCCTGGCATTCCCCTACATCCAGTCTTTCCAGGACCAGGGGTCTCTCCTTCCATCTTCTTGGAAATCTATTGATATGCGAATTGTGTCTAGGGTATTCCGAGATTCTGGGTTAATATCCCCTTATCAGTGACTGCATACCATGTGTGTTCTTTTGTGATTGGGTTACCTCACTAAGGATGATATTTTCAAGATCTGACCATTTGCCTAGGAATTTCGTGAATTCATTGTTTTTAATTGCAGAGTAGTATTCCATTGTGTAAATATACCACATCTACTGAATCCATTCCTCCGTTGAGGGACATCTGGGTTCTTTCCAGCTTCTGGCTATTATAAATAAGGCTGCTATGAACATAGTGGAGCATGTGTCCTTATTGCATGCAGGTAAAGCCTCTGGGTATATGCCCAGGAGTGGTATAGCTGGATCCTCCGGGAGTGTCATGCCCAGTTTTCTGAGGAACCGCCAGACTGCTTTACAGAGTGGTTGTACCAGCTTGCAATTCCACCAGCAGTGGAGGAGTGTTCCTCTTTCTCCACATCCTCGCCAACAACTGCTGTCTCCTGTGTTTTTGATCTTAGCCATTCTGAGTGGTGTGAGATGGAATCTCAGGGTTGTTTTGATTTGCATTTCCCTAATGACTAAGGATGATGAACATCTCTTTAGGTGCTTCTCAGCCATTAGATATTCTTCAGGTGAGAACTCATTGTTTAGCTCTGTACCCCATTTTTTAATAGGGTTACTTGCCTCTCTGGAGTTTAACTTCTTGAGTTCTTTGTATATACTGGATATTAGCCCTCTGTCGGATATAGGGTTGGTAAAGATCATTTCCCAGTTTGTTGGTTGCCTCTTTGTCTTTTTGACAGTGTCTTTTGCCTTGCAGAAACTTTGTAATTTAATGAGGTCCCATTTGTCAATTCTTGATCTTAGAGCATAAGCTATTGGAGTTCTATTCAGGAAATTCTCCCCTGTGCTCATATGTTCAAGGTTCTTCCCTAGTTTCCTTTCTATTAGTTTCAGTGTCTGGTTTTATGTGGAGGTCCTTGATCCACTTGGAATTGAGCTTAGTGCAAGGAGATAAGAATGGGTCAATTCGCATTCTTCTGCATGTTGATCTCTAGTTGAGCCAGCACCATTTGTTGAAAAGGCTATCTTTTTTCCACTGGATGGTTTTAGCTCCTTTGTCAAAGATCAAGTGACCATAGGAGTGTGGATTCATTTCTGGGTCTTCAATTCTGTTCCATTGATCTGCATGCCTGTCACTGTACCAATACCATGCGGTTTTTAACACTATTGCTCTGTAGTACAGCTTGAGGTCCGGGATACTGATTCCCCCAGAGGTTCTTTTACTCTTGAGAATAGTTTTAGCTATCCTGGGTTTTCTGTTATTCCAGATGAATTTTTGAATTGCTCTTTCTAACTCTATGAAGAATTGAGTTGGGATTTTGAAGGGGATTGCACAGAATCTGTATATTGCTTTTGGCAAGATGATCATTTTGACTATAATAATCCTGCCAATCCATGAGCATGGCAGATTTTTCCATCTTCTGAGGTCTTCTTCAATTTCTTTCTTCAGAGACTTGAAGGTCTTGTCATACAGATCTTTCACTTCTTTGGTCAGAGTCACACCAAGATACTTAATATGGTTTGTGGCTATTGTGAATGGTATCATTTCTCTTATTTCTTTCTCAGCCTGCTTATCCTTTGAGTATAGGAAGGCTATTGACTTGCTTGAGTTGATTTTATATCCAACCACTTTGCTGAAGTTGTTTATCAGCTGTAGGAGTTCTCTGGTGGAGTTCTTTGGGTCGCTTAAGTATACTATCATATCGTCTGCAAATAGTGATAGTTTGACTTCTTCCTTTCCAATTTGTATCCCTTTGACCTCCTTTTGTTGTCTAATTGCTCTAGCTAGAACTTCAAGTACTATATTGAAAAGATATGGAGAGAGAGGGCAGTCTTGTCTAGTCCCTGATTTCAGTGGGATTGCTTCAAGTTTCTCTCCATTCAGATTGATGTTGGCTACCGGTTTGCTGTAAATTGCTTTGACTATGTTTAGATATGGGCCTCGAATTCTTGATCTTTCCAAGACCTTTAGCATGAAAGGATGCTGAATTTTGTCAAATGCTTTCTCAGCATCTAATGAGATGACCATGTGGTTTTTTTTCTTCGAGATTGTTTATATAGTGGATTACATTGATGGATTTCCTTATATTGAACCATCCCTGCATCCCTGGGATGAAGCCTACTTGATCGCGGTGAATGATCGTTTTGATGTGTTCTTGGATTCGGTTGGCAAGAATTTTATTGAGTATTTTTGCATCGATATTCATAAGAGAGATTGGCCTGAGATTCTTTTTCTTTGTCAGATCTTTGTGTGCTTTTGGTATTAGCGTAATTGTGGCTTCGCCAAATGAGTTTGGTAGTGTTCCTTCTGTTTCTATTTTGTGGAACAGTTTGAAGAGTATTGGTGTTAGGTCTTCTTTGAAGGTCTGATAGAATTCTGCACTAATACTGTAGATCTTCAATTTTATCAGAAAATGTTTATAATTCCACTTTCAATCTATTTAGGAATATTTTTATGCCTACCATTTTACCTGTAACTTTCCATGATAATCTTTAATTTTAATGTTATTTTATATTTTTCTACAATTTTATTAGAAATATTTTCCATGTAAATCTTCAATTCTTTCACAAAACGTTTCTACTTCATTTTTCAATTAATTTAGCAATGTTTTTTATGTCTACCCTTTTACTCTTTAATTTTCCATGAAAATTGTCAATCTTAATGTGCTTTTCTATATACTTCTTCAATTTTGTCAGAAACATTTTCCATGTAAATCTTTAATTTTATCATAAATATTTTACTTCCTTTTTCAATAAAAAACATTTAAAAAAAATTAACAACAACAATAAAAAAAAAGAAAGAAAGAAAAAAGGAAAAAAGAAATGGAAGCAGTCATTGAAAGTCTCCCAACCAAAAAAGGCACAAGACCAGATTGTTTAGTGCAGAATTCTATCAGACCTTCAAAAAAGACCTAGTACCAATATGATCAAGGAGGCTTTATCCCAGGTATGCAGGGATGGTTCAATATACAGAAATCCATCAATGTAATCCACTACATAAACAAACTAAAAGAAAAAAAAACACGTGGTCATTTCATTATATACTGAAAAAGCATTTGAGAAAATTCAGCTTCTTTTCACATTAAAAGTCTTGAAAGGTCAGGAATTCAAGGCCAATACCTAAACATAGTAAAACCAATATACAATAAACCAGTAGCCAACATCAAACTAAATGGAGAGAAAATTGAAGCAAGCCCACTAAAATTAGGGACTAGACAAGGCTGCCCTCTCTCTCCATATCTATTCAAGAGATACTTGAAGTTCTAGCTACAGCAATTAAACAACAAAAGGAGGTAAAAGGGATACAAATTGAAAAGAAAGAAGTCAAACTATCACTGGTTGGATACAAAATCAACTCAAACAAATCAATAGCCTTCCTATACTCAAAGGATAAACAGGCTAGGAAAGTAATTAGGGAAACAACACCCTGCACATTAGTCACAAACAAGATAAAGTATCTTGGTGTGACTCTAACCAGACAAGTGAAAGATCTGTATGATAAGAACTTCAAGTCAATGGAGAAAGAAATTGAAGAATACTTCAGCAGATTGAAAGATCTCCCATGCTTGTAGATTGGCAGGATTAATATAGTAAAAATGGCCATCTTGCTAAAGCAATCTACAGATTAAACGCAATTTCAATCAAAATTCAAACTCAATTCTTCATAGCGTTGGAAAAAGCAATTATCAAATTCATCTGAAACAACAAAAAACCCAAGATAGATAAATCTATTCTCAACAGTAAAAGATCTTCTGGGGAAATCAGTATCCTGGACCTCAAGCAGTACTACAGAACAATAGTGTTAAAAACTGCATGGTATTGGTACAGTGACAGGCAGGTAGATCAATGGAACAGAACTGAAGACCCAGAAATGAATCCACACACCTATGGTCACTTGATTTTCGACAAAGGAGTTAAAACTATCCAGTTGCAAAAAGATAGACTTTTCAACAAATAGTGCTGGTTCACCTGGCGGTTAGCATGCAGAAGAATGCAAATCAATCCATTCTTGTCTCATTGTACAAAGCTCAAGTCCAAGTGGATCAAGGACCTACACATAAAACCAGACATGCTGAAACTAATAGAAAAGAAGTGGGGAAGAGTCTTGAGCACATGGACACAGGGGAAATTTTCCTGAACAGAACACTAATAGCTTATGCCCTAAGATCAAGAGTTGACAAATGGGACCTCATAAAATTACAAACCTTCTGTAAGGCAATGGCACCATCAGTAGGACAAAATGGCAACCAACAAATTGGGAAAAGATCTTTACCAACCCTACATCTGACAGAGGGCTAATATCAAATATATACAAAGAACTTAAGAAGTTAGACTATAAAGAACCAAATAACCCTATCAAAAAAATGGAGTACAGAGCTGAACCCAGAATTCTCAACTGAGGAATCTTGAATGTCTGAGAAGCACCTAAAGAAATGTTCAACATCCTTAGTCATCAGGGAAATGCAAATCAAAACAACCCTGAGATTCCACCTCACACCAGTCAGAATGGCTAAGATCAAAAACTCAGGTGACAGCAGATGCTGGTGAGGATGTATAGAAAGAGGAAGACTCCTCCATTGCTGGTGGGATTGAAGCAGGTACAACCACTCCGGAAATCAGTTTGGCAGTTCCTCAGAAAATTGGACATAGTATTACCAGAGGACACAGTCTTACACTCCTGGGCATATACCCAGAAGATGCTCCAACATTTAATAAGTACACATGTTCCACTATGTTCATAGCAGCCTTTTTTATAATAGCTAGAAGCTAGAAAGAACCTAGATGTCCTTCAACAGAGGAATGGATACAGAAAATGTGGTACATTTACACAATGGAGTACTACTCAGCTATTAAAAATAATGAATTCATGAAATTCTTAGGCAACTTGATGGAATTAGAAAATATCATCCTGAGTGAGGTAACCTAATCACAAAAGAACACACATGGTATGCACTCACTGATAAGTACATGGGCTAATGCCCTGATGCTTGGAATACCCAAGATACAGTTCTCAGACCAAACAAAGCTCAAGAAGAAGGAGGACCAAAGTATACGTACTTTGGCCCTTTTTAGAAATGGGAACAAAATACCCATGGGAGGAGATACAGAGACAAAGTGTGGAGCAAAAGGAAAGACCATCCAGAGATGGCCCCTCTTGGGGATCCTTCCCATATACAGTCACCGATCCTTGACACTATTGTGGATGCCAACAAGGGCTTGCTGACAGGAGCCTGATATAGCTGTCTCCTGAGAGGCTCTGCCAGTACCTGACCAATACAGACGTGGGTGCTCTCAGCCTACCATTGGACCGAGCACAAGGTCCCCAGTGGAGGAGCTAGAGAAAAGACTCAAGGAGCTGAAGGAGCTTGCAGCTCCATAGGAGGAACAACAATATGAACCAACCAGTACCCCCAGAGCTTCCAGGGACTAAACTACCAACCAAAAAGTACACATGGAGGGACCCATGGCTCCAGCTGCATATGTAGCAGAGGATGACCTTTTTGGACATCAAAGGGAGAAGAGGCCCTTGATCCTCAGAAGGCTTGATGCCACAGTACAGGGGAATACCAGGATAGGGAAGAGGGAGTGGGTGGGTTGGTGAACAGGGGGAGGGGGGATGTGTTAGGGAGTTTTCAGAGGGGAAACCAGTAATGGGGATAACATTTGAAATGTTAATAAAGAAAATATCTAATTAAAAAAAAGTAGAAGGGTGATTCACAAAGGTTACAGAGTATGGAGTAATGGAGACGTAGATTAAAAAACAAAATTATATTTCAATAAAAAGTAAAGTCAAGCAAATCTTAAAAGTAATAACTATATCTATTAATGTATTTTTTGAAAATTCCTGAGTAGATTTTACATATCCTTATAAAAATGGTGATCAGTATTTGAAGGACTTCTGTGAATTAACTTGACTTAAATCTCTTTTCCCAAATATATGTGTTTCTAAATATCATGATATATACTTACAACTTTATAAACTAAAAGATTTGTTCAAACTCTATTTTAAGTTTTCCTAATTTCCTTTCAGCTTTAACATGAGAGCAGAGTGACTAAGCTATCTAAGTAGCACTTTCTGTGTTAACTTCGACTTCTTTCCAGTGTCCTTTCTTAGCTTGGCACCATAGCTTCCTACAAATATGGCTCATGGAATCTTGCCACGTCATGCTTTAGTTCTTTCACAGTCTGTAAGGTCAACATTTCACATACAGCATTCCCTTGACTTATATTCACATAGGCATTGTCAGATATATTTCCATGTACCAAAAGGATCACAGGTGGACTTTGTGAACTTTTCAGAATATAGAAAGGAAGGAGAAGATGGTCAGTTTGTGAAGAAAATCTCCAGTGGCCTACTATTATAAAATGAGGTAAGCCTAAATGCAGAGAGGGGAAAATTATAAATTTTCTGCCAACCTGTTTTTCTGCTGTAGCTGGATAAATGCCAACAATATTACTAATTTCTCAGGATAATTATATGCCTCTTGTCAGATTATAACTTTCTCATTGTTAAACAGCTATATCTTCATGCCCTGATGTATATTGTGACACAAAATCTGAAGTTGTAAAAGCCCCAGAAGTGGCAGGAGAACTGAAATATCATTCAGAGCCAATAATGCCATTGGGTTCCAGCTAAATTATTCATGGCTGCTATTTATATGGTGTAATTCCTATACTTACCTGACAATGTGCTGACGTGCACTTCTTGCTATATTCTACTCAGTTGTATTATTCAAGTCTGTGAAGGAAGGTAAGAGATGAACGGAGTCTCCTCATAGATTATGTGTTTTCATTATTCTAAGTTGCAGGCAGAACTAAGTATTGGGTTTATAGACATCAGTCTCTTCTATATGACTACTTAAAGAATGAGAACATAAATGCAATTAGAGGTCAAATTAGGTCATCTCACCTTACTTATGATTTCATGAATCACTGGCAAAGAGGCAGAGGGAGAGAGAGAGGGAGAGAGAGAAGAAAGGAGAGAGAGAGAGAGAAACCCTGGGAACTCCATCCTCTTTTAGCATGAAGCCCAAATATTCAGTAAAGAGGCAAGCTACAATCAAGTTCCTGTATCTGTTCTTGTAACTCCAATCATGGAACCATTCCTAGACATCAGAAGAGTGTTGTAATGGATAACTGAATCTCCATTTTTAAAAAATCCTTTTCATAAGCCACAGAAGTAAAAATGATTAATTTATTATCCATCATTTTTTTCATGACATTATTTTCCTTCCTGATTTCAAACACCTTTCCTAAGCACACTGCAATTTATTCAGTGCATAAACTCATGCGTCTAGGGATTACTAGCTATTGGTCTTAGGGAAATCTTTTAATTTTGCTGTTATTCAGTTTCATCATCAATAAAATTGAGGTACATTAGTATTTATCTCACAGACTTCCTAGGAGAATTAAACAAAACATGCGGTCATATTTGTAAACTATTTAAATTCATTTTGACATGTACTGGGATTACCATAAATGTTTACTGAAAAATTAAAGTACATTTAGAACAAAAGGAAATTAAAGAACAGAACAAAAGAAAGAACAAAAAGGGTACTCTAAATGCAGCACTATTTCCATTTCATTGTCTATCTGTCACAGTCTCATGCATACGATAATCATGCATAGCTTGTAATTGGAAGGATGCTGTCTGAAGAAAAGCTCTACGTCACTGATTTTGCCACATAATGTTACTTTATGGACATTTTTCCATAACATTAAAAAATCTTTAAAATTGTTTGACAACTGCACATCCACACTCTGTGTGAACTTAGCAGTCTCCCTATTCTTCAAGTGAGAGTTTTCAGTTTTTCCTTTTTAAAAAACTAATACATGAACATTTATGTTTATAAATAAACCTTTATTCTTTTAATGATTTCTAAAGATCTTTAAATGAGGATGCTTGGGGAAATGGTTACTTTGAATATTTCAAACATGTTCTTTAGGAGAGCTGGCTATGCCTTGCACTGGGTGAGCTAGTCTGGACAGTATTGGAGAGCTTGTTGGAGTTATGAGAGTGTGGGAAAGCTTGCAGGCTGACCAATTCAGCTAACACTCAGGCCTGCCTAGATCCAGGGCTTGGAGGTGGCCTACCCAATATCTACCCCATCTATGAGCTGCTAGAACACATCAAGGAGCTGTTCCTACAGAATCAAATCTGTAAGAGCACCATGATACAGTGTAACAACAGATTATCCAAGATTAGTCTAGGTGAAGGATCTAGTATTGGCTGTGTATCTGATGTCAGAAGGCTGTTTGGGTGTTTGGTTGGTTTTCTCGTCTGTTTGGTTTTTATTTATGTGTTCATTTTTTTTCTTATTTTCTTTTGTCAGGAGGTAGCTGCAAGGGCAGAAGACAGACATGAAGGGATCAGGAGATGAGTGGGATTGGGGTACATAACATGAAATTCACAAGGAATCAATAAAAAGTAAAAAACAAAGAAAAACTGGATCAGCCAAGTCATGATGTACATTTTATATTTTGAAGTAAAGTGATCAGTTTTTCATTTGAGACACCTAATTAATTTCATTCTAGTCCATACCCACTGACTTCTGATTCTCTCCATTTCAATCTGACAGCCTAATTTTGTTGGAAAAGTCCATATTCAGCCCTGACTTTTTCTGTAAGATCAAATGCCATATGCTATTACAATATACTAAATAAATATAATTATCTTTCCTTAAAATAGAAATACTGAAGAAATAGTGAAGTAAAAAATAAACTAGTAATATGAGAAGGATAAAGGGTTTAGAAATACTGAATGTAAAGATTTTTAACATATATATGAATCCTTTATGATATTCCTCTTTTTAAAATGTAGACTCATTCCTGTCTTTTCAACTATGTGATGGATGTAGCAACCCCTTTAATAACTGCAGCATCATAGAAAAATTAATTTATTTCTAAAATTTAACCATAAAACAATCACTTTTTATAGTTTCCTCCTTTCCAATTGGATCATTGTGTTCAGAGAAACGCAGCAGACATGCCATAAAATCAAGAAATCCAGTAAGAGAAATCATTGTAACGAGGCATGAGACTGAGATCTCAGGCTCTGAGTTGTCATCTGCAGAAGTATCTCAAGCTTGAGAGATGGTTCAGCGGGAAAAGTGCTTGCCAGCAAGTGTGTGAACTTGAGTTCAAAACCCAGAACGCATGTAAAAGTGTTCTTTTTACTTGGTTGTGCCAGACTGTAAACCTACTGTGGGTGCAGGTAGCATAGGTTATGCAGCAACAGACAAATAAGAGGACCTGTCTTAAACGAGGTTAAAGGCAAGGAATAACACCTGATGAAACACACTGACACATCATGGCACATATGTGTACCACATTCATACATGCACACACGAATATGCACATCTGTATCATAGACACAGAGAAAAGAAAAAATGTCACAGAACATTGTGACTGAAACTTTATGAGTCACATCTGATACAGAACCACACAACCTGGCTGGTCACAAATACATAACCAATAGGAACTGTATATCATGAAATCTTGGTTTATTTTCAGCTACTCATTTTATTTTTGAAATAACTTGTTACATAGCTATGTACAAATTATACACTGAACATAATATAAATTGAAGTTTCAAAATGCATTACCTAATGCAATTCACTTGAGATGAAAAAAGCTAAATGCTCTTAGTGACCTAGAAGGATTTTTTGGCAAGCAAAATTAAAGAATAATAATTAGAAATGTAGATATTTAACTAGAAGTTACCTCTAGGAAGGCCATGTGATGTGTCAGAGACTTTCTATTTATCACAGAGACACACCCATATCTCTTTTTTTCATGGACACAATGCTGAGCAAATATAATCTTTCATCTTGGCAATATTGACAGCTGAGCAAATAAATGTGGAAACTTCCCACAAAACCCTCCATGTCTTCAGTTTCTGCCTGCTAGCTATTGACAGCTAGAGTGGACATGGAAGCCACACGATGACAGATCCTTCTGAGCAAAGTGGAGTAAACATCTTCTTAGTCGAGTAAAGGAGGATGTGCATCTTCAGTGATGTCTTGCAGGTCACAGGAAGCTTCACCCAGAGACTATACTGAAGAGTAATGCAAACAGTGACAGGCTTGTTTATAAACACATTATCATGGAATTGACATACACATATCACTGTTCACAGTTAGTCATGCAGACTCACTTGGTTGCAAAGAAGGCTGGGGAATACAGTGCTGGCTTAGGAAGAAGCTCTCTTGTAACAACTCTACCAAAAGAGAGGGAGATGTGTGTTTGTCATGGATCTACTTTGGTCTATCCTTTTCTATATTTTGTGCTGTCTCAACCCTCAAGTGAAAATCCTCTCTCTCTCTCTCTCTCTCTCTCTCTCTCTCTCTCTCTTGCTTGTAGTTCCTAAACTAAAACCTCCAAAACGCATAGTATTCTTCACAGGGTTCAGATGTCTCTTCATGCAATCTGTCGAGCCGTAAATAAAAAACATAAGTCACTGAATATAAAGTACAGGACAATGAAACAGAGACATGGTAAACACCAGAAACCCTCTTCTAGTGGTTTCCAGTTCACAAAAGTGCTAAGATTTTGCCGGATAAGAATTCTGCAGCTCTTCTACAAAGGGTGTAAGGAAAAGTCTCTTTATCAGGCTCCTTTCTTCTTTCTGAATGCACCTGATTGTCTACTGTTCTCCTAGATGCCTCAATTAAACCTCTGTAAGTTTATTATTCTTAATTCCCTAGGACAACAACTGAATGAGGTATTTAGGAGCAGCTTTGTTTGAGCTTGCTTGTATTTCCCAGCCTGCTTCCTGCTAGCATAGTATTGGTGAGCAGTTGTTCTTCTGAGGTTCAGATAAGCAAAGACCCATGGCTTGATAAAGAAATTTCTTATGTGTTGAACCTCTTTCTTTTCCATCACAATCAAATGCTCAAAATCAAATTTTCTTTTGTCCAGACCTGAATTATCTTTCTGACTTGAGAGTTTCCCTTTCTCAGTTTAATGAGTCTCTTTTGAAATTGTTCTCAGCAGCTCCATCTCTAGAATGATTGCAAACGTAAGCTTTCATTATTTATCAAGTTTTGAACCTCAGTTTCTCAGCCTCATCTCTTACAATTTAGAGTCTAGCATCAGCTTTCTCCACCCCTTTCATTCTGTTTGCCACCTGGAAATTCTCCTCTGAAATCATCATTTGGAGAAGGTATTGTTTAAGGCCAGTGAGTGATGGCTTTGTTTTCTTTCTGCTCTGGTACCCTGGTTTCCTTGCCATAAATTCAGTTAGCAGCAAATGGTACTACCCAATATTTTACTTAATTATCCTGGAGAAAATGAGATCAACTTGTACTTTTATTTTTCCTTTTCTTTTTATCTTTGTTTATTTGTTTTTGAGACAGGGTTTCTCTGTGCATTCGTGGCTGTCCTGGAACTGGACTTTTTCTTATTATCATTTGTATTTTAGAGCAGCTTTTGATAGTTAGACAAGGTTAAGTAAAAGTCAAAGATAAATTGAAGCACATGAACTCTGCAGGCTGGGTAAATGAAGAAAGTCTTTTGCCATAGTAATCACTCTACATAATCTTTTAGTTTTCAACAGGGCAAATGTAGAGAAAGAGGGGAGAGGAGAAGAAGGAAGATGGGAGTGGTATTTCAGTTAAACAAAAGTCTTTGTTCAGTTTCTGCATGGTAAAACTCTTCTATTCAAAAGACAATCGAATTTTCTGTCACTGAGCATACAGATGGAGCTCTAACTACTTAAGGTCTGGAGAATTTGAGTATGAAGTATTCTACAAGTATATGCTGCAATTAAGCAAAAGACAGTTTTATGCATTATTTTTTTCTTTTATAAAGAAAAGTCTTGATGGGATGCTTACAATAGCAGAAGCATGAGGCACTGGAATGATGGATTTGTCCTTGAAAATACTGATAAAGATGATGACTGTGATCATGTAGGACAAGGGGAAGAAAGTAAAGAAATAGAAAAGGGGAGTATAAAAGAATTATGGAGAGGAGAGCAAGATGGACATAAGAGACAGGAAGAAGAAACATAATCTATCACAGAGATAAATTTAAGTTTCATAAACATCCCACAAGGCAAATACCATCATATTATAGACAATGAAACTTTGGCTCTAGCCACTGGACAAGAAAAGAGGAAATGAACAGTTATTCAAACTTTAAGTGTCTTTTTGATTCTGACACTCTTATTGAATCATGTGGCATGTAGATTGTGCAAGACATACTACATAAATACAAAATACTCAGAGGAGAGTATTCATTCAAATAGGGCTTTTTGTCTCTTCTTGAAATCCACATGGCAAGACTATATGGTTTTGTACTTAGGAAAAATGACTATATTTTACTTTTAATACTAAAGAAAAAATGCCTATGTAGGTTTCCATGAACCATCTTTAAAATGATAATATAAAGAAAAATAGAATAAATAGAAGTTTTTGCTTGGATAGTAGTTCTTCTAACTTTGAAAAGAAAGAATTGTCAATGAAAAAAATTCTAAATTTTCCTTTTCTACTGCTTAGTATTATATACTTTGGGACAATAGTTTAACATTTTTAAGCTTTTTTTTTCTATTTGTTGTTAGAAAGCAAACAGTAATAAGCAACTTGTAGAAATAGGGTAAGAATTATCTAAGGCAAAGCTTCTATCAAAAAGCACACATTGAGTACCCAAAAAATTACTCCTTGCTGTCCATGAGCTAAAAATCATAGGCACTAGCTTAATACCCAGACTCTTCTATAATACAAAAATCATACAGATAATCTGAATGTCAACTATGATAGCTTATATTTTTAACTATCCTTAACAAAAGCTACTGGAGTATGTCTTTTTTTTAGATATATTCTTTATTTACATTTCAAATGATTTCCCCTTTCCTGGTCCCCCCCCAATCCCATAAGCCATCTCCCCTGCCCCTGTTCTCCAATCACCACTTTCCTGCTTCCCTGTCCTGATATTCCCCTATTGTGGAGAGTCTTTAGAAAATTAATTTTGACCTTACTATAGAAATATTAAATGGATGTTGCTTTCACTTGGGAGCATCCAGACCTTTATGTTTATTGATGTAATGTGCTTGACAAAACCAGAGATGTTAGAAATGACAGCAGTCATTTTGGCTTTTGGCATGCTCCTATCTCACCTATTTTTAAGTATATAATGAAACCATGATTAATGGCTTGCACAGTGTTGATAGTAAGCTAAGACTGATAAGTTGTACAGTGTTGGAGTATCTGTTTGCTACCTTTCAAACTCTTTACCCTCCAGTTTAGTAAACAGCAACATCTATGAAGGGGACAATATCATAGAATGTTCCTAAAACTATCCTTTCTGTGACCTGCAAGGACCTTGAAGATGAGTGTGAAATTTATCTTTCTTAACTCTTCCGGGATGACTAGAGTTAGTTAGCAAAACAAATCATATATTTTTCTTCTTAATAGTAAGTGTAAATCTTACTTTCTCTTTTAAAACACTGCAGGAAAAAGATACCTATCAGTCTTCACTTCCAATTCTCTTTTTAGATCCAATTGAACTTGACAACTTATACATAATAAAGATACAATTCTATTTAAAATTATAAAATGAAATGGGTATCACAATTCAGTTTAAAATGTTGAAAGAAGGGATAAACTATCATTCAGTATTTACTACAGTGGGAAAAAGAGGAGCCTTGAGAGCACATGTAAGGAGTGAAAGAAGTCTTTAATGAATCTGTGTTTTGACCTGGACACAGCAATGTCAAGTGCCAAGGACTTGGACCCATGGGAAACTGGCAGGCTTTCCCCTGGTCAGCCTTCCTTTGGCCCAACTACTGGTGTTTACAAATGATGAACCCATATGTAGCGTCCTCCTCCTGGATGTTTACAGCATGAGACTGTTCAACTACAGGTATCTTCTATACAGAATAGCTAACAAGGAATTAGCTATTGACATAATAGCTAATATGTTCTGGATATAATAAACATGCTGAGGTTCTGGGTTGTTTGGTAGTTGGTGCCACCCCATCAAAGCCCACCTGATCCCTAGTTTTTCAGTATGTGTGTCTCTCTGTCCATACATTCTTCATTCCCTTGCTACCTCTACATAGATTTCCCTGGTAAAGGCATTAAGTCATGCTGATCAAGGTATAAAACCTTAGATTTTCAGCTAAGTGTTCTTAAAATGTCTATTCAAATCATGCAAATCATACTTTAAGTTCAATACCAAATAATTCAGAGAACTCTAAATAGCTTTCACTATTTCATCTATACAAAGCAAAACTAAAAAACAGTTTAATGATAGGGTAGAAAGAAGAATGTTACACTTGACTTTGGAGTAAATATTACTTTTATTTTTTTTCTTGTACATGAATAATTTTAAAAGATCAAATATGTATTATATTAGACTTCAATAAGTGTTAAATGCACTGTAAACTTCTCAGTAAATATTTATGTTTTAAAATAACAGGACACACTAATAACATATCCAACCTTGGTGCCATGATGGAAAAGTCCATCATGTTTTGTGATTGCCTTTACAATATCAGAAAGAACAAGTTAACATCAATTACTTTGATTTGGCAAGAAAAGTAGAATGAAAAGCCAGAAGATACTCAGAATAACACAGCAAAGGGAGGATCCAACGTTGTTTTCATATTCAAACTTGCTTGCATTCTGTAGAGGAAGCAATCAGATACAGAAGTAAAACTAACTGTTTCTGAACCACACAGGAATCACTCAACTTTGGAGTCAAGGACAGTGCTGCCCACATTTCTCAGTAAGAAAACTGTAACTCAAGGTAAAATCATTTATAAATATTCTGCATACTTATGAGCTTATAATTGCAAGGTTAAAAAGAAATAAAAAAGCATTTCTGAGACTCTGAACAATGGCAAAGAAGGTTTGTATACTTACAGTATTTTATTCGGAGGTTGATTCCAAACTCTTTATAAAGAGTTTATGAAAGACTTCTTGTTCACAAAATCAACATTAAGGTATGGCAAATTCCAATAAGACTTTTGTCTGAGAATACCTTAGTAATATTAAAGTTATGCATTTACAAAACATACCCTAACAAATATGCAGGGTTGCACACATCAATCTCCATACTTAACAAACAAAAGCAATGAATATGATTTTAAGTTAAGTCACAGATGTTTTAAAAAAAAAGCAATTCTGCATTTGCAGCAACATCTTGCAATTGACAGCATTGATATCACTCAGGCAAATTCATTTCAAAGCTATATGCCCATAAAAACTAAAAGAGATATTTTGTAGAATACTGTGTGGACCATAAAAGGATATAGCCAAAAAGAGATCGACAGTCAAAACTGTTAATTATCAGTCATATGAGTTCTCCAGTGCTGAGAGAAGTCTACTGGGACTTCATTTTAATTCTCTTCATCTTGATCATTGTTTGTGCCCTGTCTTATAAAAGCTAAAGCCTTGCCAGAAAGCTGTACGGGTGGGACTTGTTCTTTGGTGCAGTCAGATCCAGCAGATGACATTAAATCTTGCTGCTACCAGGGAATCACTGACAAACATTGTGAACCCCTTTTGTTAGGCCACCTTTCTGTGGTAGCTTAAGTTGCTGCAGTAGAATCAAATGTTCAGACTGAAAAACGCCTAATAGATACATAGACATCTTCTCTTTTGCTCTGACTGTTAATCCAAACAATAAATCAGATGTGTGTAGATTTGAGAGATGAGATCCAGAATGTTCATATGTAATTATTTAAGATGCTTTCTTCTTGTAAGGAAATTTAAAAGAAAACAGAAATTTATACACACTCATATCCTTCATTCTTGATATTCAATTATCATGGTGTATTTTTAATTATTTGACCTCACTCTAGGTACAAAGGAAAGGAAGGCACAAAAAATTTGGTGTGGGAGTTTGTTTATTTACATTTGTACCTAGCAGATATGTGCTAGCCCTGGTCAAACTGGGCCTTTATACATATGTTTTATTAAAGGAAGAGGATGGGCTCAGATATTTTAAGTTTTTAATAGCAAAGTAAGTATCTGGGTTTTACTGAATTAAGGGACTTAGCAGTCACATGGGTGAAAACACCCCAGGTCAGAGAGAACTTGGTGGTTCCTAGAAGCCTTCTATTCTTCTAAAGTAGATACCTAGCAAGATTCCCATAAAGAAGAGATTCCCATGAAAGGCCAGCACATCACATTGCATGGTTACATCGGGAATTCCAAATGGCTTGCCAGGAAATAGCATTGCAAAGAGAGCTGAACAAGCTCCACAGCAGTTTTCAGTGCCACAAAGGGGACAGTTTATTAGTAATATTAGAAGCTTACACTGCCTAATGAAGCTTCCACAGATAACAGTGGACATCTTACAGAAGACACACCCAGGAAGCCAGAGAAAGATCCAAGGTCAAAGCATAGCTTGAGTCTGTCCAGTGTCTGGTTTCTCACAGTGTCTGGTTGGCCACAGTAATTCTAGTACCCAAACCACTCTACATTGTACTGAAATCAATACAATGCAGAAAGTGCCGAAAATTCAGAATTTTTATTTGCCTCTGTTACCTTTATCTTTATTTTCTTGCAGTGTCGAGGGCTCCACTCAGGGCCTCCCATACACAAGGCAAGAACTCTACCCATGAGTTGTGTCCATATTCCTTAGTTTCATTTTAAATTCAAGCAATCATTTCAATGTCAGGCAATAACAGAATGGGTGAGGGCAATACAAACAATACCTGGAGGAAAGTCAGTTAAGGCAATTGTCAGAATTACGTCGCCACAGCCTAAAGAAAACATCCAGGTGATTTTCTGAATTGGTCCCCTTGGTTGTAAGTGTCTTCCCTCAGATCAGCAGGACTTAAATGACATGCTGTCTGTGTTTGAGCAGTTTTACAGAAGGCAGAAATGGGCATTTACTTACTTTTCGTTTAAAAATCTTTTCTGAAATGGAGTTTTTAAAAGTGCTACCTTCATTACAGGCATATCTATATGATTTAACAACCTGGTGAGTTCATTAACTTTTCCTCTATGATGAACTCTGACTTTTTTCTTCCTTTATCATCAGTTCTATATGATTGAAAATTCAGTCTTCATGTTCAATTTTCAAAGTCATGAAGAACTGAAAATTGGACCACAAATGACTCCTGTCTTATTTGCTATGTAACCAATTAATTATGGCTTACAAATGAATAAAAACAAAATTCAGATATCTCCAATAAATAGTCATGAATATTTTATTATATTTTGATGTTTTGAAACAGAGTCCCACTCTGTATTCTGTCCTAGAACTCCTTACATAGTCCAAACTGGCCTTGGCATTTTGTTGATCTCAATTCAGCCTCCCAAGTGTTGAGATCTAGGCATGACCCACCAGGCCTGGATTTAAATGGGTTTAAATTCTATTTCACGTGCTTTGTTGTTGCAGTTTGAACCCATGGAAGTAGATTATTCTTGTTTTACTTCAATATCTCCAAAGCAGTTTCTCAAGCAGACTAGCGATTGAAACAATATACCTCTAGAAGGTTTAACTTTCTGGGAATGCACTGCTATCACAGAAGACAGGAGAATCACAGAAAAACAAAGCTCAAAATGAAAGTTCTGTCTAGTCCTTTGTGGCTCAGTAAGTCAAGCACTTCATGATCAAGTATTTTATTCTACAGGGCGAGGCAGAGGGGATATATATATATATATATATATATATATATATATATATATATCCACACTTCTCTAATTTTTACCTAAAGATTGTGACATGTTGTCATCCCTACCTCTCCCTTCCTTACTGCATTTTCCTTTACCTCTATTAAAGCTGATTGAAAAAATGGCTCTGATATCCTCAAGAAATATGCAAATTCATATAGTTCACCCCTCCTCCTCAATGACAACTCAGATATCTGCATTAGACTTAGGTGTTCTTAAAAATCTCCAATGAAATACCTTTCTTGCTAACTCATCCCTTCACTCACATCCATTCCTGACTCCAGTCCTCTTTTGAGAATGAAATCAATAGTCTTAGTAACATACTAATAAAAAAAAAACTAGGTGGGATGGTGGAGCCACTTCATGGGACATAAGTGGAATTCGAGGCCTTTCTTAAGCTGCATTTCCAATTCCTTTCCTGACCACCTTGCCCACAGTACTTCCCATAAACTGGACATTTTCACTTTATGAGCATGATCTTTAAGGATCCGAAGTCGAAGGTTATCAGAATGATGTTTAGAGATGGCAAGATGAGTCAGGACTCGTAATGAACACAACTCCCACTAAATTAGTGGGTTTGTTTTTTCTCTCTCCAGTGTAAGATTTGGTTATAGGCTTAAGGACTCTTTAAGTAATGGCTTATGCTAGGCATAGTTCTCAAGAGTCTAGCTGCAGCTATCCTGGATGGTTTCTCCAAACCATGACCACAAAATGTCACCTCAGAGAATGCCAGGCCCACTCATGGTTCAGACCTGTCTGGATATGTGTCTGCCAGAAGATATGTTTTAAAAGTCTAATGATTTGCCATACATATATAAGAAGTGGTAAAGATTTCGAGGTTACATTTCATCAAGCTGAGTGCAAATCCACAAGCAGGAAACAAACTATGTATCAGCAAATACTTCTCCTTCATTAGGGAAGAAGGTGTAAGGAAACATAACTTGTGATAACAGTTTGTTCACCTCACATGGGTCTGAACAAGGTTGGTAACATTATCTTTATTAGATGATACATATTAATGACATGGTTGTCACTTCTAAATATAATAATAATTTAAAATATAATATCTTATAGCTTTTAAAAAAATAACCAACATCCTTAGATTTCAAAATATTCACACTGCCAAAGTCTACATTTTAGGGTTTAGCCAAATTACAGGAAGAAAATTTCACAAGAAAATGGAAAAGCACCCTTGGAAGTTAAATGTAAGCCTTACTATTTAATTAGTGCTAATGTTTCATGGGATAGATTGCCAAATGATCGCATTATGCAGGAGCCCTTCTAGTCCCTAGTAATAATATACATGTTTATGTATAAGACAATACTTATATATTAGGTCAGCAAAAGTATTTTGTTTAGAAGTAGAAACTCATGGCGATTTCAGGTGAGTTAGTTTTCAGTTTGCAACAAGTAGGGATTAGCTGGCCATGGTTTGTTTTTTTTTTGTTTTTTTTGTTTTTTTTTTTTTTTACAACTTACATAGGCTTTCATACACAAGATTCATGGAAACAAAACACTCACTGACTTTTAGTTTGTGGGGGAGGAAACACTTTTCTTGCCAAACAAATAAAGGACACACTTGAGTTAATTGTTTTCATATAAAGGTAGGGCTATCTCTCAAGGATTTTAGAACTAACTCTGTACAGCAAGGGCATCTTCCTCTACCAAGGACAGTTCCAGAGTGTCTTCATTAGTATCAGTTTTCATCCTGAAGTTGAAAGAACCATAGAGTTTTGCAGACTCTTTGGAAGAGGCAAATCTATTTCGACGATAGAGCTCCCCCTTCCACATAGACATCATTAGCAAGCAAGAGAGAACGACTCCCCCAAGGGTGAGGAGGCAGAGCCCAGCGATCACACAACGGTCCAGGTGTGCACCTAACATTGCACTCTCCTTTTCTAGACGTTCCATCTCCCGGGCTGCCACTGTGTTGGGATCTACTGTCACCTCCCGAGGGACAATATAAGAAATGATCACTAGCAAGATACCAGTGACCAAGAACAAGATAGCGCTGATGAAGCCATAGTCTACAGACTTCCCTGAAGTTGTGGCTTCTGAACTTGTATCATCATCGTCTTCAGACATCAAAGACACGGCAGCCTCATGAGACCATTCATTAGGGTTTCCCCATCCGAGATCTCCAGGGTGATTACTGCCTTTGGCTGATGGCGACCTCTGACTTCTCTGCTCCAGGTTAACATTCTCATCCACGTAAGTAAAAGAAGTTTCTAGTTCCTGGCTACAACAATTACAGACTTTGCGATCAGCCACGACTTGGTTGTTCCCTGAATCAGGAGGTCCCGATGGGAAGAAGCTTGTTTGAATAGCATTGTCTTGGAGCAAGGAGGTTGGGGATGCTGGAGAAGTGTTAAGCTTACATACTTCCACCACAGCTGCCCTTGGTGTCGATGCCAAGTTTTTCTGATAGCAAAGAGCAGCTCTGACGGTTGCCTCTTCTGCATAGTCACCAGAAGTCTCTCCTGAACTCCATTCCACAACATTGCATGGGTCCACTGGGCTGTTCCTCTTAGTCAGAGATTGGAGCTCCATAGGAGTTAGACAGATTTCTTGCTGCAATTTCCAGAAATTTTGCTAGCAGCAATAGAGCTAGATAAAAAGAATCTGGCAGAATCTAATCCCTTACTGTAGGGAGGCCTTCTCCACTGGTCCTCATTCCCTTTACAGCCATGACTGATTGAGGACACCTTAGCCTCAGTTTCTCATTAGAGTAGCAAAAATGGGAACGGGAACTTGGGGACAGAGATCATGGAAGGGGACAAATCTTCTGACTTGTCACAGGGGTTAACAGTGAGAAACTTGGGTCAGGGCAGAAAAGTAGCAAGGAGGATGTGGCAGAATCTCTGGGAAGAGCACACTGCCGTCACCAACCAAATTTATCCAGGGACTCACACATTCCTGTGACAGAATCCCTCAAATGGGAAGGCAAGTTTCCTGTAGAAAGACACAAATGAGAAGAAAGGCAGGATCCTTTTTGAGCAGAGCTGTTATATTTCTGGAAGTCTTGAGCAAGAGCAGACTTCCTAACTAATTCAATTAGACTGTATGTTTATACTCCAGTTCAGAACAGATTCTAATACAGATCAGCTTTAGTGAATGCATGCTCCTATCAGCTGGGGCCAGTAGCATCAGCATCTTGACTTAGTAGCTATGAAGTGAATGAAAAGGATGACTTAATCAGCCAGTGGCCAAAGGAGGGATAAGAACTAGTGATTCACTTATTGAAATGGCTAGTAACCTACTCCACACAGCTCTGGGCCCTGTGGAAATACTCATATGCACTACTACTCTGCTTAATCCACTCCTGTTCCACAGGGGCATCATACACACATCACTGTGGTTTCTACAATACACACTTCACATACATACACACTGCTTGCTCCGACTGTGTCTGCTGCTCCCACTCACAAAAGTCTCAGTGCATCTGAGTTACTTTTCCCTACAGTTTGCCAACAAACAAGAGGAAGTAGCCACCCAGAAGTGTTTACAAACCCAGTGCGAGTAGGATGTGGAGTGAGAAGCAATTTCCAAGGCTAGCCCTGAAATGTTATCCATGGTACTTTCTCACCTCCACAACACCAAGAGCCTCGATAGGATAGAACTTTGGGTTGAAAAGTAAGCCATCTGCCCATCTTTGCCTGCCTCTGCTAGCTTCCTGGGAAATAAAAATTCACCCCAGTTCTCCCTATATTCACAAAATATAGGAGGATTAGTCAAGAACTCCTTTGGCTTTTATTTCAATCCAGAGTGGTTTAACCCATGGCTGGAGGGGTAAGAGTCAAAATCCCCAATTTCAGCAGCTGGTGACAGAGGTTCAAACAAGCCTCACCTAAGACAGCCAGGCAACTCACAGAATAGAAAAGAACCTTGACATGGTCATGTTTCCTGCTGCATTTCAAGCTCGCCCCACCCTGTCCTGTGCACTAAAAATATAAAAAGAGCAACAACAAAAAGGAGAAAAACACAGTGCTAAGAGTAAGGAACCGTAACTGAAGAGTTTTCCTTCATCATGTGGACAAGCCCCTACTGAAGGAGCCTTCAATGAAGGAAGCAATGGGAACCAGTTTCATCAATTACTGAAATCATCACAGATGGACCCCTGAGGCACGAGTCGCTCTGATTAACCTTTGGCACAATTAGCTAATCATATTAGACTCATTTAGATAAAATTGTCAGGGTACCTCACGAAACTTCCAATTTATAACAAAGCGGGAATCAACACCTCTCTCTCTCTCTCTCTCTCTCTCTCTCTCTCTCTCTCTCTCTCTCTCTCTCTCTCTCTCGCTCGCTAACTCGCTCGCTCGCTCGCTCTCGCTCCCCTCTCCACCTTCCTGGCTCTGTTAACTGTACCATCAATTTACAGATTCGTAATCTACCATCAGTTTAGGATGGATAATCCCAGGGGACCAGCTAAAGGTATCTTCTTCCCTTCCCTAGTTCTCTCTCTGATCTGTTTAAAAGCTCAGTTAATGAGATTGCACCTCCAAGGCAGGAGTTCCGTTTTCCTTAGTCTGCTGCTCAATTAAAGGCAGTAAAATATAGACAGAACAGATAGGAACAAGGCTGGTCTGCCGAAGATCGTAGGGAAGTGGGATACAGGATGCAGGATGAGCGCACTGGGTTTACAGCACCCGCTGCTAGCCCTAGACAGGAGTGGCCCCAACAGGCTGCGGGATCAACCATTTCTCCCAGCAGACTCTTGGCCCATCAAGGCACCTGCAGTCTGGCTGCAGCTGCTTAGGTCCTGCAGGCACCTCAAGCGAGAGTGGGGATGCGTGCCCGGCTCCTTTTAGCTCCAAGCTCCGGTTCTCTCTCCACTCCGCGCGCTTCCTCCCCACCCCACTCTCTGCTACTCACCTTCTGCTTTGGCCACTCAGTAAAGCTGAAGCCGGGAACACTGGAGTCCGCGTGAAGAAAGTCCGTTATTCCCAGCCACAGCACTTGTAGCCAGTGTTCGCCGCTGGGTTCGGCTGGGTGGGCGGTGCCCGCCGAATCGGGCAGGGCGGGGCACGGTGAGGCGGGGTACTCCCTTCTGCTGAGCATCCCGGGAGATGTAGTTCAGGGGAAGTCCTTGCATCCCTTCGTTCGCGTTGTCCAGCACCTCCAGGATTTTGCTCTTCTGGGAAACAGTTTCCTCCATCCAGGCATTTATCTGCCTGAGCTTCGAGCTCTGACCTCTCTAAGGTGAGTGTGTCTCCCTCACGTCCCCAGTCCACCATCCTCTCATCCACCTGCCTCAAGTGCAGCCACAGGATTCCGGAGGACTAGGGAACGAAGCATTACATTTAGTTCTAACTGGGTGCCAAGCAATTTGCATAGTTTGTCATATTTAATAGTCAAAACACATTTTCAAAGTGGAAGATTTTTATCAATTTTCTTTTTAAAATGAGGAAGAAGGCTCACAGAGATTCATTGCTCCCTGCTCACAAATGTTAGGAGATCAATAAATAGTAGCATTTGTAATTTTATCCAGAAGTGTGATTCCAAAGTTGTTGCCTTTCCCATAAAAGAGGCACCGAAGGTAACAGTGAACACCGAAGGTAACAGTGTCAGTTTATTCCCTGTACTTTCTGTTACATCTTGGATCTGTTGAATGTATTACTAAATTAGAAAACCATAATCCTTTATTGGCAGGGCCTTTCCTACATATTTTATTCATTCAATTTTAGAGGTACTGTAAAAATCCTCAATTTTACAAAATATCTGAATTACAAAATGCTCAAACTTATGCTATTGGTATTCAGTAAATTCTAAGCATTATGTTATACTGAGTGGGGGGAGGGGACAAGAGTAAAGTGTAAGAGAGGGGTCAGGTTTGGTAATGCAAATTGAAGACTGAAATCACTCTTGAGATAGGACAAGTGTACTGGCTGGTTTTGTGTGTCAGCTTGACACAGGCTGGAGTTATCACAGAGAAAGGAGCTTCAGCTGGGGAAGGGCCTCCATGAGATCCAGCTGTGGGGCATTTTCTCAATTAGTGATCAACCATGCGGGTTGTACCATCTCTGGGCTGGTAGTCTTGGGTTCTGTAAGAGAGCAGGCTGAGCAAGTCAGGGGAAGCAAGCCACTAAGAAACATCCCTCCATGGCTTCTGCATCAGCTCCTGCTTCCTGACCTGCTTGAGTTCCAGTCCTGACTTCCTTTAGTGATGAACAGCAACGTGGAAGTGTAAGCTGAATAAACCCTTTCCTCCCCAACCTGCTTCTTGGTCATGATGTTTGTGCAGGAGTAGAAACCCTGACTAAGACAACAAGCTAACCCCCTCTTTTACTCAAAGTAATGTTCAGCAGCACATCTTGGAAATATGTTTTGTGGATCACCTCAGGATGTGATTTTGAGACCACTGATTGAAGGAATAAAGGATTACAGTATCTATGGCATTTTCTGCTTGCAAGTAGCTCACATAAATGCTGTAGCCACACTTGACAGACAGATTAGCTTCTTCAAGTGACACAGCAAATGATAATATCATTTTTTTTTTTACTTCACAAACATTTTACAAAAGTCAGTCTCATGGTTTTCATCTCCTCCTTGGCTCACTATCCTATATGGAGAATATATTTTCTCTGTTCCTCTATTCCAGTCTTCAAAGATACACTTGCTAACCTTATTTATGAGGGACCCTTTCAAGACTGTAGATTGGAAATCGAACCCAAACATAGTGTAGATGTCCAAAAGGGAACAAGTCGTAGTTAAAATATCCTGAGTTGATGTGAAATAAGGAGGTGCAGAAAGGAACTTTGGATATTTGATAAAGGAGGAGACATTCACAATATAAAAACTAGCTTTAGATAAATTAAAGTTCATAAAAACATCATGGTTTTTAAAGTGGAAAGCATAACCAAAGACAGTTAATAGTAACTATTAGTGATAATATGTTACCACTGTAGATGTTTACACTATCTGTAAGGAATGCAATGTTGCTAATCATTTGGCAATGTAGAAATCAAACTTTGAAACAGTACATTCTTGCTCTACCAGAATCTGAGATCCAATAACTGAGATTCTAATTTGCTTGTGTCTGATTTCATCATGGGCATCTTTGCCACCACACTATGCCCAGTACTGTTTTGCCATATGTTTTTTTCATGGCAGTCATGTGTAAGAGATAAAACAGAAGTATAAACATTGATGGTTTCTCATGTAAATCATCCCAGGGCTGTGACATTTTGGGAGTCTAAAGGACAACTTGGTAGACTGATGGAGTAGGAATGCCACTACTGCCATAACACACTGGTGCAGCTCAGATGTTGGGACACACAGGGTAGTGCCATCAGATTTAATTAGGAAGCTGACTTGGTGTTTGATATAAACAAGGTCATTTTAATAGTTTTGCATGGAGTTTCTCAGAGAAGTGAATAGTATACTACTAGAGAGGCTTCATACAAAAGACAGATCCATTTATTAGCAGTGTTAAGACAGGGATTTGTCTAGTTGGATTATGCAGCCTCCATGGTCTCCCTGATGCCTAATTCTAATTGGCATCTCTTACATGAGTTGCTTTTCTTCTACATCACCTCCAGAAGAATCTATCTCCTGTGAACTTGTCAACATTGGAATTTAAAATATTTATTATGCACTACCTTGTGACATGTCTTGAATGGCTTAGATAACTACTAAATGCTGTTCAACTTGTGAGTTAGGCACCTAAATATCTAATGGCAACTGTTATCACCTTATGGCCATGACAGACATGTTGAACATCTTACATGGTGTAGATGGTTCAATTTTTCTCTTTCATTCAGTGAATATGACAAACCCCAATTGAGACATGTGATGATTATCAGTTATTCTATCATTCCCTATTATTATCACATGTACATAAAAATAAAACAAAACATTAGACTCCACATACTCTTTAACATTATAAACTCAATGGGGGGTGCAGAGAAGTCTCACTGGTTAAGCATACTTGTTCTTGTAAGGAACCTGGGTTCAAATCATAGAACCCATATGGCAGCCCACAACCATCCATACATAAGTCCAGGTCGAGGAAATCTAACTCCCATTTTTGGTACCAGGTATGCATATAGTTTATAGACATACATGTTAGCAAAGCACCCAAACACATAAAATGAATAAGTAAATCTAAATATCTAAATATCAGTATACTATAAAATATCCTTCAGAATGTTGCAGAGAAGAAGGGTTGACTGAATTCTTGAAAGACAAACTTTGCAAAAATTTCATTTCTGGAAAAAAAAAAAACCCTCACTCCCAGCCTTTATCATGCACTGTCATATCTAAAGTGATTCCAAAAGCTTGACTCTGAAACTTTTTCTCAAGAGTTTTTCTTGGTCAGCTTCCTAAACTTCCTCCTACTTGGCACTCTACTGGCATAATTAACTTCCCTTTAGGTTGGAATTTTACATATGCAGAAGTATTGCATATATACTTTACACTGCTTTCTATATGTTTCTCCTTCCAAAATAAAATTTAGCTTCCTTGAAAACCAACCTCTTCTGTTACAGTCTGTGAGCATGACACGATGAAGCATCTATCCAGTAGCAAGTAGTATCTGCTACAAAGCCATCGGCCTTAGCAAAACGATAGCATTAAGAATCTACATAATGATTTCGATTTATATAAATTTTAATATGCCCCAATTTACTCTGGTATTGGAGGAATAATCATTATTATGCTAGATTAACTAGTAATAAAAATGATTCCCAGTAAATTAACCATTTAAGTCAAGAGTAGTACTGGGGCTTTTAACATCCAGTCTCTTTTCAAAGTATCTCATCAAATTTCTCTCGTCAGCCAAAATAAAGACTAATTACAAATAAACTTCCTTTAAGGACTTAATGTTTTCATGAAAGGCTGAGCAGTGGGAAATCAGAAAGATGATTTTGGGATACTTTGGTTAAATTTTGGAAACAGTCCAGGTTGATGCTTCTAAGATATGGAAGGCTGACTGTCTATAACTTAAAGAAGGTCTCATCTATTATAAAAGCTATATAAGTAAAAAAAATACATTATAAATTTAATAAGTATGCTTACCATAGATGTACAGGTTTGTTAAATAAGTCCTGTGCCTGACAACTGACAACAGAAGAGGTCAAGAGTCAGTGGTTTTACAAACAGAGGGAATTCCCCAACTAGAAAAGTGTTTTTCCTCTTCTCTTCTTCTCTTCTCTCCTCTTCTCTCCTCTTCTCTTCTCTCCTCTTCTCTCCTCTCCTCTTCTCTTCCCTTCTCTTCCCTTCCCTTCTCTTCCCTTCCCTTCCCTTCCCTTCCCTTCCCTTTTCCCTTCCCTTTTCCCTTCCCTTTTCCCTTCCCTTTTCCCTTCCCTTTTCCCTTCCCTTTTCCCTTCCCTTTTCCCTTCCCTTTTCCCTTCCCTTTTCCCTTCCCTTTTCCCTTCCCTTTTCCCTTCCCTTTTCCCTTCCCTTTTCCCTTCCCTTTTCCCTTCCCTTTTCCCTTCCCTTTTCCCTTCCCTTTTCCCTTCCCTTTTCCCTTCCCTTTTCCCTTCCCTTCCCTTCCCTTCCTTCCTTCCTTCCTTCCTTCCTTCCTTCCTTCCTTCCTTCCTTCCTTCCCTCCCCTCCCCTCCCCTCCCCTCCCCTCCCCTTCCCTCCCCTCCCCTCCCCTCTCCTCCCCTCTCTTCTCCTCTTTCCCTCTTGCTTGCTTGCTTGCTTTCTTGCTTCTCTCTCTCTCTCTCTCTCTCTCTCTGTATAATCAATAAAAATGAAGTTTCTCAATTTGTATTAAGTAATTCAAATCCCTTTAAACACTAGCTAAGTTGAAGAAAGTTAAAACTGCGAGAAACATCAGAGTATCAAAAATTTAAGTAATTTATACCCATGTTCTGTGGAAGATAACTAGGAAATCTGAACACAAATGTAAAACATTCCTTCCTTGATGACATACAAAGTTACTAAAGTTGCACTAATAATTCAGAAGGCAGATGCTTAGTAAAGCGTAGGAGACACTAAATCTTTGTTTTACATAAAATGTTAACCCGAGGGGATAGTGAGAGACTAAGAGCTAAGGACAGTCAGGTCAGAGGGTATTAATCTCATAAATCTTTGTTATTCCCTTGACATTGGCTTGAACCTTGAAGTGCTTCATCCCAGCAGTGTGAACCAGGAATCAGACAGCCCCTTACAGGGAAGGATCCTTACTCATGAATTTCCCTAAAATTTAACCAAAGTGATTTCAAAATGCTAGGATACCACTTTCCTAGAAAAAAGAGTTTTGGATGCTGTCCACAAAAATGTTAGCGTCACTACGAAACAGCTCTGATAAATTGCAAATAAAGGAATTATCCATGGAGAAAACCCATATTCAAAGGTGACATATTATGTAAATCTATGTGTATTTAAAAACATACAATCCAAATGTATTAATAAATGCAAATCAATTTTAAATAAAAGATAGATAATGTTGTGCGTATAATGGCAGAATTGAGAACAGAGTATGAGGCATTGTAAGTCATTATAAAAGGGTGATAGGAGGAAGACTGTTTGGTGATAAGAAATTCTACTTCTCAAGTTAAATTGTGTACAAATTGGTATCTAACTGTTCATGACATGTATGGAAAGGTAAAAACATCACCACTCACCAATAAACTGAAATTTAAGCCACAGTGAAATGACACACCTATCCACCATAATAAATGTCAAAAAATGTACAAGAGACTTTTGTAAATTATAAAGCATCCAAAACTGCATATACTGAATAAGGGGATACAAAATAAAACAATTTTGACAATTAATTTAAACATAAAAGTTAAAAATGACCCAGAAATTGCCTTAGATTTTTCTCTAGAGCGATGCATGTATATGACTTAAAACAAAAGCCCATGCAAGAAACTTTCAATCAACAAGAGAATAGATAAGGATATTACAAAATATTAATATGTTGAAATGCAGATAGTACATAAACTAGAATTGTATTCAGAATGGACAAATCTCACAAAGATAATTATGAAGTACAGAGAAAGCTTGTCTGTATTTATAAATAAGATGAGTTTGTTTTCTGAGCAGATTTTGTAGAAGTTAGGACCCTGGACTAAGTGCCTAATAGTTAATTACAACTACATAACAAGTGGGAGAACTACAAAAAGATGTCCCTCAGCTTCAGACATTGAATTCCAGAAGTGGGTATTTTAAGAAAAGTGTTGTGAAGCACTTGGAAACAATTGTATTGGCAAATCCTGGAGACAGGCAGGGTTGTTTGGCATTGGGAAGTGGATATATAAGTTAAAAAATTAGCTTGAGACCCCATGAATCTTGTGTTCAAGGAGTAAAGTTTATTTCCCCCCATTCATTTTGGGAGTGAAGAATGACTTTTCTGTTTTTGTGAAATGTAAAAAAATGTATTTGTTTGCTTGCTTGCGTGTGTGCTTATTTATTTATTTATTTACTGTAAGCAGATGTAATCAAATTTCCTTGTTTCTGACCTCAAGTAAAAATTTCCAAGTTTGCATGCACAGCAGAACTCTGTTAGCTTTCTGTTACTGTAATAAATACTGGAGGTAATCTGATTTTAAAGAAAAGTCAGTTGCTCAGGTCTAGCTTTGGAGATTTCAATATCTGATTGTTGGTCCACTTTCAATCAGGTCCTATATTAGGCATATGGAAGAACAATGCCATTCAACTCACAGCTAGAAGTGAAACGATGAGAGAAGAAAATTGTTATTTAAGTCCTCTTCTTTTTGTTATTTGTAAGTGTGTGCACCCCCCACACACACACACTTCTATATATAGGCATTTATGCAAGAGAAATCATGCATGTGTTTTTTCAAGTATGGTGTTTTTTTACTTAACATAATGATTTCAGTCACATATTTTTTTAAATATGCAACAATTTCAGTTTTCTTTACAACAGTATAAAATATCATTTTGTATATGAACCTTATTTTCTTTATCCTTTAATCTAGTGATAGGGATCTAGACTGGTCTCATTTCATGGCTGTTGCAGGTATAGCAAGAATAAGCATAGATATATAAGTATTGCTGTAGTACATTGACTTTAGGGTCTGTCTGGTATATACCAAGAATTATAGCTGGATCATACTTGAGTTCTATTTTAGTTCCTGGAGGAACCTCCATACTAACACCCATATGATTGGACTAGTTCATATTCCCATAAGCAAAGAACAAGGCTTCATTTTTGCCCCATGTCGTCACCAGTATTTGTTGTAATTTGTTTTCTTGATGATAGCCATACTGACTGGAGTGAGATAGACTCTCAATGAAGTTTTAGTTGCACTTGCATGATGACTAATGGCATTAAGCAGTTTTAAAATTATACTGTTCATTTGTCTTTCCCAGTTTTGAGAACTATCTGTTCAGTTAGTTAACCCATTAATTAGGTGATTTGACTTTATGGTATTTAATAATTATTGGTTTACATACAATTCCACTTGGGTCCTCCCAGGAACCAAGTAGCAGCAACCTAGCAACAGCTTACATCATCATCTGCTGCAGATGCAACCAACAGACTGTTCAGGTACCACAGCTCTCTCTCTCCTCATCTTCCTTCTCTCTCTGTTCTCAGGCGTTCCCAGGCAGCCTCTTCCTCTCTTCCTTTCTCTATCCTCTAACTTTATGTCCTTCTTTGTCTCTCTTTTCTGTGCTTCTACCCTTTTCGAAGTCCCCTTTCCTTTTTCTAATAAACTTTCTTTATACTAGGCCTGTTGCATCATATGATTGTTCAGGAGTCACCTCAGCATAGACCCATTAAGGTTTTCCCTCCCCTTGCCACATTACACCACATTATACCACCATCTTGGAAACATAACAATATGTATTGTTCATTTGTATTTCCCAGTTTTGAGAACTGTTCAGTTAGATAAGCCATTCATTAATTAGGTGATTTAATTTCATGACATTAAATAGTTTAATACATCCTAGACATCCCCTATATGATGAGTAGTTGGCAAAAGAGTTTGTTCAAACTGCATTTTTATGAGTATTTCTTTTGTTGTATAGAAGCTGCTTAATATTGTGTAACACCATTGGATGATTCTTGACATTATTTCCTGTGCTAGTGAGGCTCATTTCAGAAAATCTCTGCTTGTGCTGAAACTGAGAGGTTTTTGTGTTTGTTTTATTCAGTTTCAACGTTTAAGTTCTGATATTAAAATCTTTGATTTATTTTGAGTTAATTTTTACAAAGAATGAGGTCTGGTCCTAACTGGAAAAATTCAGTTTATTTCAACATTTTATTCCTTTTACAGATGCTGTTTTTTTACTGGCATATATTGATGATACCTTTGTCAACCATCAGATGACTAGTTGTGTGGAGTTATTTTTGAATCTTCTACTCAATTCCATTTGCCTCTTTCTGTGAAAAGCATTGCGATGATACTGTTACCATAGTTCTCTAATATAATTTGAAATCAACTATTGTTGACACCTTCCTCTTTCGATTAAGGAATGTTTGTTATTGGGGATCCGGTGTGCTTTCATGTGAATGTTTATGTGAACTGTGCAGTAGAATATCGAAATTAACCACTATTATTGTATCAGTATTTGTCTAAGATTTAATGTTCATTAGTATTTGTTTAATAAAAGCTCAAGAAGCCTCAACTCTACACAAAGAACTAAAGGCAACTGAGGAATGCTGACAGCAGAAGAAATAGTCTTCCCTGGCAAAAAGCACACTGAATGGTTATTCTATACACCCTGAAATCATTATACATAGAGGTAACTTTATATAGACTGAGCAGTGTGTGTGTGTGTGTTGTGTTTGTGTGTGTGTGTGTGTGTGTGTGTGTGTGTGTGTGTGTGTGTAAAACAATAAAGAAAAAAGACAAAAAGTAAAATGAATTATGTGGCAGTTTCCTTTATCTTCTGACAATTTTGATTTCAAGTCTGTTTTTTCAGAGAACAAAACAGCAACATTAGTTTATCTCTGGCTTCTTCACCTTCATCCATTGCTTTCTGTGTATTTACAATTCTTTAATCCAGTTAGCAAGTCTGGATGTCTTTTCATTTAGCTGAAGCTGTTTACTTTGAAAATCATTACTGAGAGATGTTTTCTAATCCCAGTAATTTTATTGATGTTTTTCCTAGTTGTTTGAATTAATACATAACTTCTTTCCTTCCTTCTTAGTATTAAGACTTTGGGTTTACTGTGTTGGACATGATAGATTCCATCATTCTTTTCTCGTATAAAATGTATTTATGTGCTTTTATGATTGAGAATTTTTCTGCTACTGTAAATCATATTCTTGCTAAGTCTGTGACCATGGCATGCTTGTCTTTATTATAAAGGGTGTTGAGATTCCCTGGGATCACACAGGCCAAAATGACTAGGGAACCAGGTA